>WOXC01010045.1:0-600000 GCA_011680675.1 Gymnobelideus leadbeateri
GTAGGCACGTTCACCAGGGATACAGCCATCCACCCTTTCTCATCCTGGGCCATTTTTGTCCCAGACTCCCACAGAGGTTCCACCCACTCACTATGCTAGGATTCAAACCCTCCTCTGGGACCTTGAATACTCTGTGGGTACCAGGGCAGCCCACCTGTTGCCTTGTCTCATGACACATGCCAGACCCCTCAGGTGCCAACCCCACAAAAAGCCATTGAACTGGGCAGTGAGCAGGAGTTCCTGCTGGGTCATGCCTACAGCCTTAGGTGGCTTCCCACATTCTTCCTCTTCTTTATCTTCCCACTCATTAAACTCTTTTCAGATTGGACTTTCCACAGTGCCAGCTTCACAAAGATGGATAATAGGGTATCACCTATAAAGTCCTTCTTCATTCAATCAGCGTTTACTGAGTGCTTCCCATGAGCCTAGGGCTGGCTTCTAATTGTCATTGCTGTGAAATGTGAATAAGAATCCCCAGGGGGCTTCCTTCAAAGGGCTATTGTGAGGCTTACATGAGAAGAGACGTCACACTCCTTCAAATCCTCCAACGATACCTCAAAGTTGGCTCTTGTTATCAAAACCATTGTAATATTCAAACAGAGACAAATACTCAGTTCGAGCTGCGCTCTCTTATCCTGGGCAGATCATACTCCTTCCATGCCTGCCCAGGTAGCAGGACCCTTATCTAGGCTTCTGCTAATTTGCCACCATGGTCCATAGGTGGGCTGTCCTTGCTTTCTCTTGACACAATAACTATCCCCAGGAAACACATGTGTGGTGTGTTGGTTATCTACCCCTCACTCTCACCATCTGAGCAGCCCATCTGCTCTATCACTCAAACAATTCCTCACTAATCTTTCCTTTCATGCTGCTTCTTAATTCCTGTTGATGACAGGCTGCAGCCTGATACCACCCTCTCCATTGCCCTCTGGGTGAGAACACGTTTTCCATTCTTTAGGAGACCACAGTGTTCCATGACTCACGGCTACATAACTATTATTAGTGATAGTGTTATTGCTATTATTATTATACTTATTAACTATAACACTATGTTTGGTGATAAAAAGAATGACAAGGTAGAAAAAAAAGTCCCTGCCCAATTTATAATCTGGGGGTAGGAAAGAGGGAGTGGGTACCACAGGACCTTGAAGGGAGAACAATTACAAAGAAACTCATTGCCAAGGGCATGCCTGACAATAGCATAGGAAATAAAAGCTCACCAGAGAGTGCTGGGATCCCTAGGGGTCATCCAGTCCCGTTTCTCACCCCAAACCTTCAATGTTAAGAAGCAATTTGTGATCCCTCATTTTTGCCAACAGCCTTTTCATATCTCTTGTCTTCCCTGATACTCATCTCTTAAGACTATTTGTGATGCTGCTTTTTCCCAGGAATTTACTACAATTCATTCATTTCAAAATATATGAAAATTTTTCTGCCCCCTCTTTTCCCTCATTTCCCCACTGAACTCCCATTTCCTTTTGCTTCTCATTTTCCATGTTCATCTAAAAAAAAGCTATTTATCACAGAGTAAGACTATTAACAAAATGTTTCACCTTCAGAAGTCATTCTCCAATACTTGAGACATATCAGCTAGGGATGCCCCACAGAAGAGGTGGAAACATCAACTTGATTTGATTCCCTTTTTTCCCAGAAAAAAAACCAAATCAATTATAAAACAACAATATTTTTAAATGGATCACAAGAAAGTTTATTGTTTTACTTTTGATGTCCCCAAAACACACACACACACACACACACACACCTTCCCAAAACTTTCTGCTTAGAAACCCAATTGACATACTCACTTAGGAGAAAATATTTTCTAATAATAAAAGAAACCCATATTTAAATGGCTCTAAGGTATTGCCTCACCCCCATCAAATTGTCAAAATGTGGAGAGAGCAGAGTAGCTTGAAGGAGTGTGGGAAACTCACAGATGGTGAGGTTGGTCTAATCATTTGGGGGGAAACTGGAATTGTATGGGAGGGAGTCATTAAACTGTTCATACACCTTGACCTCAGGGACTGTCTTTGGGCATTACCCCCAAAGATACTAAAGACAAAAGAAAAGGTTCCACCTAAACTAAAATATGCACAATAGCATTTTTTGTAGTAGCTAAAACTGAAGGAGGCAGGGATTAGGTATCCATTGGTTGGTGAATGACTCAACAAGCTGTGGTATTTCAATACAGTTGAATATCTTGGTACCATAATAAATGACAAATACTAGGAATTCAGAGAAACAAATACAAAACCACAAAGACTGAACAAGGTAGCACCAGAAAACCTACACAATGACTCCAATCACACAAATGCAGACATTCCTAGATGATAACAGAAATCAGATCAGATGCCATGATCAGTCTTGATTCTAGGTACTGATTGTGATCCTATTTACTCTAGGTACACAGAACATTGCATATTCCATCATTTACAGTCACTGGGGTTTTTTGCTTGTTTGTTTTTTGTAGAGAAGGGCATTATGGGAGGGGAAAGAGAGAACAAGGAAGCCTGCAGGGAAGAAGTGGCAACTGGGCTGGCCCTAAAAGAAAAGGAGAGATTGCAAAGTTGTCAACACGCATAGACTAGATGCTCTTCCAGATGAAGGTAATGGTGCACAAAAAGCAAGGCTACCTTGGAGAAGGGCAAGTAGGGGTTCCATGAAGGAGAGCAGCCCATAGAAGGAGTGGAAATGCAGTTGGAACCAGACTGTGAATGGCCAGCTAAGGTATCTGAGTTTTATTCAATAAGCAATGGGAAGCCCTTGACTTCTTTTTTGCCGTAAATGTGGATTGGCTGGTGGAGGGAACACATTCGATTTTACTGTTTAGAGGACAGGAGGTAGAGTGTTATTGATGAAGTCAGGAGATAAGACCTGAGTTCCAATTCTTCCTCAGACACTCCCTAGCTGTGTGACCCTGGCCAAATGAGAGTTTCCCTAAGCTTGACCTTTACCAGTTGGAAAATACACCAGTATAAACCTCCCTCATTGGCTGTTTGTGAGGACCATGTAAGAAATGTAGGCAAGACACTTTGCAAAGACTTTAAAAAGCATTAAATAATGTGAGTTATTACTGATGTTATTATTCTCAAATTACTCAAACAGGAGGAAGGAGAAAGAGAAAATATCCTACTCATTGTTCCAATGATGTCCCTTCCAAGTAAGATCATAGAATCACAAAATTTTAAAATGATATTTTCAATTACAAAAATTATGTAAAAATACAATTTTACAGAATTATTTTTTCATAATCGAATTGCATTACATTTATTTGGTATGTACTCTATGCATTCATGTTGCCTCCCCCAACAGAATATAAACTCCCTGAGGGCCAGAACTGTTTCATTTTTGTCTTTATAACTTCATAGCAGGCACTTAATAAATGCTTTTGATTAATTTATTCTAAATAATTAGGGGAATGTAGGGTGCAGGAGGCTAGTAAACATCCTGGGGGAGGGGGGAATTGCTTAAACTACAGCATCCCAAATCTACAGAAGGCAAATACTTCTGATACTTGCCTAGGTGCTGGCCACTAGAGTGTCTGGCAAACTCACCTTCACTGAAAAACCACACAACTTTGCTAGAAAGAAAGATATAATGGGAGCCATGGAACCCATCAGGAGATGGGCTTCATGGACTATCTCGGAAAATTCTTAGTTCAGTACAAACACACTCCTCTTCCAGAAATGGTACCCACATAAGAATAAAGTCCTTAAAAATAATCCTAGGAATTACTTCCCAAAGAAGGATGTCAATAGAAATCTCTTGAACTCAGTTATGCCAACCTTGACATAAGGTCATGTGGGCCTTGAAACTCCTGGCAGAAAAGGAGGGAAAAAAAGACCACTGGTCACTCTTCTGCCCAAGAGAAGTCTTCTATCTACCAAACCCACAGAAAAGATGAGGTGCCATAATGCATCCCACAGCTTTATCCTACAGAAGAGAAGAGAGACAAGGTAGAAGCCAAAAGCTTCCTCTCACCTGGCTGCCAGGTAGAGAAGAAATAGAAGGCAAGGGAAAGGCACCTGTGTGCTAAAGCAATCCGAGCTCATGCTAGGAGCCAGGCCTGTTTCTTCTCTTTTTCTCCTTGGGGGGTTAGCAATGGTGGCCTATATTCCTCTGCCTTTCAAGCTCTTCCAAACCTGAAGGTCAGTGGAGGTGTCGATTAGCCAATCCGTGAGCATTTATTAAGTACTTATTATGTGTCCAGTATTGGGGATACAAAAAAAGGGCCTTTTTTTGAGGAACAAATCAGTTTTTCATCCAAGGGTCCTGCTCTATTCATAACAGAAAGCCACTCACACAGTTCAGTCAACGTTATTGGTTGGGACTCCCTTTCATGACAAAAGCTTAGTCAAATAGAACAGGTCATTCCACACCTCCACCCCCATTCCAGAGAGCTGAAGGTGTCAGTTGTTAACTTTGGCATTACTGAGGAAGACTGAGCAGGTCCCCTCCTGACAAAAGGGAGGAGAGAAGTCACGAGAAATAACTCGCCTACTTCTCAAGCTGGAGTGAGATCAGCCCTGTCCCTGTGCCACCTTCCCTTCAACCCCACCTCCACAACGCACATTGCTGCCCTCTTCTAGCCCAATTAAAATATAGAAAGCATATTCTCCAAATGAACAATCGGAACAGATGGTCTGGCAATAGATATTCATATTGCAAAACTTTTTTCAAAGAACATTTTGTTTTCTTGGAATTCTAACAGTCTGGGACAATTCCAGGGGTTTCAGTGCACCTCTGACCTATTTGCTCAGGGCCCTGTTTTCCAGGTAGCAAAATGATGAATTAATCAGAGCTAATGTGCTAACGGTCTTCCTTGTCACCTTAACTCAAAGGAGGGGAGTGATTCTCCAGCCCTGAGCAGCTGTTCGGGGGCTGACAAACCTCTCATCCTGTTTCCATCTTATCCAGCATATAAACTTCCTTCACCTTTCCCCTGCTTCTCTTTTCTTCTTTCTCGTCTCTTCCTTGCTCCCTCCCTCATCCTCCAGTCTCCCAAGAGAAGAGTCCTCAGGCAAAATCCCTCTCACTTTCTCACAGAAACAACTGAAAGGAAAGGTTTATCTTCGGAAGTCATCAAGCGGCACCCTGGAGACGATTTAATCCAGTGCCCTCTTTTTACAAATGAGAAAAGCAAGACCCAGAAACAAGAAGTGATTTTCCCAAGGTTATAAAGGCATTAAGTAGTAGAGCTCAGATTTAAATCCAGAACATGACCATAAAGCAAGAAGACAGAAACCTTGGAGATGATCTAATTCAATCTTCTCAGCTTTTTAAAGAAATGATGTGACACTATTTTTTTAAATCAATGTTTTATTGATACCTTTTTACCATCACAAATGGTTCCCACTGACTCCTCCACCTTCATAGAACCCTCCCTTGTAACAAAGAAGTATCAACAAGCAAAATAAACCAAATTTTGGACATGCCTGACAAAATATACTTTATTCAGCTCCTCTAATCTATTGCCCCTCTACTGAAAGTAAAGAGATTTGCTTTTCAATTGGTCCTCTGAGGTCACAATTGGTCACTGCATTGACCCAAATGATCACTCAGTGTTGAGTTTTTTATATTATTATAATTATGTGTGAACTGTTCCCCTGGTTCAAATTTTTTCATTTTATATCCAATCATCTAAGTCTTCCTAAGTTCTTTCAAATTCTTCATATTTATCATTTCTTAAGACACAGTAATATTCCATACATTATTAATATAACATAATTTTGTTTAGTTATTTCTCAGTCTTTTCTTGCTACCACCAAAAATATTGCTATCAATATTCTGGCATACATAGGGCCTTTCTTTCTATCACTGGCCTCCTTAGGGTATATGCCTTCTTATATAGTCCATAATTGTTTTCCAGAATGTTAATTCCTCATTTCATTCATAGAGTCCCAGTAACAACTCCTCTAGGGTAATTCCCACACTCGGTGGAAGATTGGGGCACATAGAACAATTTCTACCTATTTTCCCAGTGTTCTGAGGGGGCAGGTAACCCAGAAGAGCTAAAGTTTCTAGTAGTTACAAAATAGCACATGCCCCAAAGTCTAGGGGACACTGTCCCACAAATATACATAGAGTCCACAGGAAGAGTAGGTTTAAATAGAGTACAATGATATTGAGACACATGTGTAGGGAACATATGTGGTAAAGGGGCACCTCAAAAGTCTCGGCACTGGGAGTCCCTTTTCCCTTTATGGAATGTGTATGAAGTTCCCCTTAAGTGGGTCTCTCTAAGGAATAATGCTATTCTAGAGTTGATAGTCAACACTTCTCACTATCAGGAAGAATCATCTGTCTGTAACTACTTCTTTTGTTGTCTACCATGACCATTCTAGTGATGCAACCATTGCTGCCAACTCTGGTTTCCTCCTCAAGGGCTTGGCGGAATCTCCTCTTCCTGAGACTAGACTATTTCTTTGAATACTAGATGTCAAACTGGCTTGCTCTGTTGTACTTGGGCCCAGAGCTATATTTGCTTCTTTCAGTCAATCACAAAGTACTTTGTTCCCCTTAAGTTGACTAAGGACTTTTCATACCTAGTTTATGTTCTTGATTGATTGAATGAGTCAATCTGAATTTCTGGGTCTTCTGTGGTTACATTAATTGGGGTGGGGAGTAGAAGTCTCCACTCTTACACTAAGATCATAGAACTAAATCAGGAGTTCACCTTCTTTGAATCATGGATCCCTTGCCTGGTTTGGTGAAGTCTATGGACCCCTTCTCAGAATCATGTTTTTAAATGCATAAAATATGTAAGAATACAGAAGAAATCAATTTAATTAAAATACAATTATGAAAATATTTTAAAGCAAGTTCAAAGACTCTTCAGTTTAAAATGCCTGATTTAGAGGGTTTTTAAAAATTCATTTTCATTATGAATTTCACAAACATGAACATTTCAGTATAAAAATAATAGGGGAAAGGATTGTATACGAGACAGAAATGTGTATTAAATCTAACACAGTAGTAACAAAATTGTCCTGTGTTCACTCTTTACCTTTCTTTTGCTCTCCATCTTTTTTTTTTAATCAGCATCACCATCCACTAATTCCCCCCTCCTAAATAAAAGCCCTCCCTTGAAACAAATAAGTCTAACCAAGAACAAACGACCCATATATTGCTCATGTCTGAAAAGTTATGGACGAGATCCAGTCCAAAAATCCTGTGCCAAGAGGCAGGAAGAGTGCTTTGGCTTCAGCCTTCAGAAGTCATGCCTGGTCTTTGCACTGGTCCAGGTTCTGAGTCAAAGTGGTCTTCCTTTATATTCTTATGGTCATTGTATAAATATTGTTTTCCTGGTTTTGCTCAAGCTCCTTGAGCTCAAGCTCCTTCCTGGTTTTGCTCAGCTGAAATATGTGAGGCTCTTTGACTCCAACTCTTTGCATTAGTCCATACTGTCTTTTCCCCTGAGCCAGTAGACATTGACTTGGGCTAGAAGTGAGTCTCCTGTCTTGATAAGAAGCAGCACCCTATTCGTGCTTCCAAGGGAATTTGGAAAGTAGTTAACTTATGGAAAATAATATAAGGAAACCAAGATGTTGCCATAAGCAATTTTAGACTATGATTCTAGTCACACATATCACACATGGAAAATGCCTCATAGTCTTAAAAGCAACAACAACTGTTCAGTTAACATTACCAATAGCAGATGGTACTTTCATGGGAGGCAGAACAATGGAGGCAAAGTGGGTGCCCATCAGTTGGAGCACAACTGAACAAACAGGGACATATGACTATAGTGGACAATGACTGGTCAACAACAAAAACAATAGTGTGAGGAATTCAAAGAATCCTGAGAAGACTTCCTTGTACTGATGCAGACTAAGAAAAAGAACAAAGAAAAAGAAAGCTGGAATCAAATTAAATACTATAACTGAATGGGATCTCAGAAAATAAATGATGAAATGCATGATTGGGGATTAGAAATACAAAATATTGTATATGCCATCAGACATGACCACTCTGTTAGTCATTTTTGCTTAACTATTTTTTTAAATTGCAGAGTTCTAAAGGGCAAATGAAGGAAGGTAGGAATGGAGGGGCAATATATCAGTAAATAACTCTGATATAAAATAAGAAGGTATCAATAGGATTTTTAATAAATAGAGGTACCAAGATACAAAGTACAGAAATTTTAGGAAGCTTTCTCCAAACTCTCAGGTAAACCTGAAGGAACAAAACTTGTGCAGTTAAAAACATTTAATCTGGACTTTAAAGCACTGTCAACTCTATCTAAAGCCAAACCTAATCCCCCTGGATTCAGTCTGCTATTTCTTTATTTCAGTTAGGTGTTGCTGCAAGGCCCTGTGGTTCAGTGGGCTAAGCACAGGCTGGGAGGTAGAAGTTGATTAATTTCTTTTTCTCCACCAAGGTTTAAATCAGCCATGCTCTCCAAAGGAACATAACTTGGGGGATTTAAGGCTTACTGCCATACTAGGGTAGCAAAGGGAATGGGGAAAAGCTGACTCCCTATCAACATCATAAGGGGAAGGGAAATCCACTCATCTGGGTTGTAGGGTGAGTTTCTTTTAACCATTCTCTCCCTGGTTCCTTAGTTTTAAGGGAGGTGAACTGACCTACCGGAGGAAGAGAAATGCAAGGAGGCTTGGCAGGGGAAGCAGGGATAGCATGGTATAGTGAAGAAGTCTGGGCTTGGAGTCAGGAAGGAATGCATTCAAATATCACCACACTCACTTGGAATGTGTATGAAGATCCCCTTAAGTGGATTTCTCTAAGGAATAATGCCATTCTAAAGTTGATAGCCAACACTTCCCTCTATCAGGAAGGTCCTGGCTATCACCTGATCTCTCTGAATCTCAGTTTCTTCATCTGTAAAAGGGGATGATGATGATGGTGATGATGGTGGTGGTGGTGGTAATGATGAAGAAAAAGAAAACCAGCACTTATAGTGCCTAGCACATAGTAGGCACTTAACAAATGCATATTAATTAATAATGAAAATAATGATATCAAGTTGTATATATTACATTAATTTAAAGTTTGAAAAGCACTTTACATAAATTACAAAATATTGATCCTTACAACAACCCTCAAAGAATTGTGTTAAATAATCATTTCTGATGGACCAGAAACTGGCTAGCAAGAAACAGATTAGGAGACCCTCCAATGTAGGGAGAACCAGCATGGGGAAAAAAAAATTACTGAGACTGAGAAAGTAGGACAAAAGAAGAAGTGATGAAAGGATTTGGGAGTTAGCCAGAGCAGGAGCTGGAGAAAAGACTCTGGGAAAGTTACTGAGACTAGGTACCAGGAGAGGGGTACCACGGAGGGACATATCAAGTTAACCATTACAAGGAAGAACAGAGGCCCATCTTGGTGTGATAGGGAGCTGTTGAGGATGCAGTTTGGTCCTTAACTCAGAGGTTATATTTGGAGACTAATAACTGTTGATATTTACATAGCCCTTTAAGGTTGCAAAATACATGTATGCGTGTGTATACATGGATAGATCTATATATTATCTTTTTTTATCCTATCAACACTATGAAGTAGAGTAAATGCTATTATTACACCCATTTTTACAGATGTAGAAACTGAGGCTCAGATTTGGTTAAGTGACTTATCCAGGGTCACTTAGCTTTTACATACAGAAGCAGGACAAACCCAGGTCTTCATAACTTCAATTCTAACTCTCTATCCTCAAGATCCAGGGAATTGACAGAGAAGTTAGACCAAGGGTAGAGAACACTGAATATAATATCAAATTTAATCAATGTGGGTATTTGTTTTGCTAAACTGCTTTTTTGCCCTCTTTCTTTTGCCTTTATTATAAATAATGGTTCTGAGTGGGGGAGAGGAGGGAATAAGTTAGAAAAATAAAAGTGGATGTTGAAAAAAACAACCCTCTCATCACCTGAAACAGAGATGAATCCACCCAGGAAATAGGCCAGGGCTGAGCGCAGATCAAGGCAGAAATGAGAAAAATCAATCAGCCTGTAAACTAGAGTTTGTAACTAGGCTATGTACCTGTAATGTGCCTGCCAGTGATAGACAGCATCCAGACCCATTCCTAGCACAGAACAAGTGGGCCTCTGCCCCAGGGTGTCGACACAGGGTGGGGGAAATGTGGGGAAATGTTTCCTTCTCGCAGGAGCTTTACTCAACCTCCTACTGCTCTTGCAGGCAATATTACAATTGTCCCCAGGCTGTTACATCATCACAGGGCACCATTGCCTTGGTACCCCTATTTCAGGGGTCCAATTCCCCCAACCCAAACGAGGCCAGGCCCTCTGGGGGACTGTCTTCTGGGCCAATGCCATACTGACCCAAACCCCAACTGAATTGTTCCTAGGTGCAGTTTCCCCTGCCTGTCCAGGCGCCCCACGATCTTGTCTGTCGCACACCAAATAGAACCATACATTCAAAGATATAAGGGAACCCAGACACCAACTGGACAAAACCCCCCATTTTAAAACTTAAAAAATGGAGGCCAGGAAAGAGGAAGTGACTTGCCTAGAGTCACCCAGAGAGTATCACCCAGAGAGTATCACCCAGAGATTCACCCAGAGATTCACCCAGAGAGGTGAAGTTCAAGCCCAGGTCCTTTGAGTTCCAATGGAGGGGATGGCCAACAAGAGCCAGCTCACAGGGCACAATGTGTAACACAATCCCTGAATCCTCCAGGAGAGTCCAACGACAGGGACTGGAGACTCCACTTCAGAACATTCACCTATAGATGGTAATAAATGAATGAGTGAACGAACAAATGAATGAATGAACAGATGAATGAGCAAATGAATAAAAGACTGCGAGTGGATTGCCAAACTCAAGTTGAGAGTGCTTACAAAATGCACCAAGGACCAGAGCATTCTTTCTCTCTCTTTTTTTTTTGCTGGTGGTGATCAAGGCATTAACTACTGTAAGCCTTTGGGTGGGGAGAGAGGTAGCCCCAGAAGCATGAGCTTAGAAAGGTCAGGAGAGAGGCGGCTAGGTGGAGCAGTGAGTAGAGCGCCCGGCCCTGGAGTCAGAAGGACCTGAGTTCAGATCCGGCCTCAGACATTTAACCCACACAAACAAAAACCTAGCCGTGTGACCTTGGGCAAGTTACTTAACCCCAATTGCCCTAAAGGGGCGGCTAGAAGAGCGCCAGTCTCGGAGTTGGGATGACCCGAGATCAAATCCGGCCTCAGAAAATGAGCACCCACACATAAATAATGACTAGCCATATAACCTTGAGTTACTTAACCCCAATTGCTTTAAAAAAAAAAAAAAAAAAGGTCAGAAGAGCCACCAGAGATCCCGGGCCTGAAGTTAGCCAGAAGTTGTGCCTACCAGCCTGCGGCATCCAGCACCACAGTGAATCAGACCAAGAAGCTAAGACCAAATGTCTTCTAGCAAGAAAGTAACTTGTCTGTCAACTCTGCTCAATTCAAAAGTGGTGAGATGGGGCGACTAGGTACTGAGTGGATTGAACACTAACCCTTGAGTCTGGAGGACCTGAGTTCAAATCTAACCTCAGACACTTGCCACTTACTAGCTGTGTGGCCTTGGGCAAGTCACTAACCCCAGATTGCCTCAAGAAAAAGTGAGAGACTGCTTCACTGTTTTGGAACAAGCATTTTAAATTTGAGCTCTCTCTTTCTCTAGAGACCAAAATAGGACCACATCCTTGGTGTTGGAGAAAATATCTTTGTACTTCTGTTCTTGCTGTATTTTTGCTGTAAATATCTTCTATAAAAGCTCATTGATATTAATTGGTTAAGTTGATGACAGGACGCTAATTGCTGGATCAATGATATGGGAAGATACTAAGTTTAACTGCTGATTGACATTGGGGAGAATGGACCAGAATAGGGGCTCAAGTCAATAATATTTAAAAGATGCCCTAACCCTCAAGGGGTACCCCTAGAGCCCCAAGAAGAAGGTACGGCTGGCCTTGCTCTGGAGACCTGTCCTGCTAGTACAAGAGGGATCTGGGATAAGGTCCGCCAGAGTCTACATGGACTGGGCTGTTCTGCTGCATTTGCCTGCCTGTGATGCTTTGGAGACTGACGAGGATTGCATTTCCAAGGCTGTGGTTTGAATGGGAGGACTCCATAACTCTTTGGGTGGCAGAGAGCAGCAGACAGGACCAGGGAACGCCAAAAAGAAGGCTTCTGTCTTGGTGGGGTGGGAGAGGTTCCAGGGTTCTGCTGCAGATTAACTAAATGACAAGAAAATATTTAGTCGGATCATTTGGTTGATTCAAGCATGGCATCAACAGGGACAAGAACATATTTTCTCTTCTCATGGGCAATTTGGTTTTACTCTGATCCATGGTCACAGAACCTAGCCTAAGCAGCCAAGCTGAAAATGCCCTCTTCTGTCACTGGGAGCCTGAGTAAAAGAGGAAGAGGGAATATGCGTTAATAGGTGGCTGCTGAGGGCAGACACTGTGCTAAGCACTTTGTAAATATTATTTCATTTGATCTTTACAACTTTGCAAGGTACAATTAGCCTCATTTTATAGTTGAGGAAACTGAAGCAAACAAAGTTTAAATGATTTTCCCAGGACCATTCAGCTAGTAAATGTCTACAGTCAAATTCAAAGTCAGGTCTTCCTGACTCCAAGTCCAGTGTCATCTAGCTACCTCTGCAAGTAGATAGTTGGATCAGTATAAACCCATCACTCTTACTAGGAAAACAATTCCAAAAGCAACAGTCAATTGGTTGCTCCATTAACAAGAATTTGTTAAGATGCTCCTATGTGCTCAGGGCTAGACACTGAGGCAGGGGAGGAATGAGTAAGACCATAGATTTAAAGTTGGAAGGAACCTTAGGGGCCATCTTGTCCAACCCCCTCATTTTACACATAAGGAAACAGGCTCAGCAAAGTTAGGTGACTTACCAAGATCACTCAGTAAATGGCAGAGCCAGGTTCAGGCTTTTGACTACAAATTCAGTGTTCTACCCTCTAGATTAAGTTTTAAGATTTTATTATATAACGGGGGGTCAAAACTAAAGCACAAGACCCCCCCAAAAAAACACATGCTTTCTTTGTGCCTCAACTAGGTGCTCAGCAAATCTTGCCTTATCCTACAATCCTTCGTATGTTTCTCTCATCTCATAGGATCAGACAGTAACTAGGAGGAACTTAGGATGCTGTCTAGTAGACCGATCTCCTTGTTTTACAGAGGAGGAAACTGAAGCCCATAGAGGTAAAGTGACTTATGCAAAGTCACACAGATTCTAAGTGTCAGAAAATTCGGGATGTAAGCCCATGCCCTCTGATCTGACAGAGCTAGTGCTCAGTACAAGCTGACCCATGCTATGCCCTCCCTAGACTACAAGTTTCATGAGAGAGGCAATGGGAGCATTAGAAATGGATTCCAAAGTCCTGGGTTCAAGCCCTGGTTCTAGCAGCATGTATCTGGGTGAGTCACTGCTTTCCTGAGTCTTTATTTCCTACTCTAGAACACAAAGATGACAATCAAAGAAAATCCACCAACACAGGACGATGTAGGGAAGGGGCAGGACTGGTCCAGGGATCTCATTGGCATAGGGAGCTCCCAGATGAGGAAGTCCCTCTCCCAATGAGAGGTGGAGGCTTCCCTACAACTTATAGTCTTAGAGAGCTACTTGTGAGCACTTAGGGGATAATCAGCTCTTATGTCAAAGGCAGGATTTGAACCTGGCTCCAAAGGAGTGCAGGTTTAAGTAGTAAGTATCTCTGTTTAAGTAGAACATTTCACTAACTGTAAAGTGTCATACAATATCTAGGGGTTTCATTATTCCCTATAAGATCTTTCTGCATTGGGTTCTAAAGTTTGCAGAAGTCTTTAAAGGTTAGTTCTGGTCCAAGATAAAAACCAAGGAGAGATTAAAAGAGATGAGAATGTGGGCCACGCCTTTCCCATTCTCCACCACTGGTTCCATGGCTTCTCCTGAAGTTCCCTCATGTTTATTTTATACTTTGATAGCCAATTGATCGGAGAGATCTATAATCAGAGACAGTAAACCCTGAGTTCAATCCCTGCCTGTGAAACATTCTACCTGTGCAATCCTGAGCAAGTCAATTAACTTCTAAATACTCAAGGCAAATTTCTAAAGCTGCCGATTGCAGAGCTGGTAATAATGCACTTTGGAAAAGATTCCTCCCTGGGAGGGTTCCATGACAATGAAATCACTGGACCAGGACAAAGCAAAAAAAAAAAATAGTAAAAACATCTCCATGTACACACTGTAGAATGTAAGCTCCTCGAAGACAGGGGACAGTTTCATTTATCTCTTTGTATCCCCAGTGCCTGAAACATAACTGACATTTAATGGATGCTTGTTGGTTGATTGATTGAGAACAGAGAAGACTGCAGTCCCCAAAGTCAAGCTGAAAGATCTGAGAATAACCCTGAGAATCGGGTCAGACACAAATGCAGGATCCCAAATGCAGTGTGGGCAGAGACCATGGAGACACACTCAAAAAGAAACAGGAGGTGTCAGGCAGCCACCCCAGCTTCAAGGAAACAATAGACAACCACAGGCAGTTTCTGTACTATGGAAAGTTAGAAAGTTCCGTAGAATCAGCAAAAATAGCAAACACTTTTTAGATAAAAGATAAAAAAGACCAGAGATTCTCTCTAGTCAAACTTTTAAGTTTTCCAGTTCAAGCCAAACTCTCTGTTTCCTCTTTCTCCACAGCCTAGCCCCACCATACATGTGGTCCCCACCATCTTGTAGCATACCTGATTTATCTAGTCCCAAACCCAAGTGACTCTTCCTCCACCCTCCAGATGAGTTCCTCTCTTTCCAAGGAATTCATTAGAAGGGCTGAAGTCAGACCTACCCTCAGCCAAACATCTCTGAACACAGTTTTCCTCGTTTATGAAATAGATGGGAATTTGTACAAGATAACCTCTACAAGATTTGTACAAGATTCCCTCCTCATTCTGACCACACTTTTTAGATCAGTCTTCCTCACTGTGCCTCTTCCCTTAAATGTGTATGTGTGTGAACCATTTACCTTAAGAAAGCTATTCACAATAGTCAAGGTTAGGGAAGGGAGGAGGAGGAGGGACCTGAGTTGGAGGTAAAGACTGGAAGCTAGTAGGATTGATGAGATTAAATGAAAAGCTTTGGTTCTGCCTTTGATGATAGTGGGACCCTATGGAAGGTTTGAACCCCTTTATTAATGACACATTGTGAAGACTGAGTGTGTCTCCTTGGCAGGGTGTAGACACACCCTTGACTCAGGTATTTGTTGACCCATCCATCCCTGGTTATTATATATCCAAGTCCTATCTTTGGACTCAGGCTTATAAAAGGGACAAGACACAGATCAGGGGTCCAGAGAGAGTTGAATCCAAATATGGATCAAGAAACAGATATGGTCACTAGGAAGGAAGACTCTACTTATCTAAGTAGCCTTTCCTTAGAGAATCTAATCATGCCCAAAGATGGCAGGGGCAAAGGCCACCTTGGACTTCCTAGAAAGGAAACCTAAGGAGAGGAGGGAAACAAAGCCGTAGAGACAGCAGCAACCAATGAAAGTGGTAGTAGGAAGGAAATTCTCATATCTAGCCTTCTGGAAATAAAAGGAGCAGGTCCTGGAGATGGAGGAGTAGCAAATGACTGAAATATAATTTGGAGGAACAAGCTGAGACCTTGCCTTCAACTCCTCCCATACATTACTATAACTGTATAGACCTAATGGGAAGGAAGAAGGACTGACTCTATAGTAAACTCAAGGGCAAAATTCCCTTTCATGGGAATCTAAAACACAGCCATACATCCAAAGAACACAAAAAAGATGAAACTCACTGGAGACACAGAGAGCTGCTTTGACTTTGTACCTTCTTGTGGTTCCTTCCTTAGGGTGAAATAAAAGCTCTCTCATATTTGATATATTGTTAGCTTTACTGCTTGCATAGGAACTGGATACTTATTTTATCCATATCCATGAAAACCAGATATGAACTATATTCAGATGTTCCCAAGGGAGATCTTTGATAAGGGCAAAAGTGAGCCAAAACATGGGGTTCTTAGGGGAAATCTGAGTTGGAAAAATAAGCCAGAGTAAATTGGGAGAAGCCTCCCAAGCTTGAATTTATCACATAGATTCAGAGTAAGGGGTTTAGAACCTTGAATTACAGAGTAGAGAGTCAAGGTTCACAGAATCAGCATCAGAAAAGACCTCAAAGTCCAACTAGTCTAACTCAAATGAGAAGAAAAACCATCTATTATACTCTCAACTAATAGCCATCCAATATTTGCTTAAAGAACTCACTATATAAGGAAGACACCATCTTTCCATCACCACCTCCCTACCTTAAAGTCCTTGAACTGGCGAGACTCCGTTTTTTCTTTTGTTCAATTCTGTCAAATAGTGTAGCCTGAAAAGATCCACGTTTGTTTGTTTTTTTTAATAGATAAATAAATATATGAACATATATTTACATATATTAGGTAATACATTAATATTTATATAGGTGAGTCATGCTATGTGGATGGAGGAAAGAAAAACGGGATCAAATCAGTTCAATAGAAGGGAGTCTAGAAGCCCTTCAATTCACCAGTTTGTCTCCAGAGCTACAAAAGGTCTTCTTGGTCATGAGTTTAACGGACAGCAAATATATGGGGATGAGGTAAAGTCTAGTACTGAACAAGCCGATGGGATATGATCACTGCCCCTGCTCAACTAAATCAGAAAACCAAGATGAATTCTTGATGGGCTCAAGGGAAAGTGGAGTCATGTAGGTAAGGAGAAGGTAGAGGGGAGATGAGAAGTCA
Organism: Gymnobelideus leadbeateri; assembly: GCA_011680675.1. Lineage (NCBI taxonomy): Eukaryota > Metazoa > Chordata > Mammalia > Diprotodontia > Petauridae > Gymnobelideus > Gymnobelideus leadbeateri. Next base: position 16,732 of record WOXC01010045.1, read on the forward strand.
GTGACTCTCACAAAGAATAAGGTACAGTGGAAGCCCTGAGGAGGGTTCACCCCCTAGTCTTCAGGAAAAGGGCCAAGGCCCAGATACATATATGGCTCAAGATCCTGGGGAAGGACAGGAGGAAGAGAAAAATTCAAAAATCCAACTGCCTTGCCAAACAGTTTTTCTCTCTTTAACTGCTCCTTGAAGGAATTTGAGCAGCTATTTTAAGGTACTGAGATTCCTTGGTTCTACAGGAACCTGTGAACATGTTCCTATATCTTGAATCTGTCATCAAACACATCAGCCATCCCTCCCAGCTATGTATCAGCAGCAAATTGCTAAGTATGCCATCCTTTTATCTCTAATTTTTTCCTTTCTCCCCTAAATCCTCTCTGGGGATTTGACTGGACCTCTCTCTCCTCCTGCTCATTCATCACTAGAATTTCCTGAGTTCTGAACTGACCTGCCATATGGGGTGACCATATTCTTCAGCCAATCCAAAAAAAATGCCTCCTGTACAACCTTCTCCTGTTTATCCAATGGCTTTCACTGACATCTTAAAGCAGTCTAATGTCTTTGACTGATCAGTTGATTCAATGAAGATAACCGGGCTTTATTCACACCTAGCTCATATCTTTGATTGATTCAAATAGAGACATTCTCACCTAATCAAGATGGTAGGGTTTACTTTAAGTGAAGTAAGAAGATTGACTGCCTTATTGATCACACACACACACACACACACACAAACACCTCTTTTAATAAATGTTTACCAACAACCCTTTCAATTGTATGACCTAGAATTTTGTCAGAAATGGAAGCCAAGCTCACTTTCCTATAATTTATAGATTAAAGTCTCTTCCCCGTTTTTGAAAATGAAAACATTCCCCATCTTGCAGTTCTTTGGTACATCTCTCATTCCCCATGATTTTTCAAAGACCATAAAGCAGTGGTTTAACAATCTCCTATACTGGTTCCTCGAGTAACCAAGGATGTAGGTCATTTGTTCCTGACTCCTCAAATTCATGAAGGACAGCAAGGGGCTATCTGGCCATCTCCCTAAGTCTTTGGAGGGATAGTTCCTATCGACTATTTTGTCCTGCCCTTCCCAGTCCCAAGATCATTGTCTTTGATAGAAAAGGTGGAAGCAAACAAAGATTTGAGTATCTACCCCCACCCATTTCCTTCATCGAATAGGCCATAAGGAGTAGCTCTGACACTTCCTTACTAAGCAATTATTGAAGGAGAGAACCGGTATAGAAAAGAATCTATGGAAAGCAGTTTCAGAAATGTCCAGTCCTTTAAATATGCAAATTAATTACTAGTAAACCTGCCAATTCCCCACCCCCACCGACACCGACACCCTGCCCTCACTGTTATTAGACTGGAACAAGTTACCCAGGGAAGCTGAAAAAGCCATCCTCCCCCCCCCACCCCCCAGTAGAAACTGTTAAAAATAGAATACAAGCAGTCACCTGTCTAAGACCATTTAGGCTCAAACCTGCCTGGAGCCAGGAGGTTTTCAATAAATGATTCCTGAAAACACCTTCAAATTCTGGACATCTGAGAATCTAGTGATAACAGTTTTATGAAGTACCGTACATAGCGCTTTCAAGTTTACAAAATGCCTTAAATGCATCATCTCATCTGATTCTCACGGCAGACCCATAAGGTGGGCACCATTATTATCATCACTGTACAGATGGGGAAACTGAGGTGCAGAGACTATATGGCTTGCCCAGCATCGCACAAGTGTCCAAGGCAGTATTTGAGACCAGCTCTTCCTGATTCCCAGCTTGGTAGCCCTACTCTACTCTTTCTCCAATTAGGGAAGTCATACTTTCTCATTTCTTTTGACTCTCTGCTTATTTCCCATTTACATTTTTTCCATTCCTCCCCCCTGTCCCCGGGCAGATGACTGTTCTGACTCTACTTCTCTGTCTGATACCCCAGAGCACCAGTCGGCATTTCAGTACTGCAAACATCACAGGCACTGCTGCTATTGTCTGCTCCCTATAGCAGGTGTGACTGTGCCCCGAGCCTCACCAAGAGAATTCATTCAGTAAGGAGAGATAAAGGAGGCAGGTCACAAAAGAATAGAAAGTCAGAGAGCTTGAGAGGGAGGGCACTCGGAGAAACAGCTGGCGGAAGGGAAGGAGCAGTAATAGGAGAAAGGCAGGAGATGTCATTGACTCTAGGGCCTGAGGACACACAGGCCCATTCTATCCAAGGACCAAAGCAATTTGGCCAAAGCTATTACAAGTAATTCAGTTCCTGCTGTCCAGATTCTTCAGGGAAAAACAACGTTTGTTGCCGAGGGGAGACAAGCATAGTCAAGGATTTATGCCAAAGTCACCCCACCCCATGAAAAAGTAGATGGGCCTTAAAAACAACTAAACCCACTTGCTCTTGCTGGCCATTTATCCTGTGCTAGTGTTATGTGGGCTAGTATACATTTCTTTCCTCCAGGACTCCTTTTCCCCTTCTTTTAAATGTGTTTAGTTCCCCAGAGGAGTACTAGGGCAGGCAGAATAGTCAAAGTTCTTACACTGGCCACCATTAACAATTTATAGGCATCTTGAGCTCTGTCAATAGTGATGGGAAAGCTGCCTGATGGGGAGGAGGAGCCCCTTTGAGGTATCTTCTAATGGACTTGGAAATGCACCAAGGACCAAGGCCAAATAGGTCAACCCCCTGTCCTCATTTCTTTAGCGGCCTTGCTGCTGGCTTCTAGGTAGAGGAAGTGAGGATGACAAGAGAGGGGCATCCCACTTCCTGGTTTTTCAGGCTGACCTTCAAGGCCTCTTAAAATGTTGGTTTCAAAATCAGGAGTAAGGAACATGTTTTTCTATTCAAAGTTTTAAAAGCACAGGAATAATTGGAGGCTCAGACCAGAAGGGACCTAGGAAGTAAAATAGCCCACCCCGCATTTTTTAGTTAAAGAAACAGACCCAAACTGGGAGGAGTGATTGACCAAAGTCACTAAATAAGCAGCATTGGCAGACTTTGAACTCCAAGACAGGAGTTCTGGATTCTCTAAGACTGGAACTCAGGAAGACCTGAGTTCAAATCTGTGTGACCCTGGGCAAGTCACTTAACATCTGTCTACCTTAGCTCACTGAACTGATAAACAGGGATTACAAAAGGGCCTTCCTCCCAGGGTTGTTGTAAGGCTCAAATGGGACAATGTTTGTGAAGTTTTTAGTGTGGTGCCTGGCACACTGTTGCTGTTCATCCTTCATTTTTCAGAGGACCAATGACGTCACAGGGTGATATCTTCACTTGCCTGCCTGCCTTTTACTGGGGCTGTGGCCGCTGAGTGTGCTACAGCTTCCTGGAGCTACAGGTGAGAGAGGGGGTGAATCAAGTGGATGCCAAAGGTGGATGGGCAGCCCTGAAGAGGGCTTGACAAGGCCTCACACCAGAGGGGCTAGTTCTTCTTGAACACCCCACACACCCCCTGGCACATAGTAGGTACTTACAAATACTTGTTTTATTCCATCTCCCCCCAATCAATAAACATTTATTAAACACCTACTATGTGCCAAGCACTGTGCTAAGCCCTGTTTCCAGTTGTCTTTCCACTATACTGCACTTCCCGGGTAGTATAACAGGGTCAGCCTGTCCCAGGGTAGCTTCAAGTGCCCACTGTTCAGAAGAGAGTAAGGGAGAACATTCGCACAATCTCAGAGCTTCAGAGTCTCATGGAAGCTTTTACCTGGACATGGGAATTTCCACTTAGAAAGGAGGAGGAAAGGACAAGGAGCCAAGTATAAAGGGGGACTCATGGGTATTCTGTGCAAGCAGATAGCTGAACTTGGACAGGAAAAAATGATGTGCTTATATATGTACATGTGCAATATGCACATGCGTATGGAACAGCCAGGATTTATGTGGAGCTTTGAGGTTTTCAAATCACTTCAAAATATTATCTCATTTTATCCTTACAACCACCCAGTGAAGTAGGTACCATTGTTATCTCCATCTTACAGATGATTAAACTGAGGCAGAGAAATTAAGTGACTTACCCAAGGACACACAGCTAATAAGCTGAGACCAGATTTGGATTCAGGTCTTCCTGATTCCAGACCCTGCATTCCAGCCAGATGCCTCTGACGGTTATGGTTTGTATTTGGGAGAAGGGGAAGCTCCCCACATTGACAAGATCCCAGATGCCTTGAGTGATGTAGTTTAAAATCCCCTTTGACCTCTTAGTGGCCTGTCCTCATTGTGGGCTCATACTGAGTAGTGGTCAGCTAAAGCCCTCAGGGCTTTTTTCACATCCAGTGCCATTAAGACAGGCCTCTCCCCATCCATACTTAAGAAATTGGTTTTTTTCTTTTCTTCACCTCCCTACATCCTTATAGAACATGGTCACTGTCACTGTCCTTATCAATCATCTCATCTAGTCAATCATTCCAGGAGAAAGAGATCGATCTGAGCCCTACTTCTGTCATCAGCTTCTATCCCTCCCAGTCTCATGTCATCAGGCCATTTGAAAAGTATCCGAGTCATTGATAAAAATATGGAACTGGGTTGGGCCAAGGACAGGATCCTGCCAATCCTTCTAATGATATTTTTTATCAATAAAAAGGGAAGATAAAATCTGCCTGTGTTCTGCTAGGCTCAGGACACATCTACAATGCTGCAGACACAACAATAAGTGATATAGGAATAGTTCCAGGCTTGGCCATGAAGGCATGAGTTCAGATCCTGCCTCTGACACTAGACATGTGACCCTGGAGAAAGTCCTAAATTCTCTGATCCTTATTGGTTAAAATCAGGGGGTTGGGTTCAAATGGTCCCTAAGGGCCCTCCCCAGTTGGATTTTGGGAAGAACTGTGATGAGAACCAGACAACAATGAACAGGAAGAGTAGAGGGACTGGAGATAATAATTTGAAAAGTCCAGTTTCCAATAAATTCCATTCTCAAGACAATTGTCTACCATGTGCCAGATGTTGTACTAAACACTGGTGATACAAAGAAGGCAAACCCGGGTCCCTGCCCTTCCATGACGTATTAGCAACTATAGACAAACCAGAAAACAGACAGTGTACATTATAGAGAATCAGCAGGATTATGAAGGAGATCAGGAAAGGCTTCCTGTACACAGTGGGGAATTCAGCTGGGCCTTGAAGGAAGGCAAGCAGGGCTCCCTCATCCTTCCCTCATCTGATATAGACCCACTAATCTACCTTCTTTGGCACAAGGTTATTCAAACAGCTATAAATACACCTAGATGTACTACTAACCAATCCACAAAGACAGTTTACCTATCCAAGTGCTCTGCCAGAATCAAGACAGGCTGGCATGTTGTCATAAATTAGATTTAGTTAGAGGCCCTGTGTTCAAATCCTGATTCTTCCACTTGGCCATTTTCAGAAAAAGTAACTTTCCAGCTATAACTGCACCATCAATTTGTGGGACCTTGTATAATCTGCTTCACCTAAATAGGCCTCAGTTTCCATATATATATATATGCTTTTTGGAGGGAGGAAGGCAGGGCTATTGAGGTTAAGTGACTTGTCTGAGGTCATATGGCTAGTGTGTCAAGTGTCTGAGGCCAGATTTGAACTCAGGTCCTTCTAACTCCAGGGCCAGCGCTCTATTCACTGCACTATCTGGCTGCCCTATCCTCACCTTCATATAAAGGAGTGAGACTGGTTGGTCTCTAAGGAGAATATGCATTTATTATGTGCCAAGCACTACACTATGTTCTAGAAATAGAAATATAGGCAGAAAGACAGTGCCTGCCTTCAAAGGGCTTACAATCTAACCAGGATAGGCAAAACATAAAAATGAAAGTGAAAAAAGGGTGATGGAGGGAAGGTGAAGGGTATGGGACCTTGTAGAGAAAGTCTAAAGAGTCAGGAGTGCTGCCTGGAGAGGAGTGAAGGTGGGTCTGGTCTGGGTCTCATCCTTCAAAGGCAGGAGCCTTCCAATCAGAGGGTCTACAGTCTTTTCCAATTCTAAAAATCCTCTTTTGTCTATAGCATTATTTTGACCTACTACTAAGGAACTTATCAACTACTCTGGTTATCTACTAGTCCCTAGACTGTGGATTTCAAATAGTTTCACAGCCTTTTGATGAATTGATGAATTAATGAATTGATTGACCTCTTGTCATATTTGTCCTCTAGTTATAAGTTTGAATTTGCCAGGCTACCCATTCTGAAGCTGTTATTGTTCCCAGGACTTAAACTTGTGTAGGGAGAACCTTCAGGTGAATGGTGGCACCTGGCTAGGACTTTGTGGCGGAAACAGCTAACCTACTTCGGCTTTAGATAACTGAGATCAAAGACCAGAATGAATAATCTATCCACCTCTATAACAGGAAATAGGCCATTAGGTGGTATAGTAGATGGAGTTCAAATTCAGCTTCAGACAATTACTATCTGTGTGATGTGTGACCCTGGACAAGTCACTTAACCAAAGTCTGACTCAGTTTCTTCATCTGTAAAATAATAATACATACCTCCCAGGGTTGTCGTGAGGATCAAATGAAATCATATTTGCAAAGTGCTTAACAGTGTTAACACACAGTAGATGCTATATAAATACAGCTATTATTATATCATTATTACTTTATTTTTAAAAATACAGCCTGGCCCCTTTCTCTCTATTCACAAGGGCATGAACTGAGTTCAAGATTTTACCACATCTCACCTAGTCTTAACAGACTAAAAGAAAATACAGGCAGACAAGGAATGATTGATAACAACCAAAGTCTGCTCATAGCTGTCAGGAGGCTGTAGCCCTTTCTGTATCGTGAAGCTGAGCTCCTCCAAAGGTCCCTGCTTCATAATTGAGATGTTAGCCTTCAGTGATGCCCTCGGACTTACTTGCTCCCTCTCTATACTTACATCTCATAGCCCATTCAGACACATGATTCAAAGGCAGACGGAGCCCAATGTAAAGCCTACCCTCCTATAGGAGCAATGGGTTCTCCAAACTAATCATAACTCCACAGTCCAACTGGTACTGTCATTCTGCAAATTGGAGGAAATGTTCCCCAGTTCAGTGAGAAGTCCTGTCCCCTCCCATAAAATATTTAAAATTAGCACATAATTAGTTTGTCTCCTAAACTTGGCAAGCTTTGCAAACCTCTACTAACCCATTGCCAGAGACTTCCTTACACAGATTTGCTTCTAATTTTTATTTTAAAAGAATTCAAATGCTTTCTCCTTCTGAAGACTTTCAAATATATGTCAGCAGAACTGAGCCATTTTAAACAGAAATACATGGCATTTCCTCCACCTCTTGACTCATGCAAAGCTCTTCAAATGTTCTTATCTATAAACCTTTAGAAGTTTTCTAATCTGTACAATGGTCACAGCAGCCCATGAGAAGAAAATGATTCCTTGGGATGAAACAGTAGCAACCAGAGCCAAATCACCCTGGGGCCCAAAGGCTCCCCTGAATCACAGAATCACAAGGACCTCAGCAGCCATCCAGTCCAATCCACATATGAAAGGAATCTCCCCTTACAGTCCACACTCTCATTGAATACCTCTAGTGATGGGGTACCAAGAGCCAGAGCCCCATCCCTAGGACAAATACATGCTAAGGCTTAAGTGACCAGGAACCTAGACAGTGTTCCCTCCCCAGCTGTTGGCTTGTTGTGGCACAGTTAGACTTAAGTTTCCTGGGTCCCCACCCTCATGCCTCATTAGACAATTCAGAAAATACCTGGATTTCAGGAGTCTAGACTTCCTCATTGCCCTGCCTCATGGGTGTTGGGGGCAGCCTTCTATATTAGCTCTTTGTTTAAAACTTGATATAAGTTGGAACCCTGAGTGACTCAGGGACCCTAAAATTTAGAATGTCCACTGACCTCAGACACTTATCACTTACTAGCTGTGTGATGTGGGGAGCCAAAGAGGCCTGAGCCAGGACTTCAGATCATTACCCTGATATCAGTGAGCCTGAACAACAAAGACCTCTTCGAGATGCGACTTTTCACTAAGTCAGCTCCGGAGTTCTTTTTGATATGGGTTACACTTATAAGGATGGTATTTAAGTTCTGAGGCTAACAGGTTCTGCCCCAAGACATATCTGATTCTGCACTCAGGTATCTTTGGGTGGCCAGCTCTAAACGTGTTGACTTTTGAGGATTGCGCTTCAGCCTTGAAGTCTGCTCTCAATTGTATCCGTTTATGACTGCGGCTGCATTAGCAGGTACCTGAGGCCTAGATCAAAGGGCTTACCCTAAGACTTTAGTCTCCTAGATAAGAAACCCTTATCAAATTATCTATCCCATGCTACTTCCAGGATACAACAGACTAAGGTAATGATTAGAAAACTTGAGTCCCCTTCCTTTGTCTCGTTGCTCTATAAAAACCTTGTCCTGAGGATCAATAAATGGAGTTCATGGTTCTTCCTTGAGCTACCCACATGGCCTGGTCATTTTTCCGGATCATGCTAAGTGCTGGACACTGAGCAGCCCACGGCAGTGTGACCTTGGGCAAGTCACTTAACCCCAATTGCCTTGCCTTCCCCCCTCCAAAAATATAATAGAATGCCCAACTTGTTGCATATCTGAGCCACTAACTGGGGACAGCAAGGTATTGGGGGTAGTACTACCTAGGTTGTTCCCCTTTGGCATCTGTCTCCTTCCCATGGGTGCCTTCCCTGTATGGTAGGGTGCCTCTTCAGAAATAGTTTCCTCCCCTTTTGCCCTACAAGAACCCATTACCTCTCAAGGTAAGCCACTGCACTCCTGAGCAACTCAACTTGTGAGGAAGTTTTTCCTGACCTCAGAACTAAATTATTCTCTTTGTAACACCGCCCCCGCCCCGGTCGCTCCCTGATTCTGACTTCTGAAGTCAGAACAAATTTAATTCCTCTTCCATAGAAGGAGTCTTCCCTTCTCCAGTTGCTTCTGTCAGTCCTCATATGGCATGGGCCCAAGACTTCACCAGCCCTGGCGCCCTCCCCTGGACACTCTCCCTACTCCCATCCTAGATGGCACAAGGGCTATGGCCTTGGGCTCAGCCAGTTCGAACCAGGCATTTTCTTCAGTTCCCATCACATCGGGGGCCTACAACAAACTGATTACTGATCTCTGTGGATGGACACCAGGTCCCATGAGTTTTGCTGAGCAATGAATTGTCAATTTGAGAAACATGCGTGTAATGAATTATATCCCCAACATACTAGACTCCTTTACATTAAGGAAGCTAACTTTGTTGGTCAAGGGGTGTCCAGCCAAGTTGCAGTTAACTTTAAAAAAAAATCTATGCCTCTGCTGTCGTGGATTTTAGATACAGCACAGCCCTGATGCTCTCCTCCCTGAATTGGAATTTTGAAGTAATGGGACAATTCTCCTTCTGATGAACTCAGGATTATGAAACAGCAAGACCGAAGTAAACAGTATGTCATATGTTCCTAAGGTCATAGAGCTGGACAGGACAAGTCATCTCATCCACCACATCCATCACCCCATTTACCCTTGAGGAAACTGAGGCTCAGAGAGGAGATTTGCCCAAGAAAGGTAAATCTTTAAACCTCATTAGTTCTTGATTCCTTTGTGTACATGAGTTCATAGGGCTGGAAGGGACCTCAGAGGTCTTAGACCAATCTCCACCTTTTATTAATAAGGAAACTGAGATTCCCCTCCCCCCTCCTCTGCTCCCTCCATTCCTACCCCCTTACATCCCCCCCCAACCCCCTGTCACCTCCCCAGTAGTGAAAAGAGGTGTGCATAATCATCCAAGTAACAAGGGAGCTGGAATTGCAGCTCAGGTTCTCTTACTCCAGACTCACGACTCTTTCCACTGGGCCACCTGGGAATTTTATTAACTCCTCTATAGACAGCAACTTTTGGAGGAAGTAGGGTTGGGAGATGTGAGAAGAGGTGATTAATTTAATTCACTTCAACAAGCATTTGTTAAACACCTAAGTATGGGGGGGATGCAAATAAAAAGAATGAAAGCAAGTCTACCCTCAGGAGCTTATAATATGAGAGATCCAAATGTATGCTTTGTTGATGGCTGTGAGCAAGAAAAAAGAAAAAATATGTATTTCTATAATATGGGGGACCCTAGCCATTTGGGGGATAAGAATGGGCTTCCTGGAAGAAGACACCTAAGCTAGGGAGAACATGAGGACAACAGCACTCAGGGTTAGGAATGAGCTCTCACAGAAGGAGAAAAAAGATACAGAGAGAGGGGAGAGAGGTCCTGCCTACAGAGGGAAACTTCTGGGTCACATTTCTACTTGTGGCCAGCTCTGCCTGCCAGCCAATAGTGCTGCTCTTTGGGTAGCACTGCCCAGCCCATAGGGATGTGTTTCACAAACTCTCCCAGTCTATGACACATTCGCACACTTGCCAAGACACACTGGGATACACCAGAGGCAGTGTTTGCCGATTCCTCTGCCCTGCAATCCTCTCATCCAAGCCTTACTCACTCTGTACCTCCCCACACTTGCCTCCTCCCCTCCTCCCATCTCCTCTTCTCACTTTCTCCCTCCTCTTTTCCCCTCCTCTCATTTCTCCTTTCTCCCTTTTCCTCCTTTCTGTCACTTTCTCTCTTCTCCTCCTCTCTATCACTTCCTCCCTCCTCTTTCCTTCTCCTCTCTGTCACTTTCTCTCTCCTCCTCCTCTCCTTCACTTTCTTCCTCCAGATCAAAAGCCAAAACCAAGCAATGATATCAAGAATGTTGCAAAACACCAGGGTTATCTGGTAAAAAGTATTGCAAAGGATTTCAACTGTCAGGAACTTGTGGTGAAACCAGCAGACCAATTCAGAGGGGTTAACTTGCAATCCAAAACCAAGGGAAGAGAAGTCTTCGCAAGGGGAAGTCAGCTGGTCCAAGTAATTCCAGCCCCCAGGCAGGCACTCCTAATCTCTCTTCCTCTCCCTACTTTGTTCCTGCCTGTGAACCTTAACTGTGCAGACATAATACAGTGCTGTCAGGTAGGCCTGGGTTCAAATTCAGACAAAGATATTTATTAGCTGTATGGGCCTGGGCAAGTCACTTCATTTCTTCTTGCCTCATTTTCCTCATGTATAAAATGGGAGTAATGAGAGCACAGGGTTGTTGTCAGGACAAAATTAAATAGTATTTGTAAAGCCCTCTCCAAATCTAATGCTAATTAGGTGCTAATATAAATGCTAACTATGGGTATTACTAATATAGGAAGAAGCACTTTGAATACTTCAAAGAGCTACAGAGAAAGGGAACAGGCTCAAGATGCAGGATGGGAGAGAGATTTCTGGACAGGGTCCATGTGGGATTCTGTCTCTCTCTATTAGACACATACATGATAAGAGTTTTGCATTTGCTTTTTTTTCCCAAGGGGCGAGGTGAGAATTGAGGAACAGGGTGAGAGAGGAGGGGAGGTATAGATATGGTCCCCAAACCCCCCCTCAAACAATCAGAAGAGAATGCACCAAAATGCTGAAAGGCATTAGAGATAAGCAGGAAAACGATGAAAGTTACACAGTGAATTTATTTTAAACTTTAAAAGAAAATCAAGCTTCACACGCTAAGAACTTGCAGTTTCATGCACAATCCTCTCTTCCTTTTCTAAAATGTACGTGGAGATTTTCGTTTCATTTGGGATTTATAAAGTCTGGAGTCTTGAGGGGCTGGGGGAGGGAGGGGGAGACAGAGAGAGACAGAGAGACAGAGAGACAGAGAGACAGAGAGAGAGAGAGAGAGAGAGAGAGAGAGAGAGAGAGAGAGAGAGAGAGAGAGAAACAGAGAGAGAGACAGAGACACAGACAGAGAGAGAGACAGAGACAGACAGAGACAGAGACAGACAGACAGAGACACAGACAGAGGGAGGGAAAGAGGAAGGGAGGGAGAGAAAGTAATGACTAAACCGCAAAAAATTTAATACATAAGTACAGGGGTAATGCAAGCTATCATTCCATAGCCCCCTGATTTCAGCCCTATATGTTCTTCCCTTGACCTGGTAACCTGCTCTAAGCTCCTGTGATCCTGCTTCAATAACCCCATACTTCTATCATCAGCTCTATGTTTTCCACCCAACTCTGAAGCCCTGTTTCTAATCCCAGCCCGGTAACCTGATCTATCCCTCCCACCCCCACAGTTCCACCCCCTTCGAGATTACTCTGTTCCATCTGGCATCCTTGGCCATGTACTATACCCAATGCCACTTAACCTCATCAAAGCAGTTCAGATGGCCAGATCTTAGCCCTTTAGGATAGCGATAGCCACAGGGAAGGTGACAGCCAAGAGATATGCCCTTAAAGAGATGTGGCTTCAGAAGACATTCTGGATAAACCCAGATTACCTAAAAAGATGCACTGGAGTTCTGGGGGCAGAGCCAAGATGGCAGAGTAGAGAAGCACTCAGCTGAGCTTATTCCCCTCCAAACAACTTTAGAGTAATGCCTAAAATTGGCAGAGCCAACCAAAGGTCAAAGTAAGATGCTCTTCCAGCCCAAGACAACATAGGAGATTAGAAAGAAAGATCTGTGACATGGAGACTGGTCCAGAGTCCATGTGGATGAAACATCACAGGTAGGATGATGTGGTGGCAACAGAAACAGCAGCATCTTTAGGAGCTCTCAAGCCAGAAACAGTAAGGGTCCTGGCAACCAGCCAGAAAGGGATTTCCAGGGACCCCTGTTCTAATACTGGACTCAGGACTAGATGCTATTTGACAGCTCTTCTGCCTATATCCTCCTCTGCATCATAATTCAAGGGCAGAGAGGAGCACTATCAATCAAGAAGGAGTGGAAGCCCTCATGGGCAGTATCACTTGCAGTTCCAGAGGAGAAGGGGTCCCAAGGAGAAGTATTGATTGCAGTCCAAAGAGATCAGCGGCCCTTCCTGGGTAAGGAATAGAGTGAAAACCAAAAGAGCAGTGACTCCCATCTCTCCCACACCCTAGAAGCACTGAAAACTTCCAAATCCCCAGAACTTGCTCTGAAAACAGCAGTGCAAAAAAAGCCTGAAGCTTGAGACAGAGCACCTCCCTTCTATGATTTCTAAATAAATAAAGCCCAACATTAATATAAAATGCCAAATCAATAAAAAGGGTGGGAAAATGAGCAAACAACAAAAAAGAACCTAATCATACAAAAGTATTATAATGAAAGTGAAGATGATGACACAAACTCTAAAGAAAACAATGAAGTCAAAATAGCTACATGCAAAACCTTAAAGAAAAGTGGGAATTGGGCACAAGTCCAACAAGAACTCCTGGAAGAGCTAAAAATTTATTTTCAAAATCAAATAAGAGTGGTAGAGGAAAAATTACATGAAGAAATGAAAGAAAGGGGAAAAGTTATGAAAAGATAATTAATACCTTATTTTAAAGGGTACCAAAAAAGTAGCACCTTAAAAAATGCAATTGTCCAAATGTAAAAAGAGGTACAAAATTAACTGATGAAAGTAACTCCTTAAAAACAAAATAGGCTAAATAGGAAAAGAAGTACAAAAGTTCACTAAAATAAATAATTCTTTAAAATTAGGATTGAGCATGTAGAAACTAATGACTACATGAGAAATCAAGAAAAAAATAAGACAAAGTCAAAAGAATGAACACATAGACATAAATGTAAAAAATCTCATTGGAAAAACAACTGATTTAGAAAAAAATCAAAAAGAGATAAATTAAGAATTATTGGATTGCCTGAAAGGCATGATCAAAGAAAGAGCCTAGATTTTATATTTCAAGAAGTCATCAAGGAAAACTGCCCCCAATATCCTAGAACCAGGGAATAAAATAGAAATTGAAAGAATCCAATTGTCACCACCTGAAAAAGACCTCAAAATGAAAACTCCCAGGAATATTATAGCCAAATTCCAGAGCTCCTGGGTCAAAGAGAAAACATTCCAAACAGCAAGAAAGAAATCATTCAAATACCATGAATTCACAGCTAGGATCACATTTAGCCACTATCACATTAAGGAGCAAAGGGCCTGGAACACAAGATTTCAAACGGCAAAAGAGCAAGGATTACAACCAAGAATAACCTACCCAGCAAAACTAAGTATAATCCTTCAAGGGGGAAAAATAGACAATTAATGAAATAGAGGACTTTCAAGGATTCCTGATGAAAGACCAAAGATGAATAGAAAATTTGACTTTCAAATAAAAAACTCAAAAGAAGTATAAAAAGGTATATATGAAAAAGAAATCATAAGGGACTCAATAAGGTCAAACTGTGTACCTTTCTATAATGGAAAGAAGATGTATCTTCTAAGAAATTTATCATTATTAGGTCAGTGAGAAGGATTCTACATAGAAAAGGGGTGTGGAAGTGAGTCAATTAAATTGGGATGATGTAAAAAAAAATGAGTAGGCAAGAAAGAGGGGTGCCCTGAGAAAAGGGGGGAGAGGAAGAAGGGGGGAAATTATCTTACATAAAAGAGGCATGCAAAGAAAAGCTTTTACAGTGGAGCAGGAAATGGTGGGAGGGATTAAGCAATACTTGAACCTCACTAACAAGAAGAATATATGTGTGCGTGTGTGTATATATATATATGTATATATATATATATATATATATATATACATACATACATACATACATACATAAGAGAAAGGGAGAAGGTGGAAAAAGTGCAGAAAAAAGAAAACAGTGATCAGAAGGCCAGAAGGTTGTTGTTGCTATTTGTCCTCCATTCTCAAAGAGGACCATGGCCTCAGGAAGGTGATGCCACAACTTTTGAGTGAATCGGATTTAAGTGAGGGAGGGCTGTACAAAGTCACCAGCCTCACTCTCTCCTCTGGAGCCATCTGGGTCCAGTGGAAAGATATAAATCAGGATGGCTGCAGATGATCCCTCACTCAGAAGGAAAACAGACTTTGGAGGAGGGACAGGATAAAAAGAGAGAGAAGGATGAACAGAAGAAAATAGGATGGAGGGAAATGCAGAGTTAGTAATTATAACTGTGAATGTGAATGTGAATGGAATAAACTCACCCATAAAATGGAAGTGGATAGAATGAAACAGAAATCAGAATTTAACAATATGTCATTTACAAGAAACACACTTGAAGCAAAGAGTTACACACAGTTAAAATAAGAGGATGGAGCAGAACCTATTATGCTTCAGCTGAAGTTAAAAAAAAAGCAAGAGAAAGGCAATAATGATATCAAAAAAAGTAAAAGTAAACATAATTAAAAGGGGCAAGCAAGGAAATTACATCTTGCTGAAAGGCATCATAGACAACGAAGTAATATCAATACTAAACATATATGCATCAAATGGCATAGCATCCAAATTCTTGAAGGAAAAGTTATATGAGCTAAAAGAGGAAATAGACAGTAAAACTATACTGGTGAGGGACCCCAACTTTTCTCTCTTAGAGCTAGATAAATTCAACCATAAAATAAATAAGAAAGAAGTCAAGGAGATGAATAAAATCTTAGAAAAGATAGACCTCTGGAGAAACCTGAATAGAAAAGAGTATATATTTTTCTCAGCTGTATGTGACACTTTCACAAAAACCCACCATTTATTTGAGCATAAAAGCCTCATAACCAAATGCAGAAAAGCAGAATATTAAATTACCCTTTTAAGACCATAATGCAATAAAAAATATATATATTTGATAAAAGGACTGTGGAAGCACAGATTAAAAACTAATTGGAAACTAAATAATCTAATTCTAAAGAATGAGTGGGTCAAAGAACAAATCTTAGAAAGAATCAATAATTTCATTAAAGAGAATGACAACAATGAGGCAACATTCCAAAATCTGTGGGAAGCAGCCAAAGCATCACTTAAAAGAAAATGTATATCTCTAAATGCATACATCAATAAAAGACAGAAAGAGCAGATCAATGAATTGGACATGCAACTAAAAAAACTAGAAAAAGATCAAATTTGAAATCCCCAATTAAACACCAAAATGGAAATTCTGAAAAATCAAAGGAGGAATTAAGAAAATTGAAAGCAAAAAAAAAAACAAAAACAAAACAAAACATTGAACTAATAAGTGAATCTAGGAGCTAGCTTTATGAAAAACAAAGACAATAAAATAGATAAACCATTGGTTAATTTGACTTTTTTTTAAAAGAAAGAAAACCAAATTACCAGTATTAAAAAAAAAGAAAATGAAAAGAATGAATGAACCACCAATGAAGATGAAACTAAAGCAATAATTGGGAGTTATTTTGCCCAATTATATACCAGTAAAACTGACAATCTAAGTGAAATGGATGAATAATTACAAAAACATAAACTGCCCAGATTAATGGGAGAGGAAATAGAATACTTAAATAACCCTAACTTAGTGAAAGCAATTGTATAAGTCATATTTGAGCTCCCCTAGAAAAAATCCCCAGGACCAGATGGCTAATTCTTCCAAATATTAAGGAACAATTCACAAGTTAATTCTTCCAAACATTTAAGGAACAATTAATCTGAATACTGTATAAACTATTTGGAAATAAAGAGAAGCAAAGAAAGAAGAAATCTTACCAAATTCCTTTTATGACATAGATGTGGTTTTAATACCTACACCAAGGAGAGAAAAAATGGATAAAGAAAACTAAGGACCAATTTCCTTAATGAATATTGATGCAAAACTTTTAAATAAGATACTAGTAAAGAGATTACAGCAACATATCACAGAGATCACACACTATGACCAGGTTGGATTTATACCAAGAATGTAGAGCTAGTTCAATATTAGGAAACCT
Organism: Gymnobelideus leadbeateri; assembly: GCA_011680675.1. Taxonomy (NCBI): domain Eukaryota; kingdom Metazoa; phylum Chordata; class Mammalia; order Diprotodontia; family Petauridae; genus Gymnobelideus; species Gymnobelideus leadbeateri. Next base: position 33,347 of record WOXC01010045.1, read on the forward strand.
ATCAGCATAATTGACCATATCAACAACAACAACAACGAAAGTCATATGATTATATCAATAGACAAAAAAAGCCTTTGACAAAATACAACACCTATTCCTACTAAAAAAAAATATTAGAAACTATAGTAATCAATAGGAACTTTTCTTAAAATGATAAGTAGAATTGATCTAAAACCAAGAGCAAGCATTATCTGTAATGGGGATAAACTTGAAGTCTTCCCAATAATATCAGGACTGAAACAAGAATATCCATTATTAATTCTATTACTCAATATTATACTAGAAATGCTAGCTATAGTAATAAGACCAAAAAAGAGAAATTAAAGGAATAAAAATAGGCAATGATTTAACAAAGTTGTCATCTTTGTAGATGACATGATGGTATACTTAGAGAACCCTAGAGAATCAACTAAAAAACTAATTAAACAACTAATAACTTCAGCAAAGTTGCAGGATATAAAATAAAACCAACATAAATCATCATAATTTTTATATATTACCAACAAAATTTAGTAGGAAGAGATAGAAAGAGAAATTTCATTTAAAATGACTGCAGACAATATAAAATACTTGGGAGTCTAACTGTCAAGACAAACCTAGGGGTTATATGAGTACAATCACAAAACACATTTCACACAAATAAAGACAGATCTAAACAACTGGAGAAATATGGGTAGGCTGAGTCAATAAAATAAAAATGACAATTCTGCCTAACTTACATATTCAGTGCCATGCCAATCAAACTACCAAAGAATTATTTTATAGGAATAGGAAAAAAATAGTAACAAAATTCACTTGGAAGAGCAAGAGGTCAAGAATATCAAGGAAATCAATGAAAAAAAATGTTAAGGAAGGCATCTTAGCAGTGCCAGATTTCAAACTATATTACTAAGTAATAATAATCAAAGTAATTGGGTACTAGATAAGAAATAGAGTGGCAGATCAGTGGAATCGATTTGGCACACAATACATAATAGTAAGTGACCTAAGTAATCTGATGTTTAATAAACCCAAAGATCTAAGCTTTTAGGTAAGAACTTAACATTTAATAACAATTCCTGAGAAAACTGAAACCAGGCACAGACCAATATCTCACACTGTACACCAAGATAAGATCAAAATGAATAAATGACTTAGACTTAAGGGGTGATATAATAAATTAGGGGACCCTAGAAAATGTACCTGTCAGATGTATGAATAAGGAAGAGTATATGACCAAACAAAATGGAAGAGGTCACAGGAGGTAAAATAGATAATTTTTATTACATATTAAAAAGCTTTTGCAAAAAACAAACTAGTATAGCCAAAATCAGAAGGAAAACATTTTTGCAACAAGTTTTTCTGATAAAAGCTTCATTTCTCGTGTGTGTCTGTGTGTATGAGTAACCAAGCCAAATTTATTTATAAAAATAATGAGTCATTCCCCAATTGATAAATGGTCAAAAGATATGATGAACAGACAATTTTCAGAAAAAGAAATCAAAGCTATCTATATAGTCATGTGAAAAATCACTATTGATTAGAGGAATGCAAATTAAAAACAACTCTGAGCTACCACCATATACCTATCAGATTGGCTAATATGATAGAAGAGAAAAGTGACAAATATTAGAGAGTATGTAAGAAAATTGGCAGATTAATACACTGTTGATTGAGTTGTGAAGTAGTTCAACCATTCTGGAGAACAATTTGGAACATGCCCAAAGAGCTATCAAACTACGTGTACCCTTTGACCCAGCAATAACACTATTAGGTCTTAATCCCAAAGACTGATCAAAGAAAAGGGAAAAGAACACATTTGTATAAAAAATATTTATAGCAGTTCTTTTCACGGTGCCACATCCTGCAACTCTGATGAAGTTATTAGTTGTTTCAGCTAGTTTTTTAGTTGCTTCTCTAGGGTTCTTTAAGTATACCATAGTGTCATCTACAAAGGTGACAGCTTTGTTTCCTCATTGCCTATTTTTATTCCTTTAATTTCTTTTTATTTTTTGATACTATAACTAGCATTTCTAATATAATATTGAGTAATAGAAGAGATAATGGATATCATCACTTCAGTCCTGATCTTATTGGGGAGGCTTCCAAAGATTTAGAAATCAAAGGGATCCCATCAATTGGGGGAATGGCTGAAGAAGTTGTGGTATGTAGTTGTGATAGAATACTATTGTGCTATAAAAATTGGCAAGCAGGATGGTTTCAGAAAAACCTGGGAAGACTTAGATGAACTCATACAAAATGAAATGAACAGAACCAGGACAATATTGCACGCAGTAGCAGCAATATTCTAAGGATAATCAACTGTGAAAGACTTAGCTACTGTGATCAAGACAATTCCAAAGGACCCATGATGCTCTCCACCTCCAGAGAGAGAACTGATAAACTCTGAATGCATATTGAAGCATACTTTTTTTAAACTTTATTCACTTTTATTATTTTCTTTTGCAACATGGCTAATATGGAAACATGTTTTGTATGTCCTCAGGTGTATAATCAACATCAAGGTGTTTGCCCTCACAAGGAGGGATAAGGATCGGGATAGGGAAAGAGAATTTGGAACACAGAAAAAAATTTAACTATTGTAAAAATTATTTTACATGTAATTGGAGAATATTTAACAAAATAAATGTGATTCTTTTTTAATGCACTAGAATCATGTGGGCTCGTTGATTCTCATTTATAAAGATATTGGTGGAAGAGGGTTTTATAGAAATGAAACTTTCTGTCCTCAATGCATACAGCTCTAGAACTTCCTTGAAAATAAAGTGATTTTGCTGGCAGATGGATTGTGGAATCAATGTACTAGTCAGTTCCTATTTTGTGTATACAAGTGTCCAGTTGTAGACTTATTCCTCTCCAAGTCAAATAACTGTATATGTAAAAATATTTAGCCTCTCTTCTGGAAGGAGGAGGTAGTAGAGAGATAGTGGTTCCCACCTTGAGGATTGCAGACTCTCTGGGGGTTGCAGAGCAATCCAAAAGGACCCATGGATCCATATGTTGATTTAACATTATGATCTGTACACAGAATATATAATGTGTCTGATAGGCATGGTATGAGTAGAAAAAATATTAACCCTAGAGTCAGAGAATGTGGATTCAAATTCTTCCTTTGTTGCTTACTACCTGTGTGAACTTGGACAAATCACTTCACTGGGTCTCAGTTTCCTCATCTGTAAAATAAGGTAGTTGGACTAGGTCGCTTCTCTAGTTCTAGATATATGACCTTATATCCTATGATCTATAAAATAAATGGTTAGGCTAGGTACTCTACAAGGTCTCTTCAAGCTCTTCATCTAAGATTCTATCACCCACAGAGAGACACAATCAAAGTCCCAAGATTCATCTCCATTACATCTGATCAAGCCTCTCCACTGAGAAAACATAATAACAAGAAAACTCTTGCATCAGTGAATAAAGATGGTTCTATAACTATAATGTTCAGCTCCACAATACTTTTTAAACTCAAAAAGTAATGCTTCTATTTGAAAGTGTTGGAGACCCCTTGTCAAAGCTAAGCCTGGGATACAGGTCATAGAGTTCCAGAATTCCAGAGCTGGAAGGGTTCTCAGAGGTCAAATAGCATCTTCCACTACCTGAACAAGAAGTTATTTTATAGCTTCCTTGACACATTGCCCTCCAGCATCAGCTCCAAGGGAGGAAGGAAGCTAAGCAAATCTAGCAGGGATATAAGACTTAGGAGATTACAAGGGTTTTCTTGGTTTAAAGTCAAGATTTCCAGACCCAAGGCCAACATAGGGAGCCTTTTTCCACCAACTACTAATTGCTGCCCAGTGTGATGAGACATATTTCTTAAACACAGACTAAATATAGACCATGAACTTCTCTCTCCAGTCTCATCAATCATGTATTTTCTCCAGAAACCAAAGTATAGAAGAGCTAAAAAAGCAGGCGTGCAGGGAAATTATGGCCATATTTCTTGCTTTAATTGGTCAATCTAACTTGACGGCATCAAACCAACAATAGCATTGTCAAGTCATTTCTTCTCACTATGCTCAGCATGATAAAAGCTCTCCAGAGTTCAGTCAATGTAATCACTTTAGAAGGAAGTCAGTTGGCAAGCAAAAGGATGAACCTTCAGAAGCTTCAAAGAGAAATATGTCTGTCTGCCCACCTAATTAGACATCAAGGTATCCTTAAGAATTTTGAGAAGGCTATTGTTAACAGTAACCAGGGAATATCATTAACCATCATAAATAGTGTGGTGATCACAGGTGCCCCAAAGTCTTCAATCAAACCTTTCTAGCCCATTATGCAGAATCACAGATTTGCTGCTGTTCCACAGATTCTCAGATGTTTTACTGTTTCCACAATTGCTCATCAACTTCATAGTCACATCCTAATAGCTACAGCCCAGACATGCATTCGCAGAATATCTCTTTGTCTTGATTAAAGAGCTGAGTGTCAAAGAATCTATATCCCAGATTCCTTTCAACACTTAATTATTGTGCCTGAATCTTTCATCACTGCTCTTCACAACATCTACCTTTTGAGATAATCCCAGGACTGGATTCATTTTCTATTCATTCAAATTAGTCTAAAGCCACTGGGTATGATGGAGGAGTTACCAGGAAAAAATGGCAGCCACACTCAGAGGAAGCCAGCCCAGACTTGGGCTCTGAAGACCTCAGTTCTCCTCATAGATCTGACAAGTTGCTTTACCTCTCTGAGGCTCAATTTCCTCACCCGTAAATTGGAGTTACCATTAATTTTGCTACCAATGTCACAGGGTTTTTATGAGGAAGGTACTCCTGGAGGTAGAAAGTGTTTCATTTCCATCTTTGTATTCCTAGTACTTACCACAGTCCCTGGTACACAAAAGGTGCTTAATAAGTGTGTGTCCAATTGAAATGAATAGTAATTCACATTTATTTAACACTTTAATAGGCCTACAGAGCACTAGCCTCACAACAGACCTGTGAGGAAAGTAGTATAGACATTTTTCTCCCTTTTCACTAATGAAGAAACTGAAGCTTAAAGAGATAGACTCAACTTGCTGATGGTCAAATAGCTAACAAGATATCAGAGCCAGACCTCAGAAATAAATGAAGTCTAGGTCCTCTAACTCCTCAAACCCAAGTCCTCTGATGGAGAGCTCACTGAGCAAGAGTTGAGAATCAAAAAGGTCATATGGGCTAGAACATGGGTAAAATGGAAATGTTATTTAATAGGGATAAGGGTGGAGTCCTACAGCTACAATTGAAAATATCAGCATCATTCATCAGTACAAGATAGGACAGGTACAACCGGACAGAAGTTTATCTGAAAGAGATCTGGAGGTTTTAATGGACTGAAAATTCAATATGGGTCAATATGGAAGATGAAGAAACCAATGCAATCCTTGGGCTACATTAAGAGAGAAATAAGAAGCTGATCACCTGCTTTGTTCCAACATAGTGAATAACATCTGGAGTTCTGAGTTCAATTCTGCATAATACAATTGAGTAAAGGTGCTGACAAATTAGAGAATTTTTGCAGAGAGAATTGTGGGATGACATCAGAGTGTTAGGATGTGGGGGAGCCCAGATCCCAAACAAAAACTTCAGTAAAGCTCAAAAATGCATGAAAGCCATTAGTCAAATAACAAATTAACAAAGGATATGAACAGGCAAGAAAAATATTATTATTATTATTCAAGGGAAAAAATCCATACTGTTTATAGCTATATGAAAAGAGATATTCCAAACACTAATAATTAAAGAAATGAAAACTAAAGCAGCTCCGAGGATATACCTCATAGCCATCAAATTGGCAAAGTTAACCAATAAAGAAAATGACAAGATATCTGTGGGAAAATGGGCACATTGAGGGAGCCACTCTTGGTGGAGCTGTGGATGTCTATGGTCCAGCCACCCTAGAAAGCAATTTAGAATAATCCCCCCAAAGTCATTCAAATGCAAATACCCTTTGACCTAGTGGTACTACCCCAAAAAAGATCAAAGAAAGAGGAAAAGGACCCATATGAACAGAATACTTTAGTAGCTCTCTGTGTAATTAAAAAAAATAGAAACTAATGGGGTATCTATCAACTGAGGAATGGCTAAAGAAATTATTGTGTAGGACTGTAATATAATACTATTGTTTTATGAGAAATAATGAGTTGGCTTCAGAAAAACTGGGAAGAGTTGCATAAATTGATGCAGAATGAAATAAGCAGAACCAGGAAAATAATTTCTACTATAACAACAACATTGTGAAAACCAAATAATTTTCAAAAACTTGAGAACTCTGAGGAATGCAACAATCAACTGTGATTCCAAAGGGTTATTTAGGAAGAATGTTACCCATTTCCTGGTCTAGAGGTGATGATTTAACATGCAGAATGAGGTGTCCATTTTTAGACTAGGACAATATGGAAATTTGTTTTGCTCGACTGCCTATTTCTTGCTAGGAATTTTCTTTTATTTTTCAAGGGCAGGGAGTAGTAGGAGGGAGAAAAAAAAATGCTTAACATTTGAAAAAGTAAATTTTAATTTAAAATAAAATGTAAAATGCACCAGAAGGAACAAGGATAAAGAAAAACACAGATAAATGGTTATAAACTCCTCCATTTAGTCAAAGGCAGCACAAAAGACAGCCAAAATTGTCAGGAGAGCTCTGAATTGAGACAAGTCAAGGTAGGCAGAAGGCAAGAGAGTATAAGCTGTACAGACTCAGAGCACAAGACAGAACCAGGCCAGTATTCAAGCCTCTCCATCTGAGCCACAGTAGGAACCATAACCAGGGCCGGAGAGCACCTGGAAAGCAAAGTATCTGGGATCTCACTAGTGACTGATTATCAGCACAGTCAACAGCATCTACCTGGGACCTGGTGGGCTCAAGAGCAAAGAACAGAACCCAACCTGGGCTCAGAGCTGAGCAAAAAGAAAGCAGAGGAGTAAAAGGAAAAATCTCCTATAAACCACCAGGAGACCAAGTCAACACTTGTGAATTCCTGCAGAAGGTGAATCCTCATCCTGCCATTCTATCCAGGATCAAGTAAAGCCTGCCCATAGATCCAAGAATATGAAAGGAAACACAACCTGACCCAAACATAAAGCCCCAATCCAAAAGCCGAGACTGGAGATATGAGTAAGCAGAAGAAAATGCCAAATGCAATGAAGAAACACTATGGATTGAGAGAAGCCAAACAGGCAAACCCAGAAGAAGAGAATGACTTCACCACAAGTGAAAGACTGCAATGATAAGGACAATCTTATTTCTAGAGTACTTTAAGGTCTGCAAAGCACTTTACAAATATTTCATTTGATCATGACAACAACCCTGGGAGGTAAATGCTATTTTACACATGAGGAAACTGAGACAAACAGTTAAATGACTTAACCAGGGTCACATAGCTAGTAAGAATCTAAGGTCAGATTTGAATTCAGGTCTTCCTGACTCCAAGTTAAACGCTATCTGTTGCACCACCTAGCTACCCCAAAAAATAACTGGAAGGAATGAAACAAGAGATAAAAATGTAATACTAAAAGAAATAGCAGATAGGAAAACTAACTACTTGGGACAGATAAAAGTCACCCAAGAATCAAACTCAGAAAATTAGAATGGAAAATCAGAAAATAGAAAGCAACAACTCTTTGAAAGAAAAAGAATTTTTTTTGAAATCACAAAATTGAGGGGGGAGAGAAAAATGCAAGACTACCAAAAATAACTAATCTGGAAAATTTTTCAAGGAGAGAGAATCTAAGGCTCATGGAACTACTTGAAAATCATGACCAAAAGAGCCTGGATGTCATATTCCAAGAAATTGTAAATGAAAATTGCCTATATCTATTAGAATTAAGATAGGTAGCTAGGTGCCATGGTAGACAGAGGGCTGGGCCTGGAGTCAGAGAGACCTGAGTTCAAATGTGGCCTCAGACACTTGCTAGCAATGTGACCCTGGGCAAGTCACTTAACTCTGCCTCAGTTTTCTCACCTGTAAAATAAACTGGGAAAGGAAATGGCAAACCACTTCAGTACCTTTGCCAAGAAAACCCCAGGTGGAGTCATGAAGAGTTAGACACAACTAAAATGACTGAACAACAATATTAGAACAAAAAGGCAAGGGTGGGAGTAGAGGGGGCATCTCTATAGGAAGGAAGGGTCTCAAGTTTATGCCCTAAAAGGATCACCTGAAAGAATTTAGGACTTTCAGCTGGGAGGAGAGAAGGCTTAGAGGGGAATGTGATGGCTATTTTCAAGTTATTTGGAGAAGTATTATGTGGGAAAAGGCTTAAACTTCCTCTGCTTTGCCCTGGAAGGCAGAGTAATTTAATACTTCAATTCAATTCCATTTAACAAGATTTTGCTAAGTGACAATTGCCTGCCAGGAATTGTGCTAAGCCAAAAACTTTAAAAGTCTAATTTTTGAAGCTGAAATACTAATGAGGTAAGTAATCAGGAGAGCTCTGTGGTAGGAGTAGATTCCCCATCACTCAAAGCCTTTAACAATGGAGAGGTGGCCAGTGGGTGGGTAAAGGACTCTTCCTCAAGCATGAGTTGAACTCAATGGCTTCAGAAATCCCTTTCAATTCTGAAATTCAGAAGCTATCATTCTTCCTAGTGCACCAAGCACCATAGAAATGGGAATGTGGAGAAGCAAGAACATGCCTAGGAAAGAGCAAGCAGAATGCTGAAAGGACGGATGGAACTGGGGAAGTCGTGTTTGAAGAGAAGGTTAGGAAAAATACGAGAGCTGCTCTTAAAACCATCTCACAGAAGTGGGACTGAACTTCTGTCTTGGACCAAAGTCATGCATGGTGGAAACTCAGAGATGATGATTTAATTTTTATGACAGGAAAAAGCTACCCAAAAGTTTGAGCAGTCCCATCGTGCGATTGGTTGTTTTCCTTTCTTGAAGAGGACCGAAATGACTTCATCACTATGTTGGGGTCAAGGTACAGAGTGGTAGACTGTGCCTTATCAGATCAATGAGAGCTCAGAAGGCTCTATCTGCTACAGGTCAGGCACAAATAGTCCACACGAACATTTGAAGTGGAGATTTTTGTGTCTAAATTTGATCATCTCATGTTTCTTTTGAGCTACCATAATTCTGCTTTGTTCATAGAGCACAGCACCTTCTCTGATGAGGGCATGCCATCATGGGCAGTCCTTTGCCAGTGTCTCCCATGTCTCAAAATCCATTCCAAAGTTCTTCAGAGAGACCTTGAGAGTGTCCTTGGATCACTTTTTCTGACCTCCACGTGAGCACCTGCTTTGTGTGAGTTCTCCATAAAATAATCTTTTTGGCAAGCTTATGTTTGGCATTTGAACAACATGGCCAGCCCATTGGAGTTGTGCTCTCTGCAGTACAGTTTGAATGCTTGGCAGTGTAGCTCCAGAAAGAACCTCAGTGTCTGGTACCTTATCCTGCCAGGTGATCTTTAGAATCTTCCTAAGACAATCCAAATGGGAGCGATTTAGTTTCCTGGCATGGCACTGGTAGACTGTCCAGGTTTCACAGGCATCCAACAGTGAGGTCAGCACAACAGCTCTGTAGATCATCGGTTTGGTAGGCAGGCTAATTCCTCTTCTCTCCCACAGAGAGCCTCCTGAACACTGAGCTAACTCTGCCAATGTGTGCATCAACCTCATCATCTATGTGGACATCCCTGGGAAGGTACCAAGGGAAGGGAACTTATCCACAGTATTCAAAACTTCTCCACTTGCTGTAGCCTATGGTTCCTTGTATGGATGGAGAGGTGCTGGCCAGTAGAAAGCCTGCGTTTTCTTGGTGTTCATTGCCAGGTCAAAATTAGCACAAGTAGCAGAGAATCTATCCACATTTTGCTGCATCTCACCCTTAGTCCACAGTCCTCTGCACTGAATAGAGCTCCGGCCCCAGAGTCAGGAAGACCTGAGTTCAAATCCAGCCTCAGACACTTGACACAGTTACTAACTGTGTGATCTTGGGTAAGTCACTTAACCCCAATTGCCTTGCCTTCCCCCCTCTAAAAAATAAATTTTTAAAAAATTGACTATAAGATAGTGAGTCCCTAATGTTCAGAGTTTCTTTTTTAAATTTAGTTTACCTTTATCATAGTAACTGCCTTTCAACTCTCCCTTCAGACAAACAGAGCCAGTATTTACATAGCAGGTAAAGGTTTGCAAAGAACCTCTTATTTCATTTGAGGAAGCTCCATACCTGGATTATCTCCATTGTACAGATAAGGAAATAGTTAAGAGCAATTTCAAGTGACTTTTCCTTGTGTCTGAGAGTGACTCTATCAGACTATAAACTAAAGAGAAAGAGCTGACTTGCCTTGAAAGAGAGTTTCGTTCCCCAGGAAGTTCCCTAAACCAGTGAAATCTCAGGTCCTTACCCACATGGCTACTTTTCTTGGCAAAGGTACTCAAGTGGTTTGCCATTCCTTTTCCAGCTCATTTTACAGTAATGAAACTGAAGCAAACACAGTCACACTGCTAGCAAATGTCTAAGGCCACATTAGAACTCAGGTCTCTCTGACTCCAGGCCCAGCCCTCTATCTGCAGTGGCACCTAGCTACCTACCTCGGTTCTAACAGATAGGGGCAATTTTCATTTAGAATTTCTTGGAATATGATATCCAGGATCTTTTAGTCATGATTTCATGAGTCTTAGATTTTCTCTCCTCTCTTCCTCTCAAGAGGTACAAGTCCCAACCCATCCATTCCTTTCCATTCTGGGTCCTTTCATTAATTTGCCCAAGAGGGTCCATCCAACAGGCCAAAAGTCTTCCTCTGCTTCTTCAAAGAGGTCATGGATATGGGAGTACAACCCTCACTTTCAGTAAGTGAATGTTGTTGTTCAGTCATTTACAGTCATGTACAACTCTTTGTGATCCCATTTGGGGTTTTCATGGCAAAGACATTGGCAAGGTCTGCCATTTCTTTCTCCAGCTCATTTTACAGATGAGGAAACTGAGACAGACAGGGTTAAGTGACTTGCCCAGGGTCACACAGTTAGTATCTGAGGCCATATTTTAACTCAGGATGAGTCTTCCTGACTCCAAGTCCAGCGATCAATCTATTGTGCCACCTAGCTGCCTTAACAATGGCAGAGGTCCAAGAATGACTGCCCCTGGAGGAATTCAAACCAAATATAGAAGGTATTCAATTTTATACAGGTCTAGGAAAAATCAAATTTCCTCTGAGATCCCTGCCAAACCCAAGGTTCCCTATTCTTGTTCTAGATAAAGACAATATTTCATTATTAGGTCAAATTATTTAGTTTCAAATGAAAAGAATAATGGAGGACTAAGAAATGACCTCAGTATATTGACTCTGCCATTATCTGAGTGACCCTGGTCCATTTTTACTTAAATTTCTGGGTCCTTAGCATCATTCTCATTTGTAAACTGAGGAAGGAGTTTAACTAAACAATCCCTAAAACTCTGAAGTTTTGTGATTCTATTTGATCATAAAATCTTTAATTGAATTGAATTGGATCTTTATTTATTAACCTAAAAGCAATAATAATCTTTATTAACCTGGACATCTAGATGACACAGTGGGTTGAGCATCAGGCATGGAGTTAGGAAGACCTAAATTTAAATCTGACCGCAGACACTTCCTAGCTGTGTGACCTTGGGCAAGTCACTTAATCCTGTTTGCCTCAGTTTCCTCACCTGTAAAATGAGCTAGAGAAGAAAATGCTAAGCTATTCCAGTGTCTCTGCCCAGAAAACCCTAAATGGGGTCACAAAAAGTCAGACAAGACTGAAATGACTGAACAACATATTATTATGCAAGATGCAGAATGAGACATATTTTTAGAGGTGGCTAGTGGATTGATTCATGTTGCTTGGCTAAGCATACTTATTAAAAGGGTTTTGCTTTACTTTTTTTCTATTTTAGGGATCATGTGATCAGAAAGAGGGAGAACAAATGTTTGTTCATTTTTTTAAATAAAATAAATTTTTATAAAATTACCAACTTATTTTTATATTGTCCTTTCATATGCCTGTGGGCTTAAAAACCCATCTGTCTCTAAAGCAGTTTAAACATTCCCCTTGAAATCAGACCCTTTTGGCACTTTCAATTTGTCTGGCTGGTCTATTTTCTCATAGTCAGGGAAAAGCTAACTTCAGCATGATCCCTGCCTGAATGATCACCGACAGTCAGTGTGGTCTGAGTTAATAAGCTTTCCCTGAATTTTCTTCCTCCAGTGCCCATGCTCCAGTAAAAGGACAGCAGTTTCCTTCTTCTCAAAGCTCTTTCAAGTAAGAATTGTTCCTGGAGCAAATATGACTCTTCCAAATTTGTCCAATTTCATGGAGAGGGAAGAAGATTAAGTTTTGTCCCTTCCCGTCCCCCCACCCAACCAAAGTCCAAAATTTACAGCAATGCTAGTAGAGTTCTGTAACTGACTAAAAATGAACAGGGACTTCTTCAGTGGGGAACTCCCTCCAAGCACACAGGTTACCACCCCTCCATGTCACCTCCTGATGGGCAGTTTCTGTTCAAGTTCTGAATCTGCCCAGTGGTTCCATTAGAGACTGTCTTCATATTCTTATTCTCTCTAGGAGACCAGTGAACCACTTGGGTTGTCCATCTGTCAGCTCTCCTTGGAGGCAACATTCCTTGCCAAGAATCAGGAAGGAAATAAATTCTAGGAAGAACTTGATTAGCATCTGCAAACTGCTAATTAATTAACTACTGCCTTTTCATTATTATTTAAATTATTGCTAACTTGCTGTAGATCAAGCTATTTAAAGAGGCAGTGTGGAGCAAAGGGAAATAGATTAGGATTTAGTTGGTTTATGGAAATTCAGTCTATCAGCCTCAGTTTCCCCACCTGTAAAACAAATCTTGTCACTGCTATCATGGCACTCAGGAAAATCAGACAAAATGACTTTTTTTTGTTTGTTTTTCTAAAAAAAAATTTCATTAATATTCTTTTTTAAAAAGTTGCTGTCCCTTCTTGATAATTCCTTCTCCCCTCAATAGAATCCCTTTTTACAAAGAAATAGAGTCAATGGAAGCAAATTAACAGGTTAAGGAGATGTGACACCCTATGGCCCCACATCCCTCTACTGAGGGGAGGGAAGCTACAAGTCTCCACTGGTCAGTGCATTAATTTGGACTTCTGTAACCTCGAAGTGCTGTTCCCTTTCACATTATCGTGGTTCTACATTTGCTTGCTTCACTCTATCTCAGTCTCCGCATTTCTCTGAGTTCTTCACATTTATCATTTCTTCCAATGCAATGATTTCCATTACATCCCTCTACCACAATTGGCTAAGTCGTTCTCCTTGGATGCACACCTATTTTCCTTCTGGTTCTTTGCTACTGAAAAACAAACAAATAAAAAAACCCAATGCTGTAAAAATTTGGTATGTATGGGACACTTTCCTCTGCAGTACTGCTGGGCCAAAGTGTTATGTACAATGTAGTTACTTTTCCAGCGTAATTCTGAATAGTTTTCTAGAACTGTTCCACCAACAACACATTAGTGTACTCGTCTTCCCATAGCTGCTCCATTTCCCAACCTAGGCCTGGGATAGAAACATATATTTCTTTGCTATATAAAAATACCACCTGCCCAGGGTTGAGAAAAACAAATTTTCAGCCACCATGGCTTTGCTCATAGCCATATATTGTACAACATATAGAATTTGATCCCTAAATCCCACACGTGTTTTATGGCTCCAGGAAATCCTGGCTGCCTCTTCATGAGGGACTGAGAACAATCTCAGTTATGTCAACTTCTGGGTTGGGAAGCATCAACCCCTCAATTCCATTTACAAAGGTTCAGGTGTGATATATGACCACTAAAGACCCAGGGTCTAGGACGATGCAAAGGATTATGGGATCGAACACTTCACCCAAGCAAAGCCCTCAACTCATATTGATATGGTTGTTTCATTTTCTTCCCTTAGGGGCAAGTCTTTAAACCACCCCACAGAAGCAAGCCTCCCCCTGCTACTGTTCATATTTTGTTGCCAAATTTCCCACCTTAGGCCTTCATAGCTCATTGTTTTCTTGTGGTCAAAGGGCTTTGTGCTACAAAATTGTTTCTCCTTCCTCTTCCCCCTCCTGGTAAAATTAAGGTTGTTGTAACTCCAACGGGTACCAGCTGCCAACTTGCCACATCCAGTTTGTGAGAGAGATTATGGCACAAGAGAAAATGGATCCTGCCCCTAAAATGGTCACCTCCTAGGCTACAAGATAAAGCAAAGTAAACTATATACATCAGCACAGGGCCAGGATAACGACTAGGGGGCTAATTGTGGTGGTGATCACTAAGATTTAGTTAATAATTCGTGTTTTAAGGCATATAAAGCGCCTGAAATAGATCTTTGTGACCGCCAAGTGAGATAAATGCTGCTCCCATCCTCATTTTATAGGTAAGGAAACTGAGTCTCAGAGAGAAAGTCAGACATTTGTAAGTGTCTGAGGCAGGATTTGAACTCAGGTCATAGGGCAGAGGATTGTAAGATCCATAGATTTAGAGTGGGAAGGGACCTTGGGGTATGCAAATAAAAGTTTAACAACCAGGGGAAATAATGAATGAGGGCAGGAGGCATTTTTATATTTTTTCTGCATTATTCACATTTTCTCTGTCACTTTCTTAAGCCTAGACAATCAACAAAACAATAAATCAAACCCTGATTTGTACTGAGGTAAATGCTCACACTGAAAATTCAACAAGCCTTGTTAGAAGAGTCCAGTACCCAGACAGAGGGTGTCTGAAGCTCACCGAGGTTAAGTGATTTTCTCAGGAACCTACAGATGTTAGCCTTTCTTTCCTGATTCCAAGTGCAGCACTCTGTCTCCTATACCCCACCCCACCCCCTTGGGAAATTGCGTAATAAAACTACATCTGAAAGCAAAGCAGAGAGAAGATTCTAGAACTGCTCATAGAAGAGACACTTGCCTGTCCCTGACATCACCAAATAGCTGTTCTAACCCTTCCAGATGCCCACAAGAGGTCATCCATTCATTTGACAACCAAATATTCAGCATCTATGTCAAGAGCACAGAGCTGAGTGTTGAGAGTGTGTGGGGTATAGGGACCCCAAAATCCCCTACCTAAAATTTTATAAAAGTCAGAGGTGACCCGAGGTAAGAACAGGAAGCATTTATTCAGTTCTCATGAGAAGGGGGCATCACCCCCACCAGGACAGACTAGTGGAAGGAAGCGTGTTACAGAAGACAAAGCAAGGTTATATACCCTAGCACAGACAAACCTCCTCCCACCACTATCCCTTATTCCCACTGGCTGGGAGGAGGGCTTACAGTCTAGGGGCAAAAAAAAAAGACAAAGAACAAGGAAACAGGGCATAGCCAATCCAAACATAAAAGTCCTTATTTGGCAAACTTAATGCTGATGTGGCAATGAAGGAAGGGGAAGGGTGAAACCAAAACTCAGGCCTGTTCCCACAAGAAACCTTACTAGATTTTAGGATATAGTCTGAGAAATTTTCACCTCTCCCACTCAAGAGAAATCCAAAGTTTAGATAAGACATGTTCCCTGCGTTCTGGGGAGCCCACATTCTAGAAGGCAGATAGAATACCAACACACAAAGCTATAATACATGGTTTTTGATGATACATTTATTAAAGGATTACAGAAGACAGTGCTATGTGTAGCACTGTGTAGCAGTGTGTATGTAGCTATGTGTAGCATGTGTAGCAAAATGGAATGACTGGCCCGTCATGTTGGGGGGATGGAGAGAAGGTTGAACCCCTTCAGTTTTCTGTCTCTCAGTAACCCTCTGTGGTGCACATGGTGAGAATTATATCAAAAGCATCCTGTCTACCCAGTGTTATGGTGAAACTATGCATATGAAAAGCCCACTGCAGCTTGGGGGAAAGGGATTAGGTAAAGGGGAGGAGAGATTGTGCTACTGGAACTGGCATGGTCTGAGGCTCTCCCATTGGGAATAGCAACCAGTAAACCAAGAAAATGTATATTGCTCTAGGCTCCACATAATTTTTAGCCTCAGTAACTTCGTGGAAATACAACTGACTGAATGTGGAATCCTGAGGGAGACAAATACACAAACCCAGGCTCCAGCCATATATAACAGGTCATGGGACTGAACGGATCTCCAGGCCACCTCATGGCTTTCAGCCATATCAAGCCATATGACAACTCTTGGGCCACGATAGAGGATGACTTGGATTCCCAAGGGAATCCTCCTAAAAGATGGCCAGGGCCTCCTACAATCTCTTGAGTGTGACACGAATTGAGCTGAGTCAGATTAAACCAAGGTCAGATATCTTTGTCCTTTTGTAGGACACTAAAAATGACTGGCCTGTCACATGAATCTATCTTGATGATATCAGCAGTGACGGTTCTGTTATCTGTCCCAAGACCCTGATGTGAAGGTGGCCCTATGTTCTCAGAGGGCGGGCTGATGGAGATCCAATTCTGACAGGTTCTACCAAATGGAAAATAATAAAGTATAATCTTGGCAATAATCAGTCAATAAACACTAATCAAGCACCCACTATATGCCAAGCCCTGGGGATACAAAAAGAGGCAAAAGACAGTCCCTGCCTTCAAGGAGTTTACAATCTGATAGATGACATCACATGCAAACAAATATATACAGGATAAATAGTAATTAACAGAGGGAAGGCACTGGAATTAAGAAGGGTTGGGGAAGGCTTCCAGAAGAAGATGGAATTTTATTTGCAACCTAGTTGAAGCAGAGAAGGGGGAATGTTCCAGACATAGGGGACAGTCAGAGAAAATGCCAGGAGCCAAGAGATGGAGTGTCTTGCTCCTGAAATAGCCTGGGGACCAGAGTCACTGGATCAAAGAGTACACAGGAATAAGGTGTAAGAAGACTGGAAAGGTAGGAGGAAGCTAGGTTATGCGGGGCTTTGAATGCCAAACAGAGCATTTTGTACTTGCTCCTGGAGGCAGTGGGAGCCACTGGAGATTACTGGGGGGAGATGAGGGTTGTGACATGAGCAGACCTGTGCTTTTAGGAAAATCAATTTTGTGACTGATTGGAGGGGGAGAGATTTGAGGCAGGCAGACCCAAAGCGGACCAGGGCAGGAGGAGAACAAGGGCAGAGAAGTTATCACCAGCAGGTTGGTTGCCAGGTCATAATTCTTTGTTCAAGGTAACTCATGAAATAGACAAAAAAACAAGATGGTCTGCAAACCCTCCTGTTTGCACAGTGACTATTGGGATGGTAGCAAAGGTGACACAGTTTCTCAACTATCTCCAGTGACCCAATAATTTCATCAATGTGGGTATTCCCTCTAACAATTCAGATAGCAACCCACCAATGGCTGCCCAGCCTGCAGGACCTTCAATCTGAGATTATCACAGGTGCCAGAGGGTTGTCTCTGTATTCTCTTGACAACACACAGCTTTGTCCATCAGACATCCCTCCCCCCTCCCATGCTTCCAGTACGTCTTCCTTTTCACTCATGCCATTTATTGATGACATCCTTTCTAATATGTCTCCTGTGTAATTACTTGTGGGACATATGTTGGAGCCCACTCACATCCACTCTATGGCTCCCCACAGCCCTCTGGGGGATCCTCAGTTTCAATTCTTTTTATACTGTGGCATATAACTCTCCATTATCCATCTCATCATCCCCACTATTTGTTAAATCAGTTCTTATTTCAGGGGAAACTTTGAGTCATCTAGGATCTTAGAATCCTATCTTGAGAACTGGAAGGGACCTCAAAGGCCATTGAGTCCAACCCACTCATGTTACAGATAAGGAAACTGAGGGCCAGAGAACTGAGATGACTTACTCAAGACCTCACAAACAATAAGCCTCAGAGGCAGGATTTGAACCCAGTTTCCCTGGTTACAGACTCATCATTCTTTCCCCTGTGCCATGCTTCATTAAAAGAAGAGGATGTTTTAAAAAGTGGATGCTCTATAGAGATGGTCAGGTCTTCCAGAAGGTTTTTGTGGATGGCAGTGAAATGATTATATCAAGCCCCCCACCAAAACAGCATTCTCCTAAACATGGTACAGAGCTACTTAAAACCATCCACAGAGAAACAATCAAGTGGATGACAAATGCCTCACTATTCATCCCATGAGGGGCAGTTGGATAACCAACCTGTTGAACTTGTCTGTCAGAGTGTGTATGTACACATGCACGTGTGCTAATGGTGTCCCAGACACACACTGCAAATGGACAGCCCCCAGGGACTGTAAATCAAACAGGAAGCAGAGAGCAGGTTAGATTGCCTCTGGGAAATTAAGAAGATCTACAAACATCCCTATAATTATTGCTAGTCCAAATGTCAGGCCTTTATCCACACAGTGGAAAGGATATTAGAGTCATAAAAGCTTCAAATATAAGGAATACACACAAGGCTTTTACAGATCAACATCCACCTCCCTCCCCAGGTTTAATGGTATAAAACTCAAACTGCCATCTTTGCCTATATTTCTTTTCCAAACAACAATGTAGCCTTGACCTGATCAAGAAGGATCAGTCTTCTTGCTCCAAGATAAGTTCCAGGTACTTTCCCATACCCAGCAAGAGGGAGGTTCAGGGTCTTTATATATCTAGATAAAACAAAAGAGGTACAGGTGGAAGGCAATTGCTTAGTAAAACACAGAACGGAAAACCACTGCTGTGAAGATGCTTAGCATTGCCTGCTCTTCAGAGAGAGCAGTGTGACATAAATCTCTGGGTTGACACGCCAAGCTTTCCAACTCCTCACCCACTCACTGCCTTAGGTCCTTTTGTTTGGCTTAATTGGAGAATAAATATTAATTGTTGGAAATATGGAGACTTACTAAGATTCCATGACGTCTCTTTAGAAAGAGGCAGGCTGATATTGATGACAAGAAGGCACCAGATGTTGGAATGAGGAATTCTGGGTTCAATCTCCAGCTTTGCCATTCAGCAGCTGTGTGACCGTGGACCAGGCACTTCCCATCTCTGAAACTCAGTTTCCTCATCTTTAAAATGAGGATGAAACACTTGTAGGATCAAACCTATAAGCTTGTTATGAAGGAAAACACTTTCTAAACTTTTAAGCATTATACAAACATGACTTATTGTTAGAAAAATTCTGTTTCAAGGAAATATATTAGAAAGGTCATGTGTCTACCATTTACTAGAGAAGTAATTTCTTTTTTAAGGCTGATTTTGGCTGCCACTGACCTCTGTTTTTTCTGTGTTCACTCAGACCAAGGGGACAAGCTTAGAGGAGCTCCCCAATAGAATTATTCCGTAGCCAAATATAGAATCAGAGGCTATTACAGCTATAAGGGACCGAGAGACCATAGAATCCTAGGATACAGATTTAGAATTGTGAAGGAGCTCATTTTACAGAAGAGACCCAGCAACCTGGTGGCACCTCTCATCACCTCCCTCCTGGTCTTTGATAATCACTTTCCCCTGCCTCAGATCACTTTCCACTCCCACTCATCTTCCCCTCGGCAATAAACAGATCTTCCTGAAGTGCAGGTCTGGCCATGGCAGCCCCAGTTCAGTCAGTTCTAGTGCCTTCCTATTAACTTCCAAGATAAATATAAAATCTTTCATTTGACTTGAAAGCCCTTCATAACCTGACCCCTTCCTGCCCTTCCCATCTCTTTACCCCATCCCCCCACACCTCCCATGATCCAATGACACTGATTGCTCCTGAGGCTACATTTCTTGTCTCCATGCCACCTACCCAGGACTGTCTTGAGGCTGAAATAAGAATTTTTGTAAAGTGCTTTGTAAACTTTAAAGTGATATGTAAAAGTCACCCATTATTGTTAGTCACACCAAGAAAAAGTAGAGACAGTGCATAGGTAGTGGAAAAAAATGGCTTGGAGTCAAAGTCTCTGGGTCCAAATCCTGCCTTTGACCAAGCGACTTAAACCTCTTTGGTTAAGGGGCCTCAGTTTGCTCGTCTGTAAAATGAGAGGGCTGGACAAGGTGGTCTTTGAGGTCTATTCCAACTGTAAATCCACAAGTTCATGATCTCTTTCATTAGCTTTCATGTATAGGATGGGTTTCTATGGACCAGGGGTGAGCTATAATTAGTATCTTTGAGGATGCCCCAGCTTTTAGCAGTGCCAGGTTTCAAACGCCAGGATCAGAGGAGGCCTGCCTGCTTTGTACAAGTCCCTTTAGTGCCTGGTGACTACAGGAGACACAGAAATCAGTGAATTCAATTATTCTTAAAGGGCCACCCTAGAATTATTGTGGCAGGAAGCTGTGGCCAGACCAGGCATCAGATGGTGCAGACTGTGGAGCAAATGTCCATTTTCTGCATAATCGTTCCCTTTCTCCTAAGCTTTGCCACTTAAGTCACAGGGACATTGAGCCACAAACTAACATCCATTCTAACAGCTGGGTATCAGCGAATCATTTCAATAACTACCTTAATGGGGAAGGGGACCGTTTTATCGGGAGCAGAGCTGAACTCCACCAGATTTCAAAATGGCGTGTGATGGAGGGCATGTCAGTTGGGGTCAGAGATGTGATCACGCTTTCCATCCAGCTCACAGTGGGCAGTGGAGTGTGACAGCTCACTGGTGGGGGTGATTTGGATTTTCGAGTTGATTAAAGCTGTCGATTTAGTAGCAGAAATAGAATTTCTCAGATAATTGCTGGAAACAGGCCAGTGCAATAGCTGGCCCCAGCTCCATATGGCAGATTATAAATTTTGTTTCTGAGCAGGGGACGTTAACGAGATGGGAGTTGCTTCAAGCCCTACTTCTCTTCCCAATCTGCACCTCAACTCGTGCTGTGGGCCCCAGAACAGAGGAGAAAGGAATGTTACTTGAATGATTGTTTCTTTGTACCTTCAGGGTCAAAAAAAACCTGAAACAAACCGGTTAATGTACCCCAGACTTTTGAAATTTCTGTTGGATGATGAACCTTGACTTTACCAATGAATTCTTCAAGGCTGGGCAGTAGTGAATGCCAGGATAATTCTATTTCCCCCAAGAAATAACTTCAAAGGGCCTCCTTCCTATTTCATATGCCCACACCTCCATCTCTTTCCCTGTCATTTCAGGGAGTCTTCTTGTAATTATTGCCAGTTTTCATTTTTCTTTCACAAAAAGAGCATGTCTGTTGCTCACCATATGTTCCAGCCAGGATTAGGTCAAGGCCATCTGCCAAAGGAAGCTGGCACAAGGAAAGCCTGGGCCCAGGACAGCAAGAGCACACCTGGTGTTCCCCCAACCAAAACAGGCACCATGTCAGTGAGCATGCCTCCACTAGCCTGTTCTAGGCAATGCCTTCAATTCATTTCCCAAAAGGGAGAGAGTAATTCCAAGCTGGATAGGACCTTGTTTATAGAATCATGGAACTGGAGGGGACCTCAGAGGTCAGTTAGTCTAGCAACTTCCTTTTTCAACTGAGTAAACTGAGGCACAGAGAGGATAAGCAAGTAGTTAGCACCATAGATAAAGTGTTGGACCTATAAGAAAACCCAGCTTATAATCATGCCTCCAGAACACGAGGCTGTGAGATCCTCAACCTCCTTCTGTATCCCCAGTGCTGGCGGAGTGCCTGGCATGGATCATTGATTAATTAGTTGCAGGGCCCTGGGCACAATTGATCTCTGTCTGCCTCAGTTTCTTCTTTGGAGAAATGAAGCCAATAACAGCACTGGCCTCCCAGAGCTGTTGTGAAGACCAAATGAACAAATATTTGTAAAGCACCACATAATTGCCAGCTATTATTCTTAGTGTCATTCTTGCCCACACCCAAGGTCACACAGGTGGCAGAGACAGGTATTATGAATCTAATTCTGTACTCCTTCCACTGCCTTGGAGATCTCCTAAGTCACAGGGCCCATCTTATATTAGAAAGGTAATAAAATATGCTTGAGTTCAAGAAGCTACTTTCTGTTCCCCTATCGTGTTCATAAATGACCTTTACATAAGGTTTAACATTTGAAAAGTCCTTTACCTATGTAGCCGAGATTGAATTGACCTATAGGAACCATCCCAAGAGAGCCTCAAGTAGAACACTCTTCAGGATGGCCCTTGGGCCCAACTCTGCTATGAATAAATGGGGGAGGGGGAACCACATTGATTCAGCAATTACAGCATGGCAGACAGGGGCTAAGCTTACAAATATAAGCAAGGAAGAAAGTCCTGCCCTCAAGGAGTGTACGTTCTAATATGGGAATGACAGCACAAAAAAGGGAGCTAAAAAGGTAAGGGGAGTAGTAGTCATGAGGGCGCATGGTGGTGAAGACTGGAGAGTGAGGACAGAGCTGGGCGAGGAGCAAAGGCACCTTCTCAAAATGAAGCTTCCAATGGGAACTCATCAATGGTGGCAGGGCATAGGGTTAGAAGGATTTTCTAGGACCAAATGGCAGATGAGATGTGGTGGCAAGAAGTAAAGATGAATGGTGTCAAGATGAGGCAAAAGCTCAACCATGAAAAGGCAGAGTACCAGGGACAGAGTCTAGAAGAGGTCAGAGGTCAGGGATGAGGAAGATGACCCAACTACACATGTGTTATCGATTCTCAGAACTGAGTTAACCCTATGAAGCAGATTTTCCCCATTTTACAATTTAGGAAATAGAGTCCCAGAGAGGTTAAGCTCTGCTTATCACCCAACAACTACCCTATCAGAGACAATCTGGACCCAAATCTTCCTGACTCTAGGCCCAATGGCCCACTACTGCACCACATTGCCTTGACCCAAAAAATACAGGACTATTTTCTGCTAGCCTCCATTGTCCCATTATAATAAAAAACAGATTTTTAGATAGAACTTCAAAGTTTACAAGCGGGTTTCATGGATATGTCTTATAATAATTCTGTGAAGAAGGTACTACAAGTATCATTACCCCCATTTTATAGATAGGGAAACTGAAGATGAGGAGTTAAATTTTAAGAACAGTTCACATTTCCATGGCATTTAAGGTCTGCATTATCTTATTTAATCTTCCCAACCACCCTATGAAAAAGGTGCTATCATTAGCCCCATTTCACAAATAAGGAAATTGAGGCAGACAGAGGTTAAGTAATTTGTCCAGGAACACACATCTAGTAAGTGTCTGAGGCATGGTTTGAATAGTTCTTTCTGCCTCCAGGTCAAGCACTCAATCCACTGTACTTTGTAACTGCCCCATAGAGAGCTAGGAAACACAATGGGTAGAGTTGAGGGTCTAGAATTCAAACCCAACCCCGGACATATGACCTTGGGTCAATCACTTTGTATTTACAGTTGTGTAAATGCAAAACATACACAGATGTAAAAGGATTTGGCAGATATCTAGATCACTTAAGACAGAGGCACACACATGAAAGACTTCAGGACTTATCTCCTGGGAGACAGGAAAATATATGTATACACACACATGCACATATGTTATATAATTATATGGATATACCACAACAGAATGCAAGTTCCCCGAGGGCAGGGGCCATTTCATTTTTGTCTTTGTATCTCCAGTTCCTGGTACCTATAGGCACTTAACAAATACTTGCTGAATGAGCCAATAGTAAGCTCCTTAAGGGAGACTGTTTAATTTTTGTTTTTGTCTCCATAGCACTTAGCCTGATGCCTGACACATGGTAGATATTTAATAAATGTTTATTGACTGACTGATGGAGGTTGTAGACAAGGAAGAAGAGGCATGCACACAAGTACCTATAAGGTCAAATGTAATAGATGCAAAGGAGAAATTTAAATAAAATTCAAAGACAAATTTGAGGAAACAGAGCTCCCTTTGAGTTGGGCTGATCAAGGAGAGCTTCATGGAGGAGGTGGCACCAGAACAGGAACGTGAGAGTGGGTTTTCCAGTTCTGTTACTCATCTTCATTGATCCCTCCACACCATAATAGACCCTTCCTGACCCCCAGTCATTAGCAGTCATGCTTTCGCTCTCAACATTGCTTTGTATTATTTCTTACATGTTTTATATGGGGATTGAATAAATATGGGGATTCAACTTGTGCATTTGACCTACTTAATACCTTTGGGTGTAACCAGCCACAGAACAAGGGCATTTTTCCTAAGATTTTTTTTAAATCAGCTCTGCTCTTTGGTTGGAATTTATTTATAAAAGACATCTTTGTTTATTCTTTTCTTAAAGATAAGATATATGACAATCTAAATAGAAAGAACTGGTCTAGCCAGTACTTTACATAAGTAATATCTTTTGGCACTTCGGCAAACTTTTGAAACTAATCCTCTAAATCTTTAAAGTGAAGACCAGGAAGGAGAGGGCAAAGAAGCCTTCTGCATTCCAGCATTTTAAGCTTTCTTATTATATGTAGGCTATTTGCTCTCCTTCCAAAAAAGGCAATGGCATTTCCTTAAAATTTGCCTCTATAAAATTAGTTTTATATTGTTTGTCGAGCATAGTGTTGTCTATGTGAGCTTGAAAGATTAAAAATATGTATATTAAAATTGTTAAGGCCCAGTACTAATATATTAGGAACCTATCAGAATTAAGACATATTAAGGCCAAGTATTAATATATTAGATAAAAACTGCCTAGGAGAGATAGAGAAAATAACTGACATAATAGTGAACCTAGAAATTCAAATATGTCATGAAGAAAAGCTGCATAAGTGGGGATTTGTTTTAATCTCCCAGTTTTCTTATAAAATTTGAGAGACTACAGCTGCCTTCTGTAGAATAGGACCAGAAAGGTTTCAGGGCAGCCACATATCAAGGCAAGAATTTAAAACAAAAGAGCCTGGGGGTAAGGGATGGTCAGAAGCAGCTTCACCTAAGGAGCACCCTGGAATTCTCCCTCTCCCATTCCTTTGCAGAGAAGATCCAAAGCAATTTTGGGATGAAGAAAAATTGGGATTGGGGTAGAGGAAGGATCTCAGACCCAGAGACCCCTTTGTAGTCCATTTGTATTTGTAACTTTTATTTGTATGTTGATGAATTGGTGCAGCTTAGGAAACAGACAGAAGTGGGGAATAACAAGGAATTTCTAACCCTAAGTTAGCTAGTGGCTAAAAACAAAGACTCACCCTTTCACGGTGAATGAGAAATAAAGTTTTTAAATCAACATAAAACCTATGGGTCCTCCTTTAGGAAAGGAAAAGTTCTGAAAACAGAAAAACTCTGGGTCTGGAAGGTGGGGATACCAAGTTTGAAACTTTTGAAGGTCACAGAGGTTTCACTCCCTTCACCCAGAAGGAGGAGAGCAAGCACAGAGACCTAGGACTGAGGCTTGTATCTCAGAAGCCAGATGGTGCCTTTCTGGAGACTGCCTTTTCTCTCGAAGCATTGCCTTTCACCAGACACTACTGGTGAGAAGTCATACCCCCAGGAAAAGAGCAACCAAAAAGACTGATGCCAGAATGAGACGGTGACAGTTAAGACTCCATTCTCTTGTGCTTAGCCAACCAGAACCATTTCCAGAAGGTCTGCCCGTGCTCCGCAGCTTCTCCAATGGCTCCCATTCACATATCATGGTGATTCTCCCAAGAGCAGCCTCCCCATCTCTCCATAGGGAAAAGCGTATCAGTCAAGCAAGGTGATGGGATCTCTGCATGCACCAGACCCACAATACATGTCAAATTTAAGGTCCTTAAAGACAGCAACTATTTTGTTCCAACTTTTCTACCCAGTGTCTTACATGCTGTAGGAAGTTAATAAATATTTGTTTAATTAAATAATGAAGCTTTAAAAACCACAATTGAATGGAGAGAAGAGGGAGACAGAATGAAGGGAAGCAGTGGTACATTTGAGGCAGCCCAGGAAAAGGAATTCTAAAAGTTTTCTGGACACTAGCCTGCCATCATTGAGGTTAAACCCAGTCTAGGGTAAATAACATGGGCAAAACATATACAGATGTGACCTTTCTCCACACACCCCCCCTCCCCAACCACCCGTCACAGCAGAGATCAACTGTTGGCTATTTGTTTTTCCTGTTGGCAAGTGAGAGATCGATAATCCAATTGCAAATACTTAATTTTCAGTCTGAGGCTTTTGTTGATTTTACTTTGGGCAGTGCTTAGGAGTATATTGAGTTTCCTGGTATGTGTATGTTCATTCCACCCAGCCCTCTGAATGGGAGAGCTTTGGGAACAACAAGTTCCCTGGGCTCATCACCATCTTCCTAGGAAGCAAGCCCCACTGGACATACAACCTGGCCACTGCTATTATAGGCGTATATGTGAAGAGGACCAGAAAAAGTTGGCATCCTTTTGAGTAAAATAATATTGCCATGCATTTCATTTATTAGGATCACGGATCCACTTAGAGGTGAGCGAATAATCCTATATGTAATCAGTTCAGAAAGAACATTGCATTTCCAGGCTTGTCAGACCAGTTCAACCACCAGCCCTGCTGTAATGGTGCCGAGAAGCCCAGAGGCTTATGGGAAGAATTGTTAGAGCTCATTCTCCAGTTCCCATGAAATGAAACATTTTAGTGAAACCACCCCATGTTTTACCTTTAAATCTAAAATGAGAGCGCCGCTGATAAAAATACTTCCTATTCTTTCCTTCTTTGTACCAATTCGGGAGAATGTATTCAAAGCAAGACTGTGTATAAAGATTGGAGTAGGTCTGCCCTTCTTTCTTTTTGTAGGATCATTTCTTAACTCATTATCTTTGTGATTGCTTTTTTTTTCCTTTTCCTAAGAGCCTCCAAGAGAGCTAGCTGCACACTGTTTTTGTCCATACCAAAGGCTAGTCTCTAATTACAATAGGTATTTGTAGCTCCCTACTTGGAATCCAAATTCACTCACTCCAAAGATGATCCATCTAAGTAACTCCTAAGTTTGTTTTCTATTTAAGCCTTGTTCAAGCTAGGCTTGAAGTCATTTCCTTTGCTCATCAATGGAGTAAACAGGGCAGTCTGTGGCAGAGCTCCTATGACAGAGATGTCTCAGGTATAATCTTAGCTCCCTCCTTGGTGAGGAGAGGCGGACAAACAGGAAAGGAAAACAGGCAGGTCCGCGGCAGTCTGGAATCCTGAGAAGCCTTTAGAGGAGATCGTGAACTCCCTGGAGGTAGGTTCTGGTTTGGGTTTTACTTGTTTCTTTTGGGGGGAGGGGTTGCTTTTCTTTATATCCACTTGCTCTGCACAGTGTCTCGCAAATAAGAATCATTTAATAAATGCTTGGTGACTGGGGCGGCTAGGTGGCGCAGTGAGTTGAGCGCCGGCCCTGGAGTCAGAAGCACCTGAGTTCCGTTCTGGCCTCAGACACTTAACACACACAAACAAAAGCCTAGCCGTGTGACCTTGGGCAAGTTACTTAACCCCAATTGCCCTCTAAAGAGCAAAAATAAATAAATAAATAAATAAATAAATGCTTGGTGACTTAAGAAATTCCCATGTCTTCCCTCTCACTCCCAGAAAATCACTTTGCCTCTCAGTGTCCCTGACAATTCTCTGAATTTCACTGCAGTTGCCCCTCTGGACTGACAAAGGAAGTCTCCACATCCAGAACTCCCCACACCGATGAAATAACAGGTCTGGACCAAAAGAGGGCAATGGTCTTACCCAGAGGGCAGTGGAGAAACACAGGTGGCAGGTGTGAGGAGGCTACAGGGAAACAAGGAACTGGGAAGAACTGTAATCATGAAAGAAAAATGAGTGAAAACGATGAGCTAGAGGGAATCGAATGAAAGAGGAATGACCGTTGGACAGTCCGTGTGCTCTAATCTTGTCCTCAAAATGTTGAAGCTTGGGCAGGCCCCTCATGGCCAGCTTTCTGGGAGAATTTAGACAAGAGCCCTTCACAATGGGAAGGCATTAATGGGCTATGAGGAGCTTTCAAGTCAATGAGATCCAAGACCCCTTGGAATATATTAGTACAATCAGCTCCATGCACAGCGCCTCAGACATCGTAGGTGCATAATAAATGCTCACTTGAATGAAATTCAGTCTTGTGTCATGTAGGCCATCCTCTGATCATCTACCAGAGAGGAGACCTATTTGGCAAGGCTATTCTAACCCTCCTTATTAGCCTCCACAAAGGAAGTCCTTGGTATGGTGGTACTTTAGAGCTTAAAGTTTTAAAGAGAAGGAACTAAAGTTAGAAGAGAAATTGTTCATTTGATCAGCCTGTCCCCGGCTAGGGTTCTTTTATGACTTTTAATATACATCTCCCAGAGGCAGATCTGAGAGTTACTTCATCACCCAAAATTCTTTTATTTCCTTTATTTGTACAAAATAGTAAATAATCAAGCACTGTATACTCAGTAGATATTTGGTTATCCTGGCTTTGACACAAGCCACTTGGCCTTGCCGAGCCTCAGTTTCCTTATCTGTAAAATGGGAATGAGAATGCCTGATCTGAAACAAACCCTTTGGCCAGTGATTGGTGGTGGCTAATTATGGCATAGGTACATAAAAGAATCCCACCACATACAAAGGTATATGGGAAGATTTTTATGAAGTGATGCCATGAGAGTGTTTTCAGAAAAGCAAATACACTAGCCCCAATTATATAAATAATAATAGCAGAAAGCAAGAGAAAAATATATAAGAGACAAAGTCAGAAGTCAACACAAAAAAACAAAAAAGGCCTCTTCTTGTAAAGGAGAATTATGTTTTAAAAAAAGATACTTTTTTTGGCTTGTTTGTTTCAGGGAGAAGACTGAGGTGATTGAGAGCATGGCATAATTCCCCAAATACTATCTAAATTGGTCTTTTCCTCCTATCCAGTTGTAAGCAAAGTTCAGTGTCCATTTATCAGATCTGTCCAAGACCTACATACTGCTGGACAAGCCCTGGAGTAGGAGTTCTTAACCTTTCTTTGCATCATGGACCCCTTTGCCAGCCTGGTGAAACCTATGATCCATCAGCAAGACAATTGTTTTTAAATTAATAAAATGAAATACATAGAATTACAAAAGAAACAAATGACAGTGAAATTGTTATCAAAAAAATTTTTAAGCAAGCCCTTGGATGCCAGGTTAAAAATACCTTTTCTGCACAATGTCCCTCCATGTGCATATTGTAGTCTATATAGCCTTTGGACAACATGTGACCCACAACTCTCCCAAGTATAACTCTAACCAGATTAAAATGTAATTATGAAATTTTTTATTTCCTTTATTTGTACAAAATAGTAAATAATCATACCCTGGCTGGGGGGCGGAGGGGAGGGAAGATGGTGGTTTGGGGTTTAAACAAGTCCTTCTGTCCTAAAACATCTAATTTGAAGACTTGGGACTAGCAGCTTTAGCCCCAGCATCTTTGGGTTTGGACTTGGCAGGCTCAGGATCAGTAGGTTTAGCAGCCTTGGAATCTCTGGACTTTTTGACCTTAGAATCAGACTTAATTGCCTTGGGATCAGACTTTGGCATCTTTGGCATCAGATTTGGTGGCCTTGGGACCAAATCTGGTAGCCTTGGGACTAGACTTAAAGACCTTGGCAGCAGACTTGGTGACCTTGTCGTCAGTGGACTTGGTAATCTTGTGGTCAGTGGACTTGGTAGCCTTGGGGTCAGTAGTTCTAGCAACCTTAGAATCAGGCTTCATGATGCTAGGGCCTGGACATTTGGCACCAACCCTAAGGTCTGGATGCTTATTGGTCATCTTGTGGCCAGCATGACGGGGCACTGGCCTTTAAGATCTTGGGCCTGGAGAGCTTGGTCTTGGAGGCCCTGGTGCTCAGGACTCTGATGGCCTCTGCTTGAGCCTTGATGGCTTTGGCATTGTTGGTCTGCATCATCTTCAGCCCCTTCTCATGTTTCTTGGCAAAGCACATTTCTCAGAAACTTAGGGTCAGCCTCTTTCAGAGACTTGTATCTCTATGACCGAGGTTTCTTGATGCCATTTCTGTGCCATTTTCATGACTGGTTATGGATAGTATAGTTCTTAGAATTAACCATCTTTACAAAAGCCTGCACTAACAGACCCTCCACTGACTGGAAGAGGCCCGGGAAATATTTTTAAATACAATAAAATATATCTAATGTGAATATGTGTTTTTAAGTCAATATGTACACACAAGAATCCTCACATACCACCTAGTGGCTCCCTTTCCTATTTAAGTTTGACATTCCTGGTCTATATATAGGCTTACTTCATCTCCTTGCTTTTCCCATGTGGCAGTTAGGCCAAACCCTTTTGAGTGACTATGGATCTCATTTAGGAGTTCTTCAGTGGTCTGGGGCTTGGAAAAATGAGCAAAGAATCCACAAACAGCAGCATCTAAAGGATCTCCTGTAAAGAGAGGATTTTTTTCCATTTGGACTCCATACTGGTTTTCCTCCATGATGGTGGCCATCATCTTTAGTGAGTATATTTCTTCCAATTTTATACCTCATTGGATATTATTAATCAGAACACCATTAAATAAAATGACCCCTGCTATAACATATCCATGGGAGATCATTTATTGGGGAGAACCTTTAAAACTCTCTTTTACTCTACCAAATCAAATTCTTTTTCATAATCAATAAATGATAATGACAGTGGGGTTTTGTGCGCTTTACCTCTCAAGCCATTGGTGTGTCTGTCAATATGTGATCTGTTGAAAAGTATGTTTTGCAAAAGCCTCCATGTTCCCTTCTCCTCTATTCACCAAGAATGTCCTTAAGATATATGCACTTTACCTTCATTAAAAAATTATAGAAATTAGAAAATAGGTATATGAATCAGCAGTTATCTTTTTGATCACCTTTTGGGAGTAGTTACAACATTCTTGAGTTTTTCCCAGTTACTCAGTAACTTCCTGTTTCAAATATGACTAAATGACCAAATTTCAAAACTGAAATGGACATCAAAGGTTATCAAGTACGACTGTCACCCTAGCTAAAAGAATCTCCTCCACTCTTTGATCCAGAGATTCCACTATTAGGCATATGCACCAAGGAGGTCATTGATAAAAATAAAAGCTCTACATACTCTGAAATATTTGTGGCAGAACGTTCTGTGGTAGCAAAAAATTGGAAATAAAGGAGATTCCCTGTGACTGTGGAATGGCTAAACAACTCATGGTGCATGAATGCAAGTAAAATTTATTTACTGTGCTCTAAGGCATGATCAATGTAATGATCACCAAGAAGCTTAGGAAGATTTATACAAATTGATACAGAGTGAATAAGCAGAGCCAAGAAAACAACATACATACTGACTATGACAATGTAGGTGGGAAAAGGAACCACAAAATTATTTAAAGTGAATGTTGCAAAATTATGAAGAACAAGCAAAACCCCAAAAGAAGAGATAGGAAAAGATAGATCTTCCTCCACTCCTTTGCAGAGGTGTCGGGGTATGGGAGGAGGAGTTTACAGGGGTAGAATGTCACTGTATTTTCAGATTTGTTAATGTATTGATTGTTTTTCCTCTTATTCCTCTTTTTCTTTCAAAAAATATACCTCCTCTGTGGATCGCTCTCTGGGAGGAGGATGGGAGAGGAAAATAAAAGGAAATTTAGATTATTTATAAGAAAAAGATAGCAATAAAAATTTATCTTTTAAAAAGCAAAAATAATCTCTTGCCCAACATTTTCAACATCCAGCCTTTGCTTATAGATCGAAAGTGAAAGGGAATCAATTACCTCCCAAAACAGCCCATTCTATATCTAGAAACCTCTAATTATTTTTCTTAAGAACCGATCAGTTAACATATTCAAAGCTGCATCAGCTCTAGCTCAGACTTCTGTATGTATTTGGTCTAATCCAATTGGTTTTTTTTAGTAAAGTTTCTAAGGAGCTATGATATTCAATTCAAATGTAGTCAATTGTCCTTGATGGGAGAAAGAGTTTTGTTATGGAAATCTTGACAAACCTTTTCCAGTTTCCATCTGTATGTTGTCCTTCATCCAGTTTCGTCTTTAAACACTCTCAGCAGCCTATGGCTTAATTGGGTCTCACACTAAGCTTTCTGTAAACTTGTTTTTCCTTCTACTGCTTCTCACTGTTTTTTGAGGCAATCAGACTCATCAGCTTCTACCATCCTCCCCTGTAAAAAGGTACAAACAAGTTTGTAGTCTAGTCTATATTACCCTTGACTGTCATATTTTTCTCCTTGGCAAGATCAAGGCTTTGTTGGATGAGGCAGTTTCTAGACTCTTGGCTTTTTGCCTTCTTGTGGTTTTACATCAGTTAAACCTATGAAGGAAAAGGTGATTGTCCATACATCAGTAAGGAAGCAGCTTGGTACAGAGAGCTAACCTTAGAGGCAGGAAAACCTAGATTTAAGTACAGTCTCTGGCGAATATTGTCTTATGACCTTAGGCAAGTCATTTACTTTCTCACTGTCCTCAACAACTAAGACTATATGTAGGAAAGAAGGTGCCTGCAGTGATGGAGCCAGCAAGCTTCTCCAGTCAAGCTTCCTTATTCCAGTGAAATCCTAGGTCTAGTTCCTATCTCTGTCAATATCTGTTCCTTTAGCTATTTCCCCATTTTTTTTAACATTAGTAATTTGTTAAATAGGCCAAGTTGGAATTTTTATTACATTCAATGACAGAACCAATATCTACCAGGTTTCTTCCCTCCCCTCTCTGCCCTGAATTACTGTTGTTGTTCATCCTTCTTTTCAAAGAGAACCAACACATCACAGAGTGATGTCTTGATTTGCACACAAATTGGATTTAAGTGAGGCAGAGTGGCACAAAGTCATCACCCTTGCTCTCTCTTCCAGAATCACCAAAGTTCAATTGCAGGGCAAAAGTCAAGAATTCTCTAAAAGGTGATAAAGCTGACCCTGGGACATGATGAACTCCTGCATCTCATGATGCAACTTTCTGATCACCTAAAGGCATAAAAAGACCCAATGGAGTCAGGAATCCTTCAACTTGGCAGATGTTTGAAGACCACTCAATTCATCACACCTTGACCAAACTTTCCAAATGGAGACAAAGGGAGCTCCCATCTAAAAAAGTGCTGCTGAATCTTTGTTACATATCCTTGCTAGGTTAGGGCAAATCAAACCTCCTCATTTCATACAAAAATAGAAACTGAATTCTCAGAGTGCTGGGATCAGAGTGTCCACCTCCACTATTACTCCTTATTCTTTTTCCTACTAATTTGGTATTCATTTTGACCTCTGCTCCACAAAG
This sequence comes from Gymnobelideus leadbeateri, assembly GCA_011680675.1. Lineage (NCBI taxonomy): Eukaryota > Metazoa > Chordata > Mammalia > Diprotodontia > Petauridae > Gymnobelideus > Gymnobelideus leadbeateri. Next base: position 66,231 of record WOXC01010045.1, read on the forward strand.
TCAGCCTGCACACTGAGATATGATTAGAAAATGAATCCTACATTGTTGACAGTCTTTTCCAATTTTTTAAGCTGTTTGTTTGGGGGTGGGACAGGGGAGAGTAGGGTAAAGAGGTAGATAGAACTTATGGTTTCATCTATGTGGGAACCCCCACTATGGAGCTCCCAGCTTAGTCTGAGAATTCCTCTGTAATATATAACCTTAGAGGGTTACCTGAAAGTTAAGAAACTCATCCATGGTAACCCAACCAACATATATTAGAGATGATACTTCCTGACTACAAGGCCTGCCCAACATCCACCAGGCTGTGGAGACAGGCCCTTTGTTTTGGGTGGTGTTGTGAGGCGTTCACCCTATCTGGTGTCTCCTGACTCATTTTCATGAAAGAAGCATGAGTTTTCTATGCAGTCTCTAAGTCTGGGGCTCGTTTCATCTTTCTTAGTCATATTTTCCAATATATTTTTCACCTTTTTGTGCCATATCCCCACCTTTGCTCTGTCAACAAGTGGTCAGTCAGCAAGTATTTGTGATGTGCTTACTATGTGCCAAGCACCATACTAAGCCATGGGGATACAAAGAAAACGCAAAAAGCAATTCTTGCCCTAGAGGAACTTACATTCTGGGGAGGGGGGGGGGGGCGGGGCGGGAATGACAGAGAATCTATAAATAAAGATGTGCACACAACTTACATATTGAGTGGCTGTAAGGTCATCTCAGAGGGATAGCACTACTCTCTGGGGAACAGAGGACACAAAGTAGCACTTAAACTGACTGAATCGAAGGGAGCCAGGAGTCAGAAGAGAAGAGGGAGAATTGTATTGGCATGAAAGTGAGTGGTGGAGTATGGTTGTTGTGTAATTGTAAGCAAGTAGGAGGGCATTTGTTTGTTTAGTTTGTAAGGTCTCGCCACATTTTTCATAGAATTTCTCCATCTTTTTGCATCCTCTGCAACAGATGTTGGCATAGAAACTGAGATAATCATCATGATGGTTATTTGGTGAGATTACCAAGCATATACCGATAATAAAATGATATTTCTTGTTACTCCTGGGAACATAACTAAACCAACCCCACAAACGAAGAGGGAACAGAAGGGGAGCTGATTTTGGAGTCAGGTTTAACATGGGTTTAACATGGTAGAGAGGAAGGACAGTTGGATTTAGGATTGGTGGATCTGACCTCTCACTCCCACTCTACTCCTATTTTTCAAGTGACTGGCTAAGTCACAGAGCAGGGACTGTCTCTGCATCAGTTCCTTCATATGTAAAATGAGAGGGCTGAATGAGATGCCTCTCAAGTCACTTCCATTTCTAACTCTGTGGTTTTATGAACTCCCACGTTTGCTTCTCAGAAGATAACCCATGATCCATCCTCCCATTTATCAGCAAACTTCCACATCCCTCCTGGAGTCATTTGTAGGAAGAATCACAACAGTGATATGTTCAGTTCCCATTGTAGTAGGTAGATTCATGAATCATTGGGCAAGGATCTCATAGTTAGAGTAGCAGCAGCTCAATTAAATGTTCTAGATAGTCTAAAAACTTTGCATATCTTAGTACCTTCTGTCTCACCTGAGCTATTGCCAAAGCAGAAGGGGATCAGACTTCAACCCAGCAATCAACCAATAAGCATTTATCAAACACTGAGCCTTTACCAGGCACTGTGCAGCCTCTGTCTTAGAGAAGTTCCATCAGGACAGACATCATGGATGCATAAAAATTCATGCAAAATAAATATGAGGTTGTCGTGGGCAAAGAGCTCATCATCAGGTGACCACCTTATTGGCAATGGTCCTCTCCATCCTTTGCCAATCCAGAGCTGGGAAGGCTGACTCAGCATGCTACCTGTATGGTCATAGAAATGACAGCCAGCATTTATAGAGCACTTTGCAAATATCATCTCATTACCTGAGAAATACATGCTATTATTATTTCCCTTTTATAGATTAGGAAATTAAGGAGGGAGCGGAGGAGAGAGGGGGAGGGAGGGAAAGAGAGAGAGAGAAAGAGAGAGAGAGAGAGAGAAGGATGGATGTTAAGTGACTCACCCAGGGTCACATAGCTACTAAGTGTCTGAAGCTAGATTTGAACTAAGTTCTTCTTGACTCTAGCTCCAGTACTCAAACCACTATATCACCTAGCTACTGCTCAATAGACTACTCACAGGCTTTCCAGTTTGGTAGAATCTCCCAGAGTTTGGACTTTATTGGCAGATCGTTGGAGAACCCAGGGTCCCTTTCATGACACAATAAAGCATCAGAATAAGGCTCAGGAGACTTGGACACAAATGTAAGGAATAATTATTATGAATGAATCAATGAATGAATGAATATTAAAGCATTTATTAATTATTTCTTTTGTTCCAGGTACTGCTCTAAGCACTGAGGGTACTGATACATTCAAGCATGAGTGTCCCTTTCCTTAAAGAGTTAAGTGAGGAACACATAAGGGACAGCCATTGGGGAGGAAGGGTGGGGTACCTGCAGAATGGAATGGTTTGGTAATGACCAGGCATAACATGTAGGCTTAATTCTGGTAAAGAGATGGTAGAAAGCTCACCTAGCAGAGCACAGAACATTTGTGGCAGAGTGCAAGGTATGGGGGGGAGGGCCATGAGGAGGATGGTCAGAGGATAGACAGGATGGTTTGGAAACACTACCATGTGATCCAGAGGCAAGAGCAGCTCTCCTACAAATGAAAATGTGTGTGGACTAATTCTACAAGCCGACTCCCTTGCCCATCTCCCAAAAAAGAATGGTGCATGATGGGGCATCCATTTTTACTTGCACTTATAGAAATAAAATTAAATAATCTGGAACAGTACATTTTCTGAATGTCCAATTTAGGGAACTTTGATGCCAAATTCAATTCTGTTCAACAAACATTTTTAGGGGCTAATTTTGTGCCAAATACTATGATCATCACTGAGGACAGAAATATTGAAAATGATGCAATTTCTGGCCTTACAGAGCTTACTTTCTGTTGGAAATGGTGAAGGAAGGAAGGGCATGAACATAAATGAGCAAAATACAAATAGGTGGTAAGGTGCGAACAAGAGAAATATTCAAAGTGCTCTGAGAAAGTAAGAGGAAAGCAAATTCATGAAAACACTGTGCCCCTCTGGTGCCCACCATACGGGTACAATTAAAAGAACACTGAACCTAGAATGAGAGGATCTGAGTTCCTTTAACCTCCCTTCATCTGTAAAATGACTCAATGATCTCCTTTCCAGCTATAAATCAATGGTCCTAGGTGAAACTATTTCATTTAAAAGCTTCAAGACTTCTTTTTCTCCTTCCTTCTTGACTCCTTAGGTCCCATAGTATCCCTGGGGCCTCAAGGGTATGAATTTAACTTGTAAGTTCTAGAATTATGACTCTGGATCCATTTCTTGATGGATCACAAAGTCTTCTACCTACATCAGTGTAAGTCTGCTTTCTAATTTCTACAGGTGAGATTATTGTTGTTTGGTCGTGTCCAACATTTTGTGACCTCATTTTGAGGCTTTCTTGGCAAATACTGAAGTGGCCTGCCATTTCCTTCTCGAGCTCATTTTGCAGATGAGGAAACTGAGGTAAACAGGGTTAAATAACTTGCCCAGGGTCACACAGCTAGTACATATCTAAGTCCAGATTTGAACTCAGGTCTTCCTGCCCCAGACCCCGTGCTCTATCCACTGCATCACCTACCTGTTCTTTACTGGTGGTATCTTTTTTTTAAACCTCATTCTGCAATGGATAGGGAACGGATGGGACTGAATTAATAGCTTTCAATTCATCATCTTTGCCCATGTCAAAATGGGTGAAAGGGAGATTAACATCTTTTAAAAAATTTTTATTGGTAAATCTAGGTTTGTTCCTTAGTGGGAGAGTGGTTATGCCCCAGGGAATGGATAATCTCATAATCCATCCAAAGTAACATAGTTTATAAAGACATCTGGGGAGACAGGAGGTTAGCAGCTCCCAGACAACCTGTACTACATTGGCACATCCCATGATTTCAGAGAACTGAGTAGGTTTCATTTCAGCATCCATGCAGTGAGAGCTGGCCTATTTTGGGAAGTTATTATTCATCAATCAATTAAGTCAGGAGCTTACTTAGTATCAAAAAAATAATTTTCCTGGCCTCCTGCTTCAGTTAGAGTGAATTATGCTGTGATAAACGGGCAGCAGAAATTTCACCTTGAAATGTGGGCTGCTGTGAAGAGTGTATATCTCCATCTGCTTTGTGAGGTGAGCATATGTAGTCATGGTTATTAGAGTTAGAAACAAGGATAAGAGGCCAGGGCTGGGCTCCTGTAAAATGCACAAGCTTTTTCCTTTCCCTTCTTTATGGATTTCTCCTTTTATTTTCGATGGAGGTTTTCAACAATTTGTTTCAAGGAAACGTGGCTTTGGAATAATTATAATGCTAATTCTGTACCACGGAGAGAGCAATGGATTTTGGAGACGAGAGTGTCCTGGGTTCCAATCCTGTTTCAGCCGCTTTCTACCTGGCTGACCTTGGAAAACCTGCCATTATATCCATCTGCAAAATGTGAGGTGCCTTAGCTGACCTGTGAGACGATGCTGCAAAAAATATAACACCCAACAAATCCCTAACCAAGTAACCTCAATCATACAACAGAAATTGAAACAGATAAGGCTCAATATGACCAATGGAAACCTCCAAATACCCTTCACAATTCAACAAATTATCACAAATAAAAACTACTGCCCATCATTACCCAGATCTCACACTGACCCAGAAAAGTCTAAGAACGACGTTTTTAATAGATTTGTCCCACTGAACACTCATAACCTCTAAACACCATGGAATAAACAGCTCTTAAAATAGAGAAACAGAGGAAGAAAAGAAATCATGGAACAGGAAGAAGGCTGTATCAGTGCCATCATCCTGTCTTCTAGGGGAATTGTCCCAAGGATGCTTTCAGTAAGTCTACCAAAGATAAACCTACCTCCTACATTCACTCAATTACATGAATCAATCATTTTCATAGCCCACTGAACGATAAACTTACAAGAATAATAGCAGGATAAATACTTGTCCCAGGACCATTTCAATCTGAGTTTCATTATATATAAAGATAAGAATAAAATAATAGTAATAGCAAAAATAACAAATGCATACATAGTAGTATAGGATTCATGATGTGTTTTTAAATCCATTATCTCATTTGATCCTCATAACAACCCTGTGAGCAAGGGCTATACCCCTTACTATCCCCATTTTACAGATTAGAAAATTGAGATTTAAGAAAACTGCAATTTGCCCAGAATTAGACATCTAGCACAAGCAGAATAAAGCTATGTTTTTATCTTGACTTCTGGGAACCCTGAAACCTTGGACACTGATTGACTTTGACGATCATCATAATGGCAAGGGAACATAGAAATTAACTGAAAATAACTTCAAAAGTGACTAAAATGTGCATGCTCTTTGACCTAGAGCACTGCTAGGCATAGACCTCAAGGAGGTAATAGAAAAAAAGATAAGTTCCATATACACCAAAATATTTCTATCAATATTCTTTGTGGTAGCAAAAAGCTGGAAACAGAATAGAGGCCCATCCTTTGAGGGATGCATAACTGAGCTGTGGTACGTAAGTATAATGGAATATCATTGCTATAAGAAATGAAGAATATTATTAATAATACAAAGAAGCAAGAGAAGCCTTACATGAACTGATGCAGAGCAAGGTAAGTAAAATCAGGAAAACAACAGATGTAAAGACAGCAATGAAAAAACTACACACAGCAAACTTCAAAGAAGAGATATGAGAAGACATTCCCACCCCACTCCTTTGCAGACGTCAGGGGCCCATGGTTGGGGAACATTGCATTTAGTGTCAGATTTTTTTCAATGTATTGATCAATTTTGCCCAATTTTTCTGTTTCTTTTTTTAAAGTATTTTTGTACATTTATCAAATGTCTTATCATCTCAAGGAGATAGGAGGAGAAGGAAAGAGGAAGAGAATTTGGAACCCAATTTTTAAAAAAACAAATGTTAGAAATCATTTTTACATGTAATTGGAAAAAAATACTTTGTTATAAGGGATGGTTTCATGGAAGGGTGGATGAAGGGGAAGAGATATGGGAAAATCTAAGTAATGTGAGAGTAAAAGATACCAATAAAATCCTTTATAAAATAAAATAACTTTAGACTTTATTTTAAGAAAAAGAAACACAGAAAAGTATAGGCTGGCCTTTTTTTCCTTCCATTGCATCAAATGAGGAGAATGAGCTACTGGGGGCCTGCTGAGTGGCCCTTACTCATACAAAGTCAGCACATGGGGCTGCTGGTTCTTCTACCCCTTTTATGTCTGTCCTTTACTGACTTATGTAAAGACAGATTGGAGATGGAATGGAGTTGGATGTGACCTTGTAAACTTCAAAAGGTCGGGAGAGCTATGAGAAGTTGAACAGTCAGGGAACCAGAATCAAGGATGGATTCTAGATTCTGCAGCCAGCAGGACCTCAAGGAGTGGCCTTCAGAACCCAGGCCAATAATGAATTTGACCATCAGCAGTGACTGACATTTTTCCAGAACTTCTCCCAATGGCTATGCAACATTTGTAAGTGAACTCAATGGGAAAGATTACTTTGTAGAACCTACTTTCATTCTCCTCAGTGGAGCACTGGGTGAATTTGTCATGGTGTAGAGAGTTTAAAGATCTTGACCAATATCTGTAAGGGGAGCCTGGTGTGGTACACACACACACACACACACACACACACACACACACACACACACATACCAGAGCCCTTATTGTGTTAAATATGTTCATGAGTGGATAGGAAAAAGAAAGTGGGTGACACAATTAAGGGGGATCAAGAGATTAGCCATTAAATTAGCTGACAAAACAAAGGATATGAACAGGCAGTTTTCAGAGAAAGAAATTAAAGATATCTATAAGCATATGAAGAAATGCTCTAAATCACTATTGATTAGAGAAATGCAAATCAAAACAACTCTGAGGTACCACATCTCTCCAGTCAGATTAGCTAAGATGACAAAACAAGAAAATGCTGGAGAGGATGTGGGCAAATTGGAACACTAATACATTGCTGGTGGAGTTGTGAACTTATCCAACCATTCTGGAGAGCAATCTGCAATTATGCCCAAAGGGCTTTGACCCAGCAATACCACTTCTAGGGTTATATCCCAAAGAGATCATAGAAAAGGGAGGAAGACCCATATGTACAAAAATATTTATAGCAGCTCTTTTTGTGTTTGCAAAGATTTGGAAATTAAGGGGGTGCCCATCCATTGGGGAATGGCTAAACAAGTTGTGGTATATGGATGTAATGGAATACTATTGTGCTATAAGAAACAAGGAGCAGACAGACTTCTTATTTACCTGGAGAGGCTTATACAAACTGATGCTGAGTGAGAAGAGTAGAACCATAGAAATTTGTACACAATCACAGACACAACATATGTGTGATGACCAACTACAACATACTGGACTCTTCTCAGCAATGCAGTGATATAAGTCAATCCCAAAAGACTCATGAAGGAGAGAGATGCGACATCCAGAGATATAACTAAAAAGAACTGAGTTTGAATCCTGACGGAAGCAAACTACTTGATCTTTTTCTTTTCATTGTTTGGATTTATTTCCTCTTTAACATTTTTCATTCCATCTAGTACAATCGGCCTTTGTAACCTGACTGATGTCTAATGTGAAAGTATTTGCAGATCCTATGCTGGACTATATGCTGTCGTGGGGGGTGGGAGAAGGGAGGGAAGGGAAATTTGAAACTCAAGGAACTATGGAATTGAATCTTGTAAACTAAAAATAAACAAAAAATTAATTTTTTTAAAAAATAACTGACAAAATCAGAAACCCAAGAGATTTCAACAGGCTAGAACAATAAAACACACCTAATAGGGTTAAATTATATAGAGATTAATGTCTTCCCTGCACTTGGATTTTTTTTAAATCCATTGTACAAGTAGAATATGGGAGAAATGTGAATGAACAACAGTTCATATGGAAAACCCTGAAGGTTTCACGACACAGAAAGTTCAATATGAATCATCATGGTAATATGACTGCCCCAAAGACTAACGCAATCTTAAAATACGTAAGAAGTAGCCTAGTTTGGGGACTAAAGAAAACCTGTTTTTGCTCATTAAAAAAACTGTTGGGGATAGAATTTGGTGGGGAAATATGAATTTTAGCTTTTTTATTACCATATACCTCAAAATTCAATAGTTACTTATATAATTCTATATCCAGTGGGGGTTGGAGAGCTCTAGACTTGGAATCGTGAAAATCTGGGTTCAAATCCTGATGAAGAGATATAACTGTTATGGTGTCTTCCATGTTTGCCAACTAACATCTAGACATTGTGTTCAGTTTAGGGTGCCATATTTCCACAGGGACAGGTGGGATACATCCAGAGAAGAATGATGTGGGAGGTCAAAAATGATCAAAAATATGTAAAAAAAAAAAAAAAAGGAATGGGTAAAAGAAATGCTAGAAAAAGAAATCTGAAAAACAGTTGGAGATAAATGGGAGGAGGGAAGAGAAGGAGAAGACATGATATCTACAATCAAATATCTGAAGGACTGTCAAGTGGAAGAAAGATTCAATTTATTCTATCTAGTTTCAGAAGATTAAACAGAACCAATGGATACAAATTATAAGGAGACAGGTAGTGATTCAATAAAACAAAGAACTTTTTAACCATTAATGCCATCTAAAAACAGAATAGATTACTTCCCTCCCTGATGAGCTCCCTATCACTAGAAGAGTTCGATGAGGGGTGGCTAGGTGGAGCAGTGAATAGAGAGCACTACCTTGAAGTCAGGAGGACCTTAGTTCAAATCCAGCCTTAGACACTTAACACTTACTAGCCATGTGACCTTGGGCAAGTCGCTTAACCCCAATCAACCCTATCTTCCCTCCTCCAAAAAGCAAAGAGGAAGAAGAGGAAGAGGAGAAGGAGGAGGAGTTCAAGGAAGGCTAGATAACCATCTATCAGGGAGGCTGTAAAGAAAAATTCTGTACTTGGACAGAGGATTGGACGAGACGACTTCTAAGGTCTATCCCAATCCCAAGAGTCTATGGTTCCGTGTTCTGCTGGTAGGTTTTGGTTCAGTGGTTAGCCTCTCTTTTAGAATATACAGCACTATGAGGTTTGTTTAAAGAATACTTAAAGTGGGTAGTTCTGTTATGACATGGTAAAGATAATCTTTATATTGCTTGCCAAAGACAGTAAATGTATCACTAATACAGCAGAGATGCTCTTTCTTCCTTTGGGGTATAATGTACTTGTCCAGAATGGCACAAGTGATAAACTACATGAACCCAGTTAGCATTTTCTCACTTAATTCTTCTTCTAAATGTCTCTGCACTCTTGGATCAACATAAAGGTGTAATGGGGTAATGCTATACCAGAAGAATGTATGACAAGATGTTGTGTTTGCATGTGTTTGTGTCTGTCGCTGAGATTTTCTGTTCTTTCCTCTTCCTCCCACTCCCCCATAAATGGAAGTGAAGCTTATGATTCTTGTGATACTTGAAAATAAATTTCTGAAAAAACACAGATTTTTAAATCTATCAACAAAATTGTCCTACCTACTCACCAGTAGGAGTTTTTACTGATGACATAAAGCTTTACATTCCAATACTCATATGAGTGTGTTAGTGATGGAATTTGGTAGCAAAGTATTACCTCCTGTTATCATGTGTCCTTCTTGTATCCCTAAAAAAATCAGTAACTTTTTCTCTAATTCTAGAGTCAGTGTTGGGTAGTGAACTGACTACAAGACTTGGAGGAAGAAAGACCTTGGCTCAAATTCTGCTTCTGCTATTTAGGAATTGTGTGACCATGAAAAAGTCACAAAACCATAGTTTCCTTATCTACAAAGTGGGGATGCCATATCTACATGTATGTCATATCTACATTATGGGGTTGTTGAGGCATAGATGAAATATTGTATGTTAAATGGTTTTCAAACTTTAAGGTGCTATATACAGTAAACAAATACCACATGCTATTTCCTATTAACCAACATTACACTAAATGCCATTAAATGCCAAATGATTTTTTAAATCTTTATTTTTTTCAGTTTCTGTGTGGTTCATAATATGTATAAGTGTGTATATATTGTGCTATCATAAGATCTGTGACTTAAAACATAGTTTGTATATGTTCTGCTATCATAAGTATAGATATCAGAAATAGAAGTGACCCCTGAAGCCATCTAGTCCAATCTACACCTGAAAGACTAGCATTCAGGAAACAGATGCTAACTAGGTATAAAATGACCATCAGAAACTAAGCAAGGAGTCACATGGACTTTCTGGTTCCAGAGAGAGAGAGAGAGACTCTGTCCTTGGTGACTAGGAAATGCAGGTTTAAGACTGGGGATACCAGCCAGCTTGAGAGGTTCTGACTCTATATTCCAGAAATGCTGGTATCTAGGACCAAGAAGAAGCTCCTTCCATTCTAGTCAAGATTCTGAAAAATGGACCTCTTATGAGGGGAAAAAGTTACCATTGAGGATTTCTCCTCCCTAGTCAAATAACTGAGTATGTGAGGATTCCGATTATCTTAGAGAGCTATAACAGAAAGTTGCTGGACTAAGCTAAAAGATTAATGGCAGAATTCACTCTTTCTCCTACAGTGAAGAAGCTGCTGTTGTTCATCCCTCATTTTCTAAGAGGACCATGACATCACGGGGTGATGCCTTGACTTGTGTGTGAGTTGGATTTAAGTGAAGCAGAGTTGCACAAAGTCGTCAGCCTCACGCTCTCTTCCAGAGTCATCCAAGTCCAGTGGCAGGACAAAAGTCAGGATGACAGGTGATGGCCCAGGATACAGGGAGTGACCTCGGTGTCTTCCATGTCTGACCAAGCTCTAAGTGCTTGACAGCACATATTTCAGCCACCTTCATGGCCCTTAGAACGAATTGTTCTCATCTACCCATTCCATGGCGGGGGGGTAGGGGTGGGGGAGGAATCTTAGCATACTTGGGATAGACATCCTCCTAACTCACTGACAGATCTGAAGCTTGTTGGTTACCCTCAAGCTGGCTTAGCCTGTCTGACTAGATGGTTTTACTGGCATGTGTGTGGCCATGGGCATGTTACAGCTTCTTGCAGTCACAGGTGAGAGTTAAGTGCCAGATGTATACCAAAGGTGGAGAAGCAACCCAGGGGATCAGGGGGCTCAGCACAACACTGGCTCACCACAAGAGGCACTATTTCTTCCATGTATTCATCCAAAAACTTAGAAGTATAACTTTATAGATGGAGGTGAGTGGGAGGATGGTGGTACTTTGATATAAATAAGAAAATTCGGAAGTGATGTGGGTTTGAGGTGGAAAGATAGTGTGATGAGGTCTGTGATGCAGATAACTTATCCATGCCAATTTATCCTGTGGGTCTTCCTGTCCCCCACAAATAGGGTGGGACTAATATGACAGATCCTGCCTTCTGAGGTATACAGCATGCTATACCCACAAAGTGATCTGGGGGCACACTCCTATGGATGCCTGGGTTATAAATACATATGCTATAACCCCCCCACACACACACTTGGTGCATTGTGGGGAGCAGGGGTTAGGAGCCTGCATTATAGCTGGAAGGGGCAAAGCAGAAAATGTTTGATGATAATGAATAATGGGTAAGTGTGGTTACATTACAGAAAAGTCCCAAGATTGGTTAAAGGAAGGAGAATAAGATACAGCCCCTTTTCTGACCTTCTGATTAGTTGACCTGAACCCCTTCGGTTCACACTCTAGGGCTCCCTGCTTTGGAGGCAACTGAACTAAATCATTTGGTTTCGTAATTTTCTTTTTTTTGAAATTTGTTTTATCTTTTCTTTTTGAATGACCTTCTTTCTAAATATATCTCAACAGCTAGATGAGGCCAGCAGGGAGTACTTCCTGATAAAGACTATACATCTAACAAAACCTTTAGTAGACATCAGTGGCTATGCAGCATTGGAGACATAAATTGTCCCTTTCCATGTATGTATTGACCACGTGCATTCCCTACATGGTTGCCCTTCCACTTGTGTTAATTATGTGTATACTTCCCCACTGATGGTTTATAGATTTTGAAAGTGTGCTCCAGGTTCAAGGAGTAAATATGTCATTGCTACTTTTCTTAGCATATTATTTTTTTAAATGCCTGTCATTTTAATCAGCTAAATAACCAAGCTAAACATATTGGTGGGGGCTCCTGAGCTATAGTCTTAAGGGGCTGCAGATCCACAGAGTACATTGAATTAGGGGTATCTTGTCTAAGGGTCCTATTGTGCAAGTTGAATATGGAATCCCAGCTGCTATATATTTTGTAAATATTCGTTTTCAAAGGAAACTAATCTCATGACTTTAAGGTCAGCATTTTCATTTAATTGATTGGTAGGAGAAGTAAATGACTTGCCCCAAACCATAAACATAGTACAAGCTGAACCAGAAATCCATCATGCATAATAACTACTCCTCCAAGAATGTCCATCCAAAAGAAAAAAGGACCCAGTCTTCACGTTATTCAGTATGAACCCAAACCATTGTAGCATTTTACGTCTGTCTTTTATATACAGTCCAGTCTTACCTTGGCCTCCAGTTACAAGCAAAATAAATACAAAGAAGACTTAAATCAAACAGAGCTTCAAAGAATCCAAAACCCAGCACATTTTCTTGTTAAATGGAGGGTGCCTTGGCCTTATGGTACAGGGGACGACAAGAGATATGGCCCTTTTTGTATTTACCACTAAAAGTCTCTGGAAGAAAAGGAGGTAAAAGCAAATTATTTCTTCATTCCCCTCCCCCACCATGCTTCATAGACAGCCCAATCTCAGGCAGATTCATTCACTGCCATAAAGTGTCTCGTGATAGTCGATGTTTAAGCTAAAAGCAAAAACAAATACCTGCCCAAGCTAAATGCTGAGCTGGAACTCCGGTGGTTCTCAGACTCCTGCCTGATCTCTGGAGCCAGGATGCCTTTGGACAGTAATGAAAGGCCATCCAAGCAAATGTCTTCTCCAAGAGCTTGGGAGCGTGCCATAGGGTTGGACTAGTTCATCTGTAAATACTTATAAATATGTAAGTGTTTAATCAGCACCACTTTCTCTCCCCCATAGGGTATTCCCTCATGGAAGGCTCTGAATGGGTAAATATCTCATCTGCAGGTGCCCCCAACATCTGTCCCTGCCTCTGCTGGAACTTAATTGGAAAGAAAGAGCACTGAGCTACATTTACCCACATTTGAGAAGCTACCACCTTTCCAGGATCTGTGCTCCTGGCATTAGATTTCTCTCTGCAGTGGATGAGAGGAGTTTTGGAGTCCAGTTTCCTCATAGGATGCTTTGAGTGATCAGTGCTGCTTCCCTGGCAAGGGATCCAGGCCTCTGGTAGACCGTCTATGGCATAATGGGCCAGGAGGTAGGCAGGTTCCATGACAGGTAGTTTTAAATTAGTGAATTCTCCAGGCGCTTTGTCAGTCACTTGGCCTATTATTTCTCCTTGTGATGTGAGGGGGGGAGGATAGAGCAAGGGAGTCCAAATCTGATGCTCATGGATCTAGGCAAGGACTCTACCCTTTCACAGACTCAGGGTCCTCAGCCATAATACGTGAGGGCTGGAGTTGATGACCTTTAATGGATAACCCAATGTCCTACAATGTCCTTACATCTTGAAATCCACAATCCCTTGAAATCCTACATGACACCATGTCTCTGCTGTTCACCAAGGGTCAGATTAGCATAGAAGCAGCAGTTTCCCATTCCCAGCTCAGAGATCACTTAGCAGTCTAGGTCAACGGTCACATTGCTTCATTTCCTAGACCTGTTTTTTCATCAGCTAAATGAGGAGGCTGGAATATACTCTCTCTAAAGTCATTTAATCAATCAACAAGCATTTCTAAATACCTATTACAAGCCAAGCACTGGAGATATAAGCATTCTAGATCTATGATTCTAGGACCCAATAATCTGCAGGGTCCTCATATTTCTATTCATTAACAATCATGTTGGCACGGCTAGAGTCACGTAATTATTTCTATGTCTGCCAAATTAGGGCATATGGTGCATTATTTTGGAAAGGTAGCTACTGCTCCCATTTGGAGCCAAAGGCAGGCAGACTGAATATGCCTTAGAAAAGGCTTCCATATAAATTAATTTTCCCTCTCAACTGTGTAACGATAGTATATTAATTTTTTGCTCTTTGAGGCATGCAGATTTGACTTGGAGAAGGTTTTATAATGGTCTCCCATGATACCACTGGTTCAGCGATTTGAATATCTTAGCCTAGAGTTTGAGTTGGTTTGGGTGGGGGACGTGTTTAAGATGGCACACTGACAATTGGGGGCGTTCATTTGGAAAAAGGACATTGGAACACCACCATGTGCCTTGCAATTATTGTTTCCAAAGTGAAGGTTATCAAATGGGCTTTCATAATTTTTTTTTTTGCTTATCTAGATTCTTTGCAGGAGACGGGGGAGATGGTGCAATGGAAGTGAGAGTTTCAAAGCACTTTTCTGTAGAGCTGGTGGAATACTTGTATGAAGCTTAATTGGAGTCTTGCAGCTAGAGCCCCGCAGGGCACTTAAGAAACACAGGGCTAAGTCCCTGGGATGCCTCCAATGAAAAGTAAATGCTAGGGAACAATAGTTTTTTAAACAAACAAAAGAGATTGTCCTATGTTACTTTGTAACTGAGGTGCTGGGGTTTAAAGTCCCAGCCTACCAAGTTGACCCCCTTTTTTCAACCCAAAACTCACCTACTCTTGTAGTTCCCCACTTTTGGGTGTTAGGCCTGGGAGCTAACTTTAGTTCTAGTCAGACACTATTCACAAATGACCATTCAGTTAGCTTGTTTAAAGAGCTCTGATCTGGTCCGAGGAATTATCAGGTAAGAATAAAACTAGATCATAGGACCATGCCATAGGGTGAGAGTGCTTGGGGATTTCAAAGGTCATCTGGTCGCGCTTTCTCTTTGTTCTGCCTAAGGTCACACAGCTAGTCAGGATCCTGGAGGCAGGGCTGAACCAGCCCCCTGGTTCAACCCTCCCATCTTTGAGAGGATGAAGATAAGGACCCAAAGAACTGATTTCTCCAAGGTTACATAGGTACTAAGTGGCAGAACCTGGATTTAAACCCAGACCCTTCCACTCTAAATCCAGGTCTCTTTCTGCTATACTGGGATTGAAATAAGTGATCTTCCCATTGCACTGAGTTGGCTGTCATGCTGTGAAATAAAGGAACAAAGTCTATGGAAAGGAGATGATTCTGGAGGTAATGTGATTCCAAAGCCTTCCAGCCAGAGAAGAGAAGTGGAAAGGCAACCCAGTCCCGTGCAAACGATGTCAAATGTCAAATCACATCCCCTATATTCAAATACTGGTGCTGCCAACATCATGACCTTGGTAAGTGCTTGGTGGGACCTTAGTTTCTTCATCTGCAAAATGAAGGAGTTGGACTAGACAACCTACCTAGAAGCCCACCATCTTGAGTTCCAGCGTTCCATTGGCAAGGCACCAGCATTTTCCCTCCTCTATTCCATAAGGAAGTGCTCCCTTCAGATACCTCCTAACCAAAGCTCACACCCTATAACCTCATAAGGCTGATGGAAGAATTCTTCAAGTGGATTCAGCACTTCCTTGATCATCCCCTTTACAAGAGAAAAAAATTATTTTGGCATCTCTATGCCACCTCCTACACATAGGATTGCCCCTATTATTAGCACTTCCTACACTTGCATAAAATTACTTTGCATTTACGTTTATATATTTTGTTTTTGCCTATTTGTGTGTATTTTGTGTGTGTGTCTCCCTCCTCTAATATCAGCATAGCACAGTGTTAAGTAAGCTACACTGCTCAGGCCTTTAATAAATGTTTGAATTTAATTGAATTAAAGCAATGGTGGCAAAGGGAACTAATATGGACAAAACATTTTATCTCGTGATCTATAAATGGAATGCCTTTCTAGTTCTCCCTAATGCCTTCTTCTTATCCAACTCTTCTCTTCCAGCCAGTCATGGAAGAAAGAAAAACAGAAGTTACAGAGGGAGGTAGGATTCTCATTTCTCTAATCCTTCATTTGGTTTTCTTTCTCTTTGTATATATCAGGAAATGTGCTGCATTTGGAGTCAGGACTCATGCTTTAATCCCAACTCTACGCCTTTCTGTCTGTAACTATGGGCTGGCCACTTAACTCTCTGAGCCTTGATTTTCCAAACTGTAAAATGTGTATAATCAGGGTGGCTAGGTGGCGCAGTGAGTAAGAGCACCGGCCTCGGAGTTGGGATGACCCGGGATCGAATCCAGCCTCAGAAAGTGAGCACCCACACATAATAATGACAGGCCATGTAACCTTGAGCAAGTTACTTAACCCCAATTGTTTATTAAAAAAATAAATAATTTTTTTTAAAAATGTGTATAATGATACCTTTACCACCTGCCTCAAAAGAATACACTTTGTAGACCTTAAAGCCCTGTGGAATCGTGAGGCTTTATTGCTGAGGTTGGATTCCTCAGGAATGAACAGTGGGGTCAGGGTATGAGGCACGTGCTAGGGAAGGAGCCTCACTTCCTTTATCTGACCTTTCCTCAACCTCAACCCTTCCCATTGCCAAACCATACCACCTGTGCCCAGTCATCACCTTCACCCTCTTCGTCCTCCTTCCCCAAGCCTGACACTACTCTAAGACCACTCCAGGCCCCAAAAGGCAAGTTTTTGCCGTATCTTGCCCAGAAGCACTCGTCCATATCACTTTCTGGTCACATCCAATCATGCCACTGCACTCTCCTTTCTGCCTTTCCCCATTAAAACATAAACTCCTTGAGGACAGGGACTGTTGTTTTCTTATATCTATAATTATTTTATACATACAGATATATTGCATGAGTGTGTGTATATGTACATACATATATGTGTATATAAATATCCACATATATTTGTGGTGCCTATCACAATACCTAACATATAGCAAGCTTAATAAATGCTTTATCATTCATTCATTCCCATCTGCCTATTTGCAAGCTCTGCTCCCTGAGGAAGGGATTTCCTGGCTGAGGTTGTTCATAGAAGTCCTATTCTCTCCCCTTTCACTGGTCTCCCTAGTTGAGATCAAAGCTGCCTGGGCACAGCCCAGGAACCCCAGGTAATGGTTCTATCCCCATGGTCCCTTTAGAACCAGTGGTTTGTGAATAATACATGGTCTTCCCGGAGTCTTGTTATCACACTGCGGGTACTTGGGGATATGGTTAGCACAGAAGTAGTTACAGATGACTGGTGCCTCAATTTATAGCCCATTTAAGCCCTCCAGAGAAGCAGTGTTGGGGGGGGGGGCATCTATTCACCAGCTAACATCAAATGCAGGAACTTGAGACAGATAGTAACCCAGTACATGACCTCATGCAGCTAGGTGGTTCAGTGGATAGAGCACCTGACATGGAATCAGGCTGTGAGACCCTGGGCAAATCACTTAACCCTGTTTGCCTCAGTTTCCTCATCTGCAAAATGAGTTGGAGAAGGAAATGGCAAAACACTCCAGCATCTTAGCCAAGAAAACCCCAAATGGAGTCACAAAGAGTTGGATATGACTGAAAATGACTGAACATCAAGTGACCTCATGTAAAACATGTGCAAGAATCTAGGCCAAAACATGCCTCGGCATAGCCAGGGGAACAGGCAGATTCCAGTTCGAAGAACTACCTTGTGCTTTTGCATGGTTCTGGGCAAACAGGCAGCCTCCAGCAGCCAGACCTCCATGTGCTTCAGTGTAGCCCTGGGGAAATTTAAGAACACCCCACCAATCTCAGTACATGGCAGACATCAGTACTAGGAATCCAGCTCAGCACCAGGTAAGCTGACAGACCCCTACACATTCCAGCAGCACCAGCTATCCCCCATGTTACCCCCTCAGAGAAGCATTAGACATGAAGATCCCCTGTGGGCCTCAGTATAAAATCAGTGAAGCACCAGGGTCTATATCCCCTAGCATAAGAAGCCTGAGGTAGTGCCCTTCCACCCCAGGAGTAGAGCTCAAATTTAAAATAAAGGGAAAAGGCCAAAAAAGGATAAACAAAAAAAACAACAAATAATAATAATCTGATCATAGAAAGTTATTAAGGTGACAGAAAAGATCAAGACACAAACTCAGAAAAGGACAACAATGTCAAAACACCCATGGGCAAAAGCCCAAAGAAAACAGGAAGTAGTCTCAAGCCCAGAAGGAACTCATGAAAGAGCCTAAAAAGGAGATTTAAAATCAGATAAGAGAGGTAGAAGAAAAACTGGGGAAAGAAATAAGAGTGATGCAAGAGAATTATGAAACAAAAATAAAAAAGGTAACAGCTTAGAAAAAGAAAACAACTGCTGAAAAAGTGGAACTGGCCAAATGGAAAAGGAGACACAAAAATCATCTAAAGAAAACAACTCCTTAAAAAAATACAATTGTCCAAAAGGAAAAGGAAATACAAAAGCTAACCAATGAAAACAGCTCCTTAAAAGTTAGAAATGGGCAAGTGGAAGCTAATGATTCAATGAGATATTAAGAATCACTCAAACAAATTCAAAACATTGGAAAAACAACTGACCTGGAAAACAGATCCAGGAGAGACAATGCCAGAATCATTGGACCGCCTGAAAGCAATAATCAAAAGGAGGACCTGAATGGCATCTTTCAAAAAGTTATCAAGGAAAACTGCCCTGATGTCCTGGAACCAGAGGGCAAAATAGGCATTGAAAGAGTCCACTGATCACCTCAGAGAAGAGATCCAAAAATAAAAACTCCAAGGCACATTATAGCCAAATTTCAGAACCGTCAGGTCAAGGGAAAATACTGCAAGTGGCCAGAGAGAAACAGGAGCCAAAATCATGATTACACAGGATTTAGCAGCAGCAACATTAAAGGATTAGAGGTGATGGAACATGATATTTTGGAAGGCAAAGGAACTAGAACTACAAAGAAGAATCACCTACCTGGCAAGATTAAGCATAATACCTCAAGGAAAAAAATGGTCATTCAATAAAATAGAAGGATTTCTAGCTTTCATAAAGAGAAGATCAGAATTGAACAAAAAAAAAAATTTGATCTCCAATATCAAGACTTAAAAGAAACCTAAAAAGGTAAAAAGGGGAAAGAAAACATAAAGGATTCAATGGAGCCGAACTGTTAATATCCCTACATGGGAAGATGATATCTGTAATTCTTAAAAATTGTATCACTAATAGTACAGCTAGAAGAAATATACATAGAGAGAGAGTATAGCTATAAGGTGAATTTGAGGGAATGACATAAAAGATGAGAAAGAGGAGTACAATGGGTGCAGAAGGAAGGGAGAGGCAGAATGGGGTAAATTATTTCACATGAAGAGGCCCAAAAAACCTATTACAGTGGAGGGAAAGATGGGAGGGTACATGATGGTCATCACTTGAACCTTACTCTCATCAGCAGTCTCTCAAAGAGAGAATATACACAATCAGTTGAATATAGAAAACTATCTTATCTGACAGGGAAGTAGAAGGGGAGGAAATTAAGTAAAGTGGGGGGAAAGGGCTAACAGAAGAGAAGACAGACTGGGGGAGGTGATAGACAGAAGCAAAACATGGGGGGGGGAAGGGTGAAAGTAGAAAGAGGATAAACAGGAGGAAAAATAGGATGGAGGGAAATTCACAGTTAGTAATCATAACTGTGAGTATGAAATGTGAAAATAAAAAATGTGAATGAATGTGAATACTCTCCCATAAAACAGAAGTGGATAGCAGAGTGTACAAAACAAGAATTCTTCTTACTTCTCAAGTATTTAGAGAACTGAGTCAAATTTATGAGAATTACCCCCCAACTGATAAATGGTCAAAGGATATGAACAGGCAGTTTTCAAATAAAGAAATCAAAGCTATCTATAGGCATATGAAGAAGTGCTCTAAATCACTTTTGATTAGAGAAATGCCCATTAAAACAACCCTGAGGTACCACCTCACATCTATCGGATTGATCTATATGATGAAAAAGGAAAATGACAAATGTTGGAGAGATTATGGGAAAATTGGGATACTAAAGCACCATTGGCGGACCTGTGAACTGATCCAACCCTTCTGGAGATCAATCTAGTAATACCACTACTAGGTCTGTATCCTAAAGAGATCATGAAAAAGGGGGGAAAGGACCTACATGTGCAAAAATATTTTAATGGCAGCAAACTACTGGAAATTGAGGGTAATGGCTAAAAAAGCTGTGGTATATGAATGCAATGGAATCCTATTGTGCAATAAAAGATGAACAGGTAGATTTCAGAAAAATCTATAAAGACTTAGACAAACTGATACAAAGTGAAATGAGCAGAATTGGGAAACACTGTACACAGTATTAGCAACATTGTGTGATGATCAACAATGAATGACTCAGCTCTTCTCAGCAACACAATGATCCAAGACACAAAAAGGAAAATGCTATCCACATCCAGATAAAGAACTGGTGGATTCTGAATGCAGAACAAAGCATACTTTTATCACTTGCTTTATTCTTTTTTATTTTTTTCCCTTTGATCTCTTTCTTCTTTCACAACTGTGACTAATATGGAAATAGATTTTACATGATAGTACATGCACATCTATATCAAATTGCCTACCATTTTAGGAAAAGGAGAGGAGAACTCAAAATCTTATAAAAATGAATGCTAAAAATTGCCTTGACATGTAATTGGGAAAAAATAAAATACTATTAAAAAAAAAACAAAAGCTTAATACAAAAATAAATAAATAAATAAATAAATTCATCTGGAAAAAGAAACAAATCTAGAATAATAGAAACATCAGATTATGCAGAATGGGTCTGTTCTGCTGCATGTCTGAAAAGACAAGAAGAGCAATTTCTGGATTAAACAGTTTGGCATAAACTTGAGGGTAATCTCAATCATTCCTCAGGAACTAGGAAGAGGGAACATTTTAGGGATTGACAGCCCCAGATCAGGGATCAAAGAAGGATTAGATTTGACAAAGGCAGTAAATGGAGCTCGGAACACGCTATTCTCTATTGTTCTGGCCCTCCAAGGGTACATTTTTCAGATGTTGTGAAAGGCTTATTTAAAATTTAGAAAATTGAATGAAATTAGAAAATGAATTTAGAAAATGAATGAAATGTAAATGTCATCCTAATGTGAGAGGCCAATGTCATCAGGTAGAACTGGTTTCTTTCTAGATTTGACCATGATACCATGCACTAGAGAGCTGGGAAAGACCTTCAGAGTCACCTGGTCCAATCCTCTCACTTTACAGATGAGGAAATTGGGGTCCTGAAAGGGAAACTGACTCATCTCTGCTCATATCAGTAATAAGTGGTAGGAGTGGGATTTGCACCCAGGTCCTCAGATTCCAATTCCATCACTTTCTCCATTATACCATGCTGCTATCCCATTGGTTATCCCTTCCCTACTGTGATTAGTGTCATCCAACCTCATCACCATTTGGGGTTTTTTCCCTCTTTAACTTTTATCTTCCAAAGAGGAGTCTTCATTTCTAAGTCTTTTCATTCATTCATGAGACAGTCAAGCCATGCAGACATACAGTGCATATAAACAGATAGTTAACCCTGTGAGTGACTCCCAATAAAACCTATTCAGGAATCTCAGCCCAGAATACACAATAAGCCATAGTTAGACGGGTTTCCAAAAAGTACATTGATTTTCCAAGTAAAGAATTTTTAATATTCAGCTGCAAGATTAGCAAGACAGGCACCCATGCTAAGCTCCTCGTTGAGAAAGGATAGCTAAGCATAAATGAGATTAATAATTTTCCACCCTCAAAATATAAGCTCCTTAATAGCAGGGACCATTTTCTTGGGGTTTTTTCTTTATGTCCCCAGTGCTTAGCACAGTACCTGGTACAAGTAGGTATTTAGTAAACACCTATTGACTGATGGAACATAGAAGTAAGGCTATCAGATGGGAAGAGATAGGAAGCAAACTAAAATGGTACTTTGGTGGCTCAGCTTTCCAGTCCCTAACCCAATGATCCCCAAGATTGTCCAGAGTGAAGAAGCACCCCAAAGAAAACCAATTGCTTCCTGCTGAGGATTGGGAGGGGTCCCTGGATATTAGTATGGCCGAGTTTGCATTTGCAATTCCCAGTGAGACCAGAAGAACTCTTGGGTTTCTTGCCTCTTGGCTCCTTAGAAGAAGATTCAAAGTGGTGTCCTTAGTGGCCTTGGAAGATAATGTACTTGCTATTGGAAGTTAGCCAGTAACTGCTGGCTGTTGGGAATTCAGAGGAGCAACCAGAGGGCAATCATATCTTCCCTCTCCACCTATGCATTATATCTAAGCCTCATCAACTCAGGCTTCACATCCCAGTTCAGGTACCTTGCCTTTGGCCCTTCCACACTCACCTTTCTCCCTATCTGGAACTACCCAGTCTTCACTGGACATCCAAAGTCCATACCCCCATCTCCCTAGGTGAACTCATTGATTCAACTTGAAAATTCACCCTGGGACGAAGCTACCATTATCAAAGATTAATGAGTGAAAACTCCACCCAGCCCATCCACTAATCCATAATCTCAGTTTTCCTATTATGCCCCTCATCACTCTGTGTTGAAGGTGAATGTAGAATCCCATCTCCATCCCATCTACAAACAGCCTATCTATTCTGCTTAGGTTGGTAGATTTCATTAGGAAAGTTCCCGGATTTGCCCTTCCTTCCATTCCTGGTCACCTAAAAGGTCTCCATTGTGTTTCCTTCCGAGTCTTCTCTTGTCTCATGATAAAACAGGAAGAAATTGTTCTGGGATGGTGTGAATACCCTCTAGTAGAATTGCACTCAGTGAAGCTTCTCTACTAAAATTGTACTCAGGTGTGAAGATTGTTGCATGAATATTTTTCCTGCCAGCTAAATCTTGAGCTATTTTATTCTTCTATTTGAATAGAACTCCTAGTTCCATTACATTCCAACTGTCAGACTCCAGTGATGTTTTGCTTAGTTTTGCTGACCTGCTTTTTTATTCCCTTTCTTTTTTATGCTTTATCACAAGGGTTGGTTCACTAAGTAGGAAGAAGGAGGGATATATTTGGAAATGTAAGTGATGTAAAGACAAAAGATATCAATAAATATTTCTTTTTCTTTTTTTTCTTTTTTTTTTTTTTTTTGCTTTTTGGAGGGGGGAAGGCAGGGCAGTTGGGGATAAGTGACTTGCCCAAGGTCACACAGCTAGTAAGTGTTAAGTCTCTGAGGCCAAATTTGAACTCAGGTCCTCCTGACTCCAGGGCTGGGGCTCTATTCACTGCACCACCTAGCTGCCCCAATAAATATTTCTTTAATAAAAGTTTTTAGAAGTTTTGATTCCTATATGAAAGAATTTTCCAAACACTAATAGTAAGAAAATTAAAATCAAGATAACCCTGATATCTCATCTCATACCTAGCAAATTGGCAAAGGTGACAAGAGATGGGAAGAGTCAATGTTGGAGGGACTGTGTAAAGAAAGGCACAATGATGCATTGTTGGAAGTCTGAATTACTGCAATTTAGAAAGCCAACAAAGTGGCTAAAATATTTATACTCTTTGACCCAGAGATAACACTGTTAGATATTCACCCTCAAAAAAAGTTATTAACTTTAGTCAAGGTTCTATATGCACCAAAATGTTTATAGCAGCACTTTTTGTGGTAACAAAGAACTACCACAAACAAAGCAGATCAGATGCCTATAGATTGCGGAATGACTAAACAAATTGTGGTATGTTCCTGTATTAGAATCTTACTGTGCTATAAAAAATAACTGAAAAAAATTTTTGCTGAAATTGCTTTTTAAAAATGCTGAGAAAAAACTTTTTTCTCTTCTCCCTCTTTCTCTTTTCATTAAAAATTTCCTTGTTATAAGGTATGACTGTGTGGGAGGGGGAAAGGACACAGAAGGAAATCTAAACAATGCAAAAACAAAAGACAAAAATTAAAATGTATTTTTAAAAAAAGAAGTCTCGGTTCCCTCTCATATCCTGATCAATAGTTTAGCTGAACGTAATTAAAGATAAATTTTACATTCAAATATTTCCATAGCAACAATATCAGATGCTTCTGCTGATACAGACTGCCTTCTTTTAAAGATCTACCCCACCCTACCCCACCCCCATCATCACCACCACCATTCTAGCTCTAACCGTTTAAAGATATCATACTTGATTAACATGCAAGGGGTTCTCAGGGGTAAGTTTTTACTCTGGAGGTTTTTGTTTTACGTACGTTAGAATGTAACCACTGCACAAGATACTATTTCCCAGTTGTAGAATAGATTTTATTCCAACCCTATGGTACAATGGGGTACAGTAGGTCCAATGAATCCGATGAAAATTGTAAAGAAATCAGGAGATATTGTGGCACATCTGAGCCTCAGGAAATCAGCAAAGGGTGGAGAATGGATGCAGCTAGCTGCCCTCAAAGTTCAATGCTTTGGAGAGATAGATTGAATCAAACCAACATTCATGTTGCATGCCTCCAGATCCCATACCCACTTTCCTGGCTGAAACTCTCTTTCACCAGCTCCCTGATCCATCTCTCTCCCTGGGATTTCAGAGCTCCAAGGTAACAGGTTGTCAACCCAGTCTTGGCTTTGGTTTACACATATGAGAACCCGGTTTCAGGATCTGCCAATTTCCTCACCTACATTTGCCCTGGGAACTGACACACCTTTCTCTTCCATGGGAGACAGGACATTTGTTGTTATAGAATACATGATTAGAGCACCTGGTGGCCTCCTAAAAACTATAACCAATCCCAAAGATCCATTGGAGTCCTTCATCTGTTAAAATTCATTGTGCCTGAGCCCCCATTCCACAAATCTCCTAGGCTATGCCAAGAGATATATCATTTCAAAATAGAAAGTATTTAACGCAACATAATTGCAAAGTAGTAACAGACTTGAATCTGGTGGTTAGAATTCTCACCACCCACTCCCCCCAAACTGCTGCCTCCTACTCAGACAAGAGAGGCTGCAAGACCACCTTCCCATTCACTCTCCCTGTGTCCTCAACACAGTAGAAGAGAGAAATGAGCAGCTCAAGCTCATCTGCAAATTTGTATAGCTGCTGCCAGGTAGAGGTCTGAACTGTGTTCTCTAGGCAGCGCTGATCCCTCTCAGCCTGCTTTAGGAAGGGGGCACTGGCTGCCCTGGCTTCAATGCCCTGAAGTCTTGGCTATCAGCTCGAGCCTGCTGGTGACACATCTCTTCTGGCCTCAGGATATGTAGCTTTTCTCCCAGCCTCTGGTCATGCTGTTCTTGTCTGCTTCTTTTCTGTTTGGATCTGTTTCTTCTTTGGGGGCCCTGCCTCTGATCTGCCAGTCTCCTCCTGATAGGAAAGAAAGACCTCTAAACCACCATGCCCAGGGCTAAGATGCTGGGACCACTGGACCGAGGAGAGGAGCACTGTCCAACAAGGAACTCTCCTTAGGTGCTGGGCTGTGAATGAACCACAGATGCTCTAGAAGCATCCATTCAAGTTACTGGTGATCTCTATCCCCTATTACACAATGTCAGTGGACTCTTAGATCACTTAAAGCACCTAGGTTAGGTAATGGTTAGAGTGCTGGACCTGGAATCAAGAAGAACTGAGTTCAAATCCCACCTCAGACATTAACAAGGTATGTGACCCCAGGAAAGTCTCTTCATCTCTCAGCCTCCATTTCCTCATCTATAATGGGGGTAATAATAGTAACACTTCCCAGGGTTATGTGGATCAGATGAGAAGATATATGTAAAGCTCCCTGCAGAACTCAAGACTTTATGTAAACATTAGTTATTATACTTTTCTTTAAGTGAAATTGAATTTTGATAGATAAGCAGAAAGTGTTCAGTTAGAAGCTGGTGATTGCTTAGGAGACTATCTCATGGAAAGATTTCCCCACTTGCAGAAGGAACTTGGGGTAAGAAAATACTCCCCCCAAAAAATACCTTAATTGCCTCATGCCTCTGTGTAATATTAATGGGATATAAGATCTTCCCTGCCCATTAATAGACCTCACAGTGCAGCCCAATAAGGGAAACTTGTTTAGGGGAGGCTTGCTTGCAGGAAGGCTTTCACACTTTTTGCTAATTTCTAATTAGGCTCTGAGTCAGGAGGGTTGTGATGCCTTCTGGGTCCGAGAAGTATATATATACTCTGAGTTGGTATTATATTTTGGGGGCTTGCTCATGAGAAGGATCTTGTGATTCCCTGGTTGAGACTCTGTGGCTTCTGAGTGACCATATGTTCAGAGCTCCCTGACTGCTCAGATGTAAAGGCTCTCTCAGTCCAGGGATGTATGTAAAGTTTATAGTTGATTCAGGCAGTCAGAGCCCTGTCTGTTGGTCTTTATTTCTCTGCTTTTATTTTCTCTGTCTTTTTTCTGAAGTTCAGAGTGCTGACTTTTGCCCTGAACTAGTGAATGTAATTTTAAAAGATTGTTGACCCCTTAAACAGCTATTTTTCCTAGTAAAGCAAATCTAAGAACCTGTACTAGCAGCCATCCTGGGTATGCTACTGTGGTTGGCACTACACACTGGTATCTCTGACAGAGACACCATATTAAATTTGCCCAGTAGCTAGTAGTACTGTGGATAGAGCACTTGACTTCAAGTCAGAAAGCCCTGAGCTTGAATCCTACCTCAGATACCTCCTTAGCTGCATCACCCTGGGCAAGTCACTAACCTCTATCAGCCTCAGTTTTATCATTTGCAAAATGGACTCAATTCAAAATAGCACCTGCCCCATAGAGTTGTTGTGAGGATCAAACAAGAATGCTCTGTGCAAATGCCAGCTATTATTATCATTTTCATTTAACCCAGTCTCTATATGTATAGAGAGCAAAACCAGCCAGGAAAGACTTTGCCACGTCATATCTGAGAAAAATCACAATGCCCTTTCTGGTCTTCAATTTTTCTATCAGTTTAAAAAAACAAAGCAGCAGCAGGATAGGTGGGAGGGGCAGTTGAGAAGGAGGCTTAAACTAAATGGTCCCTAAGGTTTGCTCCCTCTCCTGATTCTGTGTTCCTCTGGCTCAGTAAAATTGAAGAATGCAAACACCAGACAGCCATATTCCAATCTTCTACTGTTGAAATAAAAATCTCTCTGTTCTGTCACAAATTTCCCAAAGTGTCTCCCAAATTGATGTGAAGTTAGGAACCCACCTATTCTTGGAGGTGCTTAGAGTATGAAGAACTGCCCTCAGCGCTGGCATGATAACTCATTTGACTTTTACACCCTCCCAACATCTCGTGATTTATCTTTTCCCCTGCCAGATGCAAACATGTTTTCACTTCCTTTGTGGAGCCGTTGGTTCATTTCTGCTCATTGGAACAACACCATCAATAAAGGCTGGTGTTTCAAGTTTGTCAAACAGTGGAATATCCACATATGAGAATGTCCCAACTGACCCGCTTTATCTTAATTCAATTCAATGACAAACATTTAATAAGAACCTACTCCCTGTAAGGCAAGTTGCAAAACATTCCCTACTGGAGGAAGGGTACACAGACACAAGGATGCTCAAATAAGTAAGCTCGAGGTAATTTGGGGCAGGGGCTTATGGTATTTTTTACTATCACAGCATTGGAAGGAGGCCCAGAAGCTCTCTAGCACAACCTATAACTAGATAAGAAACATCTCTGACAAGTAATCCATTATTCAGTCTAATAATCCTATAAGAAAATGACATTAATCTGACATAAGTTGTCTTTGATGCTTCTGGGAATGACTGCTGCCTTTTCTAGAAGTCTACTGCTATCCTTTGAATCAGACAGAGCACCCCCTCCAGGCCTTGCTCTCATTTGATCATCTGAGTTCCCAAAGGAAAGATTAAGAGAGAGGTTAGGGCTGGAAAAATGGGACATGGGAATCATCAGCGGTTTTTATTCAGTTGCGTCTGACTCTTCATGACCCCATTTGGGGTTTTCTTGGCAGAGATACTGGTGTGTTTTGCCATTTCCTTCTCTAGTTCATTTTGCAGATGAGAAACCTGAGGCAAGCAGGATTAAGTGACTTGTCCCAGGTCACATAGCCAGTAAGTATCTGAGGGAGGATTTGAACTCAGGTCTTCCTGACTCCAGGCCTGGTCCTCTATTTTGCCACCTAGCTGCCCAATCATAAGCATAGAGATGATAATTGAACCCATAGGTACTGATGAGATTACCAAGAGAAATAATAGAGAGGAAAAGAGAAGAAACCTCAGGACAGAATTTTGATGAAGGAACAGTCAGACAGGTTTGAGAAGAATCAAGAAAAAGTTGGGTCATGAAAATCTATAGAGAAGAGAATATTAAGGGGAAGGTGGGGGTGAACAGAATCAAAGGCTGCACAAAGGTCAAGAAGGATGAGGCTCAAGGAAAGGCAATTAGATTTGGGGATTACAGAACAATTCCAGAGGACTTATGATGAAGAATGCTGTCCACCTCCAGAGGAAGACTGATGGAGTCTGAATGCACTTTGAAGCACAGCTGGTTTTTTCCTTTAGTTTTCTTGTGGCTTTGGTGGGGAGGTGGGGCAGTCTGTATTTTCTTTTACCACATGGCTAATACAGAAATATGTTTTGCATGACTGCACATGTATAATCCATATTAAATTGCTTGCTTTCTCAAGGAGGGGAGGAAGGGAAGAAGGGAGAGAGAATTTGGAACTCAAAATTTTTTTAAATGGGTGTTTAAAATAATTTTTACACATATTTGGAAAAAATAAAATTTAAAAATAAAAATAAAAAAGATTTGGGATCATGAGAGCATTGGTAACTTTAGAGAGAACAGTTTCAGTGGAGAACTTTTGGCCTCAAGGCTATAGTTCCTTTGGACTTGGTGACCTGATCACATCAAGAGCAAAAGAGGAAGGGGTAGAAGGGAGGGAGGAGGCAGCTAAACTGTCAGTAAGTATCAGGCTAGTCAGCAGCTGATTAAAACCATCGCTAATGGCCAAGGCTGCTTGACAGCTCAGCCAGAGCCAGTGACATCAGATGGAGCAGGGACAGCACGGATTGCAAATCTGGTCATTTCTCCTTTCAGAGCACCTTTATTTTCCCCGTCCCCTTCTCTTCCATCACAGAGCCACAACCCTAGCTCTGACCTGGACCATTGCAATATCCTTCTTATTGGTCACCTGGCCTCAAATCTCTACCTACTTCACGCCATCCTCCACACAGTTGCCAAAGGGATTTTTACTAAAATGTAGGTTTTTGTATATGTCACTCCCCCTGGTCAACAAACCTCCCCTATTACCGCCAAGATCAAATCTAAACTCCTCTAGTTATCGTTGAAGGTTTTTCACAACCTATTCCCTTCCTGTCTTTCTTCTTGCACTGTATTTACCTCCTCCACAGTCTGCCATCCAGTGACCCTTGTCTTCTTATCATTCCTCTAACAGACCACTTCATCTCCCACTGCCATACCTTTGCACCAACCATGCCTGGAATGCCCTCCCTCACTTCCACTATTGATATCCCTGGCTTTAGTCCAGACTCAGCTCAGATTCTGTCTTCTGCAGGAGACCCATCACCAGGCCATTCAACACTTCTCTAGCCACCTTTCTTCTATTCCCTCTGTATTTCTGCATGGACTTCTTCATTTATATACTGTTTCTGCCACCCCACTCACCCTTCATACATAAGCTGTGTGAAGGCATGGAGCATTTTGGTCTTTCTTTGTATCTCTAGCACTTATCAGATTGCTTGGGACAGCGAAATCCTTAATGAATGCTTGTCAATTAATTGAGCTTGTGGCCTCAATGAATCACACCTTCCTCACCCCACGATTGCTTCTAGAAACACATTCATACACAGTTTCTGTATATGCCTCCCAGGTTCAACCTATTAAGAATTGCATAGGCTAGAGACACAAGGCTTCTTATTTCAAACAAACTATTCTTCTTGCTTTAATAGCTCTATACTAGCAGCTTATTCTCCCACCTTTCTTCTAATGGGGTTATCTGATTTAAAAGCAGGTTGCTCTCTGTGTTCTGCTAGCCATGAAATTTCTCTCCAGGCTTCACTTTGGGAGTGCTACAGACAAAGAGTTTTTTTTTTTTTCCCTCCTCCAAAGAACAACACAGGTAGTGAGTGTTGCAAGAAAAGGGCCCAGGATGATTCAGACTGACAGGAATTAGGGACCAGAAAACCATTCCATGTAGTGAGGCTCCTGTACTCTGAGTGTGGGGCACACACTGATGTCTTACAAACAAGGCTGGCTAAGCCTACACGTGAAGAAAGGGAGAAAAATTTTTTTTTTTTTTTTAGCATGGCCTAAAAAGCCTCATTCGCAAGCATTAACATTTCTTTCAACCCCCTGTCAGGTTATCTTTTGGCTGCTTTCTCCTTGGCTCCCTTTCCATATTCATCGGGTATCCAAGCTAGAGATTACACTCAGTGCTAACAGAATATTTGCTTTGCAGTCACTTCTCCAAAGGCCTCAAAGAGTAGAATCCCATTTTAACCAGACAGAATCCCATTTCGCCTAACTTGGCAGGATTACCAAGTTGCTGTTTTTATTAGAATCTCATTGAAATGGAGAACCCATTGCATGAGGGTTGGGGGGAGGGGAGCAATTAAGCAAAAAAGTTCAGTTGCTTTCACTTTGGTTGCTCTGAGGCCAATAGAACCCATCATGGGACCAGCAAGAGCCCCTCCCCCAGCTCCACTTCTGCCCCCTAGCTTTATTTTACCAATCATCTAATTCTACACCAAAACCAGCAAACACCACATTCTGAATGAAGCCTGGTACTGGCCTCCTCCCAAGCTACCTGCTAGTGAACTACACTGTATACATGTATATTTATTCTCAATTTGTACATTCTTCACAGTCTTCTATATGTACTCATTGTTCCCCATTAGAAGTTCCTTGCAAATGGGGACTGTTTCATTTATTATATTGTTCCCCCTGCTCCTAGGATAGAGTCTGGCACATAGTAGGTGCTTTAAAAACGCTTGTGGGTTGTCATCAAATATCTAGACTTACAAGGGACCTCAAGGACCATCTAGTCAATCCCTTCATTTTATAGATGAGGAAATGGAAATGATTTGGCCAAGGTCAAAGTAGAATGATTATCAATTTCCTTTTTTATTTGCCAAAGAAAACTGATAAATAAAATTAAACAATGACCTCATCTGAAACTGAGCAACATTTCCCATGGATAATACCCTCCTTACATATCTTTAGTGTTTTTTTCAATTAACATAATTATTTTCTATCTCCCTCTTATCCCCCATTCTATTGAGGAGGGGAAGGAAAATAAATTTCTTGTAACAAATATGTGTAGTCAAGGAAACAAACTCCCTCACTGACTATGCACATATTTCTCTCTCTCTCTCTCTCTCTCTCTCTCTCTCTCTCTCTCTCTCTCTCTCTCTCTCACACACACACACACACACACACACACACACACACACACACACACACACACACACTAAAAACGTCAATGGACCTCATGTTCTAAGCCTCAGTATGCACTACTAGATCTCCTCCTTTCTCAGTAGTCCAGTCCCTATTCTTGCATAACCAAATTCACAACATCAACTGAAGAAGTGCTAATAGCAGGAATGGAGTTTGGGACTCTCTTGAAGGTAGCATCTATATCTGCCTTCTGCTTCCTTTCCCAGGGAATCTTGTATCATTCTCTTGCCTGTTCAGGAGTGTACCCACACTGTACCTGTCTCAGATCCTTGTTTCCCCAACCTGTGCCCTGCTTAGCACTGCCTTGCAGCTCTCACAAGTTCTCAGCTTGACTCAGTAACTGCATATTGTCCTTATCTAACTCTATAGGCAGCATAACTCCAAGAAAACTTGTGCATTCTCTGCCCCCAAACTGCCTTCTTTATCCCAATAATCCTTCCTAGGGTTTTATGATAATGCCTTCTTAGAAGTGAGTCCTTTCATAGAGAACTTGCCATCCTATCTATACTTGTCCTCCATATTAGCTCATTCAAAATAAGCTCATTCCTGAAAAATGAAGAAAAATTATTTTAATATAATTCCCTTCTATCTTGATGCATTTAGCTTAGCAATGGAATTCTGTCATTAGAACTTTTTTTAAAACTTGATTAAAGAGACAGTTTTGGGTAGCCCGTATGCAAATGGATCCATTTTTAGTAGCCAAAATATGAAAATTGAAAACTAGAAGAGCAAATCCCCAGGTGCCCTATTCTAATTATCTTTAAGTACATCTATAACATATCTATAGCTAATGAAGTTATGATTCTGGAAAATATACATACAATTATAATTATTGCTATTATAATGGGGGGTAGACTGGCCAAGGGGGTGGCCATAGGGTGTAGTCCTTAAAGCATGTATAAATATTCCCTGATTGGTTTCAGTCTGCCATGTGGACCTTTGGGGAGTTGGTTTCTAGCCATGATTGTCTCTACTGTAAGATGACACAAAGTTAGATGAACTCCTGGTTCAGGGACTGCTAAGACAGAACTGAATGGGTGCACCAAAAAAGCAACCCACCTCTTCATTGTTATTTTTCCTTTGTGGCTTTGAGTGAAGCAGGTTTACTTTGAGCTCATCCTGAGTCTGGCAGGGGAAGGGCAGCATCCTCATCTCCTTTCTACTTGACCATGGTTGCTATAAGCACATACCTTTGTATTTATTCTTTCTTGATCTTAGGTGAATGAATGTCTAAGATGGAAATGCCCAGGAGCCCTTGTAAGTTTCAGAGATCCAAAAGTCCTACTGAAAGTCCCATCAGAGCTAACTGTTTGGGTAGCAGCTGCCACCAGTAGCAGTAGAGGCTGAAGATGGTGGAAGCAGCTGCAATGGGAGAGAAGAGCTAGTTAGAGAAAAAATACCTTCAAAGAGCAGAAGCTCTTGAAGAGAACCAGCTATTGGAATGGACAGAGGAATGGCCCCTGAGAGCCCAGCTGGCTGCCCATGCAGCAGGGGAACTTGAGCAGGACTCCCCCAAAGGGAGAAAAGGAATCTTCAGGCGTTGCAAGGTGGTTCTCTGTGTCAAATGTTCTCCGCACCTGTGACTTGCCACCTTTGCACTTTGACTCTGAGACTTTCTCCAGGTATCTCGTGATTGTGAGAAGAGTTCCCAGTTAAGGGTTAGGGGCCAACGCTTTGTTTCGACTGTTCTGGCTATAGGAGTCTTGGTAAATCCTTTTTCTAAATGACTAATAGTTGACTGGCTAATTATGGACAGGAATCATAGCAGTGAAGGCTCAAGAGCAGAAGTCTAAAGCTTCCGCACTTCACGCCTACCTCTGGTCTCACTATAGCCCTGAGAATACAAGTGGTCATTGGTCCCCCAGGGATTCCAAATTGGGATGATTCATGGCCAATCTGGGGAGTGATTTAAGATGGAGGGGAGCACTATACTATAATATGAAACAGACTATGATAAATACATATTAGACATATAAATCTGAAGGAAGAGAAAGGTTATTTTTAAGTGTTCTGGGTTTTTGATTTTGAAGAGGTAGAAGGGACAAGTGTTTAATGGAGGAGGTAGTATTGGAATGAGGTCTTGCAGAATAGATTGGGTTTCAACAGCATTCCAGGCACAGAGGGAGACACAAGTTAATTCCAGGAAATTTAAATGGAAAAGGCTGGAGAATTCATTGGAAAGTGAATAGTCCAGTTTAGCAAGCTAGTAAATTACATGAAAGAAAGTCATGAGAGTTAATGCTAGAGTGGGAGGGGGGAGCCAGATCAGGGAAGGCCTTGAAGCAATGGGTAGCTTCCAAAGGGCATCTGAGTAGGAAATAACATGATCAGGGCTGTGAATTGAGAAGACTCTTCTGGTGATGATAAATAGGAGACTGGAATGAGAAAGACTGGAGGCAGGGAGGCCAGGCTGTTATTACAACAGTCTAGGCTAAACATTCACAATGATTACCCAAACTAGGTTAGCACCAATAGGGAATGGAAGAAAAAAGACAGATGTGAGTAATATTAGGGAGGCAGATTTGACAGATGTGGAAACAGATTTTGAGGGTTGAGATACAGAAAAGCATCTGAGGATGACTCAGACTCATGGCTGGTTGACTGGGAGGAGGGTAGCATCGGTAAGAGAAATAGGGAGGTCCAGAGTGGATGGTCAGAGAGAAAGCTGACTTAGGTTTAGGACACAGAGTTCAACTCAATTCTACAAATATTTATAGCTATATGCAATGTTATATGCAATATCCTATGTTGGGTGCTAAGAATAGAAAGGGTTTTTTTTATAATAACATAGTTTCTACTTTTCAAGAGCATACTTTATTGGGTCAAGAAGGAAAGGAAAATGAGGGCTATGACACACACAGAGAAAAATAAGGAGAGATAGGGAATGATGGGGCCCAAGCAGAGAGAACAACAGCCATCACGGTAATAATAGTTAACATTAATTCAAGGCCATAAAGTTTGCTATATTGTGCTCATTTAACCCTCACAACAACAGGGGAGAAAAATTTGGGAAGTAAAGGAACATTTTAAACCTGGCAGATCAAAATGTTTCTAGCTAAAGTGGATCTTAGTGGCTATCTAGTCCAATAACTTCATTTTATTATAGAGGAAACTGAGGCCCAGAGAGGGAGAAAATGTCTTGCCTGAGGTCACACAGGTATTTAGTAGCAGAGCAAGGATTTCCCCTGATTCCAAATCCCACATGCAGGGTGGGGTGCTAAAGATTCATTCAAGTAGAAACATCTGGCAAACAGTTGGGGATTTAAAACCCGGAGCCCTAGAGTTGGATTAGGGCTAGAAAGATGGATTGGTTTGTGGATTTTACAAAGAGGTAGTGAGAGGAAGCTGTAAAAGTGAATGAGATAGGGGAGAGAGGAAGGGAGGAAGAGGAAGGAGAAGAAAGAGGGAAGGGAAAGAGAGAGGGAAAAGGAGAGAGAGAGGGAAGAGGAGAGGAGGAAGAGGAGAATGATAGGCAAGAGGGGAGGGGAAAAGAAGGGAGAGGAAGAAATAGGAGAGGGAAAGAGAAAAGAAAAGAAAGGGAGGAAGATAGAGAAAAAGGAGGAAAGGATGAAGAAAGAACAAGTGAAGAAGAGGAGAGGGGGAAGAGAGAAATGAGAGAAGAGGGAAAGAAATAGGGAAGAGGAAAAAAGGAGAAGAAAGGAAAAAGTAAAAGAAGGGAGGGGAGGAGAAAAGAAAGAAGAAAAAAGGAAGAGATGAAGCTGGGGAGGAGAAGAATGGGAGAAGGAAAAGGCAGAGAGGAGAGGGAGGGAAGGAAGAAAAAGGAGAGAGCAAAAGTAGAGATGAGGGGAAGACAGGGAAGAGAGGGAAGAGACGAGATCCTAGGAGCATT
Organism: Gymnobelideus leadbeateri; assembly: GCA_011680675.1. Classification (NCBI taxonomy): domain Eukaryota; kingdom Metazoa; phylum Chordata; class Mammalia; order Diprotodontia; family Petauridae; genus Gymnobelideus; species Gymnobelideus leadbeateri. The sequence goes on from WOXC01010045.1 coordinate 101,437, forward strand.
TATCCACTTAGTGTATGGAAGGAAGAAGACGTGGGACCAACTCCTCTGGAATTCTGCAATGACATCACTGCCAGCTTCATATGGCAGGCAGGAGTAGTACACAATCAGACACACAGTAATGAAGGTAAGTAGTGAGGAGTACATAATGGGTACATATGTCTGTAAAAAATGTAAATCACCCTCTATTATTGACTTCCCCACCTACATGGAATTATACCAGGAATGGTCAAAACCCCAAACAATGTCTGGTGCAGAAACTGCCTTCTGCAGGGAAAGGGGCCAAAGGCATCTGTTCCATGAGATTGAATAGCACTTACCATAACCAAAGCTGCAAAACATTGCTACCAAGGGCCACCTGATGGGATATGGAAATGGCCTCATTGTGTAGCACATTCTGGCCCTAGCCAGTATTCTGTCTCACACAACATGCAAATCATGCAAGGAAAAAAAAAAAAACCAAACCACTTTGAGTGACACCCAGAGGCTCCTAACTGGCTGAACACACAGCAGCACCCAAACAGCCAGCTGCTCAACCACCATGAAAGAGAGATCTCAAAGGAGGGGAAAAAGAGGCAGAGGAGGAAGAGGCAGAGGAGGAGGAGGGAGAAGAGGAGGAGGGAGAGGAGGAGGAAGAAGAGGAAGAGAAGGGGAGGAAGAGGAGAAGGAGGAGGAGGGAGAGGAGGAGAAAGAGAAGGAGGAGGAAGAGGAAGAGAGGGGGAGGAAGAGGAGAAGGAGGAGGAGGGAGAAGAGTAAGAAGAGGAGGAGGAAGAGGAGGAAGAGAAGGAGAGAGGAAGGAAGAGGAGAAGGAGGAGGAAGCCAAGCAGCAGTGGGAAGTGTCCAGGCAGAGTGGGTGTATCAATGTATGCAATGATGCTGTGTTTTGTCTTCCTGGTCCCCAAACCCATAGGAAAAGTGAAAACAATCTCTCTCTTTTTTTGATTTGGGAGAGTTGTTGTTTTTAAATAATATTCAGAATTTGTTATATAGATTTTGCTTTTCTTTTTTTAAGGGAGGGGAGGTTAAAGGAAGAGAAAATAAAAATGTCATTCATTGAAAATAAAATATTTTTAAATAATATTCATCAAGCACGTCGTTGTACCTCCTAGAAGTATGGTGAACATGAGTACATATCGTGGTTTGCACGACCAACAACAATTTGATGTCAACAATTTAGTTAACAACTGACTATGATTCAAAAACTTTTGCCAGTCTAAGATATTCTGTAATTGCTGATATTCAGTTAGCCAGTGGTGACTCCCATCCTCTGTCTCAGTTGTAAAACTCCTTAAAGCTCCTGCCCACCTTTCCAGGCTTTTTTCCCATCACACAGTCTATATTCCAGACAAAATGGCCCATTTACTTTTTCCCTAAGACAATACTTTTCCAGCTTCCACACCATTGCATAGGCTGTTCTTGTCTGGACTGCAATCCTTCTTCACCTCCAGCTCTTAGAATTGCCCGATTTCTCCAGGGGTCAATTCTTCAGTGCTGTCTCCTACACAAGAACAACCCAATGACCCAGCTGCTCATCCCTTTCATCCCTTCCCAAACTTTGTATCTGTTTTATATTTTCTTACCTGTGTAAGCTCCTGGAGGGAAGATACCATTTCATTTTTGTCCTGGCATCTCCAACAGTAGGCATAACATGAAACACATAATAAGTGCCTAATAATTGCTTGTTGGATGAATGAATGCTTTCTTATACCTTAAGTATCTGTGATTTTGTCCTTTTGAGAACTTCCTCCACTAAGACAGATAAAAATCCCTCTGCGTATGGATTTGGAAACAGAAAGATCCAAGTTAAAATCCTCCCTCAGACATTTACTAGCTGTGTGACCCTGGGCAAGTCACTTAAACTCTGGTTCAGTTTCCTCTACATCACCAACAGGATCAATGAGATAACATGTAAAATGATTTGCAAACCTTAAAGCACTATATGAATATTAGATTATAATTGTTGTTGTTGTTGGTAGTAGCAGGAGTAGGAGGAATAGTAGTAGTTGTAGTAGTAGTAAATAATTCTCATGCCTGGAAAAAATGTGCCATGTATAACTATACTAAAAATGAACCTCTCTGAGTTCAACTAAGTTGATTTTTGAATTAGAATGCAACCTGTGCCCTGGCCTTCATTTGAAGACTTTTTCACTTTTGTAGGACCTACCAGAACTTTCACTCCATTGGTAAAGCCTTCAAGGAACCCATAGTCAACTCCTTGACACTGTGAGGTACCAGAATAGTTATAGTAAGTTATTTGATAGAAAACAGGATTGGGTTTAAATAACATGGATTAGACATGGAAGCAGTCTAAAAAATTTTTATTTGAACCCTAAACCAAATCACTTCTTGATGGGATGAACCATTAGTCATTCTGCACATTCATCCAGGGACCCCACATGACTTGTAGCCCCTGCTGTTAGTGGGTCCAAAGGGGTTAGCACAATTCCCTTCCTTCTCTAGAGAATTTCCCCCCTTTTTTCCTGGTGTAAGGAGCATGGGAGTCAAAGTGGCAGCTCCTACTCATCCCCCCACTCAAACCCAGAACCTGAACCTACTACTTAGAGAAGACACTACTGATTCTATGGATCCCTTGAGTGTGGTTAAACAGGAGAGGGTTCCACGGTTTTCACAAGGGTCACGACTAAGGCAGAGAAACACAGAAAGAATTGTTCCATTTTATTGACCTTTATGACACACTTGCAGAAATTTTTAATCTCAAAATGAGGTATTTAATATACAATATAAGTTGGTTATAGAACAATTTATTCCTACACACATACCAAAAAAAGTGAACACTGAGCAAAAAGAATCCCAGCAAGTATTAAGAGAATGATTTAAAGTGCTAGCTAACTTCTATCTCCTATTATGGCTGTGATTACCAGGATGATGGGGCTCATTTGGGTCTCACTGAAAGCTTTCTGTAGTCCCCTTGCTGTTAGTGGGTCCTTGCTCCCCCTTCTCTTGCTTTAGAACATTTATGACTCTTATTCATCTGCCTAAAATGTTTTATAAAGAAGTTTGTATTTGCCGTGGTTGCCTCTTCTCTCTGCCTGGGAAGGTCGAGTGTTTATAGGGTAAGGCAATTTCTGGGCTCCTCTGACCTCCTCATAGTGACGGAGGGGAATGATCAGCCTGTTTTCCATTTTTTAATACTGAAATTTCAAGGAAACCATGAAGAACTCTTAAAAAGTCAGCGTGGTAACTCTTAATCCACAATTAGTCAAAGGAAAGGAAAGAGATAAAAACATAAGCTTAATAATCACTTGAAAAACTGTTCAACCTCCCTAAGAATCAGACCCACTTTGGAGAACCGTGAGCAGTTAGCTCCCCTCAGAATCCCAAAGGAAGAAGCAAGACAGTCAGAGCAGGAACTCAAATCAACTTACCTGGAGCAGGCTACTGGTGAGGAGGGAGGAAGGATCATGGAGAAGAGAGTGAAAGCAACCTTTGATTCTCAAGAGAACCAGAACAGGGAGGAAATTGCCTGTAGGAAAAAAAAAAACCCTATTTCCTTAGAGAATGCCTCCTTTCTAGGAACTTTCTAGGCACCAGGAAGAGCTCTTTGCTTCCTTGGTCCTGCTGGCTTGGTCCAGGCAGGCTTGGAGGCAGAGCACCTGACTCTTGGCCCAGGATGGCCCCAGGTGTTCTTCATCCATCACCAATTAACCACAGTTTAGCTAAACACAGGAGGTCAGGCTGGGGGCTAGAGCTTTGAGGAAGGGGGCTTTCCCAGCACCCTCACTCCTTCCCCAATCACCCCTTTCACTGCCATCCCATTCCCCACCTCCCAACAGGGGCCAACAGCCCACACCCCACTTCTTGAGGGTAGCCTATACAGTCTATGCAGTCACCATCGCTGGACTCCTTTCTAAGCATGGACTCCCCACAGATGTCTCTCCCAATACCTGGGCCTAAAGCAGGCGTGATTCCAAAAGCAAGCACATCTGCTTTCTTCTCCAACCTGCTCCACCTTCTGTCTTTGTTATTTTGGGTTAATTGCATTTACGCAGTTTCCAGTGCTAGAAAACACCTTTTCAACGGTGCTTGCCGTTGTGCTCTCCCATGACCCATCGAGGGTCACCAGGTACACCTCTCTTCTCCCATGGCCCCAATCTTAGCAATAACCCGTTTCTGCCCCCCACCTGACTACCATCATTGTATCCCTGAAGGTTTTCTGCTTTCACTCTCTTCCTCATTCTATCCACCCTTCATGTTTCCACCATGGCAATCTTAGGGTCATAGATTTAGAGTTGGAGAGGACTCCAGAGTTCAATTAGTCCTACCACTATACAGATGACTCACCCAAGGTCACACCAGTAGCAAGGGATGGAGGCAGGATTTGAACCCAGGTCTTTTAACTTGAAAGAAAATACTCATCCCATGGTACCACAACGCTTCTTACTTCTGTGCAATTCTGGTTGTGTCATCCCCTTTTCACAAACCTGCTAACTCCCTAGCATATAGTAAGTACAGTTTAAATGTGGGCACACTGCCCAGAGCTCCTGGCCTGAAATCAGGAAGACTTGAATTCAAATTTGGCCTCAAATGCTTACTAGCTGTGTGACCCTGGCCAAGTCATTTCACCCTGTTTACCTCAGTTTCCTCATCTGCTAAATGGAGATAATAATAACACCTACCTCCCAGGGGGTGTTGTAAAGATCCAATAAGATAAGAACTGGTAAGAGGTCAACATATTGCCTGGCACATTAGCCAGTATTATTGTTGTTGTTGTTATATGCATTAACATAGCACTAAAGACCCCCCATGATCTGGGGTCACCCTGTTGTTCAGTTATTTCAGTCATGTCCAACTCTTCACGACCCTATTTGGGTGTTCTTAGCAAAAATACTAGAGTAGTTTGGCATTTCCTTCTGCAGTTCATTTGACATATGAGGAAACTGAGGTAAACAGGGTTAAGTGACTCGCCCAGGGTCACACAGCTAGTATGTATCTGAGTCTGGATTTGAATTCAGGCCTTCTTGACTCTAAGCCTGGTGCTCTATGTACTGTGCCACCTACTACCCTGGTACCAGTCTACCTTTCCATTATTATCTCAAATTATACCCCAACATGGTCTAATTAAGTTAAACTACTCCCTACCCTTCACGCCACTCAGGACTTCAGTTTTCCCCCCTTTTCTTCCTTTGTTCAAGACATTTCCTAGTCCTGGAATGTCCTACACCTCACCACTTCACCTACTATGTACCTGCCCATCCCACACCTCACCACTTCACCTACTCTGTGCCTGCCCATCCCACACCTCACCACTTCACCTACTCTGTACCTGCCCATCCCACACCTCCCCACTTCACCTACTCTGTACCTGCCCATCCCACACCTCACCACTTCACCTACTCTGTACCTGCCCATCCCATACCTCACCACTTCACCTACTCTGTACCTGCCCATCCCATACAATGCACCTGTTCTAAACACCCGTCCACAGGCCCCTGCTCTACGACTTGTGACGTTTCATCGATATCTGTTGACCCAACTGCTGTCAGCATGGGAAGTTCAGCCCTGAGAAGGTAACTGCAGGCCATTTGCCAATGGAACTCCACTACCTATTTGCTATGAGTTGTCCTCTCTCTGCAATTCACTGTAGAACACATTGCTGGCCTCATTTTTGTCTTTGTATACGAGGCCCAACACAGTGTCTGGATGATAACAGGCACTTAAGAAATGCTTGTCTGATTGTTCCTGGGGCCACAGATTTAGAAGTGAAAGGAGCCATAGGGACTAAATAGAATGATCCTACCATTTTACAGATAAGGATAGACTTGGCTGACATCATCCAGGGAACAGGCAGAGCTGGCCTCTGACTCAGTCAGTGGTCCTTCCCTTCTGCCAGTCTGCTCCCTAGATTTCCCCCGAAACAAAGATTTCTCTAATGTACCATATGAAATGCTATCGATTTTGGTCGATACCCTATATATAATATATACATATTATATTTGCATATAATATGTACTATGTGTATAATGTGTAATATGTATGTAATGATATATTATATATAATGTGTATAATATATGTATATAATATGTAATAATACCAAAACTTTCTCTTTTAGGGGAAGGAGGCCTAGAGACTCTTGCTGAAGACTGTTTCTTTTCTAAAAACATCCCTTCTTCTTGTCTGGGAACTCTACTCTGCCTTTCCCTTGGGGGAATTTCTAGAATCTTACATGCCCTACTCCCATGAAGTCGGGGGCTTACTGACTGGTACTCAATGTGACATCAGTGACTGGCCTGATTACCAGCTTCCCCTCCTGTTCTCCGTAGAACCCGTGGCCTTCTTCCATATCACAGAGCCTTCCTGCTATATCCCTTACGTGGACCTTATGTGGAAGAGTTAGGGAACTGTAATGAAAATGAAGATTTGAAGATCTTCCCTGTCCCTAGGCCCTTTGATTGGCTTAAGAGACTTTGATTGACTTAAGTGACTCTGAGAACCTGCCTTGATTTGAAAATATACTCTGCCCCCTCATAGGCTGTGAATGGAGCCTGTGGTAGGAGGCTTGGTTTTCAGGAATGACCACATCTTGATGCTGTGTGATTGGGCAGTGGGTCAAGAGGGTGGTTACATTCTCTGAGCCAGGAGAAGGCTATATAATCCCTGATGTGAGGCTTTGCTTTGGGGCTCACTTTGAGAAGTGTTGTGTGATTTGACCAGATGAGACTCTGGGAAGCCGTTGTTGAGAGCCCCCCGGCTTTGAAAACCCAGATGTTGATGCTTCCCTCTCTGGTAACTGTGATTTGGTATTGATATAATGGTTGGACAGTTTGGAAGCCTGTCTGTTTGATCTGTAAGTTCTGTAACTCTGAAGTTTGGGGTGCTGACCTTTTTCCCCTGAACTAGGTAATATATGTTTGTTTGATTAAAGCAAGCTTGTTAACTGATTTTGAGTTGCTTTCCTTTACAAAAGCGGATCTAAGAACCTGTATTGGCAGTCACCCTGGGGATATTGGGGTACTTGCTACTACAGGAATTAGCTTGGTTCTATCCTTCCCTTGAGTTTTATTTGAGTTAACAAACTAACTCCACCCACATCCTAACCCCAACCAACAATAAATAATGCAGAAATAATAAAGGTCTGTTGCTCTAGGCATTGAATGATTATTTTGTTAAGCCTTGTTTAAGTCACCAAATAGTTGAAACAGACCCTGGACTTCAAGCAGCATGAATCAGCCCTCAACCCAAAAAGAACAAAATACAAAATGTAAATGAAGGAGAATTGGTGTTGTTGAGTTGTTTTCTCCTTTTCTTTTCGTCTCTTAGGCAATGTACTTTGTGAAGAAATTGCTCTTTTAAAAGCCCACTTTGTTGTTTTAGGACACTTCAGGCCTAGCCCTCCTTCTCTCTCCAAGAGAGACTAGTGCACTCATCATATTTTGAATTATATTCCCCCAGTTATATTATACCATTCCTCCCAGGAGAGAAATACAAGGTGTCCAATCTGATAACATAACAAACATAATTTGCCTGAAAATAAAAGCTGTGGACAAAATTATTTTTTATGTATTTCTAGGAACTGGGGGAGGTTGTGTTCTATAACCTATGACTCAACTGAAACAATAACAGATATGTGTAGATGTGATCCAAATCCTGAGGTTTCTAGATGAAATCTTGGAGGGTTTGTGCCCAGCCCTTGACCTAGGCTTTAACCTAGGAGCATTAGAATTCTAGGTCCCTAAAGAAAAACCAAAGGGCACTCAGATCCCATGCAAGCACTCAGGCTAACAAAGCATCAAATACAGGCAAGGCTTTATTTAATCCAATTTTTTAAAAAGCACAAGACTTACACCTGGCCCCATGAGTAGTTCTTTACTCTTCAATAGGTGTCCGCCTCCACAAAGAACTGATACAGTCCTCCAGACTTGTAGCACTATTATGGGACTGAGTATATCACAAAAGGAAGGTATACAGGTAGGCACCAAAAAGTCAAGCTCACTCATTTATTTATTCAGTTAGTAATCCTGAATTATAATACTATTCTATGGTATCCCTCTCACAAGGTAAAAGAGTGTAGGGTTATTGGAGGATCAAGCTACCCCACCTATGATGAGCCTTACCTCCACCAGAAATCAGTTCAGTACTCTGTACCAAAAGTACTGCCCTACGGTTGAGCTTCTAAGGAAAAGACCTTGAAATTGCTAGAAAATTTAACAATGCCTCACCCTAGACCTGCATAGTCCAGGAAAGGGCAATGTCCAAATCTGCTTATCCATGTGATGCCTCTGCCCTTTGCTACTCCTCAGCTGGGACTGCCTGAGCCCATGGCTCCAACACTGCCAGTTCCCATTCCTGCAGCTCCTGAGTTGCTCCAGAAAATCCTTGCTGTTCCACTGTTGACTTCATTGACTGTCATCTTTAAGGCCACGGTAGTTCCCTCCTCTCCTATAGCCACATGGCTCCCTGAATAGAAATCATCCATGCTATATAAATGCCATACAAATAACATACCCTATAGACCTTTTTCGGCAGGAGTTAATTTTGTCAGCAATTAAGACTTCATTAAAGAGACATCCAGGCCATGTGACCAATAAGACGGAGACTAAACATTTTCTCTTATCCTCATAACGGGAGGGGGGGGAGAAGGGGGAGAAAGAGAGAGAGAGAGAGAGAGAGAGAGAGAGAGAGAGAGAGAGAGAGAGAGAGGAGAGAAGGGGGAGAGAGAGGAAAAGAAAGAGGGAGAGGGGAGAGAGGGAGAGGGGAAGAGGGGGAAGAGGAAGGAAGGAAGGAAGGAAGGAAGGAAGGAAAGAAAGAAGAAAAGAAGGGGAAAATGGCATGCTTCTGTCTGTGTTCATATGCCATCAATTCTCAAAGAACCAGTTTTTAGTTTTATTTACCATTTCCATAGAGGTTTCTTAGTTTTCAGTTTTATTTCTCTTATAATTTTTAATTGTGCTTATTTTAAGTTTTCTATTTGTTGATGTTCTGATTTTTAAAATATGTATTCAGTTCATTAATCTCCTTTTCTGTTTTGTTAACATAGGTTTGTAGGGTCACCATTTCTACCTGAGGAATGTCATTGACTATTGAAACATTCATATCCTTTGAACCAGAAATTCCATTTTTAGGCTTATACTTCAAGAAGGTCATTGATAAGAAGAAAATCCCTAAATGTGCCAAAATATTTTTAGTTGTCCTTTTCATGATAGCAAAGAATTGGAAACAAAGTCAACATCCGTTAATTGGGGAAGAGCTAAACAAATTGTGGCATGGGAATGGAATAGAATATTGTCCTGTAGGAAATAACAAATGTGATAAACACAGAGGAGTAGCAAAGGATCTATATGAAATAATGAAGAGTGGAATAAGCAGGCCAGGAAAAAAATCTAAATGACTACAACAGTGGAATTGGAAATATCAACCACAATAAAAACAGCAAAAGTAAATATTGCAAATTTATAAAGAACCAGCATATACAGATAAGTAGCTGGCACAATGGATAAAATACTGGACCTGGAGTCAGGAAGACCTCAGTTCAAATCCAGCCTCAGACACTATCTGTGTGACCCTAGACAAGTCACTTAAACCTCAATTTCCTCAACTGTAAAATAAGGATAATATCAGCACTTACTTCTCAGCATTGAAGTAAGCATCAAATGAAATACTATTTTTAAAGCAGTGCCTTCAACAAAGTAGGTTCTATATAAATGCTGGCTATAATTAGTATTATTAGCAGCAGCAGCAGCTAGGTAGCTCAGTAGAAAGAGCACTGGGCCTAGAGTCAGGAAGACCTGAGTTCAAATCCAGCCTCAGACATTTATTGTGTGACCCTGAACAAGTCACTTAACCCTGTTTGCCTCAGTTTCCTCATCTGTAAAATGAACTGAAGGAGGAAATGGCAAATAACTCCAATGTCTTTGCCAAGCAAACCCTAAAAGGGGTCACAAAGGGTCAAATGTGATTAAAAGGGACCAAATAGCAAGAAAATTAGTATTATTACTTAAACTCTGATTGCCTCAGTTTCCTGACCTATAAAAATGGAATAATAATAACACTTCCCTACCAAGGTTGTTGTGAGAATAAAATAAGATGATATTTATAGAGAGCTTTATAAACCTTAAAGCATTATATAAATGCTAGTTATTATTATAATTATATCCCCACTCTTCTGCAGAGGTGGGAAGTCCACAAAAGTAGTCTATTGTACATATTTTCAGACTTTTTCCATGTATTGATCAGTTATACCAGTTTTCTTTCTCTTCCTTTCCTTTTTTTTTTACTTTAAAAATATTATTTGTTATTCGGGATAGGTTTCTGGGAGATAGAGGAAGCAATATTTGGGGAAATTGTGACAATGTTTTTTAAAAAATAAATAAAAAATCTTTTTGCAAGACTTTATTAAAAGGACCAAAGAAGACATTCTCTCTACAGTTGCACATAACAGGAAAGTATCAATTGAGGAACTAAAACAGAATCACCAAAGTCATTAAAAGATCACATCCTCTTTCCAACACGACCTCAATTACTTTGAAGTCAGTAAAATATAGCTAGTATTCAAAATTTGTTTCCTATCGATTTGGATGCTTCATAAGACTTTGTCAGAAATGGAAAATTCTTGCGGTCTAGAAATGACCAGCCCTTAGGCCCACTCTTAAGCAAGAAAGGTGCCTCTGGAAGCCCCTGTTACCTCATCTGTCATAGCAAGGAAGGAGGATTAGATCAATTCGTTACCGTTAAATCTAATTGCTGTTTTCTCTTCTTCTCTTTTTGGACCTCTACACAATCTGACACAATTGAAGACCCTCTGCTCCGGCATACTCTCTCCTCTGGGTTTTCTTGGCCCTGCTTTCTCTTGGTTCTCCTCCTACCTGTCTGACCACTCCTTCTTAGGGTCCTTTGTTGGATTTTCATCCTTGTCATGCTCCCTATGAGTATCCTCTATGCCTCTGTCCTGGGCCCTCTTCTCTGTCTATATCTTCCTTAGCAATTTCATCACCTTCCATGGACTCAATGACTCTCAGATCCCTATGTCCAGATTTACTCTCTTTCTTCCTAGTGGACTTTTCAAATTGGATGTCTCATATGCATCTCAAACTCAAACTCATTATCTTTATCCTCAAACTTACCCCGCTTCTGAACTTTCCTCTTACTTTCAAGGGCACCACTGTCCTTCCATTCACATGGCTTTACTACCTGGAGGTCATTCTTGATGCCTCTTTCTCCCTCATCTGACATAATCAATCAATTACCACATTTCTCACCCATCTGACTCCTTTCTACTCAAACAACTACTACCTTGGTTTAGGTCCTCAGCACTTTAACCATCACAATCACCTTCTAACTCATCTTGCTATTTCAAGTCTCTCCCTACTTCGACTCACCCTCTGCACACCTGCCTAAAGCACAGGTCTGACCACACAAATTCCAGTAGTACTCTGACCCTTAGGATCAAACAAGTAGAAACCTAGTCTCTTTCCATCTTTCCAACCTTTTTATGCCTTTCTTCCTCCTATACTCTCTCTGATTCAGCCATACTGACGCACTTGCGTTTCCTAACTAATAGATTCCAGCTTCAGTATCCTGCCTTTGCATTGATTGTTCCTGCTCCCACACCCATCCCAACATCCTCTTCCCTCACCCCATACCTGGAATGTATTCCTTTCTGCCCTCTGCCTTCAGCTCAAATGTTATCTTCTACACAAAGCCTTTCCTGATCCTTCCAACTAATAGTGACTTTCTCTCCTCCAAGGTGCTTTGTGTTGGTAAAATAAGGATACAAAGTATCGATAATCAATACTTTGTATCAGGTTTTGTATATAACTGTGTATATGTATGTGTGTGCTCTCCTCTGTTAGAATGTAAGCTTCAGGAGGGTATCCCCAACACCTCCAGTAGGGCCTGGCTTATACTAGGTGCCCAACAAATGCTTGATCTTTTATCCCTAAACCCTATGATCCAATCACAAAAATGTAGAATCATTTACCTACAAGTTACTACAGCCTGTCAGTGACTATGGAGATAGTCACCAAGAGACTCAGCAGGAAAAAGGACTCAGAGTGGGTTTTACTGCCCTGTCAGCTACCTCAAATTCCAGCTATTAGCTAAAGGGTTTTCTTTAGAACATATAGCAAAATCTTTTTTTTTTTTTATTATTCATTGGTTTGTTGTAAACATATTACACAGGTGGTCTCCACTTAATGCAACAATACATTCCTGTAAATGATATTACGAAATTCGTAGTTAAGTGGTTTGCATTTTCTAATAGGAACAATGCTAAAAATAAGGGTTTCATTCCTGACCAAAGGCTTGACACAAATGAATCACAGATGTTATTGGAGATATCAAAATTCTATCTCATGTCAAACCCTTGACCAAGAACACATCCTGGGTCTGAGCAAGAATAACAGTTTTAATCCCCAACTCAACAATATATTGTTACATTTTGCTTTCTGTATTTTGTTATATTTATATTGTGTTATAAAAGTAAAAACACTCCTTTAGAATTGTTTACAATAGTAAAATTATGCTCGAAGAATTTTAGAGCTGGAAAGGACTTTAGAGATGACAGGATCTAATTTCTACTACCCCATCCCATAGCACACCACACTTGCTCCTGTGTGAAAGTCCCATAAAATAAACATAAAGGCACCATACATATAATTATACAAGGAACCCCAATGTACCATATAAACCACAATTACAACATAGAAAAATGAAGCTGTATTATCAATTTGATCTATTTTAAGACTCATGTACTAGTTGTAATAAACTTTAATTAAATATTTAACTAATAATCCTCTTGCTTGCTTTCACATTCAGAAGGACTTTGGGGATCAGAGCAACAAAGATTTCGAGCTGAGAGGGACCTTAGAGACTTCAGACCTACTTCTTTTATTTTATAAATGAGGAAACCAAGGCCCAGAAAGGGATGTGACCGAAGTCACATAGGCAGTAAAAGGCCAAGTCAGGACTTGAACCCAGATTCTCTGACTCCTATCTTTCCCTTATGCTGCTCTCCCTCCTAAAGAGTCCGTAGGCCACTGGGAATCTTTATTTCCCTTCAAGATTCAGGCTAGGTCCAACCCCTTAGGCAGGACCTTTCCTAATTCCCCCAGTTATAATGCTTCCTCCCTCCCCACAAATTACTTTGTATTTACTTTTCTAGGTACATTTTGAACACCTCACCCCTCCCCATCAGAATGTAAGCTCTTTGAGGACAGGGACTGATTCCTTTTTGTCTTTGTAACCTTAGCACCATAACCGAGCTTATTAAATATTTGTTGAATTGAATTGAGTTGATGGGACAGATGGGAGAGATGTTGAGGAAATAGAATTGACAGATTTTGAGAGCTGATTGGCTACAGGAGGCAGGAAACAGGTGGGGTGAGGAGGAAGCCTAGTGGGTAATGGAGAGTAAGGCTTGTTGCAGGGAGGACAGAGGAAGTAAGCATGTCACTTAGTTTTTTGAGGTTTTCAAGGGTGCAAGTGACAAAAACAGATAAACCCCAAAGCAAATGGCTGATATAGATAAACCAAACACTCGTTGGATCTTTTCAACGGCTTAAGTCTAATTGGTATTCTACTCAGTGCAGACTAATTTGTGGCTATACTTCACTCTTCCAGGCAGCAGGGACCCCAGGAAGTGTCTTAAGGAGGCTGAGGAGTGAAAAGAGAGGTCCCTTTCCTTTTTGCTTTTTATCTCTATTTGGATACATAGTTCCAAATTCTCTCCCTGCCCCCAGTGAGAAGGTAAGCAGTTCTGTAGAGGTAGTCATGCAAAACGTTCATAATAGTCATGTTTATAGCCTTTTGGGCGTAGTTCCAATTGCAGAGCCTTATTTTTTTTTAACTACAGTTGGCTGTATCCCTTCTATTCTTTTTGCTCCTTCAAAGTTGTCTTGGTTATATTGCTTAAGAAATAAGGTTCCGCAATTTGGAACCATGCATGCCCTTCAACACAGCAATATCATTACTAGGTCTATATCCCAAAAGAGATTTTAAAGGAAAGGAAAAGGATCTATACATACAAAAAATATTTATAGCAGCTCTTTTCTGGGGGTGAAGAATTGGAAGTTGAGGGGATGCACATAAATTGGGGAATGACTGAATAAGTTGTGGGATGTAATTGTGCCAGAGTGCAATTAGAAATGATGAGCAAAATAGAAACAGGACTTCTGTACAGCTCTGGCTTTCACCTCCTCCAATACATGTAAAAAAAATGACTCTATACAAACTTTAGAGCTACAGAACCCACAAAGTGACAGAGAGAAACAAATCTCCCACTGAAGGCAGCCTGGCAGGCCACAGAAAGAGTCTATGACAGTGGGTTGGCTGCTGAAGGCAGTCATGCCTGAGCTGTGGTTTTAGCCCCAGGGTGGGAGCAAGAAAAACTGTTACAATGGAGGGGAAGAGCAGGAAGGTGAATGGGAATGGGACAACCTGATTCTCTTTGAATTTGGCCTAAGAAGAGAATAACATATAAACTCAATAGGGTATCTTACCCTACAGGAAAATAGGGGGGTAGGGGATAAGAGGAGGGAGGATAGAAGGGAAGGCTGATTGGGGAAGAGGGTAGTTAGAAGCAAATATTTTTGAAAAGGGATAAGGTCAAAGGAGAAAATAGATTAAGTGGGGGGTGGGATAGGATGGAGGGAAATATAGTTAGTTTTTCACAATATAACTACTATGGAAATGATGTGGATAACTACACATGTACAATCTATACTGAATTTTCACATGTACCTGGGAAATAAGATATACAGGTGCTAGGGTATAGAAGCCCATCTTGCCCTACTAGAAAGTTAGGGGGAGTAAAGGGGGAGGATATAAGAGAGAACAGATTGGGGGAAGGGGTATTCAATAAGCTTGCTATTTTGGGGTGGGGGTTGGGGAAAGATGGGGAAAGAAAAAAATGTAACTCAAAATCTTGTGGAAATGAATGTTGAAAACTAAAAATAAATTTAAAAAAAAAAGAAATGATGAGCAGGATGCTCTCAGAAAAACCTAGAAAGACTTACATTAGTTGATGCAAAGTGAAATGTACAGGTACAAAGTAACAACAATATTGTAGGATGATCAACTCTGAAGGATTTAGGATGAAAAATGCTATCCAACCCCAGAGAAAGAACTGATGATGACTGAATACAGAATGAAACAACTTTGGGTTGGTTTTTTTTTCTACTTTATTTTTCTTGAGTTTTTTTAATCTATGTTTTCTTTCACAACATGACTATTATAGTATGTTCTGCATGACTACACATATATAACCTGTATGAAATTGCTTGCCTTCTCAGTGAGGGAGATGTGGGGAGGGAGGAAGGGAGAGAATTTGGAACTCAAAGTTTTAAAAACAAATGATAAAAAATTTTTGTTTATATGTAACTGGGAGAAAATTAAATACTAAATAAATACCAAAAAAATAAGGCTCTGAGATTTAATGTCCCTTATTGTTATTGTTGTTGTTCAGTCATGTCTGACTCTTTGTAACCCTATTGGGGATTTTCTTGGCAAAGAGACTGGAGTAGTTTGCCATGTCCTTGTCTTTGCTTTCCCCTATACAGAGAATTCTATCTCTCATCTCACTATCTTTCTTCCCTATCTGTCACCAATCCTTGGAGTATCCAATTTGGCCTGAATGTAGTATGTGTAAAAGAGAATAATAAGAAATATCTGGAAAAATAGACTGGGACCAACTGGGAAGGAACTTAAGTGAAAAAGTTGTATTTTATCCTAGAGGCATATATAGGAAGCCACTGAAACCTT
Organism: Gymnobelideus leadbeateri; assembly: GCA_011680675.1. Lineage (NCBI taxonomy): Eukaryota > Metazoa > Chordata > Mammalia > Diprotodontia > Petauridae > Gymnobelideus > Gymnobelideus leadbeateri. The sequence continues at coordinate 117,148 of WOXC01010045.1, forward strand.
CTGAGCAGGAGAATGGCCCGGAATGTGTCAGTTTAGCAGCTGTGGAAGATCACAATGGAATGGAAAAGAGAGAGATTGGAAGCAGCAGAAATGATCAGGACCCTGTTGCAATCATGTGGGCAAGTGGTGATAAATACTTAAACTAGGGCTGTGGCCGTGTGAGTAGAGAAAAGGACAGTGATGTAAGAGTTGCTGTGGAGTAACAACCAACAAGACTTGGCAACTGTTTGGATAAAGACAATGAGGGAGAACAAAGAATGGAAGATGAGAGCATCTCAGAAGTTGTAAGCCTGGGTGGCTGAAATGAAAGAGGCTTCTGCCTGTCATGCACCCTTCCCTATGTCCCCTTCAAAAAATCCTGGGCTTCCTTCAAGCCTCAACTTACAGGTTACCTTCTAGAAGCCATCCCTCATAGTCTAATTGTGTCCTCTACCTGACATGAAACCCTGGAGGGCAAGTAGTAACTGACATTTCATAGACACTTAGTAAATATTGGTAGAGAAGTGAACAAAGAACATGAACAAACAATTCTCAGAAGAAAAATCGCAAACTATTAACAGCTACATAAAAGAATGCATCAAATTACTAATAATAAGAAAAACACAGATCAAAACAAGTTCAAGTTTTTACCTCACAACCCACAAAATTGACAAAGATGACAAAAGATGGGAATAGTTAATGTTAGGGCACACCAGTGTATTATTGATGGAACTATGAATCAATACAATTATTTTTGAAATAAATGTTTATTGAATTGAATTGGCAGAGTGGTTTGTGCATCCCTCCAGAAACCTCAACTTATCCACCTGGTTCTTAATCTTTTTTGTGTCATGAACCCTTTCAAGAGGACCTCTTCTGAGAATAATATTTTACATATTTTATTATAATATTTTAATCATTTTAAATTCTTAAATGCCCCAATATATAGGATTACAAAGGAAGCCAATTTTATTGAAATACAGTTGTCCATTTTTTTAAAGCTCACAGACCATGTCCTTGTCTGTTAAAAGCTTCTGACCTAGGTAGAAGGATGGGGGAGAGGGGCAAATTTAAGAAAGGGAAGAAGGGATAGCAAGACTGCCCTATTAAAAATAAAGGCTTCTATTTTACATAAAAACAAGGAACTGTTTTAAAAAGTCACTGTTTTCTTGAATGTCATATAATGAAGGAAATGTAAGACAGCTTTTCATAAGGAAAGACTGGTTATCTATTAATACCTTTCCTCCTAAGAGTGCCCTCTTACTATTGTGAGATGTTGAAAGGTATCTCTTTTCCTAGTTAACTGTCTGGTCAATGACAGTTTTTCTCCCCAAAAAATCTGGAATGTGTGTGTAAAGGAAAGCATTAATTTTCTGAGGGAATAATCTTCTTGGCAAGTAAGGAAAAATAGCCCTCTATCCCAGAAGTTCTTAACATTTTTGTGTTATGGATTGCTATGGCAGGCTGGTGAACCTGTGGACTCTCCTTAAAAGCATTAAATAAAATATGTAAGATTACAAAGGAAACTAATCATATTGAAAAAAGTATGATTTCTCCCTCCACCCCCACTCCCTGTTCCAGGTTCATGGGGCCCCTGAAATCAGGTTAAGAAACCCCACTGTAGTCTGAAAAAAGCTTCTTTTCAATAAGCAAAAATAATCTTCTGGCCATACTCCATCACCAGTCTTCCCCCCTCCCATACCTTGCTTATGAGCTTTATTGTGGGTTGTCTTCTTTTCCCAGCTTTCCTAGAGTGAGAGACAGCCTCCAGCCCAGAACCCAGAACTGACCCTCAGCTTGATTTCATTACCCACAGGTAATGTGACTGGAATCCACAGAATTCTACACACACACACACACACACACACACACACACACACACACACACTCTGTCTCTGGTCTCTCTCTCTGTCTCTCTCTCTCTCTCTCTCTCTCTCTCTCTCTCTCTCTCTCTCTCTCTCTCTCTCTCTCTCTCTCTCTTCCTCCTTCCTTCCCTACTAACAACCCAAGAGTTCCATGGTACCACACAGTGGAGTCTCTAGGGCTTTCAGAAGAAAGAGCAGTTGAATGACTGAGCATTAAGTAATCGGCTAATATGCATTTCAAAGGACAGTAATAAGAAGTGCTAACATTCTCAAGCCTACAGCCTAGGTGAAGAGTAAGAAATAAAAATAGATATTTGGTTAATGCTTCAAAATCTACTGAGTCTATCGCCCCACAGTTTCTGCTCCGTTTTTCTTCTCAGTGGTTTTGTGCTGGGCTGTCTCTGGCTTTCCCCTTTGCCTTCTGTCCATCCAACCAACCCCTTTTCCCTCCCCCAGAATCCCCATCTTTCTCTTTTTTCATTTTTTATCCTTCCCCTCTTTCAAACTTACCATATTATCAAACTAAAGTGTATTTTAAGTACTTCTTGTATTTATCCAATAAAGTTTTATGTTCTTTGTTCTTCATTTTAAAGTGAGGTTTAAAAACATGTAATAATTTTTGTTTGTTTTTTAAAAGGAAGGACCTCAAGTTAGTTTTTATTCCCTTATGGTAACTCATTAATTTCCTCTCCCACCCCTATGCCAATAGGGAATCTTTGGGAAAATCATTGTTTGTCCCACCTAAGAGACTTGTAAGTAGGCCAGAATGAATGGAGCTCTGTTCTACAGTTGTTGACTTTGTAGGGCTTCCCCTCCCTTCCCTGTTCCTCACTTTAATCAATCTTCCTGAATGGGAAACCACACCCAAGTTCATGCTCTCATAATACCCCACAGGAGCCACCTTCTCCTCAAACTGGCTTGGGAGAAAAGGGATCTAGGAGCCTCTGGAAGACATTCCATCCCCAGTTCTTTCGCCCATGGTGACCTACCCCCATACAGCTGTCTATTTACATTCAGCAGCCCAGAGATTTTTGCACACACGCTACCCCACCACTCGCCAGCTGTTTTGCTTCTTTCCACTGAGCACCTTCGACCTCTTCCTATCTCTTTTAGCTTTTTGTCTAGTTCTGCCCTTTGCTTTTTATCTCCTACAATGGATCATATTCATTTCTGCACAATGTATACTTTTCCTGAGTTGTTCATCTGATAACAAGGATAGAAAACTGTTCACAGTGAAAAGGTTCTTTTATTTCATCTGTATTGATAAAATTAAAAAAAAAACACATTTTAAATATGATCAGTGTTTACAATGGCTGACTAGGCACCACTCCTCCCCACCTCAGATTCCAAAGAAAAGTTGCTACTTATAGTTCCTAACCATGGGCATGACTATGGCTCAAACTCTGGGGATTTCCCCAGAAAGAAGGAAAGGAAAGCAAAGAGATTCCCAATGTACTAACAGGAGTCAGAAATGGAATAGACAGTTTGTTCCCACATAGAAAAGGGAATGTTAAGTAATAAAGAACCACAAATGGGCTAGAGCTGACTCCAGTAGCTTATAGTAATAATCAATCAGGGCAATCAATCAGCCAGGAAGTTAATATATGAGCCTCTTGTTGCAAGACTTAATTAGCCACTTTACATTCATCTCCACTGAACACAATCCAATCAAACCCTAAGAGGATTTTTTTTCCAGGAGCTTTCAGTTTCTCTCTCCTGGTGACTCTTTCCTGGCTCCCAGGGTGCTCCTATGGCTACCGGACCTGCAACCACTCTGGGAGCTACTGTTACTTCTCCCAAGATCTCCCAGGGTTTCCAGGACCTTTGATGCTCATAAAGTTGATGCTAAATAAAAGAAAAACCCAAGAGAGGCAAAGTCAGCCATGTACTGAAGCTAGCTACGTGCATATTCCACTGAAGAAGCAATAGCCCCTGATCCCATTTACACTGAGATAGTGAAGGGTAAGCCTTCTCCACCCTTGGTTGAAACCACATTTTATTACCTGAAGTATGGAAACCAAAACAGCTGGACACCACCCCATGCTTCTGCCACCCAGGTAGGGCACCCAGTTCCATCAATAGCCAGTCAAGAGGATTCCACCCAGCAACATGTCATTTGAAGCCAGAAGCAGGCAGCAATCTCTGCGCATGCTCAAGTATCTACTCAGTTCCTCAGGGGCAGAAAGAATATCTCTGGACCAGGGAAGGGAGTGTTAGAAGCATACTTAATCTAGGAATAGACAATACCCACTGGAAAGCCAGGGAGGTTTTCATCACTTTTATTTTATATTTATTCTCTCCTAAATAAATGCGTAGCCTCTTCAAAAGACTGCAGAGAATCAGACAAATGCAAGCCCTTTTCTGCTGCTTCCATTCAAATTTCCTGCCCTGTACCTCCCTTCAGAGCTGGGATTGGTTCCAGCTCTTCTGGGTTACAATCTTTCTGACCTGCCCATTACATATCTGCTGCTTTGTGTGTTCCCTCCTCCCAAAAATGGTCTTCATATATCCCATGATTGGATAATGAGGCTCTAATTCTATGTGTCGTGTGTCCACTATGTATGAGGCTAGTTAAGCTTTTGTGTTAATGAAAAGTTGGTGACCATCCTTTGACCCTGGTCAGTTTGAGCCAGCTTAGCCTCTTCCAAGGGGAAACTTACAGATTTCTTCCAGCTATATGATTGGAGAGGGTCACTCTGCTCTTCCTCTCCTCATCCTGATTCACACCTTCCTGCATGCCCTGTGCAGCATCTGTTCTTGGAATGTCCATTGTTTCTATAGAATCTGTGGAAACCAAACTGCTAGCATTTCTCACAGGAGGGACCTGTTACAAGTTAACCTAAAGGCTCCTGGGTCTTGCCCAACCCTTCTGAAACTTTCTCTATATGTCATCTCCCTCATTCAGAGCATGAACTCCTGGAGTGTAAGGATGACCTAGCTTTATATCACCAGGCTAGCATATCCTAAATGCTTAATAAAGGCTTTTTTTGTTTTTTTATTTATATTCAACCAAAGCATGCTTATAGGGTGATGGTTTCCTTCCCTCTTCTAGTCTAGTTACAGTGTACTTAAAAAAAAAAAAAGCCCCAAACCTGAAGTATTACATCTGGCAGGGACTTTAGTTATAGTTTAACCTATATCTGATAGATAATCCCTTCCTTGGGACTCAGTTTCCTTATCTGTAAAGTGAAGGGGTTAGACTTGAAGCCTTGTGAGGTCTCTTACTGTTCTAGATCCATTCTAGAGCCTATGTATGAACTGGATAATTCTAGAATCTCTCTATTGCATCCTCCCTATCTAACATTCCTTCAAAGACTTTTAGTGAGTGAGGGAGAAGGCTTTCCTTCCTTTTGGACAGCTCTAATAACCAAGACACTTTCCCTTACATCAACCCTAAATCTGATTCTCTGCAAACTTCCACTGATTTCTTCTAGTTTTGCCCTTTGGGGCCAAATGGATTGAGTCCAGTCCTTCCTTCAAACGCTTGAAGATGGCTTTTATGTCTCCCTCACCCCCATTTTCTCTTCTTTAGTTTGCACAGGAAACAAAAATCACTTTTTAGTTTTAAAGCCCTGTCAAATGATGAGTAATGGAAATCCTCACCTGTGCCTCCTCACTAAGAATGAATGGCAGCCAGGAACAGGCACATTGAGGTGCTGTCCTTTTTCATTGTCTACAGCAGCTATTTTGTTCTTGGGAGGAAATTACCCTTTTTTTTTTCTAATAGAAAAGACATAATGGGGAAACAGCTGTATGATAGCAAAGCTTTGTTCTCCAGAACACTGGAGGCATGTTGGCCAAATAGACATAGACTGGCTAGGACTTCAGTAATGGTGCCCCAGGTGGCTTCCCTTTGTTTGGCCCCACTCCACCCCCAGATCCAGTCACTTCCTGACTATCAGCTCAAGTTAAAAGTTGCAAATATCTCCTTGAAGTGATGTTTGTTGTTGTTCAGTCATGTGCAACACTTCATTTAGGGTTTTCTTGGCAAAGATACTGGAGTGGTTTGTGGTTTCCTTCTCTAACTCCTCTTATGGATGAGGAAACTGAGGCAAACAGTTAAATGACTTGCCCAGGGTCACACAGCTAATAAGTATCTGAGGTTGGATTTGAACTCAGGTCTTCCTGACTCTAGTCCCAATGCTCTGTCCACCCAGAAATGATGATAAGATCATAGACTTAGATGTGAAAGAAGTCTTAGAGACCATGTAGTCAAACACCCTCTTTTTCCAGATGAAGATACTGAGGCCAAAGGTCACACAGGTAGTAATAAATGGGCAGGATTAGGATAGGAGCCCAGCTCCTCTGACCTGGAATCAATGAATTAGCAAATGAATAAATGCAATGACACTCATGTCCACCATGCTTTCTACTCAAACAGAGCAATATAAAAGTAAATTTGGTCATGAAGATCATGAGAAAGAGGAAGCCATGAGACCACCAGAACAACAAAAAAAGACCACTCCTTGTTCTAAAATGTGAAGACATTTTCACACACATAGAGATACAACAGAAGGAAAAGAAGACTTTCAAACTAAGCTTTGAATTCTGAAAAAGAATAGTCCTTTTTACCAAAGATGCTAGAGTCTCAAATTACTTCCTTATCATTTTTCAGATAAAGAACTGAACTATTGTAAAACTTTTATAGACTTTTATCAGAGTATTACAGGGGCCCTTCCCTTTTCACAGAACATGCTCAGTCATCATTCCTGGAAACCAGGAGGGGGGAGGGCAGCTTCTGCCATATATAATGCGTAGTTGAGGGGCTTGCTCTGAAATGCTGATGTCTAATTGGTTGTTGAGCCAGAGAAGTAGATGGTCAAAGAAAATGGGTTGCCACCTCTCGGCATCCTCTCTTCCTTTCCAGCTACAAATCATGTGTGTGGTTTTGAGCTTTGTCCCGGGAGTTGGGTGGGGGAAAGGGGATGATTGCCCCAATCTCCCACCTGGCTACCATCCTGCAGTGAGCACATGTCCTAACTAGGCAAGCTTTTATTTTGGTTCCTGGCATGCCCTTGTTTGCTTGCCCTTTCCTGATCTTAGGCAAACCAGTATGCCATGGGAGATGTGTCCAGGATTGAAGAAGCCATCTTGTAAATTGCAGTGGTTGGGAAACTGTGAGTTTGGTCAAATTGGAGCCGGTTGGTGGGGAAGGAAATTTCTGTGTTATACACAATGTCCATCAGCAAAATGAATGGCCTGAGTCTAGCTGCCTTGCCAATGAAGTCATAAGGATAATGCCAGGCAAAGGCAAAGTGTAAAATAGTAAATTAGCAGTCTTGAAAATCTACTTTTTGTCCTGAGATTTAAATATTAACCTCCCAGTAGAATTTAACATTAGTTCTAAGTGAAGTTACCAAAACTGTTCTGTTAATAAATGCTTATAAGTTAAAGCCTTTTTATGTGTTTATATGCCTGGTTCTTCTCAAACTTTGAGAACTTTTTAAAAATCTCCCTTTTAGGAAATTTATAGATATCAGTCAATAAACATCTATTAAGTGCCTACTATGTGTGAGACACCACCCTAAGTGCTAGAGATACAAATAAAGCCAAAAATGTCACTGTGCTCATGGAGTTCACAGTCTAATGGAGGAAGTGATATGCAAGCAAGTGTACATAAAAAAGGCTCTAGACAGGATACACTGGAGAAAATCCATAGAAGAAAAGCATTAGAATGAAGGGGGCGGGAATTCCTATAGAAGGTGGGGTTTTAGTGGGACTTTGAAGAAGCCAAGGAAGCCAAGCAGCAGACGAATGATGAGGGAGGAAATTCCCAAAGGAAAAATTGACTGGCTGTGGCAGCAGAATGAATATGGGTATGAGAGGGAGGAGTCATAGAAATTGTCGTCTATGTGATTGGGTAGGTGATGATACTGTTTATCATCGTTAAAATCAGCCCCAAGGGCTAGGGTAGGGGATTTAACAAACCAATGAATGTAAGAATATAGAGTCCCTCTACCTAGGGACAGGCTAGCCTGGACTGAACCCAGTCTGATCATTCCTGGGTACAGAACAGGGTGTGGAAAATGAGTTCCGCCCCTGTTGTGCCAGCCAAACAGTGTTCTCAGTGTTAGAAAAGCATGGCAAGGACAGTGATTACATATCCAAATGTGACAAGAATTCCAGAAACTGTGTACTGGGTATTGCGCAGCTTTAATGATGATTAAACGTTTAGTAAGCACCTACTATGTGCTGGGCACCTTGCTAAGCACTGGTGAATGACAAGAGGCAAAAGACAGTCCCTGCCTTCAAACAGATTACAATCTAAGGGTGGAGCCAACAAACAAGCAAACATCTCTGGAGCAAGCTGTATAAGAAACAGAGTCAGAAAAGAACAGGAAAATGACTGAACAACAATAAAAACAACAAATTTTTTAGATAATCTGAATTGCCGTCCTTTTCATAAGCATTAAAGAGGATAAATTTCATAGAGTCACAGGACTTTAGAGCTAGAATGGAGTTGTAAAGAATGATTCTAGCCTTCTCATTTTACAGATGAGGAAACTGAGGTCAAATAATAATTCACATTTTATACCACTTCATAGTGTGCAAAGTCCTCTATGTGTATGATCTCATGATCTGCCTCACCCTAGAAGGCAGATACTATTATTATCCAAATTTTATCGATAAGGATAAGCCTACCCAGAGTGGTAAAGTGACTTCCCCAAGGTAATACTGGTGGTGAGGGATGGGAATGGAGGTAGACCAGAGATAGAATTGTAAATAGGGGATGCAAAGGAAAGTTATAGATATAAACATATAGCTGCATAGTACATATAAAGATATATAGCCACATATGTCTCTCTATATAGTTATACAGCCACTTTTATATATATATTATACATTTTATGTATATATATAGCCACATTTGTCTATATATGTAAATATACATCTATATGTATATTATTTTAACATGTGTGTATGTGTGGTTAGTAGCTGTCAAAAATAAGCATGGTTTGGCTTACTGGTGGAAGGGATAGCTATCTAATCTGAGATCTGCCCCTCCCCTTCTTCAAGGGAGATTATAATTTCTGTCTTTGTGAGAGCTGGAGTTGGGGAAGGAGGAGGGGAGCAGTGGTACCATGGCCGTGCACCTGCTCCTTCTCTCTCCTCTCTCCAAGAGAGGTACCATATTTTAAGGCTTCAGGATCAGGTCCACTTGTCCCTGTCACTCTCAAGGGGAAGATCATTTAATATTGTCAACTTAGTTCCTTCCCACTCATTGATGATTAATTACACAAAAGACCCTTGTGAATATAGCTTTCTTTCTTTCTCAAAGCAAGCAATATACAGAACTCAGAGGTGTTATAGAGGTTAGAATGAACCAAAGAACACTCAAGAGCTTTGGGGCTTTGGGGTTGGGAGCAAGATAAAATCTTGGTTCAGACCAGGAGAGAGAATGATCTCATCTAGGGCAAGCTGGTTCTTAGCAGTCTCTAAGGTTGCAAACCCTGGAAGTCAGGAGACATATTGGTGTTTGGTTTCTCGCATGTCTGTGACTATGCTGGTTCTTGTTACTGCTTCAAAAGTCCACATTTTTTTCTATCCAAGTGCTTCTCCTGAAGTCCTTGGACCATCTGGAGAATGTCTACATCATTTGTGCAGGTATTCAGTGTCATGTCTTAACATTTTCTCAGCCAATCAGGAGTCAAATCTTCATCCACATTTGAAGCACAGAGTACCACAGGTTTATCCCTTTTAGGGGTTAGGACAGAATCTGGACTACATAAAAAGGGTGGGGGAATAGATGCAATTCATGTGAACTTCAGTGAGGCTTTTCATCCCATCCCAAATGTTATCTTCATTTTTAAAACAGAAAATAAACTGTGATTTAGATGATAGGTCTAACCCAGCTATTTGACCTATCATCTAAATCACACATGCCAGCCTCTGGCGGACATTCGTCTCCTTATTTTTCCAGTGACTCTCCTTTGACTACTAACTCTTATCTTTTGAGAGGGACACTGATGGGAAGCTGGTACAACTAGAAATTGCCTACTCTTTACTCTTTCTTCCAGCCCTTTACAATCCATATGGCACATCAGCAAGATGGCATCTTGGTTACATCTCCATTCACTGTGCCTCTGTCCACCTTGCCTACAATGCCCTCTCACCTTACCTCCACCTCTTAGAATCACTTGCTTCTTCCAGCACTCACCTGCTATATTAGAAAAAGCCTTTCCTCCTTCCCCTGCTTGTTAGTGTTCAATGCTCCTAAAATTACTTCGCTATGGTTAGTATATGTACATATCACCCACCTCTCCCAGGAGAATGTAAACTTGCTAAGGGTAGGAACTTTTTTTTCCTTTGTATCATCAGCACCTAGTACTGTGGCTGGCATAAAGTAGGTATTTAATAAGTGTTGGATTGAATTATGTTCCCTTCCCCACCAGACTTTCCTAGTCATTGGTTGCTAAACTTTTGGTGTGACCCTCCAATCAGATGTGCTTCCATTCAAGATAGTGTGGTGGATTAAAAAAAAATTAAATAAAAAAACAAGATAGTATGGTGGAAACACAGATCTAAGGAATTCAGGTAACAAAATTTTGGAGAAGAGCCTGTTCTCAAGTCAGATGCCATTGTGTTTGTTTGGATAATCTCTTTGCATGTAGATGGAAAAGAAAACTCTCTGAGCTTGAGCTTTTAAAGCCTCCTGGAGATTTTTTTGTAATAATTATACCAATCAAGTTCTATAACAAATGAGTAGTGAAATTCCTGAGCAGACCTGGTTGGATTATGCTCAATCTGCTTAGGAGGAAGATGTTATTAACTCTCTATGCTTAGAATGAGCTTTTTGATAGAAATTACCTTATAGCTATGCTTCTTTACCTAAACCAATATTGGAAAAGATGAATGGCTAAACCAAAGATCAATAAATAAAGCAAAGAGGATTACCCAGAATTCCATTTCTTCCAACTTTGGTGGAAAAGTGGAAGTCTGCCTTACTGCAGGTTAGTGATTTGCAAATAGAAATAACTCACATTTATACAGTGCTTTATTCAATTCAATGAAACAGGGGTTGTGAGCATGTCAAGAGGTTTTAGATTACAAAACGTCACCTACTTCTGACTCTTAGGTGCCTGGGAAAGAGGGGAAGCTCCAATAAATCTAAACAGTTATTAATTAATATGAAAATCATAAATCCCTCAGTGAACTCCTGGTTCTGGTCAAAGCAATACATTTTGGCAGAAGGTGAGATCATCCAGAGTGCAAAGGATTGTTGTTATGCCAAGCTCAGGGCACAGCCTGCTTGCTGGGCTTTCGCTCTGGGAAACAGGGTGTCTCCAAGTATCTTGACACAGTCTAACCATATGCCTGGCCTTTCATATGCTCAGTCAAAATCTAGAAAGGGCTTTGTCCCAAGACTGACATTCCTGCACAATCTCTAAAGATGCACAGTCCAGGTAAATCATGATTGCAATAACAGAAGGTTCAGATTGCTACTCTTATACCTAGAGTAGGCCTGCCATGAAACCTTGGTGGTGATACTGATGCTAATGCTAATAAACTTTTATTTGGTTTTAAGGTTTACAAAGTATTTTACATATATTATACACGTGAGTCTCACAATAACCCTGAGAGGTAAGTTCTCTCATAATGTTCCCTTTTTAAATATTAACCAACTGAGGCTAAGAGAAGTTAAGAGTTTTGCTCTGGGTCACAGAGTGAGTTAGTCAATAAACATTTATTAATGTTTATTACATACCTACCATGTACCAGGAACCATTTTAAGTGCTGGGGATACAAATATAAGAAGAGAAAGACAGTCCTTGCCCTCAAGGAGTTTGCAATCTAATAGAGGAAGACTATACACAAAAGGAAGTGGAAAAGGGAAAATGGAGTGAGAGAGGAAGTAGAAGGAGGTACCCAACTCAGGAGAATGGTAGAAAAGTCAGAGAAGTACCAAAGTAATGCAGCCAAATGAGGAGATGTTCTGAGCTGAGCTCCTACCTTAAATGGAGGTTTGGGAGTATGTGGTTCTATCCTCCATTTAGAGGGCCAGAGAGAGGAGGACAATGATGAGATAGAGTAACAAGACTCAAGGGAAAACAGGTAGTGAATGTCAGAAGCAGCCTTTAAACTCAGGTCTTCCTGATTGCCAAGCCAAGGGCAGACTAAACCTTGGATTGTAGCACCACAACAATGAGAATCTATCATCCAAGAGACATCCCTTTGGGCTAAAGCATTGCCTCATGTTAATGGGCAATATGTGAAGGCATGATCAATCATTAACCATACATTAGGTTTCATTTATCAGTTTTTCATTTATCTACCTTATGGATAGTCGATGCTATGTTGGCTGGAAGACAAATAAAAGGCTAGATTGGGGGGCATAGCCTGAGGGAGGCCAGCTGGATTAGGGTTCCCCAATAAAATGGATGCACTGAGTATCCAAAGATAGAGAGGTCCAGAGGAGAAGCAGTGAAGGCAGAGTCAGATCTTGAGATGGAAGGGAACCAGATATATTTCATCTGCTTCACAATTCCATCTGAAGCTGGCTAAACTCACATCACTCACCCTACTAATCCCAGGAGCTACTAGGCAGCCAGAAGACTATGTATTAGGGAGAAAAGTAATCCTGAAATCAAATAAAAAATAGGTCCAGACTCTAAAATGTATCTTGAGAAAAGTTAGTCCCACTGATTCCCACAGCCCAAAATATGGTCAAGAGAGGTAGTCTACAAGCCAAATGCCAAGTAAATTGCCTGGCACACTACTTGTAAAGCTCAATAAGAAATATTATCATTATTTTCAGTGAATTTTTTCTCACCAGATCAATCTCTGCTCTCCTCACAAAAGCAGCATATTCTGTCTCAGTCACATGAATGGACTTTCAAACCTTGACGCAGGTAATAGTAACAATAATAATATTAGAGTAAGTGTTGATATAGCTCTGAAGTTTGTGATTGCAAGTCAATCTGCATTGTACTTGCTATACATGTGCTCATATTGTCTTTGGTCCTCCCAATAACCCTAGGAGGTATGTGCTAATTATTGTTTCCACTTAACAAATGAGAAAACTGAGGCGCAGGGCAGTTGAATGACTTAAGTGTCTGAGGCAGGCCTCAAACTCAGATCTTCCTGACTCCAAGTCCAGCACTAACCACTGTATCACCCAGCAGTAAATATGCAAATTACCAACTTCCTAATAAAGTACTAACAAAGTGTAAATCAGATAACATCTCATGGAATAGAAGATTCAGTTCAACAAGTATTCCACTCACGTGGCCACCACTCTAATTCAGGTCCTAGTTTCTTTTCATTTGTACCATTGAAACAGCTTTCCAGGGAGTCCTCCTTCTACTGCTCTATCCTTTCCAAACCATCATCTACACAGCTGTCAAAATAACTTTCCTAAGACATAGTCATGATCAAGCCACTCCTCTGCTCAAAATCCTTTGATGGATCCCTACTGCCTTCAGGATAAAACATATTCAAGGCTCTCTGTGACATGACCCCAACTTTTCTTTATTGCAGTCATTCCCATTACTTGTCTTTATGCCCACTATATTCTAGATACACAGAAATCTTCTAATCTTCTGCCTTTAGGGAGTCTTATTATCCTTCAAAGTTCACCTCAGAAAATATTTCCTCTGTGAACCCTTCCTGTCTTCCTAACTGATATTAATAATTCCTCAAATAACTCTGTATTTGACTTATTATCTATGTTCATGTTATGTATCCTCCTCCCTTTCCCCATTCCTCCCCAACAGAATGTCAGATCCTTGATGACAAGGATTGTCTGTTTTTTCTCTTTGATTCCCCATTGCCTAGGACAGTGCCCTGACATCTAACAGGTATTTAACAAATGTTGTTGAATCTGTGCTTTAAAAATGTTTTCTTGAGATGGTAAGATGCATTGTTCATCCTCTCTTGTCATTCCACACCCCAAGTTGGTGCTTAGTCACCAGAACAGATGGTTACAGACGTGCGATAACACTTCTTTTAAAGAAAGGGAAAAAAGACAATATAGCCGTGAATAACAGTAAGCAGCTCAGCAGCTTGAAAATAATCGATACTGTAATAACTTCCCATGTTTGGAACTCAAAGTGCTCTATCCTTCCCCTTCGCCACCCCTGAACTCAAAGCTACTCAATATAAGCTCCAGGAGAAGTATGCTATTTGTTCTTGCTGCTAATTACCTGGGGGGAGCATAACTGTTTCTCATTCTGGTCTCATAGAAACAACTTGTACTTTGCACTGGTGTTTTGATGTGTACAGATTATAGATTGAGGTTATATTCAAAGTAATTAGCTGCAGTCAAGTCATGATTATCCAAGCTATTGTTGAAGTCAGCCACTCAGCTCAATTAAATAATTTGTTGACATAAAGGGTACATATCTCAGTGTCTTACCTAGGGTGGAGATGACCCCTGCTTCTTAAAGGTCAGCCTAATGGAACATATATGCGTTCTGGTTGGTCCTCTCCAGATGCAATGGCCATTAAGTATGAACTCAGGGGTGGATAGGTATCTGAGGGCCAGCTACACTAACCTTGGAGAACCTCATCACCAATTGGTTGTTCCCAAGGTGACTTTTTTTTCTCCACAGAATTTTTTTCTTCATCCATGGCAACTCCAAAAGATTATCTACTGAGGGGAAACAATTGGCTTTGGTAGAGAAGGTACCTATACCATAACCATACATATCCTTGAAATAAATTGACTTAAGAAGTATTTTAGCTTTATGATCCCAATGAGAAACAAAGGTTTTTATATGAAAATGCACAGTTATCTGCCTTTATCACAGACAGTCTAAATCAGCAAACATTATTGTTTGTCCTTCATTTTCAGAGAGAACCAATGGCATCACAGGGTGATATCTTGACTTGTGCATGAATTGGATTTAAATGGGGGAGTTGCACCAAGTGGTCAGCCTCACTCTCTCTTCCAGAGTCACTGAAGCCAAGTGGCAGTTCAATAGTCAAGATGACTGGCCATGGCATCTTCAACATCTGACCAGGCTCTCAGTACTCCATAGACCTGCTTCAGTCACCTTCACAGCCATTGGAATAAATTATTCTCTTCTACTCATTCCACCAGAGGAAGTCTTCACAGGCTTGGGGTAGACACACCTCCTAACTCCCCAATGGGTTTGTGGCCTGTCAGTTACCTTCAAACTGGTTGAGCCTTTCTGCTGAGATGGTTTATGAGGGTGTGGCCACTGCACAAGCTACAGCTTCTTGAAGTCATAAGTGAGGGTTGGGTGCCAGATGGACACCAGGGGTGGATGAGCAGCCCTGAAAAGGGTTCAGCAAGCCCTCCCACCCAATGTACTAGTCCTCCTTGAGCATCCATACACCCTGAAAGTCTACTTTAGTCATGTGCTTTCTGTCAGTCTAAGAGGTGATATTGTTGAGGAATTCCTCAAGCCAGAAGTCCTAAGATCCTCCAGGAAAATAATTCCTTCCACATTGGTTTGTTTGACTGGAGGTCAATAAATCAGGAGGTAACACTAGGAAAGAAAAAATTGCATTAACATCAGCTGATGGGCAATTGACAGATGGATAGCAATGTGCAACAAGAAAATAGAGATACACACATATATAGGGTTCTTACAAAGCCTCAGGGTGACATTACCAGCAACAAAAGAAGTGATAAGTGAGGTTTCTCAGCCACATTCCTTATTTGGGAGAATGAGTAATAAAAAAAGAATAGAATGTCAGGTGATTTGGGAAGAACGTGTTAACCTTGGTGTTAGAACATGATATCTGTGGCTTCTCAGGATTTACCAAACATCAGGCTTGTTTCAATGGGATAATGCACTTCTCTAAGACTAGTCTTATCTGAATATCCTGGTAGAGGCCTCCTTGACTACAATCACTAAACCTCCTCCTGCCCTTGCCAGCCTTAGGATATTTAGACAATTCTGTAGTTCTTTTCTTTATTTTCTAAGGTCACTTCTTCTGGGGAAAAGATGCTTTCCTAAAATTCACTGTCTACGTCCTCAACAATATTGAGCATTTCCAGCATGTCATTCCAGCTGGAATAGAATGAGCAAGTTGGGGTACCTTTCCACTTCTCCCCGGCTCAGATCTCCACAACTCGGCTTCTTTTTATAATCTCAGAATTTTAACACCAGATATAATCAAACATCAGTACACAGAGATTTCAGAGTTCACTGGGAATACTTATGGGGCAGCTACCATGTTAGATCTCCTATATTACAGCTTCCCATCCTTGATCAGAGACAATTAAGAAGGTGCTGGATTAGGCACTAAGAAGCAAAAAAGGTTGTTTCCCCCACAGGGAATTCTAGAATGAGATATTCATTGTCAAAAAGAATGAATTTTGGGGGGCAGCTAGGTGATGCAGTGAATAGATCACTGGCCCTGGAGTCAGGAGGACATGAGTTCAAATCCACCCTCAGACACTTAACACTTATTAGTTGTGTGACATTGGGCAACTCATTTAATCTCAATTGCCCTGCCTTCCCCCCTCCAAAAAGACTAAAAAATATATTAAAAAAGAATGAGATGGATGGCGGAGTAGAAACAGCATTTCCAAGGTGCTCTCCCACCAGACCTCTTCCAAACCATGTAAAAGGGGACTCTGAACAAATTCTGGAGCCCTAGCACCCACAGAACAACACAGAGAAGCTAACCACCCACTGAGGACAGCCCAGCAGCCCTGCAGGGAGGGCCAGCACAGCACTCCAGGAGCTGATGGCCCAGTGCGGGGAGCCAAGCCCAGGTCCAGGCCAGCAGCTGGCTGGAGGGACCCCAGAACACCAGCAGCTGTGGCGATTCCAGAATTATCAACACAGACATGCCTAGGACAAAGTAAGAGGTTAGTGCCCTATGGACTTTGGGACCAATATTTGGAGAATGCTTTAGCTTCCTCCCCTGGGGGCTAGAAGCCACTGAGGAGACACAGCACACTCGCCATTTTGCAGCTTCAGTGGCAGCATCAGCTCCTGGCCTGCAAACTGTAGGGAGATCCAGTGATCAGTCTTGGAGGTTAATCGCTCTTTCTTTAACTTGCTTGGATCTGGATTGTGATCTGGGGGGAGGTCTGCTGTGGGTATCTAACTTGCCAGAACCAGAAGTTGTGAAGACCCCAATGTTCAGGAAGGAAGCTCCCCTGTCTGGTGGCAGAGTCCTACTGTGGCAACAAGCCCAAAAGTCAAGTAATTAAGTGGCAATATGCCTAGGCAAAGGAAACAAAATAAACAGAAAAATGCAACATTAGACTCCTATTTTGGGGGCAAAGAGGATCGAAGCAGGGAACAGAAAGAGGACTATGAGGTCAGAAATCCTGCTCCAAAAGCCCCAAAGGAAAATATGAGCGGGTTATAGGTCATAGAGGACCTTAAAAAGCAGATAAGAGAAGTGGAGGAAAAATTGGGAAAAGAAATGAGAAAGATGCAAGAAAAGTATGAAATGAGAGTCAACAGCCTGACAGAGGAAAATAACACCTTAAAAAATAGACTAACTCAAATGGCAAAGGAGGCCCAAAAGGACAATGAGGAGAAGAATGCCTTAAAAAGCCAAATTTGCCAGATGGAAAAAGAATCTCAAAAGCTCACTGAGGAGATTCATTCCTTCAAAGTTAGACTGGAGCAAATGGAAGCTAATGACTTTATGAGAAATCAAGATGCTATTTAACAGATCCAAACAAATGAAAGAATAGAAGGCAATGTGAAATATCTCATGGGAAAAACCACTGACCTGGAAAATAGATCTAGGAGAGATAATTTAAAAATGATTGGACTACCTGAAAGCCATGATCAAAGAAAGAACCTAGAAATCACCCTTCAAGAAATTCTCTAGGAAAATTGCCCTGATGTTTTAGACCCAGAGGGGAAAATAGAGGTTGAAAGAATCCAGAGATCACCTCCTGAAAAAGATCCCAAAAAGAAAACTCCCAGGAATATTATAGCCAGGTTCCAGAATTCCCAGATCAAGAAGAAAATACTACAAGCAGCCAGGAAGAAACAATTTCAATACTGTGGAAACATAATCAGAATAGCACAGGACCTGGCAGCTTCTACACTGAGGGATTGAAGGGCATGGTATATGATATTCCAGAGGGCAAAAGATCTGGGAATGAACCCAAGGGTCACCTACCCAGCAAAACTGAGTATCTTGTTTCAGGGGAAAACATGGTCATTCAGTGGAATAGAGGACTTTCAAGCATTCTTGAGGAAAAAACCAGAGTTGAATTTGACATCCAGACAAAAGAAGCAAGAGATGCCTGAGAAGGTAATCAGGGAAAAGAAATCAAAAGGAACTTATCAAAGTTAACCTATTTACATTCCTATATGGAAAAACAATAACTGTGACTGATAATATCTTTCTCACTATGAAAATAATGGAAGAAGGATATATGGGCATATGAATACATATGTAAATGTGTGTATATATGTTTACAGTTATACATGGAGAGAGGGCACAGGTTGAATTTTGTGGGAAGGGATGATACTTGAGGGGTGAAGTTATGAGGTGAGAAAGGAGAGTGTCAAGAGATGGGGAGAGACAGGGTAGGGTAAACTATCTCATGTAGAAGAAGCAAGGGGAAGTGGCTTCAGGGGAGGGGAAGAACAGGAAGGCAAAAAGGCAAAACCATATTCTCATTGAATCTGGCTCAGGGAGAGAATGACATGCATACTAAATAGGATATCTCACCCTGCAGGAGAGTAGGGGGAAGGGGGATGAGAGGGGGAATGATGGAGGGGAGGGCATTCTGGGGGGAGGAGAGGTTGGAAGTACCCACTTTCAAAGAGGGACAGGATCAAAGTAGGGAATGGACCAGGTAGGGGTGGGATGGGTGGGAGGGAATTATAAGCAGCCTTTTACAATATATCTACTATGGTAATGTTTTGCATAGCCATACATGTACAACACATACTGAATTGCTTTTCTTCCCAGAGGGAATGGATGACAAGGGAGGAAGGGAATGGATCTGAAATTCGAGGTTTTAAAATTAGATGTTTCAAATATATATATATAAATACTATTATTAATACTATTTTGCATGTAATTGGGAAATAAGATGTTCAGGCATTGGGGCACAGAGACTCACCTCGCCCTAATTGCAAAGTTGAAGGGGGTATGGGAGAAGATATGGGAGAGAGCAGATTGGATGAGGGGATATCTTGTGGGACTGCTATTCTGGGGTGGTGGGTAGGGAGAAAATGGGGAAAAAATTGTAACTCAAAATCTGACAGAAATGAATGATGTAAACCAGAAATTAATTTAAAAAAAAAAAAGAATAAAGAACAACAATCAGGGTAAAAAAAAAAGAAGTAGGTACTTGTTGAGGTTTAGGGGTGCTCAAGACCCCAAAAAACCAATACTCCCAGTCCTGCCAAATAAATTCTACTCAAGTCTTCTCTCAGCCAAAGTAAAGCAAAGTTTATTAAAGATTTACCATAATGGGTAGACTCTGAAGGAGCCTAAGTATCTTTGATGCTTGTATTGGACAAGCAGGCCAGAATAAACTGACACTGACTGAGTCTGGGCTAGATTGAATTCTCAGCAGCCTCATGGAGGCAAGATGGAGCTGCTATACGGAAAGATTGTGGGAGGATCTAGGGGTGGTCTAGGAGGAGTTTGGGGAGGGTCTTGAGGAATCTAAAGAGGATCTTGAGGGGACTGAATTTAGACTCCAGTGATGAGATTAAGGGTGGGAAATAGCTGAAGGCTACCTGGAGATGACAGACAGTGGAGGGCTAGGCTAGTTTAAGGGTAACAGGTTTGGGTATAGATATTTTGATAGGATCAAGGGTGGGAAGTAGCTGGACAATGGAGGGCTAAGCTAGGTTAAGAGTAACAAAGATTTGGGTTTAGCTCTAATGAAAGGCTTATGATCTCAGGCAGATGCCTCATCAAGTGGGAAGATTCAATCAGAGTTCAAGGGGTTTCCCAGAGCCTGTACCCCATCACCTGGGGCATCTGGCCCACCCAAATTCACCTCCATTATTTAATTAGCTTCCTTGCCACTCCTTAATCCCATTCCAATCTTCCCACAGTCTTTCTGCATAAAAGTATTGATCTTGACCCATTAAATTGCCCAGATTCTTAAAATCTGACCCACTTGTATTGGTATCACAAACAGCAGATTCACTAGGAGTTGGCCTCATTTCTATTGGTGTTACAATAAATTTGCTACTTGGACTGAAAAAAAAATAAAAAATAAATAAAAAAGAATGAGTTTTCAAGAGCTGAGAAGGTAAGAGTCTTACCTTTAACATTAAAAGATGGACACATCTTTCTAATATCTTCTGCTTCCTTCTAATAAAACTGGACATTGTGTTAAATAGTGTTTGCTTCTAATTCTTCTGCTTAAAAGGCTAGAAAGCAAATCAATTTATGTTCATTCCCCACCCATAGCACAGTTCTGGGCACATAAAAGTTATTAAGTACATCTGAATTGATGGGTGTGCAGATGACATCAACTAATTGATATTTCAAAGTCCTAATGGGAAAACACAACTTCAGATCCATTCACAGCTTCCCCTCCCTTCTTCTGCCTTAGATCTGATGTACTTTAAGGACCTAATGAGTTGCCATGGCAATTTGTCAGGGGGAACTAGAAAGGAAAACATGGTGTTCTTCAGCCCCTCACTCACATCTTTTCCATTGCCAATGGTAGCTCACCTTATGGAACTCATTGAATATACTTTGAAGAAGTAGAGAATTCATACCAGTTCAAGGTATTACTATTAATACCTAGCAGAGTGATATATTCACAACAGGCATCTACTGAATATTTGGTGCACCAATAATTTGCTGGTGAGATTTTTCAATTCTATTAAACTTAGCTAAGAAGAAAATTGAGACTTTTGACATGTTTCCTGTATGGCAGGGATTTGGGTTCAAATCTCACCTTATTACCCATGTAAACTTGGTCAAGTAACTTCCCTGGGCCTCAGTTTACTCATCTGTAAAATAAGGATGCTGGCCTGAATAGACCCTGAGGCCCCATCCAGCTTTAGATTTTTGGCTCTATGAATTAGGTCCCAGTATTAAAACATTTTACTCAACTAACTAGGGGATCCTGTAGCAACTTAGCTTGCTACTGAGTCTTTCTTAAAGGAAAAAGAAACCACTCAATTCACAGGATGATAGGGTTATAGATGGAAAATTGGAAGGGACCCTAGAGGACACTTAGCCCAGCCTCTTCGTTTCATAGAACAGGAGGAGACACACTCCCCTGAAATGTCCTTACTTCCCAAAGTACAACCATCAAGGGACTGATCTCAATTGCTGTTTCATAATTAGCCCATGGTATTGTAGAAAGAGCAAAGGACTTGGTGTTCAAAGATCTGAGCCCTATGGCTCCTCTGGGTGCCAGATCCATTGTTTGGTACCGAGGTGACCTTATCTTCATTTTCTTTTGGCTTCAGTTTCCTCCTTTGAAAAACAAGGGTATTGGACTAGGTGAGCTCAAAGGAACCTGCCAGCTCCAAATCTCTGATCTGAGCCAATACATTCAAAAGCCTGCAAAAGCCGTAGTTGGCAGTAGATGTTCCCTTGATCTGGTCAAGGTCCCTACTCAGGCCTTGCAAAGAAGCTTTATTGAATTTTACTCCCATATCATTTCAAAAGTTAAATTTTCATCCAGGAACCTGCATGGGCCTCATAATTAGCTTCTTTGAGATTCCTTGTTTCTCTTTAAGTCTCTTCCTAAGAAGGGACACATATTTGAAGCCTGCTGTGTGTAATTAAGAGATAATTGTAGTTGTCTCAAGAATTTTCACCGCTCCACCATTAGCTTATTTTCCAGTTTTGCCAAAATGCACTTATTCTATTTTTTAAAATTAATAGAGAACATATATTAAAATCATGAAATTTGCTATAATTTGAAATGTCACTCTACCTCACTTGTGGCTTTTAAAATGTCCTATTTCTTCGTCTTTAACAAATCTGATTTCCTCTTCCTTTGGTCATTGGCAATGATAGATTTTGTTCAGCTGGAGACACACTTTTTTTTCTTCCATAACTTTGCAGGTGGAGAAATGCATAGCAAATTTGTGGGGGTAACAATGTAATGCAGTATGGTCTGGGACAGTGAATAATGACTTTTGATATTGGTGGGAGCAAACCTATATAATTTCATTAGGTCCATAAACATCCCATCGACTAAGAGAGACTTCAGCATCATCTTAGATTTGACTCATCTTCTACAGGAAAGACTACTGAGATATTTATGGAAACTCTGACTATCCCATTGACCCTCTTCACCTCTCTGTTAGCTGCAGTGATAAAGGCAAGGATAACAAATACAGGTTTAGAGGCAGGTGATGTGCTCAGCCTTCAAGAGACCTTGTTGCAAAAGGTCCTCTAGAAATCTCCTCAGCAGATCATTACAGGAACTCCAAAGTAGAAAATGAGGCAGTAGAAAGAGAATAAAGTCCCTGGACTGCATGGTACTCCTTCCTAAGCTAATGTAATTGTAAGGAAAATAAAGTTAGTGCAGGACATGGAAAATGAAACTGAAAAAAAAAGATCCATCCCATGGCTGTTAATCTTCCCAGGCCTACAGCAAGGGCAGCCCAAGACAAGGCAAAAGTCGAGGGTCATAGATTGTGGATTTCGAGCTTGAAAGGGACCTACCAGGGTATCTGCTTCAACCTCAATCTTTTGCTTTATTTTGAATTAATTTTTACTCTTAATCTGGGGCTATCAAACACCAAATAGAATGGGCATTTGCATTTGCAATTACAGAAGTAGAACAGAAAAAGAGGATTGTACATGAAATTCCAGAGCCTGCTATGTTTTTCTTTTTCAGATTATAATAAGATTGACCTGTAGCTTTCAAAGTTGTCCTACTTGCCCAGTCTTCCTTCTGTCCTTTTCTCTCCATTAAAAAAAAGATGCTTCAATCACACCCCTCCTTTTCTCTCATTTCATTTTTTAATTTTTCTACTCTGTGCCTGCACCCTTTGTCCTTCCCCATCAGTGAAAATTAGAAAAGAAAAAAAAAACCACCCTTGTAACAAACATAGTCTAGCAAAACAAATTCCCACATTGGCTTGTGTCTGAAAATGTAGATTTTATTCTGCATCTTGAGTTTACCACTTCCCTTCTTCACTGTATAGATGAGGAAACATGCCTCAGAGTGGTTAAGTAACTTGACCGAAGTCACACCAGTAGAACATGGTAGTGTCAGGCCTTCTGATTCTAGCATAGGAGCAGGCCCAGTCACCCTAAGAGACCACTTCAGCGCCATAGACCACAAGGACTAAGCAATAGATAACATCTGAAACACATAAACTACTTTGCATAGCTAGAGACCAAGAGAAGGAACTGGGGAAGCCACACATCACCTCAGACAAGGTGGCAGCTCTGTCCCCCCTTTCTCCATTCCTGATGAGTAGGGAACCTTAATCAAGTGTGACTCATCCAGGAGACCCAGAAGAGTCTCACCAGCTCCTAGGTGATGGAGACTCTCCCTCTACCCAGAGAAAACGAACTCTGGCAGGAGATTCAGGGAGGAGGTGCTCCCAGATGTCTCCCAAACCATGGTTAGATTGTCACTTGCAGGATTGTAATGGCTCCTGGCTGCCCTTCCAAGTTCCCAGGCCACTTAGCCGATAAATTGACCCATGCACAGTCATGACTCTGCTAATGGACATTCCATGTCTCATATCAAGAGGATTTTCCATTTCCCTTAGTGTATGGGAGAAATGACCATTAATTAGGGCAAATGGGTACCATCATCCAGTATCATCTAGGTGAAGGTTAACAGTGTTTTTTAAACATCTTTTAAAATTCTGTATCTGTGTTATACTAGTGATCACAGAGATGTCAGCTGACTCTACATTAACACTTAGAGAAAAATAACTATAACTCTGGGGTCCTATGGAGTCCTCAGGAGGTGCCCCACCACCACCATCCCCAAACCAATACTGGATGATTCTAGTGGAGAGACTTTGGCTGGTCTGATCACTCTGGCGTCACCCAAGGAGGAGGTCCTTAGTGTGGTAATGCCATAAAAGTAACAGGTTGCATTATATCAGCTCTAAGGTTTTCAAAGTACCTCGTGTCTGTTATCTCACCTGATCTTCACAATAACCTTGTGAGGTAGATGTTATTATTGCCCCCACTTTACAGATGAGGAAAATGAGTTGGAGCCAGCTTACTGGGCCTGGCTAGGGCTCCTTAGTGTTTGAGACAGGATTCAAACTCGGGTGGTGCTAATTCCAACAGCAGCATTCTATTCACTGAATCCATAACTGCCTCAGATGTGCCTTTGTATTACAAGGCCCTGAGAACTCAACTCTGCTGGGCGGACCCCACCTGCCTGCTCATTCACAATATGTTAGACATGTTGATACATCAGTACACAAAGAGGGGAATTGCTATGAATCTGTCTCATCAGTCATCCATCATTACAGTTAATACATCATAACAAGTTACTTTCTAGCTGGTTGAAATTGGACTGAAGCTGATGAGATAACTCATCCCCTCTCTTATTTGACTCCAAATAGCAGAGCAGATCTGAGAACAGAGTGGTTCTCTAATAAGTTATGTATTGAGGGGGTTTTATTTTCTACTATCAACTCAGCAGTATTGTCTTGAATCAAAACTATGATCCCTAATGAGTCACGTGGACTGAATTGAAAAGGCTTTCTATTCATCATTGGGGCAGGACCCCATTGATCCCAAACCAAATGCTTCTCTGGAAAAAGTACACTACCTCTATTGACCTTCAGAGTTAGTAGAGCATAGTATGGAAAAGATAAAGGACCTCACCTTTGGAAGACAAGCTAATGAGCAGCCATGAATGGATGTGACTGGAAGCAGATAATCTAATTCAAGGGGAAGAATGAGGGATAGGTTTGCTGGGGGTCTCTCTTTTAACCT
This sequence comes from Gymnobelideus leadbeateri, assembly GCA_011680675.1. NCBI lineage: Eukaryota > Metazoa > Chordata > Mammalia > Diprotodontia > Petauridae > Gymnobelideus > Gymnobelideus leadbeateri. The sequence continues at coordinate 141,804 of WOXC01010045.1, forward strand.
TATTATCTTCTCCCCAAAGTTCAACCAAAGAGCAGAGATTGGATTTTTCTCATGTTCTCTCTTCATCAGCTCTGCTCCTACCCTCTCCTCTCTCACCCTCTCTTCTTCCTGGTAGCCAAAGGTTTCAAAGTCTGGGGGCTCTTATCTGTTTTTGTGCTTCTCTTCCCTTTTAACAGATCAAGGGAGCAGAGCTCTCTCTTTCCTGTTTTTCTCCTTTCTTGATTGAAAGGAAGAAAATAAGTATTATTAAGCACCTACTATATGCCAAACACTTTACAAATCTCTCATTTGTTCCTCACAACAAGTAGATACCGTTATTATCCCCATATGACAGATGAAGAACCTGAGACAATCTTAACTGTGATTTACCCAGAGTCACATAGTTAGTAAATGTCTGAGGGCAGATTTGAACTCAAATCTTCCTGACGCCGGGACCAGCAGTCTCTCCACCATACCACTTAGCTGTATGATGGGTTGAAGAATTGAGGAGGTGCCTCAACATTTACAATCTTCTCAGATATGCACATTAGGTCTTGTTGGATCTAAGATTGTATTGATTATTAATCAATTGCCAGTCTTTTTTCTCCTATTTAAAAATAATCGCTAGGAATTCTATTTTTATTATATAGAATGTTTTAATAATTTCCACTGAGCTTGGAGTTTTCCCTGGTATTCCATGTGATTCATCTCACATTATGCCTACTGAGTCTATGTGGTTGTCAATAAGCTGAGTTTCCCTGTACTTGATAATCCATACACCTGACAGCTCCTGTTAAATCTCTCTGGGTATCTCTGTGTCTCTATCCATCTCTGGCATGGTCTCTGTCTCTTTATGTCCCTTTCTTGATCATGAAATAACTGTCTCTATTTTGTGGAGTTCTACTCCTAGGTGCTTTACTAGCCAGTGCCTAGAAGATTCCCAGAAGACTGGCTCTCATCAGATTTGGGGTACAGGAGACTTGAAAACAAGGTGTTCTTCAGTAAAGACCAGTTTGGCATGCTCTCTCAGCCTCAATCCTCCTGCCACTGGCTGCCCTTGGAAGCTTGCCCTGCTCACTCTGCTGGGTCCAAGAGCTTGTCATGGCACAGAAATTCCCTCACTGCTGCCAACTCATATTCCTACCTAGTCCAAGTGCTAGTCCGAGCGTAGGCACTTCTACAGATTCCTCAAAGACAGAAAACACCCATGTCCATCATTTTCCAGGGGAGAAAAAACATTTTTCTCCCTCTTTCCTGCTGGTTCTTTTATCTCCTTGCCTCAAGCCTTTGACTCACAACATTATAGGAAATGTAGTTATTTCCAAATAATTCCATGTCCTTTTCAAAGGCATAGCTATAAAAGCAGTTGTGGGATTTCTATACTACTAAAATAACAGCAAGGACCCATTTCTGGTCTTTTGTGTTGAATTTTAGTCTGTAAATTATTTTGGCTCATTTTAGTGAGAAATTGGTTCTTTACAACTGCCTAAGCAAGACTCCAAAAGCATGAGTGGAGTAAGAAGTAAGGGCTATGGTTTATAATGTCATGGGTGCTCAGGTCATTCCTTTTTTCTCCTCTTCCAATGAATAGCTTGGAGAGTAAGTGGCTTCTCCCTGAAGTGGTGCTATTGGAGAACTACTAAGAAAACTAACTACTAAGAAAACAGCCTCCACTGTGCTAAGTGCTTCACAATTATTTTCTCATTTGTTCCTCACAATATTTGATCCTCACCAAATCCCTATGAGGTGGGTGTTGTTATCTCCATATTAGAGATCAGGAAACTGAGGCAAACAGCTTAAGTGACTTGCCCAGGGTCACACAGCTATCTGTCTGATGCCAGATTTAAACTCAAGTCTTCCCAACTCTAGGTTCAGCACTCTGTCCACTGAGTTCCCTAGCTAACATCATAGCTACGACACTGCCCCTATTTGTCTGTGATGCCTTCAGAACTTCCTTCTTCTGTCCTGTTTATTTTTGTTATGATGCATTGATGATTTTTTTCTTCCTTTTTATTTTAGTGTCACCATCACTATTTCCTACTCTTCTTCCACCCAAAAGATAAATAAAAGCCCTCCTTTATAACAAATAAATATAGTTACATGAATCCAATTCACACATTGGCCACACCTGTATTTGGCACCCTCTAGTGAGGGATGTCAGTGCTAGACATATGGAGTCCTCACTGGTCATGGCAGTCATTGATTCTGGTTCTTAAGACTTCACAGTTGTTTTTTCTTCATAAAACTAGAATCGTTGTACACATTTGGTTTTGTGCTCAACATTGGTTCTCATAGGTCTTCCCAGGTTTCCCTAAATTTATCTTTTTCATTGTTTCATCCGGGGGCAATAAAATTGTATTCATGTACCATAATGTTAAAAATCTGGAAAGTTTTCAGAATTTGCACATCATCCTTGGGCTGGGGCCAGATGAGTCTTCTCTGTATTGTTCTGCTTTTGGCATATGTTTTGCTGAAGTGAGCAGTACAGAATGTGTTCCTAAAGAGATGGTAAATGGACAGCTCACAAAGGAGTCAGTGATCTCCCTTAAGAACAGATCATACCAAACTAATGCAGTGTCCTTTTGTAACAAAGTCACTAAGCCAGTAGACCAGGGCAATGCTGCCAACATGGTTTACTCAGATCTTAGAAAAAGATTTTTTAAAGTCTCTCATGTTATTCTTGTGGAAGAATTTGGAGAGATGTGGACTAAATAGAAGTACTATTCATAATAATAGAGGAAGTGCCATGTATTTCCTGTTAAAAGACAGGTCTTGAGGTTTTCTCTCCTTAGTGATAAAAACCTCTTCTAGTAATCGAGGAAGTATTAGGGGAGTGAGAAGCAGGGACTATATATGAGTAACTCCTGAAGCCATTGTTGGAAACTACAGGAGAAAAGGGATCTTTATTCTTAGATCTATGAATAACACTGAGGGACATAAATCTTTGGGTCAAATTGCTACTCCTTCACTTTTCCCTTCTTTTTTTTCTTTTTAAAATTTTAATTTGTGTAATAAAACAAGCATTTCCATAACATAGTATAATAAAAAGATGATTGCATATAAAGCTGCAAGTCTATTATGTACAACTTGCTCTTCCTTTTAAATATATAATAAAGTTATCATGTAAATTTCTTTTTCTTTTTTTTCTTTCTTCCCCCCTCCCCAGATATGGCTACCATTAAGCATAAATATGTATATATGTAAGTCATTCTACATATACTCCTACTTATCAGTTTTTTCTCTGGATGCAAGATAGCATCTTTCTTCATGTGTCCTTTATAGTTAATTTGGATATTTATAATAGCCAAAATTACTTACGTGCTCAAAGTTGTACTTAAAGCAATATTGCTGTTGCTGTATACAATATTCTCTTGGTTCTGCTCATTCCACTCTTCATTATTTTGTGCAAGTCTTTCCATATTTATCTAAGATCATTGAGTTCACCATTTCTTATATAGCACAGTAACACTCCATCACAATTATATACTACAACTTGTGTAGCCATTTTCCAATTGATGGGCATCCCTGCAATTTCCAATTCTTTGCCACCACAGAGAGAGTTGCAATAACTATTTTAGAACATATAAGTTCTTTTCCTTTTTACCTAACCTTCTTTGGAAATAGACCTAGTAGTGCTGTTGCTGGGTCAAAGGGTATAAGAAGTTTAATAATTCTTTGGGCATAATATTTTAATACTCTTCTAAAACAAATGTGAACTGAATACAAAAGTGGGATGCTGGCCTTACTATGCCTGGGGATACCAAAAAGATCTCCCCAGAAAAAAATCTGGAGAGATTTATGTTAAACAGCAGTACAATTAGATTCAGAGCTGCCTGAATCTACCCAAAGAGTTTTATTAATGGTTTAATGTCAACTGTGCAGAATGTTTGCAGTGGAATGTCCCAGAGACTTCAGCCAAGAGAAACGAGGGCAAAAAAATAATTCAACACAGGATCTTTGTGCCATCAATCTCTGATATGAGAGTGAATTCTGGTGGCTTGCCTGAGATCATTAGCAACAGGGGCTATTGAACTGCATCCCTTGCAAGCACAAGGGGTGACATGTTCCTAATGAGCATGGTCTCATGAGTGTGGGCTACACAAATGGCTTCTTTCTTTCATGTCATGACCAGTGCATTAATGCAGGCAAACACGAAGTGCTTTTAGTTCAGGTAATAGCACTAACCTGTGATGATGAAGGCAATGCTGAAAAGACACTGCAGATTATTTTAAATAAAACAAAAGTTGGGTTCAGCAGTTAAAATCCTTTATAATTTGGCTCAGCCTGTTTTTCCAGGTTGATTATGCATTACTCCTGTGTCTCACTTACTGTGTTCCAGCCAAACTGATCTATTTGCTGTTTCTATCTCCAGCCTCCAGGACTTTGCATAGGCAGTCTGCCATGGCTGGCAAGCCCTCCCTCCTTCCCTCTCCCACTAAGAAACCCTAGTTTTCTCCAAAGGTCAACTCCAGTGCTACTGCCAACCAAGGGCTATTCCTGATTCCCTTAGTTGTTTGTGTTCTCTCCTAGAAAACTGTCTTTAATTTATTTTATATCTCTTGTATTTGCTGTTCTGTGTAAACATTGTATCTCCCCATGCAGAATGTAAACTCTTTTATTCCTTTGTATCAGCAGCTTCTAGCATGGTGCTGGGAAAATAGCAGGCACTAAATAATGTTTGTTGAATTAAGTTGAGGACAGTTCAAAACACTGGAGAAAAAATGTAGAAATATACATAATAATGATAGGAATAATAGCGTCGATATAGTCCATAAACTTTTGCAAAATGCTTTGCATATGTTAACTCATTTGATCCTTATATTATCTCTGTGAGGTAGGTGCTATTATTATCTCTACACAGAAGGAAACTGAGGCCACAGAGAAGTTAAGCGACTCATCCAAGTCATAAAGTTAGTTAATGAGTATCTGAGACAGGATTTAAACTCAGGTCTTCCTGCTTCCATGCCTGGCATTCCAGTCACTGAGGCACTCATTGTTGCCCTAGGCTCCTTTCCAAGGCTCTGCAGCCTTCACAGTGTCCTAGAGAGATACTCATGAGCAGAAGCGAACAGCAAATGATCATAAAACTCTCTCCCCTAACCACAAAGGACTTGATTGCACTGACCTTCCTAGGGAGGAGAGGGCCCATGAGGTCATAGATACAGAGATTTCAAGCTGGAAAGGATTTCAGAGACCATCTGGTCCAAACCCTATGCTAAAAAGAGGAAAGTGAGAGATTAAAGAGAGAGGTCAGGCACCTAGACCAAAGTCCCCCAGGGAGACTGGTAGGCTTGAGTCAAACCTAGGTCATCTGACTCCAAATCTAGCTCTCCTTCCACTACACTGTGACACAACAAAATTATTAGAGGGAGAGTCTCTCCAGTGCCAGTATGGACATATTACACATGACCTGGGTCCAATTTCTTGGACAAGGTCTGGAACAAAGTCTTCAGCTGCCCTTGGGATGGATCCCCTAATGCAGAGGTCCTCAACTTGGACTCCATGAATGTTTTTAAAACACATATTTTTATAGCTACATTTCAAAATAATTAATCCTTTTGCAATCCTATATACTTTATGCATTTAAATGCATCCTTCTGAGACAGACAGGATCCCTCGGTTTTACCAGAGGGCCAAAGTCAGTTCAGAACCCCTGTCCCATAAGAACCTCTGGCTACACAAAGCAGAAACACTTCTGCCCCAGAAGTACAGAAAGATATTTGTTCTCTGGCTGGCATATTATAATGAAATGCTTCCTGAGTGGCAGTTGTCAGACACAGAAAATCAAAACAACAGTTAAAGAGACCCAGAAGGCCCATACTGGAGGTAAGCCATACTTTAAAAGTTGATAACACTTCTGTTAAAGCCCATGATTGCTTGTGGCTGCTGGAATGTCACTTTAGGGGCACGTGGGGTCTGGAGGACTTCCACCATGATCCAAGGGGAGGCTGGAAAGGCCTCTAGGCATGAAAGGAAGTGGTGCCTAAAGGGCAGCAACCTTGGGGCCCAAGAAGAATGTCAGAGGATTGGAGATGATCAGAGCTCATAGGGGCCCAAGAGGTCATTTTGTCCATTTACAGAGAAGGAAATTAAGGCTTCTGTGGGGAAGCAACTTGCCCAAGGTTGCACTGCCAGAAAGAGGCAGAGGTTTCAAGGCTCCTTGCTCACTCTTTGCTTGCAAGCATGCAGTTTGTGATGTTGGCTTAAAAAGAGAAAACTAAGACTGAAGCTCTTGAATGAGGCCCCGGTCACTTGCTGTTTGCCTACATAATGGCTCCTCTCCCTCTACAGCTTCAGGAAGGTTTGTCTGCCCACCTGCTCTCTCTGCTAGCTTCAGAGAGATAGCACCTTCCTCAGCTCCCCATCGCTCCCAGCGGATGGCAGCGGGGTCTTTCTGTCTCGGCTCCTCTATCCATCGCTCCCAGCAGGTGGCAGCAGGTGGTCCTCCTCTTTCTGTTATTCCTTGCTTCCAGCTACTATGGGAACCATGATTGCCAAGCACTGAGAAAAGGGAGTCATGAGTGCCTTTACTGGGTTTTTTTTCCCCCTATTACCACTTAATTGGAGACAGAGCCTTAGTATAAGCATCTACAGTTTTACCAGGGATCGCTCTTTCTAAACAGAATTGCTGCTATTGTTGCGTGCACTGGCCTGACCCTAATGGAAAGATCTCTGTCCTCCCCTGCGCGTGGCGGGCCACAGGGAGGTTGGAGGACACAGCTTGAATTTCCACGACACTTGGTGACGACTTCGTCCGGGTCTCAGGCCTCTGTGCACCTCTAATTGGGCACAGTCAAGAGGCAGCGTTGGACAGGGCTCAATGCCTAAACGTCCATCCAGGTTCCAGCCAAGGAACCCCCAAAGTTGCAACATTGTAATGGACCCTCTGCTCCGGAGACTAAGTAGCAATGGAAACATCCACCGCTGGCTTTGAAACAGATGTTTCCGCTAAGTAGCAGTGGAGGTGTCCATGGCTGAATAGGCATGTGAGCTTTAAATCCCCGCTCACCTGTTACCTGAGCCCAGGAGGACCAAGGAGGGCAGAGCCGCAGTCCAACCTAGGGGGTAGCCAATCCTCTTCTCCAGGATAATCCCGAGTCAGATATTAGTAAACCGGCAAGGACTTCATCCTGACCAAAATTCTTTGCTTCTGAACAGCCTCAGAAAGGCAACCAGAGACCAGGGACAGCTGGGTGGGGCAGTGGGTAGAGCTTCGGCCCTGAGTTAGGAAGTCCTGAGTTCAAATCCAGCTTCAGATACTTACTACCTGTGTGACCCTGGGGAGGTCACTTCACCCCCCTCTAAGTTTCCTCAATTGTAAAATGGGAATAATAATAGTTCCTATTTCCCAGCGTTGTTGTGAGCTTGTTGTCAAACGCCTGACACATAGTAGGAGCTATGTAAACATTACTTATTATGAGGGGACCTGGGTTCAAATCCTGCTTCTGACTCGCTGCTTTGGGCCTCAGTTTCCTCATCTGTAATTGACAGTTAATAAACACTTATTAAGCACCTAATCCATACCAGGAACTGAACTGGATGCCCAATGCCCCTTCTTACTCTAGTTCTCTGATTCAATGAATTCAAAGGGTATAAATATTAAGGACCTCAAACATCACAAAAGCATCACAACATAACACAAGGCCATAGCACTCTCTGACATACCTACTTAGAGGAGCCTCAAATACTTAAGAAACTATAGGAGAAGGGGGAAGGTGAACACACCAGAAAGACAGCATCTGCAGGATCTTAGAGCTTTGAAGGACATCCTATACTACCTTTGCTCCACCTGAGTAAGGGACAAGGGTGAGATCTGAACCCAGGTTTTCTGACTGCAAAATCCAGGGCTCTATTCACCATGCCAAACCTATACTTTTAGAGAATTGCCTAGGCACAGAGAGGTAAATGTGACAACAAAGCTGTAGGGTGTTAGAGGAAAAGATCATATAAATTAAAATGCAATGTATGTATAGAACCTTGTTCTCCTATGAGCCCAGATGTGGAAGGCATTGCTTCCAGCTGGGAGATGGAGCTAGGAAAGACTTCAAGGAGGAGGTGGCATTTGATGGCATTTGATTCTGCCCTGAAGGACAGATTGGAGATCAACAGGCAGAGACAGATGATAACACAAGCAACGGAAAAGTTGTTTACTTATCTGTTTCACCATTTTTCATTGATAGCAATTAAATTAATTTTGAGTATTTTTCTAAATGAGAGGCAGCTAATTCAGCATGATTTGGGTACAGTTATGGCCTCTGACACACCCTGGATGAGTCAATTAACCTCTGAGGGGTACCTATCTATACTGCTAGGAGTGTCCTCACTTGAAATTGTCTACATCAACAAAATCAAAGGTCCGGTCCCTCATATTAATTAAATAGTTCAAATGAATGTATCCCTTTATGCTATCCATTAGCTCATTTAATCCCTCTAACAACCCTGTGATTTGGGTTATATCTATACCATTATCCCCACTTTACAATCATAGGTTTAGAGCTGGGAAAAACCTTAGAGGTCATATCACCCATCTCCCCCATTTTGCAGATGAGGAAGGTGATACAGACATAAAATTACTGGTCCCAAGTCACACAGGGAGCAAGCTGGAGGGTCAAGATTGTACTCAGGTCCTTTGACTCCAAACTCTGAGTTCTTACCCCTACCTCAGATGAGAAAATGGAGGCTCTGAGAGGTTCAGAAAATCACCTAAAGCCACATAGTTTTAAAATCACGTCTCTGATCTCTAAACCTAAAGTTCTTTTCACTACTATTGTTCCTTTTTATTCCCTCAAAGGTTGAAGTCAATAAAAAACAATAACCATTGTTCTGACTGTGTCTTTGTGGTTCCAAATATCCAGTCCAACTAATTTTTTCACACATTGTACCAGGTTGCTTTGGTGCCTTGCAGACAAGGCTTGATTAAAACCTTGAAAAACTGGATGGGTTATAGCAGATCCATGATGGTTCTAGGACAACCTAAGGTTTCCTTTCACATGCTAAGATGCTCTATTCCATTAAGAATTCTGGAGAAAAAAGAGAGAAGAGACAAGCAGGGCAAATCAATGTCAGGTTACAATAGATGACCCTCAAGAGAAAGAGCTGATTCATGAAAGGAATCAGAAAGACTGGCTCCCTCTCCCCCACCACACCCACATACACACGTCCCATGCGCTCTCTTTCAGAGTAGCCCTGGCATCTAGTTCAGGCAAGCCAAGTAGAAGACTGCTTTATCATCAAGAGACAAGGTGTCACATAATGTTGGTTTCAAGAGTGAGAGGGTAATTAGGCACTATGGTAGCAAAGGAGCTAAAATGTCAAGAATCCATTTATAATCCTAAAGAGGATCTGCAGTCCCAAATTCCTTTCATTTGTGGCAGAGAGAAATATAGAACAGTCCCCATAATCATATATTAGTATCCTCTTGCCCTGTATGCCTGGACACTTCTAAGAATTGACCTTGGAGTCAGGAATTTTAGGAGTCTCAGTGGTGCCACCAGAATATAATTTTATTATGCTGACAGCAAGCACTTATAATGCTCTGGAGAGGCTAGCTGGACTTTTGTATCATATTCTGTCTCAAATAGTAGTAGTAATGGTAGTAGTAGTAACAGCAGCGGTAGTAGTAGAAGGAGGAGAAGGAGGATAACAAGAAGAAGGAGGAAGAGAAAGAGGAGGAGGAGGAGGAGGAGAAGGAGAAGGAGAAGGAGAAGAAGAAGAAGAAGAAGAAGAAGAAGAAGAAGAAGAAGAAGAAGAAGAAGAAGAAGAAGGAGAAGGAGAAGAAGAAGGAGGAGGAGGAGGAGGAGGAGAAGGAGAAGAAGAAGGAGAAGAAGAAGAAGAAGAAGAAGGAGAAGAAGAAGAAGAAGAAGAAGAAGGAGAAGAAGAAGAAGAAGAAGAAGAAGAAGAAGAAGAAGAAGAAGAAGAAGAAGAAGAAGAAGAAGAAGAAGAAGTTGTTAAAGGTATTCATGCTTCTCTTATCCTCAGGACCAGGTATTCAGTTACCAGGGTAGCTGGTTATATGGAAAGGAATACCTGGGACCTATTCTCATCTGTCACTCTTGGTAGCAACTTTTTTTTGTTGTTGTAACTTAAGGAAATCCTGGATGTCTGAGTTTGGGGAGTGACATTTAGCTCTGACTTTTCAAAGGAGGGAAAAATCTGGATTAGAATAGTAGCCCTCTTTGCTTGAGAGGAACTCTCTACCCTAAGAGAAATAGACCCTCCTTCCTCTAAACTCAAAATTCCAAATTCCACAGCATGATAGACTAATGGAGTTAACAAATGGGAAGAGACTTTAGATAATTATAGAATTTAAGAGCTGAAAGGGGCCTCATTGACTATCTAGTCCCACTCATGCCCCAAAAGAAATCCCTGTAGCAATGTGGTCATTAAGCCTTTGCTTAAAGACCGTCAGTGAGGGAGAATTCACCATCTCCTGAGGCTACTCATCTGACTTTGGGACAACTGAGTGGGTGGAAAATGTTTCCCAACACCAAGCATAAATCTATTTCTTTGCAATTTTCACCCTTCCTCCTGGTTCTGTCCTTTGGAATCAAACAGAACATGTCTAATTCTCTTCTAAAGGAGAGTTTTGCAAATACTTGAAGATAGCCATCATGTCCTCCTCCTTCTCTCATCTTTTCTTTTCCAGGCTAAACATCCCAGTGCTCATTCAACTATATCTAGGCATTTGGTAGATGTGCACTGATTGCGTGATGAATAGTGATGGATAGTGAAGATGGGGCCAGGCCTTAGTGAGGAAAGGACTAGAGTAAGAAGGGGGAGCTCGGGGTGGCTAGGTGGCACAGTGAGTAGAGCGCTGGCCCTGGAGTTAGAAGGACCTGAGTTTGGATCCGGCCTCAGACACTTAATGCACACAAACAAAAACCTAGCTGTGTGACCTTGGGCAAGTTACTTTGCCCTCCAAAAAAAAAAAAAGCAAAAAAAAAAAAAAAAACCAAGAAGGGGGAGCTATACAGTACCTGCCAGAAGATCAAGGGAAGAAGGCAGAGATGTGTTTCTTCTTTTATCACCACCCTGATAGCTGCAGGGTATAGGTATTTCATCGTTGAGGTTCCTAGCTTGAGTACTCTAATATTTCTGCTTAGTCTATAACAGCATGGTAGCAGGAAATGACTGTATGACCACTATGACATTAGATTTGTTGTGAACTTGTTTATTTTAGTCGTCTTCGTGGGTTGCTTCAGTTCCTCCCTAAAGAAATGCCTATTGGAAAGAGAAGAGTAGAGTGGTTGAGACTGGGCAAGCTGGCATCTGAAGCAGCCTTGGTGCATCAGTGTTCTACCCAAGTTCTAGTTTCACTTTTAAGAAACCACTCTATTTGCAAAAGTGATAGGATGATGATGATGATGACGACGACGATGACGATGATGATGATGATGATGATGATGATGCTAGGACACCAATGATATATACAGATATATCCATATGTATATATTTCCATAACTGATAGATTATACTTATGTATACATACATATGCATATTTGTGTGTATATATCTTCATCTATATTTAAACATATATCTATGTATGTGTGTATCTGTATAGATATAGATGTAGATAAAACAAGGGCTAGTTTTAAGAGCAAAGATTCATAATCAGCTGTATGAATTGCTCCTTTACAGCTTCTATATCATTTATTGAAAATGTCACAAAGGCTAAAACCCATAATTACTTGCCTTCGTGAGGGAAGATTGGTTCATTTTTATCTTTCAGCCTTGGTTTTAGCTTAGTACCTGGAACAAGTAGATGCTTAATGAATGTCTGTTGATACATAAGGTGATTGGGTTTTCCCTGTTCTAGCAATAAGACAAAGGACAGAGATCCATAGAACTTTAGAGACTTTCCTAAGGGTTGACATCAACCCACTAGTCACACTTTGTGTGTGGTGGTTCGGTTCATTCCAAATTCACCTCACGGCTCCATCAAACAGCTCTTATCCCTCCATTTTGCCTACAGTGATTTTGTTAGAGATGGTATCAAGTGCCTTGCTGAAATCCACATATACTGTGTCTAGCTTTCTGCTGATTTAATGAACCTGTTAAAAAGGAAATGAGGTTAATCTGGAACCATTCTTAATGAGTCCATCATGGCCTCTGGCAATCATCATGTCCCTTTCTGAATGCTCACAAATAACTTGTTTAATAACTTCTTCTGGAATTTTGTCAGGGATCACTGTTAAACTCTCCAGGCTATGGTTTCTGGAATCACCATTTTTCTCTCTTTTGAAAATCTGGAAGGGTCCTATTAGATTTGACTCACCCTTTTAAATATGTAACAAGAAGAAGGAAGAGGAGGAGGAGAGAGAAAAAGAAGGAGGAGGAGGGGAGAGGAAGAGGAGAAGGAGAAAAAGGAGGAGGAAGAGTTTAGATGAAAATCACATCTTCAATTTGTAACAGGGAAAGCAAAACTAAAGAAAACACTACCCAGCTTTTCAATTTGCATCCTCCACTTAAAAGGAAAGATATAGAAAAAAAGAAAAATGCCAAGGGAATAGGTTAATAAGTAAATTGAGACTATTAGTAAAGTTGCTTTTTTAAAAAGCAGTACTGCTGACCAATTGTTTGGAACCTTTTAAATTGAGGTTATTATTGCAGGATTCTCAGATCAACAGGAAAACAATCCATTAAGCTGCTAATTCCTAAACATGCTTTTAATGTTTATAAAAGACATAATTGAGGAAGGGACTGTGTGCATATTCCAACTATTTTAACATTAAAATTTTTGTGAAATAGCAAAAGAATATCAAAACATAGTTGCTCAACATGAAATCACAGCCTCTGACCAAGAAGATCTGAGAAATCTAGCACATGGATTTTTAGCAAAGAACAAAAATCTGACAAGCCTCTTAATTGTCATCAAATTCAAGAAGTAAGACTCTAAATGGCCTGAGTAAATTCCACATACTTGGGTTAGATGGAAATAGATTTTTAAAGACATAGCTTAGTGTAGAACATACTGAGAAAAAGACATGCTGATTGTCTTTCAAGTCCAGGGGCAAGAGGGAGCTTGAAGAAACAGGGCAGTATTCACTGTAATTAGTTTCTGAGTAGGAAAGAAGAATTTTCCTTCTAAAGGCAATCCCTCTCCCTTCCCGATTTTTCTCATTTCTATCAATAGAGTGACTCATAGTCAGGATTGTTGTTGTTTGTCCTTCATTCTTGAAGACCATGACATCAGGGAGATGATGACATGACTTGCAGTTGACTTTGGTATGAGTAAGGGAGAACTGTCATAGTTAGGAAGACCTCAGTTGGAATTCCACCTCTGGGATATGCAAGTTATATGACATTGGATAAGTCACTTAATCTTCAAGTGCTCTAAGTCATTCTCTCAGACTATAAAGAAAATAAGAAAGCAATCAATAGAGGTAGTTTGCTCCTCTTGTAGTTCCCTGTACTAGTGAAATTATAGATCTGGTCCTTATCCCCATCAATGGTGCCACCATTTTCCTAGTCACTCAGGATTAAAACCTGAAGACTCTCTTTGACTCCTGTCTTTACTTCATTATATCTAACCTGTCCCTTACTCCAAGAGGTGGTTACCTCATTATCTTAGTCATACAAACTTACATGTGGGAAGTGTGGTTAGAAGTTCTGTCTAGCATTCCAAAATTTATTTCAACATTGAAAATACTCCAAAAGTCCCAAGCACCTGCCAAGTGACCCAGCACAACCCAACAAAGGCAATCATTTTCCAATGGGGAATAACCCATAATGACCCCAAAAAGTCAAGGTTCTCCATTGATTTTGCAGCACTAATCACAAGAGCTCACATAGCTGATTCCTTCTCAGAATAGCTTCCACCACCTTCTCCTCCCATCCCTTAACCTCTGTTGAAATAATCACAGCTCAGCATCACCACTTATTATTGATATTGTTGCTGTCAATAACAAAAATAATCCACATTAACATATCATTGGATGGTTGGCCACTTGAGTTGCCAGACTCTATCATTTCTAACAATGGATCTGCTTTTAGCTCAGTTCATTTGAGGAGCTTATTATGGAAAAGAACCTTATCCAAGTTGTCTTCATTTTAACCTTTTATATTCAAGCAAATGGTCTGATAGAAAAGATGGTAGACCAGGGGTGGGGAACCTGTGGCCTTGAGGGCACATGTGGCCCTCTAGATACTCAAGTGTTGCCCTTTGATGGAATCCAAACTCCACAGAACAAATCCTCTTAATAAAAGGACTTGTTCTGTAAAACTTGGACTCAGTCAAAAGGCCACATCTGAGGACCTAGAAGGCCACATGTGGCCTTGAGACTGTAGGTTCTCCACCCCTATTAAGTATGTTCTCAAGTAATTGTTGGAGAAAACTGGCCAACAAATCTTGCAAGCTTCCCCGCTATTTAACAAGATTTGGTCCTACTGAATTACCAGTGACATGGTATATTCACAGAAGGAACTACACTTGGAAAAGTTCAGGTATAGATTTCAAAGCTACCTAGTGGCATCATCAAGAATCTGGGCGTCAACTCCCAATCCAATGTTCTACCTCCTGTCTTCTTGGATCATTTTTTTAAAGAGTTAATCTGTATAGAAACAATGGTACTGGAATATGGTTCCCAGTCAAAGTAGCCAGTGTTGGGTAAAGTTCTGGACGCCCTTGGAAAATCGTAGAGTTTCTATGTCGCTCACTTGTGAAGGCAGCCCTGCCTCTTGCAGATGCATGAGTGCTAAAAACTCCCTGGTTTTGATTTTTGGTTCTACTTCTGAAGGATTCACCAAACCACAAGATGATAGAAGCAATAATTTACCTGACATACCAATAAATCAATCAATAAGCATTTATTAATTACCTATTATGGGTCAAGTACTGTACTAAGCACTGGAAAAACAGTGACAAAAATAAAATAACCCCTGCCATCAGGGAACTCCTATATCAGGGGAGGTGACATATAGAAATATAAATGCATATTTTGGAATAGATCATTTTAGGGGAGAAAGCAATAGCAGCTAAGGGAACAGGAGAAACTTCCCAAAGGTGACTCAGACTGTGATTTGAAGAAAATGGGATTCTAAGGCAAAGGCAAGTAGGGCACACATGGCAGATGTGGGGGACAATTGTAGGTATGCACAGAGGCAACGATGGAGGGCTGTGTCTGAGCAACAATAAGAAGATCCATTTGTTTGGGTGGGTTCTCAAGTGCACGAAGGGGAAAAATGTATAATAAGCCTAGAGAGGTGGGTTGGAGCCAGGTTGGGAAAGGCTCTAAATGCCAGAAAGAGATGTCTGTAGTTTGAACCCAGAGATAATAGAGAGCCTTTGGAATTGATTAAGCAATGAAGTGCCAGGGTCAGATTTGCACTTTAGGGAAATCACTTTGGCAGCTAACTCTGCAAAGGATGGATTGGAGAGGGCAGAGACATGATGCAAAAAGATTAATTAGGAACTTGCTGCGGTCATCTAGGCAAAAGGGGATACGGGCCTGAATGACAGCAGTAGCTGTGTGAGTGGAGAGAAGGAGATGGATGTGACAGATGTGGGGGAGATAAAAATGACAAGACCGGCAAATGATTGGATATACAGTGAAAAATCAAAGATGCCTCTGAGGTTTTGAACCTGTGTGACTAGGATAGTCGTAACCTCAACAGAAACAGGTAAGTTCAGAAAAAGGATGGAATGTGGGGGAAAAGGATAGTTATGTTTCCATGCCTACTGAAAATCCAATTTAAAATGTCCAATAGGCAGTTGGTAGTGTAGGACTGGAACTCAGGAAGACTAGGACCTAATATATAGGTTTGGGAATCATCTACATAGAGATAATTGGACCCATGGCAGCTAAGAAGGTCATCAAGAGAGAGTGTGTGAAGAAAGAAGACTCAGCACAGAGGTACATTTCCAGGGAGAGGATAATGCATATAGATGAAGGCACCCAAAGAGCGGTCCGACAAACAGTAGAACCAAAAGTAGCCTACAGAGTCTCTAAGAAGAGAGGGTGGTCAATTAGTGTCATGGAAGATGAAGATTAAGAGAAGACCTATGGACAGATCTATGTATCCCACAAATGA
Organism: Gymnobelideus leadbeateri; assembly: GCA_011680675.1. Taxonomy (NCBI): domain Eukaryota; kingdom Metazoa; phylum Chordata; class Mammalia; order Diprotodontia; family Petauridae; genus Gymnobelideus; species Gymnobelideus leadbeateri. The sequence continues at coordinate 157,812 of WOXC01010045.1, forward strand.
TAGGACAGTATCCCCCACCCCCAGTGTCACTTTTCTAACCAAAGAGTGCTAAGTAGTGGTATGCAATAAAGGAAAGGCTTTATATATGCTCGAGGGCATTCTGGGATATCTTTTATCCCTTTTGAGTTTCTCTATGTTGTCATGATTTTAGAACAAAGTCATCTAAGAGCAGTTTTTGGGTAAGAAACATTGTAATGTTTAAGGCATGCCTTCTTGGCCCATCTGACTTGTAATACAAAAATCTCAAACTGATTTTAAAGAAAAGTGGCAAGGTTGACAAAAATCAACCATTACGATTAAAATCTTACATTCTGGCTGGATCTCAGATGTACCAGGAAATAGCAGGCATTATTTGAATTCACAAGAGAGGTCTATTTGCATTTGGTGGGAGCTGAGAGGTAGGATGCCATGCTGTTTGTCCTTCTTTCTCAGAGGACCATGACATCAGGTAGGTGATGCCATTGACATTCAAGTAAATTGGATTTAAGTGAGGGAGGGCCATGCAAAGTCACCAACCTCACTTTGTCCTCTGGATCCATCTGGGTCCAATAGCCAGATACGGATCAGGACAACTAGAGATGTCCCAGGATGCAGTGGGGGACCTTGACCTTTTCAAGCTAAGGTCTTTTAACAAGTGAATTCCAGGGTGGAATGCTGGACTCTCTTATTTTCTTTTTCTTTTTAATAAATTTATTTACTTTTAGTTTACATCATTCAGTTCCACAATCCCTTGAGTTTCAAATTTTCTCCCCCTCCTTATCCCTCCCCCCATGGCAACATGCAAACATAGGATCTAAATATACCTTCATATTAAACATTAGTCAGGTTGTAAAGAAGGATTATAACCAATGGAATGAACAGAGGGAAAGAGGAAACAAAACAAGACAAAAAAGAGAGAGCAAGTAGTTTGCTTCAATCTGCATTCAGACTCTGCAGCTCTTTCTCTGGATGTGGATATCTCTTTCCATAATGAGTCTTTTGGAGCTGTCTTATAACCTTACATTGCTAAGAGGAGTCCAGTCTATCAAGGTTGTCACACATACATTGTGTCTATAATTGTGTACAAATTTCTCCTGCTTCTGCTCTTTTCACTCTTCTCGCTCAACATCAGTTTGTATGTCTCTCCAGGTTATTATGAAGTGTCTGTTTCTCGTCCTTATAGCATAATGGTATTCCATTACATTCATATACCACAACTTGTTCAGCCATTCCCCCATTGATGGGTATCCCCTTGATTTCCAATTCTTTGCCACCACAAAAAGAACTACCATAAATATTTTTGTACATATGGGCATTCCTCCCACTTCTATGATCTCTTTAGGATACAACCCTAGAAGTGGTATTGCTGGGTCAAAGGGTATGCAGTTATTTATAGCCCTTTGGGCATAGTTCCAGATTACTCTCCAGAATGGTTGGATCAGTTCACAACTCCAGCAACCACCAACACCATTAGTGTTCCAATTTTTCCACATTCTCTCCAGCATTTATTATTTTCCTGTTTTGTCATCTTAGCCAATCTGGCCGGTGAGATGTGGTATCTCAGAGTTGTTTTGATTTTCATTTCTCTAATCAATAGTGATTTAGAGCATTTTTTCATATGCTTATAGATATCTTTAATTACATCCTCTGAAAACTGCCTGTTTGTATCTTTTGACCATTTATCTTTATTTTATTTTTTATTTTAATAAATGCTTTATTGACTTCTGGTTTACATCACTCATTTCCGTCAGATTTTGAGTTACAATTTTTCCCCATTTTTTCCCTACCCACCACTCCAGAATAGCAGTCCCACAAGATATCCCCTCATCCAATCTGCTCTCTCCCATATCTTCTCCCATACCCCCTTTGACTTTGCAATTAGGGCAAGGTGAATCTCTGTGCCCCAATGCCTGAACATCTTATCTCCCAATTACATGCAAAATAGTATTAATAATAGTATTTATATATATTTGAAACATTTAATTTTAAAACTTCAAATTTCAGATCCATTCCCTTCCTCCCTTGTCACCCACTCCCTCTGGGAAGAAAAGCAATTCAGTATGTGTTCTACAGTATGTGTTCTACATGTATAGTTATGCAAACATTACCATAGCAGATATATTGTAAAAGACTGCTTATATTTCCCTCCCACCCATCTCACCCCCCACCTGGCCCATTCCCTACTTTGATCCTGTCCCTCTTCGAAAGTGGGTACTTCCAACTTCCCCTCCCCCCAGAATGCCCTCTCCTCCATCATCCCCCCTCTCATCCCCCCTTCCCCCTACTCTCCTGCAGAGTGAGATATCCCATTTAGTATGTATGTGATTCTCTCCTTGAGCCAACTTCAATGAGAATATGGTTTTGCCTTTTTGCCTTCCTGTTCTTCCCCTCCCCTGCAACTACTTCCCCTTGCCTCTTCTACATGAGATAGTTTACCCTACCCTGTCTCTCCCCATCTCCTCTTACCACTTTCCTCTCTCACCTCTTAACTTCACCCCTTAAGTATCATCCCTTCTCACCAAATTCAACCTGTGCCCTCTATCCATGTATACCTGTAAACATATATACACACATTCACATATGTATTCATATGCCCATATACCCTTCTTCAATTATTTTCATAATGAGGAAGGTTTCATCAGACACAGTTATTATTTTTCCATATAGAAATGTAAATAGTTCAACTTTGATAAGTTCCTTTTGATTTCTTTTCCCTGATTACCTTCTCAAGCATCTCTTGCTTCTTGTGTCTGCATGTCAAATTTTCTATTCAACTCTGGTTTTTTTCTCAAGAATGCTTGAAAGTCCTCTATTCCACTGAATGACCATATTTTCCCCTGAAACAAGATACTCAGTTTTGCTGGGTAGGTGATTCTTGGTTTTAATCCCAGCTCTTTTTGCCCTCTGGAATATCATATTCCATGCCCTTCAATCCCTCAGTATAGAAGCTGCCAGGTGCTGTGCTATTCTGATTGTGTTTCCACAATATTGAAATTGTTTCTTCCTGGCTGCTTGTAGTATTTTCTCCTTGATCTGGGAATTCTGGAACCTGGCTATAATATTCCTAGGAGTATTCTTTTGGGGGATCTGTTTCAAGAGGTGATCTGTGGATTCTTTCAACCTCTATTTTCCCCTCTGGTTCTAAAACATCAGGGCAATTTTCCTGGAGAATTTCTTTTCTTTTCTTTTCTTTTTTTTAAAGCAATTGGGGTTAACTTGCTCAAGGTTACATGGCTAGTCATTATTTATGCATGGGTGCTCATTTTCTGAGGCTGGATCTGATCTCGGGTCATCCCAACTCCGAGGCCAGCGCTCTTACTCACTGCGCCACCTAGCCGCCCCTGGAGAATTTCCTGAAGGATGATTTCTAGGTTCTTTCTTTGATCATGGCTTTCAGGTAGTCCAATAATTTTTAAATTATCTCTCCTGGATCTATTTTCCAGGTCAGTGGTTTTTCCCATGAGATATTTCACATTGCCTTCTATTCTTTCATTTGTTTGGAACTGTTTAACAGCATCTTGATTTCTCATAAAGTCACTAGCTTCCATTTGCTCCAGTCTAATTCTGTAGGAATGAATCTCCTCAGTGAGCTTTTGAGATTCTTTTTCCATCTGGCAAATTCGACTTTTTAAGGCATTCTTCTCCTCATTGCCTTTCTGAGCCTCTTTTGCCATTGGAGTTAGTCTATTTTTTAAGGTGTTATTTTCCTCAGTCAGGCTGTTGACTCTCATTTCATACTTTTCTTGCATCTTTCTCATTTCTCTTCCCAATTTTCCCCCACTTCTCTTACCTGCTTCTTAAGGTCCTCTATGGCCTGTAGCCAGCTTGTATTTTCATTTGGGGCTTTTGGTGCAGGAGTCCTGACCTCACAGTCCTCCTCCTGTTCTATGCTTTGATCCTCTTTGCCCCCAAAATAGGAGACTAATGTTGCATTTTTTGTTTATTTTGTTTCCTTTGCCTAGGCATGTTGCCACTTAATTACTTGATTTTGGGGCTTGTTGCCACAGTAGGACTCTGCCACCAGACAGGGGAGCTTCCATCCGGAACGTTGGGGGTCTTCACAACTTCCGGAGGTTGGGTGGCCTCTGTAAAGCTTCCACCTGCTCTGGCAAGTTGGATACCCACCCCAGACCTCCCCCCAGACCATAGTCCAGATCCACGCAGATTAAAGCAAGAGTGATTAACCCCCAGACTGATTGCTGGATCTCCCTACAGTTCGAAGACCAGGAGCTGAAGCTGCCACTGAAGCTGTAAAATGGCCTCTGTGCCATGTTTCCTCAGCTGCTTTTTGCCCCCGGGGGAGGAAGCCAAAGTGTTCCCCAAATACTGGTCCCAAAGTCCATAGGGCACTAACCTCTCACTTTTTCCTTGGCATATCTGTGTTGATAATTCTGGAATCACCACAGCTGCTGGTGTTCTGGGGTCCCTCCAGCCACCTGCTGGCCGGGTCACCCTGGGGCTAAAACCTTGGCTCAGGTGGGCCTGGGCTCGGCTCCCAGAGTGTTGCACCATGCTGTGCTGGCTGCTCCCTGCAGGGCTGCTGGGCTGTCCTCGGTGGGAGGTTAGCTTCTCTCTGTCATTCTGTGGGTGCTGGAGCTCCAGAAGTTGTGCAGAGTCCACCTTTTACATTGTTTGGAAGTTGTTGGGGGGGGAACACCTTGGAAGTGCTGTTTCTACTCTACCATCTTGGCTCCGCCCCCCCCCCCCATAATGGGTAGACTCTTAAGGAGCCTCAGTATCTGTGATGCTTGCATTGGGCAAGTGGACCAGAATCATCTGAGGCATTGCAAGTGTGTGCTATAAAATTCTATGGCAATCTCCTTTTGACCATTTATCAATTGAGGACTCCCTTATTTTCAACCTTGGGCTCCTAGAGGTGGACGACTATGGCTAATGCTATTCACTAATCCTGTGAGGGATGTACAAAGAAATTGTATACCCTAAAGATTTTGTCTAGGAGAGAATAAAGAGGAGAAAGAAGAGGCTACTTTGGAATACTGTCGTGACAGCCTAGGTAGTCATGGACAGGGAGATCCTTCTTTCTTCTGCAGTGAATATAGGGTTAAGTGAAAAGATCTGCACTGTGGTTTAAATTCAATAATTCATGAATATATTCTATGTTGCCAGTTGTATACATGACATAAGATGATGAGATTGGGAAGTAACAAGGCTGATTTCCTCATGTGCCTGGTGGAGTAAATTGTGTTACTTTCAAAATTCACACCTTGTACTTAAATTCATGTTGGCTCTTTGCATGGCATATTCCTGGGGATGTGATTACATTATCCCATATTCATTTCAAATTGTTTCCACTGCATATAAATTCAGATTTTGTTTTTATGTTACCCAAATGGAACACTGGCTATAGTTTAAAACTACATATGGGAACAAATAGTCTAAATTGGTTGATCCTTAAATCACAGTATGTTTAAATTGTTCTGAGTTAATAAGAGGTATCAAGAACTTTACTCAGAAAGGCAAATTGAAAAAAATTGATGTGAAAGGATCAACACTGGTAAAGTGATTTTCATTCATTCCTCTGGATACTGATTGGTCAAGTTTTACATGTAGATTTGGATTGTGTATGAAGATGACTCTACAACCTAATACTCTTTTTATAAAAATTTGATGGATATTTTTTGGCATCACAATTATTTCCCAATTGACTTCCTCCTGCCAATCCTACCTTGTAATGTGGCAACATTCCATACCCATAGTATCACCTCTCCAGTGACAGTATGGTTGAACATTTTCTTACCTCTTTTCTGGGGTCACTAATTATTTTAATTATGCAGTATTCGACTTCAATTTATTTCTCCTTTCATTTACATTACTATAGTCATTGTGTGTATATTTTTCCTGAATCTCCTTACTTCACTATACATTATTTCACATACATCCTCCTATGTTTCTATAAATTCCCCATATTGTCATTTCTTATGCTAATATTCCATTTCATTCACATACTGTAATTTGACATTTGGGGAAGATGATCAGCAAATCACGTTTTCATTTGTACAATAAAGAAAGATTCATTTCTGATAATAAACAACATTAATGGGGAGAAATCTTTCTTAGTACATTTGTTCCTTTGAGAATCAAGTTCACAAGTAGATTTGGATAATATTAAGTGAAACCTGAGAGCCAGAATGGCAGATGGGGAGAGCTAACCTAGGGACTAGGAAGGCTCTACCTCTGACATTCAGCAAGTCTCAGTCTCTCAGTGTTTTACGAGACTCTAAAACCATCCCATTACAGAAACAAGTGAGTCCTAAGTAGAGAGAGTTTCCTTACCTGGAATTGTTTTCTACTAATTAAATTCCAAGTCTAGTTCCTATGCCAAAGTTGTTGTTGTTCATCCTTCATTTTCAAAGGAGCCCAATGACATCACAAGGTGGTATCTTGAGGAACTTAACTGAAGCCCCCAAATCTGAACTGCTTTTCACTAACATTTGTTATATAGTATTTCCCTTCTTTTCCTCTCAAAGCTGAAGCCATACAATAAAAGCTACTCTTAACAATATTCTTGATTTTTTTTTAAAAAATGACTATAATAAAGTTATTATATACTAATATAAAAGATAATTATGACAATGTATTTAAATGGTCAAAACTTAAGTATGTATGCAGGGGTTTTCATCATTTAATTTCATTGACATAACAATTAATGTTGGTGGTAAAGCAAGATATCCCTCCATCTTAACTTTATGCTTTGCATTTATTGGCTATATAGTATTTAGAGTGGTTTTGTATTTCATACACAGCTAATGTGGCCTCCATTCTTCATATGGTGACTAATTTAATAAACAAAATTACTTTCTAACTCCTATGATAATGAATTTGTTCTGTACAGTTATTAAATGGGATTAATTTCTCCAGAATAATATCTAATTTTAAAGTTAGGCATTTTAGGTGACAACAACTTTAGATTATAAAAAATTATATTAGCCAAAAAGTAAAAGCACCACTTATGAATCTCAACCCCTTTTGAATTTTCTTTGCAAACAAGAGACTTTTTAAAAAGTTTTTATTTCAAAAGCTTCCATATTTCCTGATGCCCAAAATCACACCACCTTTCAAAACTGCTCTGGTCTTTACTGTGCCTTACTGTCATTCACGCAGTTCAAATAATAAAATAAGGAATTCTCTGGCAGATATGATATAAGTTATTGATACAATGATCGCTTGGAATAGTATTAATGGTCCCTGAATCTTATATTATTGAATCTGGTGAAGATGATGATTTTTGTATCTCTTCCTTCAAAGTTTCCAACAAGAGACAGACATCTAGACTACAAATCTGGAGGATACAACACTATTAGAGCATGGAAAAAAATTTTTTTTCGGTTTTAACAATGGGAATTCTTTCCCATTTTATCTTTTAAAAATTTCCCACTGATTTCAGTTAATGTATTTTTTTTTAAAAAAGAAACAGCCCAATGTAACACCATTAATTCCCGTGGCATTTTTAAACAAGTTGATCTTGAATGAGCTATAGACAATGTGTCACATTTAACAAAAGATTGAACAAAAACCAACATAACTGAGTTATTCTCCTTCATTTCAGTAACTGTGGCCTAATTGAAAGACAACTAGCAAATCAAAATGTAAATTCCATTCATTTAAATACTCTAAGCTAGACCAAGCCTAACAATATACATAGGGGAGCCCAATTCTCTTGTTGGCTGGGACAGGCCAGTTTCAGAGTTCAAAGGGGTATCATATGTACATGCACACTGGTGGAGAAATCACTTCTCCATAATGGGAGTCACTGAGGGCAGGGGAAATATCTCCCCAAACACAAACATTTCAGAACTATGGCACGGTAGCAGAATTGCTCCAGGCCATGGGCTGGAAAGGAGTAAGGATGATCAGGTCTGAGCATGGACAGCAAAGGGTAGGGAAGTCCTATTCATCCAACAATACTTCTTCATCACATTGCAAAGGAGGCAGTTTTGCAGAATGGTTAAAGACCTAGCTTTAAACCAACAGAACCAGGGTTCTGCCTCTGATGCACACTGGTCTTCTGACCCCAGCAAGTCATGTATGTCAGGTCAATAAACATTTATTAAATATTTACTATATGCCAGGCTCAGCTCTAAGTGCTTGGGATACAAAGAAAGGCAAAAGCCAGTCCCTGCTCTCAAGGATCTCGTATTCTAATGGGGGAGACAATATGCAAACTACATAAAAATAAGAAATAGACTGGATGACTTGGAGGCAGCCACAGGGGAAGGCACTAGCATTAGCCTCTCAAAGTTCCCTCTCTTGGGATTGCCTTATACCAATGAAATCTACACAACCCCAGGTCTTGTCCCACCACTTATGCTGACAAGTTCTACCCTCAAAAATGACAATATTGCTTGGCTAGGTTCAAACAATGAAATAAAGTTTTTTTTCTCACAATTCCCATAACTGCATAATTACATTAAGTCAGGTACAGATCAAACTACTTAAAGGTCTCACAATGGACTTATTCTGAGAAGGGAGATTTACATGTCACCAAGGTAACCAAGAGAACGTAAATATAAACACCTTAAAATAAAAGAGCAACACAATACAACAGTTATCACCAAGGTTAACTAACTTCAAGTCTCCTTGTATCCTGGTAACCCATTCTCAATACATACTTAATCTACATATTTTGAGTCCCAGATGTCTCCTGTAGTTATCTGACTCTTAGATATCTTTTCTTGGACAATATGCTTATTCTCAAGACAGTTCTAAAAGTCTCTGCTCTGTTTCCAAATCTAGAGGTTTCTAGATAATTCTGCTAATAATATAATTTAAATTTGGCTCTCCAATTTTGAACCCTCAGAGAAATTCAATTCATATACCATTTGTTGTTTATATTCTTACCTAAAAATCTTTTAAAAATTTATGAGCATCCAACTGCAAAATGAACTCTTCTGCCCTTTAAGATTATCAGACAGATACCTTAAAATGGGAAAATAATTTCACTTTCTTTACCATTATTCATACAATTTATGTGTAATTTCCATAAGTCTTAATTAATAAATCCTTAATCCAATTTAAAGAATTTACTACTAAAATATACCAAAGCTCAAATTTCCATGATAAATAAGTTTGGAAATCAATCATATGTTTTCTCTTAGAGAAAACAGTCTAATCCTGTTGCTTTCTCAGAATTTACTATTCCATTTATTTAGAAAACTTTTTACATTACTTTTCCCAGGCACAGACATCCACCAAAATGGCACATGCCATTTTCTATTATTGGCTTCATGACAATTCACACAACTACCCCTGTAATCAAAGCTCAAAACAATAGTAAATTACAATCCCAGTGATTTTTTTTACCTTAAAGAGCAAAATTTCACTAACCACCACTTAGGGCTTGAATATCTTTCCTTATTTTTTCCCTAATAGTTAACATTTCATTCACCTTTTACTTATATATTAAAACTACTCATATTTTGGGTCTTCAGACATACAATAAATACCTAATAGTTGACTCATGAATATGTTGAAGCTACATCTTTAAACCATACACTTTCATTATAGCCAAGAATTTTCAAATGAAAATTTGCTGTTATAGAAAACTTGATATTATCATCATCTGTTTTATGACAAAATATACCTCATTAGATATTTAACAATGTTCAGATATCTATTTTTTAAATCACATCCTTTTAAAAGCTAAATTCATGTATAACATCCAAATTAAAAAGTTGTTTTATCTAACAGCATTTCTGTTACAGTAGTCTCTCAAATTTCACAATATAAAAGAATCTAGAAATATAATAGCACAAACATGTATTTAAAACACGAAACAGAAATTCAGATGACATCAATTATATTTCTAAATTATCATATGTAAAAATCATTGGTCTTATCACCTTTGGCATCTTAAAACCACTTTAGAATTATCAGGTATGGAACAATTACATTCAATTAAAGAAATAATCATCATATAGTACTTAGCATATGCCAGTCACTGTGTTAGGTACTTTATAATCATTATGTCATTTTGATATCATAACAGCCCATGGAGGATATCATTATTTTTCTCTTTACATATCAGGAAACTGGGGCAAACAGGGATAACTTGCCTAAGATTAGTTTTCTGCAATGGGAATGTAATTCAAGTTTCTCTGCATTTTTCCAGCATTTTTTAAACACCTCTATTTGGGAATCTGATCTGAGATGACAGGGATTAACAAGAAGAGGGAGAGGATCTCTGAACTGGGGGAATCACAGGGGATCTCTGGCTTAAACAATAATTAGAGGAAGGGTTAACAAGAGGTTGCTATGAAGTACAAACCATTTACCTTTTTTTTCCTTTCTTCACTCTGGGATTACTTTCAAACTAGTTGCCTTCCTTCACTGCCTTTGGTTTTAAAACTTTTATAATTTAATTTTTTTTTTTTTTTGCTTTTTGGAAGGCAATTGGGGCTAAGTGACTTGCCCAAGGTCACATGGCTAGTTTTTGTGTAAAGTGTCTGAGGCCAGATTTGAACTCAGGTCCTCCTGACTCCAGGGCCGGTGCTCTATTCACTGCACCACCTAGCCTCCCCTAAAACTTTTATAATTTAATTCTTATTTTTCTTTAAAACAAATTCTACAGAGTGGTACCCCCAAAATTTACTACAGTATTTCAGAAGAGAGTTCCTGGAATTACCCCAAGTCCCAGGAGTTCTCTGCTATTCTCTGCTACAATTTTAAAATGATCAATATTCAAACATTCAAAAACTTCTCTTTTTTAGTGGTTCTAACAAACTGATTATCTGACTTTATTTCTGTAATTCCAATATTTCCAAAACTGAAATGACACACAAAAAAGATGTCTTGCAGGCTATTTTCTCTTTTCTTATAACCTAATATCCTGCAGAAAGCCTAAAGAGGAAATTAGTCCTACTTACTGGAACAATTGCTTCAAGTATGAAAGTTCATTAACTTTTCCCAGTGTTCTAAAATCTGGCTACAACCCTTAGAAGTTTTTCTTTCAGGTTGCATTTTAAATCTTTCAAGGTAACAGAATCTACAAACAATCCAAATATGACAGAGATGCTTTACAAAGTCAGAAACACAGACAAAACAAGACAGACACAAACAGAAGCATGCAGCCGCAGTCTATATAGGTGGGCATATTTGTTACTTTTTTTTAACAAAGCTAACCAAACTCTCTCTTAGCTTGCAAGGGGTGAGGGGGTGTAAGTCAGAATAGAGCAGGTAAGAGCCTTCTGGCCTGTGGAGCCAGGAGCCTAAAAAAGAACAGGAAGGAACAGCTAGCTAGTTAGGGGAACAGAGTGTGCAGAAAAGATATCCTTATCAGAGACCCCAGACAAATCGGGTCACCAGAGAAGATTCTAGAAAAATTTGTCTGTTCCTACTGGTACCAGAGATTCCAATGGCCTGATTCCATATCCAATCCCACTTCTGACACCAATTAATGTCAGACAGATAGAACGGGCCTCTGACCTGTGGGTGACTAGATCCAGAGCAAGTTGGAAACAGGAGAATCAGAAATCAGAACAGAAATCAAATAGAAGTTTAATTTCAAACTGAAGGAAACAGCCTGCAAACAAGTACATATGTGCAGGACCTCTGCCCTGATTTGGGGGACCAGAGGCAGTGTGAGGAGATCTCAATACCTACACCAATGGCTGTGCAGTGAGCTGTAGCCATGACAGTGAGGGGTAAGAGCAACAACATGACACATTTGGTTCACAGCAAGCCTTCATGACCAAAACTTGTCTGAGCTCAGAAAACATCTGATTCTAGTCAAAACAATGATTTTGCAATGGGTGAGATCATCTAGAGAATGAGCACAAAGGATTGTTGTTATGCCAAACTCAGGGCACAGCTTGCTTACTGGGCCTTAACTCTGGAAAACAGGATGTCTCCTAATATCTTGACATCTACAAGGTAGAACTCAACAATCCCAAAACATGAGACACTTCGGTGGTAGCAGTGTGTGTTTTGAGATTAGGAAATTTAGATCAGATCCCAAAATAAGGAGAAAAAAGAACAGCTAAGACCTATCCCCTCTTTCTCCCAAAGCTTTCAATTGAACTTAGTGGGAGCATTTTTGTTAAGGGAAGAAATTTCTAATTTAATGTCAATGGGGAAAAGAAGATTCATTATGCAGACACTCATTTTATAAAATAGCATGCAGAAATATTTCTTCCAAAATATATGACTAGAAATACCTGCATTTATATACTAAGCCTCAAAACCTTACTCAAAAGCTTTAAACTTCCTGCCCACATCTCTAAAAACCCATCTAGATTGAGGTATTTTAAATTCCTTAACAAGCTCTCATTCTAGGGTGCCAGCATACAGAATATATCCTTGTATCCCCCAAAATGTGTTTGTTGTAGATAGAAGGATCATGGAAAATATTATGTTAAAGAAGCAAATATTAGATGTTTGGGGCATGTTAGTTTCTATATATTTAATATAGAAGAATTATCTTAATGATGTAGAATAAAACAGAATTAAATATCTTGAGAATCAATGTCCTGATTTCATACTGTAAATTATGGGTTTTGTTTTTATTTACTTTCAACGGAAACATATTTTTATTCCCAATACATTCCAAACAATCTAACAAGCTGGGCAATAATACACTTGATCTCTCTGGCCCTGAGTTCTGCCTCTGAGAAAGGAGAGGGTTGGAAAGAATGATCTCTAGAGATCCCTTACAGCTTTGACATACTATGATCAAATGGGATAATGTATGCAAATTACCTTATAACCTTAAAATGTCAAAATGATGACAATAACACACAATATAGTATTTCAAGGTTTTAAAAGTGCTTTATTCACAACTGATCTGTCAAGTAAGTAGTACAGATATTGTTATTTCTATTTTATGAATGAGCAAACTGAGGCTGAAAGGGCCTTCCTGACTTACTCAGGGGTTAGAGACAATAAGGATGATGCCATGATTCATTTCCAGGTTTCCTAATTCCAAGTCCGACTATTTCCACGACACAATACTATGTAAATTTCAGATTTGCTACTGTGGATTTTTTACTAGAGAGTCAGTGGAGGGTGTAAAAAGAAGGGCAGCTCTAACTCAGGCTTCGCCTCAATAAACATTCATTCAGTGCCTATCCCTAGGAACCGTGAGAGGCACTGGGGATGCAAAAAAGCAAAGCAACCTCTGCACTCACAATGTTAGCATTCTACTGGGAGATACATGTAGACAACTAGGTAATATAAACTAGTTACGGCAGCAGTGGGCTGGAGAGGGGGACAAAGACTTTACTTTGGACACAGTACCTGACCTGGGAAGTTAGGGACTCAAAGAGACAAAGGTATGGCAACAATGCATCCTAGGAAAGGAAGATGGCCAAGCAAACGCATGGGAACAGAAAATGGAATGCTGAGTTTGAAAGAGCTAAGATGCCAGCTAAGTTGTAATATGTTGGGTGAAGGCAAGCATAAAAAGTCTCATAGGTAAGTGGTAGCCAGGCTGTGAAGGCTTTAAATGCCAGACTGATATTTATGGGTTTTAAATGCCAGGACAGATATTTATTCTAGAGACACTTACTAGCTGTGATGCTGGGCAAATCATTTAACCCTGTTTGCCTAAGTTCCGCATCTGTAAAATGAGCTGGAGAAGGAAATAGCAAACCACCCAGTATCTCTGCCAAGAAAACCCCAAATGGAGTCATAAAGAGTTGGACAAGACTGAAACAACTCCACAATAACTGAGAAGCCTCGAATATTTTGCTAGGGAAAGTGACATGGTGAAACCTGTTTTAGGAATATTAATTTGGCAGCTTTATGGAGAAGGATGGCTGAGAAACTAGATGTAGGGATACTAGGGAGAAGGCTTTTGCAGTTAAGAGGTGATGAAGGCCTGAACTAGGGAGAAGATGGATGTGGTTAAATTGACAAGATTTGGTAAATTACTGAATTAGGGGATAACAGTAAGGAAGGAGTAAAGGGTGACTTTGAGGTTGCAAATCTGGGTGACTGGATGGTGGTACCCTCAAAAGAAATAGCAAAGTATGGAAGAGATTAGGGGATGAGGGGAAAGTTCTATTAGGAGATGTTAAGTGTTGATGGGATAGCCTGGGAGAGATGCAGAGCAACTGGCAACTGGTAAAGTGGGATTGGAATTGGGAAAGAAATTAGGGTGGGAGGTAGAGATTTGGGAATGATATGTATGGAGGTGACAGCTCATAGGAGCTAATCAAGAGAATACAGAGACAAGATGGCCCAGAATATAGCACTGAGGAACATCTATGGACAACACAGATCAGGTAGCCAGTCAGACCAAGGTAAGAAATTATGGAGATAACATAGACCAAACCCTCTCCCCACCTCCCACAGAGATAGGCTTCCCCTTGTTCCAACTGACAAGTGAGAAACACTTCTGGCTGTGTGCAACTGGGGAAGAGCTAAGTAAACATCACAATAACAACGAAGATGTAATTGTGGATCTCAACACCACATTTAACCCTTTCTAGACTAAATTTTGGCTGCTCAGGAAGAGACCATTTATAACATTGTTTCACTGACTTAATATTTTCACATAAATTACTAAGAACATTGGGAAAAGGGAGAGGTAATACTTGTACTATACTCACGTGTACTCAGAAAGTGGTCCATTATAACCTATTCTCAGAAATAACTGAATCCTGGGAAGCTCAAGAGGAGTTTGAGTGGAAGGGAAGACAGTCAATGAACAAACATTCATTAAGCCCCTACTGTCTACAGCACCTGATGGTGCTAAGCAGGGGGTGGGGGAAAATAGAAAATTTAGATAAGAAATAATTTCTGCCTTCATAAAGTTTAGAGTTTAATTGGGGAGAGGGTTAGGTTACATTCTAGATAATGCCCAAAACAGCATGGAGGGGAGAAAAAAAGTGTGCAGGAGTCTTCAGGCTGGAAAAGTAGGTAGGCTCTCACATAGTTGGCTAATGAGTCTGAACTTAAGTTAATATGCAAATGACTCATTGATTGGTCCTGAGCTGAGAGTAATATGACCAGACCTATTTGGCAGGAGTGTGCCACACCTGCCTGAAGTGGTAGAGGCTTTGGACTGGGGTCGGGGCAGAGTGAGAGTGGAAGGGATAGACCAACTACTAGACAGACAGACGGATAAATGAAGAAAAGGAGAATGGGTAGGAATCAGTCATTGTCTTTTGAGGAGTCAGGGGGAGGGAAAATTTAAAAGATGCCAACCAGCTATGAAGCATGACCATGGCACTGACAAATTTTTAAATATTAGATAGAACAACAAATTTGGGAGGAGACAATAAGTTCGGTTTTTGGACATGCTGACACAAGAGGTGCTTGAGGGACAGAATTCAGACAATTCAGCAGCTGGAAATGTGGAGATGGACTTTCAAAGAGGTTAGGGCTGGAGAAACTGGTTTGGGAAATATCCCTGCAGATATTCAGATAGTTGGGAGCAGAGGGAGTGAATGAGAGAAGAGGGTCCAGGATCAACTATTGGGAATCACCTGCAAGAGGGTAAAGGGGGGGGGGGGGACAGGAAGAGGGCCAGGAGAACGTAGCATTCAAAAAACTACAGACAGTCAAAGAATTCCCAGAAGAGACCTCAGGTTCCTCGGCTGCAATGCTAGCAAGCTCCACGTTTAGTATCAGGCACGAATAATAAGAATGTAGAATATAAACTGTTAAGGACCCAGTCTGGGTCTAAGCATAAAGGATGCAGCAGGGAATCACATTTACAGACAGTGGTTCTGGAGCTGTCAGGTGGGTGCAGAGGGCGGCACCAGACCCCTCGCCCCCTTTCACAGATGCACAAACCAGGCTCCGAAGGTGAAGGCAATGCGCAGAGCCGCCCAGCGCTCGGGGAAGGGGGAATCCTCCCAGCAGGGTGCCCTCCTCCCTCCTCCGGGTCCCAGGAGGTGGGGGGGGGGGAGTCCTCTCCCTACGCCGTCCCCCTCTCCCCCCCCCCTCCTCCACTGCTCCCGAGCCAGTTCTTACTGATTTACAGATACGCGCAGAGGCACCCGCAGAGGCACCCAAAGTGGGGCAAAAGCGGACACGCGTGCTGAGAAGGACCAGTCAAAAGTCCGCGTTAGATACCGGCTAACCGGGATCCCTCCCGAAGCCAGCCCATGGCCAGGCGAAGCTGCCGGGCGGCCCCGGGGAAGCCAGACGTCCGAGCGTCCAGCCTGTTGACCCTGGGTACGTCACGGCCCCCCCAGCCCCCCACCGGCCACAAAACGCCGGGGCGGGTCACATGGCCAGGCTCCCGGGAAACCCTTCAACTCCTACATTAACTCGAGTCCGTTTCCCCTCCGGTAAAACATGGAGTGGGGCGGCTCCGAACGGGCCGGGGGTGGAGCCACCCCCCAGCCTCGGTGTCTCCCCTCCGTAAAACGGGTAAGGAGTGCGCTTAACTCCAAGCTGGATAAGGCGCGCCCAGCGCCCGCAAACCTTAAGAGCCGCATAAATGCCGGCGGAGATCGGGGCCGCCCCCAGAGCGGGGAGGGGCCAGCCCGAGCTTGGGGACTCCGCTTCCGAACGCGGACGGCGGAGCCGCCAGGATTCGGGGCGGGGGGAAGTGTTCAGTAGGCGGGGTGGGGGGCACAGCCCGCCGGAGCTCCCCAGAGGGGGGGGGGGGCCACCTCTGCGCACTCGGGGTGAGCCAGGGCGCCCCGGCCACTACGGGACTCTAAGCCCAGCAAACGTCGGGAGCCGCGCGCGCTCGCGGCAGGGGGGAAGGGCAGGCTGCGCGCGCCACCGGAGCCGCCCCGCCCCCCTCGGCACGTGGGCAGGGGAAGCTGCCCTTAGCTGGACCCACGCGCTCCCTACCGGCGAGCGCTCCGCGCCTGCGCACCTTCCCCTCACTCCCCCTCTCCTCTCTATCCCGTGGTGCCGAAGGCGGGCCGCACGAAATGGGTTAAATGTCACGCCGCCCGGAACGTTGAGCCCTTCCCCCGTGCCTTCCTACGGCGGAGGCTCCGTGCTCCCGCGCCCCCTGGCATTCGCTCTCAGCTGGGGCAGTAGCCTAGCGGTGGCCGAAAGCGCTTCCGCCTTCCCAGGCAGACCCACGTGCGAAGCCGCGTCTTTCCAGTGACAATGAGAGCGTAACCGCGCAGTCCGGGACGACGGAGGCGGTGGAAGCTACCTGCAGCCCCGCCCCCCGCCTCCTCGGCGGAATCACTTTTCCCATTGGCTACGGCTGCGGGCTAGTGCCCGCCCCGTGACGGACCTGTCGCTCTCTGACAGGCGGAGGGGCGAGTTCCTGTCGGGACGCGAGGCGGGGCTTGGGCTGCTCGCGCTCCTCCCCAACCCCGGTGGGAGGGAGTTAGCGCGTGCGTGTGAAGCGGCAGGGGGTGGGGGGGTTGTCCTTGCTGCCGAGCGCGCGCCTCCATTTCCCCGTCCCGGACCTGGCGGCGCGGCCGCGCTCGCTCTCGCTCCAGCTCCGGTTCGTCTCGGCTGCCCCGAGCCTCCCGGGCGCCGCGCGCGCGCCCCCGCTCCGGAGCCCCGCCCCCTCGGCCTCGCTGCCGGCCTTCCCCTTCCTCCCGGGCGGCCCCGCCCAGCGAGCGCCCCACACACCAGGCGGCGGCGGCGGCGGCTCCGGCGGCGGCTGCGAGCGAGACCCGCCGCCGGGCGACAACATGGCGGAGCCCTCGGCGCTGGAGAGCAAGCCCAAGGCGGCGGCGGGTGGCGGCGGCGGGCGGGCCGGCTCCAAGGCGGGCGGATCGGGGCCGGGCCCCGCGCCGCTGGCGGGCGGGCTGTCGCAGCCGGCCGGCTGGCAGTCGCTGCTCTCCTTCACCATCCTCTTCCTGGCCTGGCTGGCCGGCTTCAGCTCGCGCCTCTTCGCCGTCATCCGCTTCGAGAGCATCATCCACGAGTTCGACCCCTGGTGAGCGAGCGGCCGCGCGTGGGGCGGGGGCGAGGGCGCGCGTGGGGCGGCCGCCACCCCCCCTCCCGGGCCTGCCGCAGAGGAGGACGACCCCGAGGCTCCGAGAAGTCCCCGCGAGCTCCGGCCCCCTGCCCCTCCCCCGCCCCGAACTTTGCCTGCCCCCCCCCGCGGGGGCGGGGGAGGAGGGTTCGGGGCGGGGGCCAGCCCCGAGAGGGGGCCTCCGGGTGTGCCGCCCCCACTTAGCTGGGGCTGGGGGAAAGTGGCGAGCCTGAAAGTGACCAGCCCTCCCCCCCCCCGCCCCCCGGACTCGGAGGGGTGCGGGGATTTCCGCGGACACCTCAGCTGCGGGGTCGGGGGACCCGCACCTGCTCTGCCTCCGAGGCTGCGGCTTAGACCCGGGGCCAGGCATGGCAGCCGCCCCGGTCCGTGGGGGACTCCGTGGCCCCGTGCCCCTCGGGCCCGGGAGCGGTACCACCCCGCCCGCCCACTTCCCCAAGTCGGGGGGCCTTGGAGCGGCAGGCGAGTCTCGAGGGTCAGCGTGGGTCTCCAGCACCCCCTTCCCCCCCGCGGGCGGCCGGCTGTCCGGTGGTGCTGGCCCTAGCATGGGGGCTCCGGGGTGGGGGCGCACCTGTTGGCTTCCCCCCCCACCACCACCCTGCGCTCGGAAGGTGAGGAGGGGGCGCCGCCGCGAGTGGGGGGTGGTCCCCGGGCAAGATAGGAGCCCCCGCCGCCGTCACTCTTTGGGGACGGACGATCCGTGGACTTTTGCGAGTGGGCTGCCTTGGCGCGCCCCTCCTGGGCCTCTCCGGACTCGGGCGGGGGCTCGGCACCGGTGGAGCCTTCCCGGGCTCAGGGCTTGGGGCTTGCCCTCCCCGGGCTCTGCTTCTCTGGCGGCTCCTCCGCTCAGAAGTAAGTTTACCGTGGGGAGAGTCGTCCGAGTTGATTTATTTCCTTTGTCCTCCCGTGGTTTTTACAGTTTTCTTTAGATTTTAGACAAAGATGTGGATCTTAAATTTTGAAAGAATTAAATGAGCAGACCTGATTGATTGCTACAGTTTTCTGGTTGTTTTTTAATATGTCAGAATGCTCGTTTTGTCCATTTCTTTCTTCCCGGGGCAGACGAGGATTAGGTCTGGAGCATTTAATGTCGAGTGCATGTTTATAGATTCTAAGTGCAGCGTGCAATATTGTTTTTCCATTTTTTAAATTTGACTTAGAGTTGTGGTTTTCAGTTATTGATAGTGACAGAAAAGTAACTCCTGGAGAAAATATTTTCAGTACTTGCTAAACATTTACATTTCATTGCCCAACCAGTTTCACAGCGCTCCTTTTTATCGACTTTTATCTAGGAAAATTCTTTTTACTTATTTTGAGATGGTCGTCAATAAAAATTCACTTGCATTTATACAGTAATTTAAATTTTGCATATGTTTATTTCATTAAAGCCTCACTATGACTCAAATATTTGCTATTATTATCATCTCCACTTTGAAAGATGAGAGAAGTTTAGCTATTTGCCTAGGGCCAAACAGCTAGTGTTTGAGGCAGGATGTGAACTCAAGTCCACCTCGGTGACCGCTATGACATGTTGTATCCTATTGCCACCTTTCTAAATACTTTGATAACTTCTCTTGAAGTTGGGAGTAGTTAGTGATTTTCTCAGAGTTTCGGATGCTCAACATCCAGTAGGTTACAGAGGGAGTGGGATTCTTCCAGGATCTCTGACAGCCCATCCTCCCCTTCCCACCACTAGTCATCACCTGTTTGGGGGCCACACTTAATGTTCTTTGAGGGTTTAACAGGCTTTTTGTAGACATCTTGGCATCCCAATCACATTGTATAACATTTATTTCTGTGGGAAAATGAAATCTGATTTCTTTTGACATAAGGAAAATTTTGAAACCCATTAGGGGGCTTTTTTTTATAGATGAAGCCCAGGGATGCCATTGGCCACTTTCTAGGTGCCCTGAATAGAGTCAAAACAAGAATGATAACTCAAGTCACATGGAGTTTATAGATTATTTTATGAACAGCTACAGGAGGAATTGGGAACTGAGATCACTGACCCTAAAAACACCGGTGGAACAAGTTTTCCAGTGGGGAGCCCTAAAACTGAAGGGATCTGGGATTCTGTCCTGCTACTTTCTAGCTAGAGAGCTCCTGGGTGAAGGGGATAGTGTCAGGGGGCTCAGTTCACTACTGTTACTTGTCTACTACCTGAGTACCAAGGAGCTCCCAAGGTATTATGGGAAAGCACCAGATTTTCAGAGTTTGAAGGGGCTAGGAACACATAGAGGTTGGATGTGATGCTGGGGGTTATATTTCCTGTTGGTCCTAAAACAATCTTAGGGAGGTTCTAGAATCAGGGCACGGGAACTGGGCTGTTTTATTTTTTACCTATCAGCAACTCAGTACTGGTTTCCTGCATATATTTTGC
This sequence comes from Gymnobelideus leadbeateri, assembly GCA_011680675.1. NCBI lineage: Eukaryota > Metazoa > Chordata > Mammalia > Diprotodontia > Petauridae > Gymnobelideus > Gymnobelideus leadbeateri. Next base: position 178,055 of record WOXC01010045.1, read on the forward strand.
ATTTAAGAACATTATTCTGGCTTCACCACAACTACCAAAAGTGATGTGTATGACACCCCAAAGGTAAAGATCCCCTGTTTTAGGTGGTCCTGGAACTCCTTTATGGGGAAGATAACCTTTGATTTTCCTTTTTCTGAAAAATTTCAGGTTCTTTGATGGGGTGATAAAGTTATCTGAACTCACCTGGCATGCAGGAGAGAATGTTTGTCAGCCTCTTGAAATTTGAGCACATGTTAAAATCTTCATAGTCATAGCATACAGAGATAGGTAAATATTAAGATGTAATTAATTGGAGAAATTTTACTCCTTTATGGTTCTTTCTCAATATTCTTAATAAGCATTAAGTGCCTACTGTGTGTAAGATGCTTGGTTCTTTAGGATACAAAAACAATTTATGTTCTGTTGGGAAATAGACCAATATTTTGGGAAAGGACTAGTTAGTCTGGGCCTCAGGCACGGCTTAGTTCAGGAGGAGGTGGTTGGCAGCATCGGCTGCCTAAACTGATCTGGGAAGGAAGATTAGGAATCCAGAGGAATAGGAGGAAGGAGAATCTACTTTGATATGGCCAGTGATCGGGCAAGTTGGTTTCATCTTTGCATTGAATCATTCCCTTCAAATGGTTGGTTGAACCTTGTAGAGTTTTGGGTAAAGAAAGCTACTGGGCCAGCTTTAGTTGTGAAGCCCCTGGCTATAGCAAGACTTTTCAGTTAGGCTGCTTAGGAATCTAGTTTCTCCAAAGAGCTTAAGTTTTGTTTTGAAAGTGTTTAAAGTGTGACTTGGCATTTGTTATGTTGAGCCAGTAGCCAAAAAAAGTTTGAGCAGTTTAGTTTGTAATTTAAAAGACAAAAATCAAGATTTTTTTAAATGTAGGAAACCAGATTATGATTCTACAAATGTCTGGATTTATAATTATGAATTATAAAACTGGAAAATGTATTAAAAGCATGTTGATTAGTCTATATCACCTCCCCTTCATAAAGCATGTTTTTCTTTTAGAAGAGATCTTAGAGACTTCAAACATAATGAAGGTCCATTGGACCTCAGTTGAGCCTGATTGCCCTGTGGAGGGTCACATTTGAAGTTGATTGGCAGACTAACCTGGGACTAGACCTTGGGCTTTGAGGCCATTGCACTTAGGACTATCTGGTGTTTGCTGTTTGTGGGAGAGCAGAATTGGGTTGGGGGCAGTCAGTCAGCAAGCAGGGTTTTTTTTTTTTTTTTTTTTACAAGAGTAGAAACACTCCTGCCCTAAAGGAGTTGAGGGGGGGGTGGGGACAAGGAACACCTACATAACCAGGTAAGTACAGGACCTATAGGACTGCAGTTCTCCTCTGGGAGATGCCCCGCCTGCTGGGGGGGACTAAGAAGCCTCTGACAGAAGATGGGATTTGAGCTGAGACTTGAAGAAAGCCAGGGAATCTAAGAGGTGAGAGGGAGGAAGGGAGACAAGTAATACCTTTTAGGAATGAGAGCCAGCTAAGGAATGCAAAGGCTGGGACATGGGAGGGAGTATTCTATTGGAGGATGATGGTAGATACGGCAAGCCAGAAGTCTGGGAAGGAGCCAAGTGATGAAAAAGTTTATATATGACAAGAGACATTACTTCAGCTGGGGGTAGTAAAATATACAATCTTATTTTCCCCTCACCTTTGTAATTTTTATTTTTGTTAATAAAATTTTTCACCTAGTATCTAGGTGGCACAGTGAGTAGAGCACCGGCCCTGGAGTCAGAAGGACCTGAGTTCGGATGCGGCCTCAAGACACTTAACACACACAAACAAAAACCTAGCCATGTGACCTTGGGCAAGTTACTTAACCCCAATTGCCCTACAAAAAAAATGCAAAAAAAATTTTCCACCAATTACAGTAAAAACCATTTTTAGCATTTTTTCTTAAGTTTTAAGTTCCAACTTCTTTCCCTGCCCCCTCCTTGAGACGGCATGCAATTTGATATAGGTTATACATAGTGCAGTCACATAAACGTATTTCTATATTAGTCGTTTTTGTGGAAGGAAACTCAAACAAAAAAAACCAGAAGTGAGAAATAGTATTCTTCAATCTCCATTCAGACTCCATCAGTTCTTTTTCTGAAGGTGGAGATAGCATTTTTCATCATGAATCCTTTGAGATTGTCGTGGATCATTGTATTGTTGAGAATAGCTAAGCCATTCATGCTATGGGTTCATTGTACAACGTTTCCATTGCTGTGTACGATGTTCTCCTGGTTCTGCTCACTACACTCTGCATTAGTTCACATAAGTCTTTCCAAAATCATCCGGTTTGTCATTCTTAAAGCACAGTAGTATTCCATTACAATCATATACCACAGCTTGTTCAGCCATTCCCCAACTTATGGGCATTCCCTCACTTTCCAATTCTTTGCCGCTACAAAAAGGGCTGCTATGAATACCCTTGTACAAATAGGTCCTTTCCCCTTTTTAAGAATCTTTTGGGGATCCAGGCATAGTTGTGGTATTGCTGGGTCAGACATTATGCATGATTTTACAGCCCTTTGGGCATAGTTCCAAATTGTTCTCCTGGAACGGTTGGCTCAGTTCACAACTCTACCAATAGTGCATGCACTAGGGTTACAATTTTCCTACATCCCCTCCAACATTTACCATTTTCCTTTTCTGTCATAATAGCGAATCTTTACCTCAGAATTTTAATTTTCATTTCTCTGATGAATAGTAATTTAGAGCATTTTTATGTGACTAATAGCTTTGATATTTTTTTTTTTCATCTGAAAACTGCCTGTCCTTGTCCTTTGACCATTTATTAGTTGGGGAATGACTTGTATTCTTATATAGAGAACTGAGTCAAATTTATATTTGAGAAATAAGGCCTTTATCAGAGATACTGTAAAAAACGTTTTCCCAGTTTTCTACATTAGTTTTCATGGTGCAAAAACTTTAAAATTTAATATAATCAAAATTATCCATTTTTCATTTCATAATTGTCTCTCTTGTTTGGTCCTGAATTCTTCCCTTATCCATAATTCTGACAGGTAAACTATTCCATGCTCCCCTGATTTGCTTATGGTATCACTGTTGATGTCTAAATCACATACCTATTTTGACCTTATCTTGGTAAATGGTGTGAAATGTTGGTGTCTACCTAGTTTCTGCCATACTGTTTCCAGTAAAATATATATATTCTTAACAATCCTGTGCCCAGATGGGTACAATTTTGTTTAGCAGTTTCAGCTGTTTATCCAACTGGAGGAACGAATACTGGGGATAATTTTTTTTGTTGTTGTCAACAGTTTTTAACTTCATTACAGTCAGGAGCTGTAATTTCCTACTGCAGATTACAATTTACAGTGTTACAGAGACCATAGAGTCTTTACAGTGAATGATGTTAAGTGGCTTGCTCAGGGTTGCATGGCTTTCAGGAGTCAGCTGTAAGACTTGAATCCAGGTCTTTGCCCCCTGAATCATACTGCCTCTTCTGGATTATTTTATCTTATTTTTTAGGAAGATTAATCTGTCCTTGACACAAGACCCTTTCTCTTTCCTTTCTGTGGGTTCTCTTTATTTGATGCAAATTCTATTTTTTAAAAATTCTTTGATTGTATTCTAAACTTAAATACCAAATAAATGCTCATTTCCGCATGAAATTTGAGATTTCATATTATGTACAGTTTGCCTTCTAAAATATGTAACTTTAGAAGAAAAAATAAATAAATAAATGGATGAATAAATAAATAAATAAATAAAACGAAAGCCCAGAGCCCTTAGAACACATAGGAACAATCAAGCAAGACTAATTCTGACCTTGGTTGTATTTGAAAATGTCATAATCTGCATCTTGAGCCTGTCACCTCTCAGGAGGTAGGGAGCATGCTGCCTCAGTGGTCCTCTGGAATCCAGTTGGTCATAGTATTGAGAGGAATTAAGTATTTCAAAGCTTTTTATTTATAATGTTATGTAAATTTAGTTCAGCTTATTTTATTCCCTACTTTATCCCAGTTTTTTGAAACTTCCTTTTTTCATTTCTTATATCACAGTAGGATTCATATACTGTAATTTATTCACCTGTTCAACAGTTGATGGACATCCTCTCAGTTTTCAGTTATTTGCTGGCAAAAAGAACTATGATTTTTTTTTTCAAATATGAGTCCTTTCCCTTTTTTTGGATGTCTTTGGGGCATAGGCCTTGTAGTAGTATCTCTGGGTCATAGGGTATACACAATTGAATGACTTGTTATAGTTCCAGATTGTTTTCCAGAAGGGCCAAACCAATTCACAGCTTTACCAATATTTCATTTAGACATCTGTTTTCCCGTGGGCCCTCTAATGATTTGTAATTTTCCTAAGTCAATTTGATGATTATAAGAGGGAACCTCAAAGTTGCTTGTATTTGCATTTTTCTGATTACTAGTGATGTGTTACTTTTTTTTCATATAATTATTGTTAAGTTAAATTTCTTCCTTTGAGAACTTGCTTATTCGTATCCCTTGACCATTTATCCATTAAGGGACAGCTCTTAGAAATTTTGAACCAGTTCCTTAGATATGAAAGAGAAACTTGTAATTTCCCCCTTTCCCTTCTAATTTTAACTGCACTGCCTTTATTTAAAAACTTTAAAATTCTGTATAAACAAAATTACCTACTTTATCTTCTATGGATCCTCTCTGTTCTTTGGTCATAGATTGTCCATAAAATAGGTGAAAAGTATGTCCTTCTGATAAATTTGCTTACCTGTGTGATGATCTTTTATCTCATGTCTCCAAATGGGGGGAGGGAGATCTAGTGAGCGAATACTTGTCTTATGTTGTGAGGTATTGGTCTGTAACTAATTTCTGCCATATTGCTGTCCACTTTTCTGAGCAGCTTTTGTCAGATAGTGTGACCATCTCCCAGTAGCTGGAAGCTTTGGGATTATCGAATATTGTGGTACTCTATGAATTTTGTTTCTGTTGTGTCCCTAATCTGCTCCACTGATTGACCTCTGTTTATTAACCAGTGCCAAATAGCTTTTATGATTCCTTCTTTTTGTATAGTTTCATCTGAAATCTGGTATGGCTAGGCTTGCTTCTGTTTCTCCATGAAGTTGCCTCAGACCCTTTCCCCCATGCCCCATTATTTCCCTTGAGATTTTTGTCCTTTTCTTCCTACAAATAAAAATTTTTAATTTTTTCTAATTCTCTTAAGTAGTCCTTTGGTAGTTTGGTATAGCACTGAATAAATTGAATTTCCTATTATTGTCATTTTTATTATGTTGGTATGATCTAACCTGAAAAATAAATATTCTCTAATTAATTGGATTTACCTTTAGTTCTGTAGTGCTTTGTAGTTGTCTTAGAGTTCTTGTGTTGTAAAGGTAATGGGAATTTGAAGACCTTCCCTGCTTTGAAAATATACTCTGCCCCCTGATAGGCTAAATGTAGTCACATGGAGACTGGTGGGAGGAGTTTGCTGAAGGGTGGAGGAGAGGCCACAGGAAGCTGGGAGTCAGAGCAGCTAGAAGGTGGGAGGAGAGAGGATGGCATGCAAGCAAGCAGACAGACTTGTGAGTAAATGTGGGTTTGTGGGAAAGCTAAAGGATGCTGTGGCTCTCTGTGCTGTTGTGGCCTAGTAACTTCTTTGCTACTATGATTCAATCAGCTTACTTTTGGGGGGATTTGGTTTTCTGGTGTCTGAATAAATGTTTTGCTTCTGTTTTCTATATGGAAAGTCTGTTCTGTTTTGTGATTGAGCACCATGTGGGTATATTTATAGTGACCATGGGTGCTGTGAATATTGCATTGTCACTGCATTTGGTGACAAGGATGGTATGTTTTCTTTCTCCCTAGCAAGGGAGTGGTCTAAAAGTATAAGGCTCTGTGAAAATTGGGAACTGAGATTACAGAAGGGAGAACCTAGAGATTTAGAAACATACTTGCAAAGAATATTAATAAAACCTGGGGGAGAGCTGGAAGCAATGTGTAGGAGGGGCTGGGTTTTACCACAGGTTACCATATTATGTGTAAGAGTAGAGACAAGCTCTTACAAGAGAAAACTCAACTGGAGAAAGAATTGACTATGTTCCAGCATTGGAGCTCTCATTTAGAAGAGCAAGCTGGAGGATCTCAGGGAGTAGAAGAGAGGGTTGTCATGAATCTGGCTTGGAAAAAGAAGCAGAAAAATAACAGGAGGAAAGTTCAGGCAGTTTTGGTCGAGACTGAGCCTAGTTGTTAGATGCGAGTGTATGTGTACAGCTTCATACAGTGTTTCATGGCCAAGCTTTTACAAGGACAGAAGCTTGCCCCATATTGAGAAGAAAGGAGAATCGGTGAGTCCAAACAGCGTTCAGGACAAAAAGTGAGGATTTCACTCAGCAGGAAATTACCAATACATTAAGTAGATTCACTCAAAGGATGGGGGAACCATTGGTGTCTTGAATGGTGAGAATCAGTGATTTAAGGCGCCAGAGGAGTATTGATAGTGGGGACTGCTTGAAATTTAAAAGTATTTGTCAGAATCCTTTTGTTTAGCAAGCTCCTGGAGACGTCATTTGGCGGGGGTAACAATAGGACCGATTTCTTGGTGTTAACTGCCGATGGATGCAATAAAATGTATCCCGCTGGTTCTGTGTGACCTATAGGAGACAGACCCTGGTATTCACTTAGAGACTGCTTGAGAAAGTTGAAAGAAGTAATGAAAACGGCTCTCATGGCTGAAGATGCAGATGTGTAGCATGATATCCCCTTAGCAGTTCCTCATAGAAATATCATGGTGAAGACTGCTTATAAGCTCCTACTTCTGACTCTACTAATTGGTGAAATAGGGCACCCTCTTTCAGAGGTGCTAGATAAGATTTCACAATTAAGTGACTTAGGGGAATGGGAAAAAGATAAATTTCCTCGAGAGAGAAAAGTAAATGGCCAGAGGATTCAAAGTCAGAATAGATTGATGAGAAAAGAATTGTTCACTGCTCTATTGAGAACAGGGGTAGATTTTAGAAGAATTAATGATATTCCAACTAATGAACTATATAAAATGTACATGAGATAAGGAGCTTACTGTCAGACGGAATACTGAAATAAGGGCTGCCCCTACAGATGCACCTGAACCATTGTATCCAAGTTTGCCACACCTGCAGGGAGAATAGGAAATTGGGCAAGCGCCAGCTCAGATTAAAGAAATACACAGACAAGATTTCAGATCCCATATCAATCTGACTATATATTTGAAAAATGAATCAGATATTGTAACCAGCGCATTGATTGATTATGAGATGGAGGCCTCCCTCATTTATGGGAACCCTGATAAGTTCAAGCATGGAACTCCTATGACTATCACAGGACTGGGAGGGGCTGAAATATCAGCCAGACAAGTCAAACTAAGGATGAAAATTGGACAGTTACCTAAGAAAGAATATATTTCGGTTATTGTAACCATCCTGAGTACATCACTGGAATAAATATCTTGAGAGGTATGAACCTGGATTTACCTGAAGATACCAATTTACAGTAAGGAAGATAGGAATTAATACAGTTTTAGTGAGAAAATAAAAATGGACCCAATCGTTTTACCTGAACCCTCTGAAGTAATTACTTTAAAGCAGTGTACTGGGGGGAAAGATGGGGTATTTGTGCCCAACCCCCCCCCCCAAGATAGTGTATTATGTGCTTATTTTCTATTGTCCCTGTTATATTGTTGCAAAGTTCTGTTGATACCAGTTACCCCACCAGTTATCCCTAAACTCTCATTAATCTAAGTAATGAGATATATTGTTGATGTATCTTTGCTATGTAAGGGATATGAAAAATCTTGGGGCCAAAAGTTATGGTAATGGGAATTTGAAGACTTTCCCTGCTTTGAAAATATACTCTGCCCCAATAGGCTGAATGTAGTCACATGGAGCCTATGGTGGGAGGAATTTGCTGAAGGGTGGAGCAGAGGCCACAGGATGCTGGGAGTCAGAGCAGCTAGAAGGTGGGAGGAGAGAGGATGGCCTGCTGTAATGAAAATGCACATTTGAAGATCTTCCCTGCCCTAGGCCCTTTGATTGGCTTAAGTGACTCAGAGAACCTTCTGTAATTTGAAAATATACTCTGCCCACTAATAGGTTGAATGTGATCACATGGAGCCTGTGGTAGGAGGCTTGGTTTTCAGGAATGACCACATCTTGATGCTGTGTGATTGGGCAGTGGGTCAAGAGGGTGGTTACATTCTCTGACCCAGGAGAAGGCTATATAAACCCTGATGGGAGGCTTTGCTTTGGGGCTCACTTTGAGAAGTGTTGTGTGATTTGACCAGATGAGACTCTGGGCAGCCGTTGAGAGCCCCCCGGCTTTGAAAACCCAGATGTTGATGCTTCCCTCTCTGGTAACTGTGATTTTGGTATTGATAATGGTTGGACAGTTTGGAAGCCTGTCTGTTTGATCTGTCTGTATACTCTGAAGCTCGGGGTGCTGACCTTTTCCCCCTGAACTAGGTAAATGATATATGTTTGTTTGATTAAAGTAAGCTTGTTAACCTATTTTGAGTTGCTTTCCTTTTGAAAAGCAGATCCAAGAACCTGTGTTGGCAGCCACCCTGGGAATGTTGCAGGCAGACAGGCTTGTCAGTAAATGTGGGTTTGTGGGAAGACTAAAGGATGCTGTGGCTCTCTGTGCTGTTGTAGCTTATTAACTTCTTCGCTAGTATGATGAAATCCGCTTACCAGTTTTGGGATTTGGTTTTCTGGTGTCTGAATAAATGTTTTTGCTTCTGTTTTCTATATGGAGAGTCTGTTCTATTTTGTGATTGAGCACTAGGTGGGTATATTTATAGTGACCATGGATGCTGTGAATGTTGCATTGGTGCTGCATGTGTGTATTTTGAAACATATACTCCAAATACTTTATACATTTGTTAGTTTGAATGAAATTTCTTTTTCTATCTTTGTCTGTTAGACTGTTAGTAATATATAGACATGCTAATGATTGGTGTGGATTTTATATCTTTCAGCATGGCTGATATGTTTGTTTTAATTAAATTTTTTATTGCCTTTTGAAATACACATGCATTGATGATAGCACTTAAGTGCCAGGCATCGTGCTAAGTGCTGAGAGTACAGTCTGTTCCACTGAAGAGCTTTCATTGTATTGGAAGATAGCTCACAAAAGGCAGGTGAGATGAGAGGGCCGGATGGAGGTGGTCGGCATGGGCTTGAGCTCTAAGTCTAAAGAGTTTGGAACAGCACTTGGTGGGGAATGAAGGGAGCCTAGCCTAAGCCCTCCCCAAACCTAGGAGGCCCCAGGAGGAGCTCACCAGCTGGAGAAAGGCAAGCATAGTTTTGTTCTTCTCTTTGTTTGTTCTCATGATTTTTTTTCTTGTCTTATTAAGTAGCATTTCTACATAGGAGTCAGATAGTAGTGGTGACTTGCGCTTTTTTTTCCCTTTTTGGAGTGGGGGGAAGGCAGGGCAATTGAGGTTAAGGGACTTGCCCAAGGCTATTAAGTGTCTGAGGCTGGATTTGAACTCGGGTCTTCCTGACTTCAGGGCCGGTACTCAATTCACCTAGCCGCCCCAAAACATTTCTATTGTCTTTTTCTTTTTTAGATGGGTGAAGGGAAGGCAATATGGGTTAAGTGACTTGCTCAAAGTGAAGTGTCTGAGTCAAACTTGAGCTCAAGTCCTCCTGACTCCAGGACCAATGCTCTATTCACTGCACCACCTAGCTGCCCCTTGACTTTCTTTAACCTTAATCTTATTAAAGGTGTCTTACGATATTGGCTCTTGCTTTTAGATGGATACTACTTAGCATACCCATTTATTCCTAAGCTTTCTAGTGTTTTAAGCAGAAACATACTATAGTTTTAAAAAGTTTTCAGTATATGAACATGGGTACAGTACATCTACACACTGTAGGTGTGGTGTGTGTGTATAAAATTTGGGTTATAGTTTTATTAGAGTCCTTTATGTTCCTTTTTCTTTGTTGATCCAATCCTGCATTACTGGTATAAATCCTCTCCAGGCATAGCTGGCAGTTTTAATATGTTGATGTATCCTTTTTGCTAACCTCTTGTTTATGTTCATTGAGGGTATTTGTTCTATAACTTTATTTGTCCCTAGTATAAGTATCAATGCAATATTTGTACCATTAAAAGAATTTGGAAGTTTCCTTTCATTTCCGAAAATTTTTTTTGAATGTGCCTGGTTTTGGAGGAAAGTTTGCCCTGTTCAATTTCTTTTTCTGATTTGGGGTTACTTAAATATTTTATTTCTTATGTTGATATTTTGGGGATTTGGTGGGGAATGGATATCGGAACAGTGGTCCTGTCCACTTTAATCCATTTAATCTAAGTTAGCAGGTCTGTGAGAATATAATTGAGGAAATTAGTTTTTGATTGTTTCCTGTATTTTATTGTGAATTTTCCTTGCTTCATTTTTGATAGAAACAATTTGATTCTCCTTTTAATGAGACATATGTTTAAAAAAATTCCTAATTTAACTTTTTTGTTTTAAATTTTATCTCTTTAGAATTTAAATCTCGCTATTTAGTTTTCCCTATTTTTATTTGTAGCTTTCCAAGTTTTTTAAATTGTATGCCCAGTTCATTGGATTTTTTTCTCTATTGATAAGAAATCAGAAATAAATTTTTCCATGAGTTTTGCAAGGTTTTATTATTTTCTTTGATGAAATTTTCTGTTGCCTCTGTAACTTGTTCTTTGATGCATTGTAATTAAATCATATAGTTTTTAACTGAATAAACATTTGAAAAATTCTGAACTTCAGCACACCAAAAACAGCATTTCCATATATGTAGTAGAACATAAAAAGAGTATTCTGCTTGAAACTACAAATCTGTTTCAAATCTGTTTCTACTCAGTTAATCCTGCTGTTCAGTGCTTTCTTCTGTATGTTTTTTTTAAAAGTTTCAGTGGCCCTTTTTCTTGATTACTCATCACTCCCTCACTTAAGTTAACTAAGAGAAAATAATGGGGAAAATCCTTGTAAGCCTAGTTGAGTAAAAGTAAAAATCCGTGGTCCTGTCCAAAAATATATTTTACCTCTTTCTGGCTCTGGGGACATAGTTTGATCTTTGCATTTTTCACAGACTTCTTAAATCTTTCAAAGTTTTGGGGTTTTTTGTCCATGTATAAATTGTTCTATTGGCTGTGCTTAGTTCATACTAATCAGGATTTTCAGAAGTGATCCCCGATTTCTTATGGCACAATTCTAATCCATTATTGTCACAACACTACAATTTGTGAAACTATTTCACAGTTGTTAAGAGGGAACCTTAAATGTTTTAAATGTTTTCCCCTTTTAATGCTTTCTGCAGAACAGAGCCAATCTTCTCCTAGGCCCTCTATTTCTTACTTAACTCCCACAATAACCTTTAAAGACATTAAGGTGCTTAAGAATATTTTTTTCTTCTCATCCTATTAGAATGTTAGTAGCACTACTTCATCATATAACCTCATCATACATCTTTTTCCAATTGACCAAATAAATCTTACTTTCTTGATTCCTCCACTTTTGTGTTCACATTTCAAAGTTTCTACTCAGCTCTATTCTTTTTGTCCAGAAATACTCAAAAGTTCTCTTACATTAATGGTTCGTTTTCCTTCTCTCTCTCTCCCCCCCGGCCCCCTTGTATTTTGTTTATCTTTAGTTTAAACTTTTTGGAATATCGTATTCCAAGATCTTTAATTTATAGTAGACACTGCCACGCCTTGTGTAATCCTGACTAAGAGAAGTTTTGTCATACTTGAACTACTTTTTTTCAAAAGTATTTTTTCTTTGACTGTGACATTTCTGGGAGTTTTCTTTTTAGAGTTTCTTTCAGAAGATAAAGTGGAGGATCCTTTGTATCTCTCTCTTAACTCTCACAGTTTGCTGACCTCATTATTCAATGGGAAAATGCTCTCTCCAAAGTTACTAATGATTGCTTCAGTTGTCAGATCTGTTCTCAGTACTTGTCCTTCTCTTTGACACTGTCTTCTTACTACTCCTCTTTCTGGGTTTTAGTCACTCTTGTTTCTCCTCCTACCTACTGACCCAAAGGGCTTTATCCTGGATTCTCTCTTCTTCTTCCTCTGTATTATTTCATTTGGTGATCTTCATCAACTCCCATAGAGTCACTTATCATCGTTGTGTGGATGGTTCCTAGATCTTCTTAATTGGCCTTAACCTCCCTGCTGACCTCCATTCTGACGTCCCCAACTGCCTATTGGCCATCTTGAATTGGATGTCCCATAGGTAACTTTTTTTTTTGGTGGAGCAGTTGGGCTTAAGTGACTTACCTAGGGTCACACAGCTAGTAAGTGTTGCAAATGCCTGAAGCTGAGTTTGAATTCAGGTCCTCCTCACTCCAGGGCCAGTGTTCTATCCACTGCTCCACCAGGCTGCCTCTCCCACAGATGTCCTTACACCAAGGGTGGGGAACCAAAGGGAACTTGTGGCCCTTGGACTGAATCCAAACTGAACCCAAAATCCTTTAATAAAAAGATTAACAGGGATTGTTCTGTAAAACTTGGACTCAGTTAAAAGGCAGGTCGCCCCCAAGGACCTAGAAGGCCACAGGTTCTCCACCCCTATCTTATATTCAACATGTCCAGCACTAATTATATTTATCTCTCAACCCTCCTCCTTCCATACTTTTGTATTCCTGCTGAGGGTGGCATCATCCCTTCAGCTTTGAAACCTAGATAAAATCTTACCATATTAACATGTGCCCCCTCTCTTCTCTGATGGTGCCACCCACCTGGTTCAGGCCTTATCATCTCACTCCTTTTGTCAGTAAACTACTATTTGGCATGCCGCTCTTGCCACACAGCTCTCTGTGATTTTCCCATGTCTCCCCCAGTAAACTTGGGCACCCCATCATTTCTAGCCCTCACATCTTCTTAGCCACTCACCCCCATAATTGGTGACTCTGCAGTTCCTCAAAAAACAGTTCTCTTGCCTCCTGGTGAATACCTCCTGGCATCTTCCTACTGTGCCCCACACCAGGAATGTTCTTCCCCCTCCTCTCCTCCTGACTTCCCTGGCTTCCCTCCAGTGCCTTCCCCAGGCAGCCTTTGGTGCACTCTGGTGCCTGCCTCTGCTGATGACTTCCTCTCTAGCCTGTCCAGGAGCATTTTTGTTCGTGGTGAGCTCCTCGAGGATTCTTGTGCCTCTGCCCTCATTTGCATCCCCAGTGTGTAGCCCAGTGCCAGGCCCTTACTGAATGTGCACTTGCCGGCTTTGCCCTCTGTTAACATGAGATCAGGGCGGTTTGCAGGGAGGCTTTCTTTGCTTTCTTTAAGTCGTGGTTTTCAGAAAGTTCACTGGCTTTTGGCTGATATTTTCTTGACCTGTTTATTGGTTTTTGATCACAGACAGATTCATTTCATTCTCTTTCTAATATTTTGATTTTGTGCTCATGAAATCATTTATTTTTGTTTGATTTATTCTTGTTATCAGAGATTCTCTTCACTTTCCTCTTAGTTCTTCCCTCCAGAATTTTTATTTTCATTTTTTCCCTTTTGCTTCATTTCTTCTAGGTCTTCACATAGTCTTTGCTGGAATATCTTTTATCATGGATTGCATGTTTCTTTTGTTTCCTTGGGTTTGCAGTACTTTTCTGTACTCACTCATCTCTTCATCTTTAGTTCCTGATTTGGGGCTCTGCACTAGGACCAGGCTTCTCTTCAGAGCTTGCTCTGGTGTGACAAGAGAGGGCTCCTTGGGACCTTGAAGTCACTGCTGCACTTCAGTTGGCCTACTGCCACCATCCAGTACTCCCAGGTCCTTACTCGGAGATGTTCTGATTACATGGGGCTTTCTCCTGGAGCCCTCTGCTCTTGTTTCTGGACAGAGAGCCTTGCCAGACTATTTATGTCCCTGGCATTACTAGGTCATGTTAGGAGGATACTCTGTACTGGCAGGGCCCTCTTGCCTATTTACTGATTTTGAACTTCTGTCTCTTTAGTTTTGGTTTGAAAGAGGTCAGTGCTGTAGTTTCTCATGGGGTATCTTGATCTCATGTGAATTTAGGATTTTGCTGTAGTAGGTGTAAGGGCGCTGGGTGGTCTATCTCTTGTTCGGGCACCTGTCTTGACCTTAAGATTTCAAATTAAAATTTAATCCTTCTTTAAAGAACTTTTGTTGAATGTAGTAAAATAAATAATGTAGAAAACTAACTGGAGGTGGTTGAGTAGGGGAGGAAATTGCTTACTCTGCTTAAGGAAAGTTATTTTTGCAGCTATCTGAGGATGAATAGAGTGGAAACTATGGAGGCTGTATCAGTAGTGAGAAGATAAATGAATAGGGGAGATGTTATGGAGGGAGAAGGTGCAGGACCTGGCACACATTTGGAGATGTGGGTAAGAGGAATAGAGTATTGAGGATGAGGATTATGGGTAATAAGCCAATCATCATTGTCCTAGTGTGAGGTCGCTTTTTCCATGTGATACTGAGAAATATGCTTATTCTTTGGTGGTGCCCATCAGAAGATGCCATGGATCTTTTAGCTTTGTTTACTCCGGCAATTTGTTTAATTCTGTATTTTTCTTTTGTTTTATCTTTGTTTAATTTGTCCAACTCTGAGAAAGGCAATTAAAGCTCATGTTGTGTTATGAGTATCTTTTTTTTTTTGCAGTTCATTAATTTTTTTCTTTAAGTACTTAGATGCTATGCCATTTGGAACATATTAGATTTTTAAATCAACATTGATTTGTTTTCTCTAGTTACTTTGAGCTTAATGTCATTTATTTCTATGGATAATGTAGATTCTTATTTTTCCTCTGTCTGAGAGCACAATTGCAAATGCTGCATTATAGTAGATTTTGTTGTAGCCTTTCACTTTTATTCCTTTGCTTTTTAGCAGTGTTTCTTGTAAGCAACAGATTATTCTAGAGTTTTGCTTTTCTTTTATTAAATCTGTCACTTTCTTTTATTGGATTATTTAATCAGTTCCTATTCAGTTATGAGAATTTGTGTTCTTCCATTTGTATCTTTAGTATTTTTTTCTGAATTATTTTTTTTTGTTTCTTGTCCTTATTTAAGTGATTACTTTCCCCCATAATGATTAGTTTTGCTTAATTTAAGATAACTCTTTCTCTACCTAACTTTGAAGTTTTTCTTTCTTTCACTTAGTTATCTAAACTTAATCTTTTTTCACCATCTCAGGTAAATGATTAATTAAAAAAAAATCTCCTCCCTTCCAACTTTTTAGTGGGGTTTTTTCTGCATCTTTTTCCAAAAAGGATTTCTTTGCCTTTTGCACTAAATTTGATTCTTCTGACTTTATGTTCTTTGATTTGTGTTTCTATGGTTTATTGTTAGCCTCTTTTTGTTCCTTATTAAATTTAAAGGTTCTAGAGTTCCAAGTTTGAATTCCCTGTTCCAGTCAGTTTTGTTATTGCCTTCTAGATCTTGCCTCCTTCATGCTTCTCATCTGTTTTTCTTCATACTCAGAAGTAACAATTTCAGGGAAATAACAAGGAAAGACGTATTGGTCCTTGTATAATCAATTCTGTGTGGTCCCATTGTACCATCCCAGGATTGCTTTCCCATTTGCCAGACAGTCTTCTCTCTGGATCTATTCCTTCTCAGCTGGGTGCAGGTTTCACCCAGGAGCTCAGATTTCCCTTATCCTATCTGAAGCAGGATGTTGGCCATAGAGACGGCTCTCAGAGGAAATGGACTCCCTCATCACCACTTCTTGGCACATTAGGCCCTTTTGTACAGTCTTCGTCTCCCATTTAAGAGACCTGACATCTTCCCCTGTGGAAGTACATCCTCTCTCCCATTGGGTAAAGATGTCCCACTTTCTTTTTACCTGTTTTCTCTCCCTTTGCCACCTTTCTCCTGTGACCGCTTTTCTTTCTGAGAGACTATGACCTATATTCCCTTCACTGTTTGCCCGTGGACTTGATTAGGATATATTAAATATTCCCCTCTCTTCCACCTCCCTCTTTCTCTTCTATTCCTTTTCATCCCCCAGTAATACCTTGATTCATTTGTAGGAGTGATTGTGGCCTTCTCCTATTTCTTTATATTCTGATTTTCTCTTTTCGTCATTGTGTACCTTCAAAAAGAAACCTCTTAATAATCCCTCTCCACACATTGTTGTGGTTTTGAAGTCCATAGATGTCTTCCTGGTCCCTCCCCCCTTTTTTAAATCGTCTTTAGAGGTGGGACAATTTATTTCATTACCTTTCTTGTGCTTTCATTGTTTGTGGGTATTTGCAAGGTAAATAATTTCACATTATTTTCTTCTTTTCACAGGAATGCTTTAAATGCCTTTTTTGTTGTGCGTGATTTTTATAATTAACAAATATTTATTTTCTTTTTTTTTCTGCCTTCTCTCTTCCCTTCCCATTGGAATAAACAAAAAAACAAAATACTTGTAACATGTGCAGAGTCAAATCTAGATATTGTTGTTCAGTTGATTTAGTCTCATCTGATTCATAACTTCATTTGGGGTTTTCATGGCAAAGGGACTTGAATGGTTTACTGTTTCGTCCTCCAGCTCATTTTACAGATAAGGAAACCGAGACAAATAGGGTTAAGTGACTTGCCCAGAGTCATACAGCTAGTACAAGTCAGAGGCTGAATTTGAACTCATGAAGATTTGAACCTTCCTGATTCTAAACCTAAAACTATTCACTGTGCCACCTAGCTCCCCTAATCTTGGCATTGACCATGTCCAAAAATCGGTCTCAATAAATAACTTTTACTAAATGTTGTCTAACTTTTTTATGGATGATTAGGCTTAAGTTTGCAGGAAATGTAATTTTGAATTGCAGCTTTGCTTTTTGTAATATATTATTCCATTCTTTTTTTTTTTTTTTTGTGGTTTGATTGTTTTGTGTTACTCCAGATTCCTACCTTTATATTTGAAGTTTTTTTTTCTCCTGGTTCTTGCAGAATCGGTTGTTTGTCGTTGGAATTATTCAATCCCACTACCATATCTTGGAGTTGAAGCAGTGTAATTTTGTGATGATATTCTGTGGGTTTTAAAATTTGTGCTTTGTCTTCTATCTGCAGAAATTATGGTCAGTTTTTTTTTAATTTCTTGAAGAATGGTGTTCAGATAAATTTTTTTAACTTGCCCTGTGTTTTTTGGGAATGCTGGCATGCCTTCTTTGTATCCCATCTTTGAGATCAGTGGCTTTTCCTTGTCTAGAGAGCATCTCTTTTACCAGTGTTTCTTTTTGCTTCTCTTCCAGATGGTCCTTCCTTCAGTCTGTATTCCCAGTTTTCTGTCCTTTCTTCCACTTCTTTGGAGAGGCTTACCATGGTTGAGCTGACTCTGTTTGACTCTGTCAGGCCATGAGTTCTGCCATTTGTTCCCTTTAAGTTTCTCTCAAGATTCTGGTTTCTCTCTTGATCCATTCAGGACCATCCTGGAAGGAGGGTTCCACATTCCATGTACTCAGCACATTCTGTGCTGCATCAGACATCTTTCTGCTTTTTCAGGATTTCTTTAGAGAGGTTTTTAATCTTTTGTTTGATTTAGTCTTCACTTGCACTTCATGTCTTATTATCATCTGTTGATTTACCTGGTTATGCTTTAAGTTTAATTGAATTTTTTTTCTTACTGAAATGTTTGGTGTGTTTAACTATTTTTTGCCTTACATTTTCCTGTTGCTCACTTTGTATTCTCTCCCAAGTAGCTTTTAGTGGCACAGGACTGGCCTCAGCTGGATTCTAGTCCCCTCTCTTTTGGGCCAGACTCAATCTGGTATGCTGGCCCCTGTCTCCCTGTTTTTTGTTCCATGGCTGGGCTGCATTGACTTCTGCTCTTGTAGGGTTGGGGAAATGAAGAATAGTTGGTCCAGGAGGAGCCTCTAAAGGCTTGGAGTTCCCTAACCAGGCAGAAGGGAGCTCGATGTCTCCTCCTAGTCATACCCTTTTCTGGCTTGGCAGAGTCTTATCAGCTGCTTGTTGAAACAGGATGATGGGGAAGGAGCAAGGAGGGGTGCTCCAGGGGAGTCTCTGCAGCAGGAAGGAAATCCCTAAGTGGGTCCCACAGTACAAGTCAAGGGAGGTTGGTTTGTGTATCCTGGAGCATGTAGACTGGTGGACAGGGAGGAAGCCTGAGAAGGCTTAGTAGATTAGCTTTCTCCACTCTTAATTTATTGGGCTTCTTGATTTCTTGTCTTGTGGAAACAATTGTAATTGCACTACCTCTGGTGCCTGATTACTCTTGGGGGGGGTGGGGGGGAGGGAGGTTTGCAAGTTCACAGAGACCAAAGAAAATGTTGCATCCTCTCTCTTGGTTACATAACCTAGAAGTAATTCTAGCAGCCTCCTAACTCAGCTTCCCTTTTTAAAACCGCTGCCAGAGTAGTCACTGTCATGCATAGATGTGGTTATGTTGCTGGTCTGCACAAAAATCCTCCTTGCTACCTGTTCCTCACTCCTACCAGACATTCAAAAGCCTTTGCATGAAATGCAGGTTTCTCCTCACGTCAGTGCTCTTGCTCTACCTCTGGCCCTTCCTCAGTGAAGCCCTCTGCATTCTCAGCCTTTTAGGTCTGCAGTGTGTCCTTCCTCTCCCTCTCCTTCACCCTGTTAAAGCCCTGCCCACTCTACTGGGTTAAAGCATCATCTCCAGAAAGGCCTCAGAGGGATGTACCCATTTGTACAGATGTGCTTGTAGATGCTAGCTGCTAAAGTGGCACAGGCTTGTTGACCATAGAAGGGAGATAGCTTTCCTCCTTCTTGTACTTGCAGGCCCTGGAGCTGGCAGTTTTAGGTGAACCAGACTGAGAAACACTGAGATGGGGCAGTCACAATCTGAGAAAATCTTCAAGTGAGGAGGAATGTCAGAATTCCTCATTACCAGTATCCCCAGCAAGCTGTTACCTTGCCAAGTACTTGAAGAATTCCAGGGCTAAGGAATTTTCAACTTCCCAAGGCAGCCTGTTCCTTTGCTTTAAATAGCTTTAAGTGATGGGAATGTTTTCCTTATGTTAAGCTGAAATCTTGCTATCATTGCCTCTTTCCAGTGATCTTCATTGTTGGTTACAGTAGATGAAAAAGTAGAATAGATCAGAGTATCTCGCCTGATGTGGGCCCAAATCACATTTCCTTAGAGGAGCCATTGGCTTCTCCAGACAAGCTTGAGAAATGGTTATTTGGTGATTAGGTGAAGGAAGAGGAGTAATCCTGGAGAGCTAGCTGCCTGGGCCTTGGTTGCTCCACTACAAAGAATTGTCCAAAAGTAAACTGTGTGTGATGGGTAAAGATTTTTAAAGGATAACGTTGACCATCTTCCCACTGCTGTGCAAATCCAACTAAACTCTGTCCACGAGGGTTGGATGTATTAGTGTTGGGGGGCAGGGGAACAATAACCAGATTTTCTTAGAATGTGAATCCAGGGAGGTACTCTGATGGGGAATGAGTTGGCTAAAAAGATGGTTTGCCCTTGGAAAACTTTCCCATGAAAAAAAAAATAACTTCTCACTAAGCCTGTCTGAAATTAGGTGATAAGTAGTTCTATCCCATTCCTCTAGGGCCAAGCAAGAAGTGGAATGTTTCTTCCTGAACCAGTGACTGACTGACAGACACAGCACTTGTTAATTGTGCCTCCTACTTTTTCCTCTCCCCAACCCATCATCCATCCTTCCAGGCCAAAAATTCCAAGTTTCTTCAGTCAGTGCCTTTATAGCATCGATTAAGGCCTGTCATTGTCCTTTTTCAATACATTCTTGAGAAATATAACTGGCTGCTAGACCTCCTCAGAATGTACCATGGACTTCTCATGCAGATGGGCCCCCAAGCAGTACCTAGTCTTAACAGTGGGACACCTGTGTTAGTGTACCCCAAAGAACAAGCTGTTCAGTGCTTTGGGACCTCTAGAGCTTAAAACATAGGAGAAACTCCAGGTAGTCTTTGGCTGCCCTGTTGGTCCAAGTCAGAGAACCTAGAGATCAGGGACTGGTTTTTTCCCCTTTTTTTGTATTCCCCACTGCTGAGCACATAGTAGGCACTTAATAAACGCATGCTGACTTGAAATGAAATAGTTGGGGTGGGCAGAGTCAAGGTGGCAGAGTAGAAACAGCACTTCCGCACCGCTCTGGCCCACACCACTTCAAATTTATGTAAAAGGTGACTCTGAACAAACTCTGGAGCTACAGAACCCACAAAATGACACAGAGAAGCTAACCTCCCACTGAGGACAGCCCGGCAGCCTGGCAAGGAGTAGCCAGTGCAGTGCTCTGGGAGCCGAGCCCAGGACTGAGTCCGAGGTTTTAGCCCCAGGGTGGCCGGACCAACAGCCAGCTGGAGGGACTCCAGAACCCCAGCAGGTGTGGCATTTCCAGAATTACCAACACATAGTTGCCAAGGATAAAGTGAGAGGTCAGTGCAGTATGGACTTTGGGACCTACTAGGTGGGAGAGCGAATCAGCCTCTTTCCCCTGGGGTCAAGAAGCCACTAAGTGGCAGCACAGGGAGCGCCAGGTTGTAGCTTCAGCTCCTGGCCTGCAGACTGTGGGGGGACCAGGTGATCAGTCTGGAAGGTAATCACTCTTGCTTTAACCTTCTTGGATCTGGATTGCAGCCTAGGGTGGAGGTCTTGGGGTGTGTGACCAGCTTGCCAGAGCATGTGGAGGCTTCAGAGAGGCCACCCAACTAATACCTCTGGCAGCTGAGAAAACCCCAGAGTTTGGGACAGAAGCTCTTCTGGCTGGTGGCAGAGTCTTACTGTGGCAACAAGCCCAAAAGTCAAGTAATTGAGTGGCAACATGCCTAGGCAAAGGAAACAAATGGAAAAATTCAACATTAAACTCCTGTTTTGGGGGCAAAGAGGATCAGAGCATGGAACAGTAGGACTGGGAGGTCAGAACTCCTGCACCAAAAGTCCCAAATGAAAATACAAGCTGGTTACAGGCCATAGAGTACCTTGAGAAGTGGAGGAAAAATTGGGAAGAGAAATGAGAACAATGCAAGAAAAATATGAAATGAGAGTCAACAGCCTGACTGAGGAAAATGACACCTTAAAAAATAGACTAACTTAAATGGCAAAAGAGGCTCAAAAAGGCAATGAGGAGAAGAATGCCTTAAAAAGCTGAATTTGCCAGGTGGAAAAAGAATCTCAAAAGTTCACTGAGGAGAATTATTCCTTCAGAATTAGACTGTAGCAAGTGGAAGCTAGTGACTTTATGAGAAATCAAGATGCTATTAAACAGATCCAGACAAATGAAAGAATAGAAGGCAATGTGAAATATTTCATTGGAAAAATCACTGACCTAGAAAATAGATCCAGGAGAGATAATCTAAAAATTATTGGACTATCTGAAAAACATGATCAAAAAAAGAACCTAAAAACCATCCTTCAAGAAATTCTCAAGGAAAATTGTCCTGATATTTTAGAACCAGAGGACAAAATAGAGGTTGAAAGAATCCACTGATCACCTCCTGACAAAGATCCCAAAAAGAAAACTCCTAGGAATATTATAGCCAGGTTCTAGAATTCCCAAATGAGAAAATATTACAAGCAGCCAGGAAGAAATAATTTCAATATTGTGGAAACTCAATCAGGATAGCAAAGTATCTGGCAGCTTCTACACTGAGGCATTGAAGGGCTTGGAATATGATATTCCAGAGGGCAAAGGAGCTGGGATTGAAGCCAAGGGTCACCTACCCAGCAAAACTGAGTATCAAGTTTCAGGGGAGAATATGGTCTCATTCAGTGGAATAGACTAGGACTTTCAAGCATTCTTCAGGAAAAAACCAGAGTTGAATAGAAAATTTGACATTCAGACTCAAGAAGCAAGAGATGCTTGAGAAGGTAAACAGGGGAAAGAAAAGGAACTTATCAAAGTTGAACTGTTTACATTCCTACATGGAAAAACTATAGCTGTAACTGATGAAACCTTCCTCATTATGAAAATAATTGAAGAAGGGTGTATGGGTATATGAATACATACGTGATTGTATGTTTATATGTTTACAGGTATACATGGATAGAGGGCACAGGTTGAATTTGGTGAGAAGGGATGATACTTAAGGGGTGAAGTTAAGAGGTGAGAAAAAAATATAACGAGGAGATGGGGAGAGACAGAATGGGGTAAATTATCTCATATGGAAGAGGCAAGGGAAAATGGTTGCAGGGGAGGGAAAGAACAGGAAGGCAAAAAGACAAAACCTTGGCAGCCCGAAGAGCCGAGCCCAGATCCTCGGTTTTAGCCCCAGGGCGGCTGGGCCTTCAGCCAGCTGGTGGAACCCCAGAACACCAGCAATTGTGGTGATTCCAGAATTATCAGCACAGATATGCCTAGGACAAAGTGAGACGTTAGTGCCCTATGGACTTTGGGACCAGTATTTGGGGAACACTTTGGCTTCCTCCCCTGGGGGGCTGCTGAAGAAACAGCTGCACAGAAGCCATTTTGCAGCATCAGTAGTGGCTCTAGCTCCTGGTCTACAAACTGTAGGGAGATCCAGCAATCAGTCTGGGGATTAATCACTCTTGCTTTAAACTGCCTGGATCTGGATTGTGGTCTGGGGGGGGGAAGTTTGGGGTGGGTATCCAACTTGCCAGAAGAAGGGTACATGGCATATGTTCACAGGTATACATGGATAGAGGGCACAGGTTGAATTTGATGGGAAGGGATGATTATTATTATTTTTTTTGGAGGGCAGTTGGGGTTGGGTGACTTGCCCAGGTTCACGTGGCTGGGTTTTTGTTTGTGTGTTGGGTGTCTGGGGCCAGATCCAGGCTCGGGTCCTTCTGGCTCCAGCGCTGGCTTTCTGCTCGCTGTGCCACCTAGCCTCCCCAAGGAAGGGATGATTCTTAAGGGGTGAAGTCAAGAGGTGAGAGAGGAAAGTGGCAAGAGGAGATGGAGAGAGACAGGGTAGGGCAAACTATCTCATGTAGAAGAGGCAAGGGGAAGTAGTTGCAGGGGAGGGGAAGAACAGGAAGGCAAAAAGTCAAAAGCATATTCTCATTGAAGTTGGCTCAAGGAGAGAATCACATACATACTAAATGGAATATCTTACCCTCACTCACTCTCCTGAGTAGGGGGAAGGGGGATGAGACGGGGGATGATGGAGGGGAGAGCATTCTGGGGAGAGGGGATGTTAGAAGTACTCACTATCAAAGAGGGACAGGATCAAAGTAGGGAATGGACCAGGTGGGAGGTGAGACAGGTGGGAGGGAAATATAAGCAGTCTTTTACAACATATCTACTATGGTAAGGTAATGTTTTGCATAGATATACATGTACAACATATACTGAATTGCTTATCTTCTCAGAGGGAGTGGGTGACAAGGGAGAAAGGGAATGGATCTAAAAATCGAAGTTTTGAAATTAAATGTTTTATAAGATGTCCAGGCATTGGGGCTCAGAGATTCACCTTGCCCTAATGGCAAAGTCGAAGGGGGTATGGGAGAAAATACGGGAGAGAGCAGATTGGATGAGAGGATATTTAGTGGGACTGCTATTCTGGGGTGGTGGGTAGGGAAAAAATGGGGGAAAAATGTAACTCATAATCTGGTGGAAATGAATGATGTAAACCAGAAGTTAATAAAGCATTTGTTTAATTAAAAAAAAAAGACAAAACCTTATTCTCACTGAATTTGGCTCAGGGAGAGAATGACATACATACTGAATGGGATATCTCACCCTGTAGGAGAGTAGGGGGGAGGTGGATGAGAGGGGAGATGATGGAAGGGAGGGCAGGCTGGGGGGGAGGGAAGTTGGAGGCACCCACTTTTGAAAAGGGACAGAATCAAAGTGGGGAATAGACCAAGGGGGAGGTGGGATGGGAGGGAGGGAAGTGTGGTCAGTCTTTTACAATGTATCTACTATGGTAATGTTTTGCATAGTTACACATGTACAACATATACTGAATTGCTTTTCTTCCCAGTAAGAGTAAATGACAGGGGAGGAAGGGGATGAATCTGGAATTCGAAGTTTTAAAATCAAATGTTTAAAAATATATAAATACTATCATTAATACTATTTTACATGTAATTGGGAAATATACAGGCATTGGGACATGGGGATTCACCTTGTCCTACTGGAAAAGTTGAAGGGGGTTTGGGAGAGAGCAGATCGGATGAGAGGATATCCTATCCAAATGCTATTCTGGGGTGGGTGGGGAAAAATTTTTAAATCAAAATCTGGCAGAAATGAATTATGTAAACCAGAAGTTAATAAAGCATTGGGGGGAAATGAAATAGTTCCTTGCCTTGTATTCTTTGTTCTAGATTTGCAGTTGATTTTGGGAAAGGGGAAGAAATTCTATATAGGACTTGAGATTTAATAGGGGGGAGGAGGAGAAGCACCTACTAAATGTCAGGCCCTGTACTAAGCACTGTTTTTCTTTAACAAATATTACCTCATTTAATCCTCACAACAACTCTGGGAGGTAGGTGCTGTTGTTACTCTATTTTACAGTTGAGGAAAGTGATGCAAACAGAGGTTAAGTGGGCTAACACTAACAGCTAGTAAGCATCTGGGGCTGAATTTGAACTCAGAACTTCCTGACTCCAGGCCCAGAGCTCTGTCTACTTCATACCAGCTACCTCAGAACAGAGGCAAGTATCATATTGGACTTGGCAAGATATTCTAACTTGTCAAGAGGTTCTTAGATCATAACTACTTCTGTCATAGCTATCTTATGCATCTTTAATCCTGTCACCTGCAGACTTTGCTAAGACTGTGAATGCTTGGAACTCAGTGGTGGAGGGCAGAGCTCCAGGTGAGCTTCGGCCTGCCTCCATAAGGAAGTCCACGTGTGCTGGGGTCAGCAGAATTTTCCAGATTTACCAGGCTCTTGTGGCAAGTGCCCTATCCAAGTGCTCCCCAATTCTCTTTCATAAAGGTTTTTCAGTCTTGTCAGGAATCCATGCCAGTCTCTCCAGTGTATAGTTTTCCAGGGTGTTAGCACTTTCCAAGACCTCTGATTCCTCTGGAATTTCCACCCTTTGAATGCTTTAAGCACTATCAGATATTCTTATGGGAGTGTTAACTTAAAGCTGAGAGGAGACTTAGAGGCCATCTCATCCAGTCTTTTCATTTTGTAGATGAGGAAATTGAGGACAGGAAAGATGAAGTATTAACTAGTAAAGGCATAACATGAGCTAGACCTGCTCCAGTCCAACCCTTTTGCCTTGGTGCCATTTTTTATTTCCATTTGCTTCCAGTCATTTTATTCCCCTGTGTCTTGTCTCCAGCCCAGAGTCAAAGTGTGAGTTGGGGAGCTCAGAGGCCCTCTGGCCCTATGTGCACAGACACAAGAATCTCCTCTGCTTAGAGACATCTTGAGGCTGGCCCCCACTGTGAGATGGCCCTCGTGGTCAAGGGATTCTTCCATAAGTCAATTTTGAATGTCACGCTTGGTGATCTTATACCTAATTCTACTCCCTGGACCAGAGCAGAACAAAGGAAGCCACCTTTCCCCTGCTGGGCCAGCCCGTGCCTTCTTCATCAGGCACAAATTCTATACATTGATCTCAATTCTATACATTGATCTCCATAGGGTCCTTGTTGCCTCTGATCGTTTGGTGACCTCTCAAGTGTGCTGGCATCCTTCAGATGTGGTGCACATGGCACTCCACCGTCAGTCTTACCACCTTGTTACCATGCCTCTTAATGAAACCCTGGATTGGGCAAGATTTTTTTTTAATTGTCACTTCACATTTTTCATGTAAAACTATTGTCTAGCCATACTTTCCCCATTTGAATTTATGAGCCTGATTTTTTTGGAACATAAATGTAGGTCTTGAGATTCCTAGGCCTTAAATGGAGTTGGGTGGTTTTCCCACTGTTTCCCCTTTTGGATTCTGGTTATTTTCCAGTGTAAAACAAGAGTTTTGTAGTTTCCCGGTTTTGTATGGGGTACAAAGTTGACGAGTAGGTCACTCACGATTCTACCTAAGCTTGAATAGCCTGGCGCAGAGGGCACCCTTGTAGAAACCAAGTTTGCATTGCCCAGCGTTAACTACTCTGCCTTCATTCAGTCAGCCAGCTCCATATCTGCCCAGCTGTTAGCTGCCCAGCCTGTCACACTCAATATTTTACATGAGGCAAGGATCAGAAACTCCAACAATCCAAGTACATGGGATGCCTGGCATTCTCCTGATTGACCTGCTCGTCTTGTCAGCTTTCCTCAGGATAACTTCTGGGGTGTCCTGGCCTCCGATACTCTGGGACTATGTTTATGAAGCTGCATTACTCCTTCATCTTTGTTCACTGGTACTTGCCCTTTTTGCTTTTCTCTGCTTTATATCTTTAAAAATTGAATCACCCATACTTTGACATCTTTAGACACCATTCCTCCTTCCTCATTAGACCAATTTGTTTCATTAGTATTTATTTCTTTAGTGCTTCCTACTAGCACTACCTTATTCCAGCTGTGGGATCCTGATGGTCCTTTCTCTGAACCCTTTAAAAACAGTCCTCCCAAAGCCCAAGACACGTACCAGTGCCCAGAATTCAATCTTTGCTTGTCCTGGAACCCTGAACTTGGGTTCATATCTCCCCCTCTGGCTCTGCCTGTGTGACCTTGGACAAGTCACCTCATAATCTCTCTGGACTCCAGTTTTCTCACCTGTAAAATGAAAGGAGAA
This sequence comes from Gymnobelideus leadbeateri, assembly GCA_011680675.1. Taxonomy (NCBI): domain Eukaryota; kingdom Metazoa; phylum Chordata; class Mammalia; order Diprotodontia; family Petauridae; genus Gymnobelideus; species Gymnobelideus leadbeateri. Next base: position 204,549 of record WOXC01010045.1, read on the forward strand.
GAAGTAAATGTGAGTACTAGCTCACACTTATGTTGTACCAGTAAGCTAAGCGCTTTACAGATGGGATCTCCTTGGACCCTCATCACAGCTTGGGAGGAAGTGCTGGTGTTAGCCCCATTTGGTAGTTGAGGAAATGAAGGCAGACACAGGTTAAATTACTTTTTTTTTTTTTTTGCTTTTTTGAGGGAAGGCAGGACAATTGGGGTTAAGTGACTCGCCCAAAGTGACGTGGCTAGTAAGTGTTAAGTGTCTGAGGTCGTATCTGAACTCAGGTCCTCCAGGCTGCAGGGCTAGTGCTCTATTCACTGCACCCCACCTAGCCTCCCCAGGTTGTGACTTTCCCATGGAACCACATCTAGTCTGAGGCCGGATTTGAACTTGTGTCTTCCTGACTTCAGTCCTGACACTATCTGCTGTGATTATGTGCTGCTCATGGGAAGAAGACTGAAGAATGGCTTAGCTCTGAACTTTCCAAATGGCTCTACCATTCATTTTTCACATGACCTGTGTGTTCACTTCAGTTTGCATTACATTTGTGGTAATGCTGGGAGTAATGAAAGTGTTTCATGAGTCATTTTACTTTCTAGTCATTTCATAAAAACTGAAGATATGATGGTGTAGAGACTGTGTCATTAAACCTATAAACTTAATGAAGCCATATCCAGGATTGGGGAGGCCACACATGGCTCCCTGGGTCCTCAGGCACGGCCCTTTGACTGAATCCAAACTTCACAGATAAAATCACCTCAATAAAAGGATTTGTTCTGTAAAACTTGGACTCAGTCCAAAGGCCACACCTGAGGACCTAGAGGGTCACATGTGGCCTTGAGGTTGCAGGCCTCCCATCCCTGGTAGACTAGATTAGGGACAGTCGAGTCGATTGAATTTATCTCTTTCTAAAATAATTCCATGTTAGCTTCACTTATAGTGGTATCTATTAGGAAATTAAAAGATTATTTTATTCAGAATATTGTGTTATTTTTATTTCTGGAGATAGAATGTGGGTTTTTGCCTTCAAACTTTTCAACCTTCACTTATGGAATTGTTAAAGCATTGAGGATTGTAGTTACTTAGAGATAAATCTCGTTAATTTGAGCCAGATGAAGAATATTTAAAGATATTAATAATATGATGGATTTTGATTTTGTTTTTGTCACCAGTTTAATATTTAAAAGAATAGTTGCTGAGATTGTTTTTAGTTATTATATTTAATTATATATAAATCTATAATAGCATCTGTATGTGTATTAATCTATACTGCTCCTAGGGAATATGAGAATTGGTAGATGGGGATTGGGAAGAAAACAATGTAGCAGCTTAGTTGTGGTCACCAAGGCTGTTGTTGAGGGCCATTGTCTTCTGGCTTTTAACTTGTGTTGCGGCCAGAGAGGAGAGGGGGCAACAATGGAGTGGGAGTAGAAGGGGAGGGCCTCCAAGGCCAGCTTTCACCTAGGCTCCTGGAATTCCTGTTTGAATTCCTCTTCTGGTTGATTTGTTTGTTTTCAACCAGCTTAGCCCATCACACCAGTTTACAATAATGCAGATGGAAGATTTCTATAATATTTCATCATGAAATTTATTGGCTTTTTTCCCCCCAGTTTAACAGGTATTGTACATTAGCCTTATCATGATGACCCTGCTATATCGTGGAGCCAGGCCTTGTCCAAGAGAGCATCAGTTACAGGAAGTCATGAGGCTTTCTCACCTATAGGGCAAGCTTCTCATTTAAGTGGAGACTCTGAAAATAGCATTATCACGATGTCACCCCTATAGTTAGAACTTTAAAGTAGTTCTTGTAAATGAATGGATTTACATAAACATGATTACATAGATATGAACTGGTAGAAACATAGAGTTCTGATTAACTTGTCAGTCATTTCTCCAATTAGATTTTTTTCCTGTTTAATACTAGAAAGGCCAGGTACGTTAATTGACACCATAATTTTTATTTTGAAATAAAAATGTTCATTTTCTTTATGGGTAAAAAAAACTACCCTGTGTCAGTAGATGAAGCTTGATCCTTCAAGGTCTTTTAAATTCTAGTCTTTCTTAATTTCATTGGTATAACAAAGCACTCCAGAAATAATGTTTTTCCTCTAGAGGTCTTTGTTGATTATAGCTGTTACACACAGATCAGGATTCCCCGATCTGTCCATGCTGCATGGATGGTGTGGCACATCTCGGGGAGAGAAGGTTGCCCTCTTGGTGGCTTTCATTACTCTTACTTCGGCTGCAGTTTCCTCTCACCTCACCCTGCAGTAGGCAGGATACCTGTCCTTCAGGTCTGACCTCTGCCGCCCCTTCCATGATTTCTTCCTTAATTAACACCCTTTAAAAAGGATCTTCTTTCTCCAACCTTTACTCATAATTTTTGTCTTATACTCCTAGGAGTCTGTGCTATACATCTCATACATGTATTTGTGTTATTATAGGACATGCCCAAATATGTGTTCCTTACCCAGATTGTATACTTAGGAGGACAGGGTTCTGCTTAGCCATAGGGGGATGTGTTTGCTTAATAAAGAATTGTTGATCACAATTTCTGTTCAGTCAGTTATATGGAAGGTAGGAAATCAGAAATGGTGATAGTCTTCCTCTGCTTCCCCCACCCCATTGGGTGCTAAGAAAAATGTTTGTCCCCCAGCATTTGGGGTATAGGAGCAAAAGGTACAGAGGTATTCACTTTGCTGTTGGTAGCATCATTAAGATTTGGGCCTGACTTAGGATTTTATATGATTTGTCAAATGGTTGCTTTTCTCTGCACATATTTATATGATAGATTATACATTACAAATTGTTTTTAATCCTGTACCCACAGGTAGAGATGGGTTTAAGTCCCATTCTTAGGCCCAGAGCATTGCCTTCCTATTGCAGCTAGCTTTGGACCATATGGATGAAGAATTAGATCTGCTTCTAAATTTAGATGTTTCTATAAAAGAGAAAGATAAGATGAACAGCTCACATATCTGAGGAACCCAAATCCAAGAAAGGCAGGATCATGTGGACCAAGTGAAAAGTGATCCTTAAAAAAGCTGTGACCAAAGAAAAGTTTGGGATTTGGACAGTTAGCAATACATACAGAGCTGCCTGAGTGACTGGACAGGAAGGATTTCAGGGAGGGAGCACTGAGGTAGTGTGTGTGTGGGGGTGTGTGTGTGGGTGTGGGGGTGTGTGTGGGGGTGTGTGTGGGTGTGGGGGTGTGTGGGGGCAGGGGGGAGGATACCAGATCTGGCCATTTCTAGCTGCCTCTCTCCTTCAGACAAAGGTTGAAACAAATTAAGGTATCCTTTCTAGCCCAGAATTCTAATAGCTGAATTTTGGAGCAGATGGAATGGTGTCTTACACACCTTGTGCTTCTCACCTGCCAACAAGAAAATCCTCATCCCTTAGTCCCCAGCATTTGTTTACAGTAAGTCAGATGCTGCTGATTGACAGGCAGTGACAAGAACAAGGTATGGTCCATGTTACAGACATTGGTTGGAAAAAAAATTTTTTTATTAAGGTTTACTAATATTTGCAGATTAAGCGTTAGGGGCTAAGTATGATGCTTAGACTACCCTGAGGGGCAGGGGGCGGGGTGGGGAGAAGGGCAGGAGGTCCCAAAGTGACAATGGTTAGACTGCTTATTAACTGTGAGCCCTGCACAGAAGTAAACCAGGATTTTTAAAAGTTCATGAATCCTATTCAGTTATGCTATTACTAAAAATATGATTGGTAATATTTTAGTAGTAATGTGAGAATGTGTTTGAACAACTAATAAGTTATTACACAATATTTATATGATCTCATTTAAATTTTCTCTTCTTTTATGCTATATGTGTCATAAAAATATCTTGGGATGCAAGCTCAATTTTTTTTTCAATGGTGATGAGAAAAGATTGGCGACCATTACATCTAGCCCTCTGCCTTTATTATTTCAGTGCATACCTGTTTTCATTGACATTGCAGTAGTTGTTGTACAGATCATTTTCCTGCTTCTACAGCTTCACTTTTAAAATCCCTGAGCATCTTTGCATTCTTCCCAGCACTCAGTAATAGTGGAGATGATCAGCAGGGAAAGGCCCTTGTATTTAAGGGGCATTGGGAAAGGCTTCCTGTAGGAGGCTGGATGGTAACTGGAGGCTGGAGGGAGAGCATTCCAGGCCATTTGGAGGGTTTGGTGCAGAGGAGGAAGAGCCAGGAAGTCATTGGGTGGGACTGGGATGGTGAATAAGGGATTCAAGGGGGCTGGTTCATCAAGGTGTGTGAATGAACACCAAACAGCTCTTTGTGTTTGATCCTGGAATTTATGGAATGGAAGGAGTGACACAGATCATTGACAGTTCCAAAAAGAAGTCAATCTGTAAGCATTTGTGGAATGTCTGCCATTTGCCAGGCACTTGGGATACAGAAACAGCCCTCACCTTCAAGGACATCAAGGGGAGATGGCATGTGTAGATGTATGTACCCAAGTATATGAGTGTATACCAAGGAGATAAGAGCTAATGGGATGGGGAGGGGAAGATGCTGTGGCTTTGCTTTGAATCCTGAAGGAAGCTAAGGCTCCTAAGAGGCACAGTGAGGGGTCAGTGCCTTCAGGCACGCACGCATCTGACGGCTTTGCTCTTTCCTTTGCCATTTGTGCTGCCCCAGTCCCATGATCTGAAAAATGCTGCTTAGGACAGAAACAAATCAGAGGAGCAAGGAAGAAACTACCTTTTCAATCAGACAGGGAAAGAGTTCTTGGCCAAACAAGAAATCAAAGTGGTTAATGGTTAATGGTTAATTTTGATTACATAAAATTAAAAAGGTTTTGCACAAACAAAACCAGTGCAGCTAAAACTAGAAGAGGAGAGGATGGGGGGAAGGAGTCTTAGTAACAAGTTTCTTTGATAAATGTCTGATTTCTAGAATATGTAGGAAACTGGTTCAATTTCCCATTTGATAAATGGGGATATGAATAGACATTCAGAGGAAGAAATCCAAGAGATCAGTAGCTATATGAAAATGTGTTCTGAATCACTAATAAATACAAATTAAAGCAGCACTACTTTACCCATTAGATTGTTACAGTTGACAAAAAAGGGGAAGTGGTACATGCCAGAAGGGCTGTGGGGAAATTGGTGCAGCCATTCTGCAAGATAGTCTGGAACTAGACCCACAAAGTTGTTAAACTCTTGCCTTGAACCCCATGATCCTAATACAAGGTCTAAAGCCCAGAGAGATCTGGATAGAAGGACCTACAAACAAAATATAAAAATATTTGTAACAGTTCTTTTCTTGGTGGCAAAACATCAGACACTGAGTGATGCCCATCCACTGGGGTGGGTTAAACAAGTCACGAAATATGTATGTGATAGAAAACTATTGTACTGTAAGAAGTGATGAGGTAATGGTTTTAGAAGAACCTGGGGGGGGGCATCAGAGAGGAGTGAGCAGAAGTAGGTAAGCCATTTTTACAATTAAAACAATATTGTAAAGACAAGTAATCTTGAAAAACTTAGGAACGCTGACCAACTCAATGGAACCAAGCAGAGCTCTAGAAGACTCAGTATAGCATTCTGCCCACTGAAGCTTTTTGGAGAGGATCGTGGCTGAATATGCCCATCTGTTTTGCTTCATTAAAATATTTGTATTGGTTTTGTTTTTCTTTCCCAGTGAGTGGGGGAGGGGAAGTTTGGGACTGAATTAAAAAAAAAAAAGAATTAAACATTCTAATAGGAGAGAGAAACATTTACAGCAATGACATCTGAAGTAGGGCCTCGGACCCTCCAGTGGGTGGGATAACTAACCAGTACGAGGCCAAGAGGGGGAGCCCTCTCTGTCTGGATAGCCAGTTGTGGGGCTTAATGCCTGTCCACCCACACCATCCCCTTTCCCCATTAACAAGCAGTGCTTCTGGAGTGGTTTATGGCACTCCAAAGATGCACATAGGCTCTGCCCCTTCTCTCCCTTGGCTTTCTGGGTCTGTGCAAGCCCCCAACTTCTCTCCTGTGCCCACTGTCAGTGTTTGACACTGGTACAAGGTTCCCCTGCTAGCAGCCTAGGCAAAGTGTCTCAGCCCCCAGCCTACACCCACTCTGTCTTTCCCATTTCACCTATGGCCTGTGGCAGGTGCCCCAGGGCTGGATGCACAACCCGGGAGGGTTGGGAGAAAAGTGAGCAAGCAGGCCTGGATGGCCTGTGTTCTCTGTCCAGACCTCACAGGAGCACAGATTTCCATCAGGAAGTGACCAACCGAAGAGCTTGTCTAGTGGCAGAGTTGGACCTTGAACACGGCCTCAGTTTCTTAATTTCAGTTTTCTTTCCCCTGGGAACATTGTGTTATCTTCCTCCAGGCTTGTCCATTTCACAAGGGCATCATTATCCTTCCAGGCTCTGAAGTTCTCACTAAAACCTCCCTCCTCAAAGTCAGTGGCAGTTTCTCAATTGCTGAATCCAATGACCTTCCTTCTTGGCCTTACTGCATGCAACCCATCCTTTCCCTAATACTTTCTCTGTTCTGTCCACTGCTGCAAATCTTGTAAATGTGTCCGTTTGGGGGAGCACAATTCTGTCTCATACTTTAGTTATTGGTAATTTACCAAGTATCAGTTGTGTTTCCCTCTTGTCTTAGTTCTCAGAACCACTTTCACCATGAATCCAAGTGCAAGATGTCTTTGACAGGTTCTGCCACCATTTGGATTTAGTCCTACTGTAAATGGTCCCCTGGTCCCCTAGAGACACATAATAAAAGAGAAGGGAGGGGGCAGCAGCCTAAAGCACCAGAGTTGCCACTTTCCACTATCACTTCTTGGGGTTTTTTCTCCCTTGTCTTTCTTTATTTGATCTTTTTGTCCTTTTCTGCCATTGTTTTTATATTGTTTACAGGCATCATTGCTTACTCTGCCTAATAGTCAACCTTGCCTTGCGTATAGTAGGCACTCAGACTCTTTTTTAAAAAATTTATCTCCATTTTCTTAATTGATATGTGAAAAGGAATAGTTGAAAGCAGAGGTGGCAGACACACAGCTTACAGTAATCCTAGGTGGACCCAAACTGGATCAGAATGTGATTGGCAAACCAGAGGTCATGGTAATAGATGATTTTCTCAGTGTGAACCTCTTGGGGATCCTTAGGCACTTCTTGGTGGTCTCTGTTTCTATTAGAGTTCGACACTTCTGGTTTAAAATATAAAATAATATTGTTGATTAGTCTTGTCAGTTTGTTTCTAAGTTAATGAAATTGTTTCTGGCTTTAAGAAAACTTGAGAAATCCCCAAGTTAGAAATCTAGTTTTTCTTTTATAAAGGAATTCCCACAGGTGGCTCAATTCCCCTGCTTCAGTAGTTCTTACAACGTTATAGTCAATTCTCAAAATCTTTTAGTTTTAAGAGAAAATGCTTAAACAGAAACACAATTCACATTCAGCTATTACCTGTTTTGGAGAGATATTTTACTGTCTGTGTGATAGCATCAGATTCCATTGTTAGGTTTTTGCATTTTTAACTAATTATATTTATATTATATATATAATTATATAATATTATATATAGCTATATATAAGACCAAAATATATTTGCATTTTAACTAATTATATATATATTATTATATATTATTTCTATTTTGTTATAAATTATATTGATTATATATTATAATTATATTATAGTAAGATATATTATAATATTGACATGATTATAATTATATAATATTATTATATATAGCTATATATAAGACCAAAATATCTTATAGTTTATTGTTGCTATTTCATAGCACCCATTTAATCTCTCCTCTTTATTCAGATGGTTATTCTATCCTCCTGTGTGGTTGTCATCAAAATTGTCTTTAGGAATATCTATAATCTAGACACATTTTTATCTTGGAACTTTGTTTTATGTTTTAATCTGATTTTTTCATCTTAAGTATTAGATTGTTCTGCTGTTCTTTCATTGCTTTTAATAATGCTTTTAACCAGTTTTTTGTAAAGTCTGCAAAGTGTTATGCAGAGATGACCTCATTTGAGCTTCATAACAACACTGAACTAGCGAGGTGAGATCCGAGTTACCTGTGCCACTGATATACAGTGAGGTACAAAGCACAAATCAGACTGAGCCTAAAACTTCATTTTCCCACAGAAATGTTATGTCTTAGGTTTATGTGCCAAATCAAGGGCCTAGTTTCACGATTCTAATAGAATCGCAAACACTAGACTTGTTCAGCAGTAAATTGCCTTCCTTGTGACTATACAGTAGGAAGTTTTCAGATGTATGTATCAGTAGGTTAGACAGAGTGGGCTTTATGGTAACCAGTCACAGTTTGCTGTCAGATGTTATACTGTACCGTACAGCATGAACCTTGTATTTATTAGAATAGCTTCATCAGATGCTGTGAAATTCAGAAGGGCTTCTTTGGGTACACTTTGATAGGTTTTTTTTTTTTTTTTTGCTTTTTGGAGGGCAATTGGGGTTAAGTGACTTGCCCAAGGTCACAAGGCTAGGTTTTTGTTTGTGTGTGCGTTAAGTGTCTGAGGCCGGATCCGAACTCAGGTCCTTCTGACTCCAGGGCCGACACTCTACTCACTGCGCCACCTAGCCGCCCCAATAGGTATCTTTGAAGAAACATTTGGGGTTTACTTTGCCCCCCAAATAAAGTTATATGGAAATACACTTCCCGAATTACCTCGTTTTATATATAGCTGTCTGTCTCCCCTCCCTAAACCAGACATCCTTTTACCAATGTTATTGCTTAAAACAGACCCTCCTCTGCCATCCCCCCAAGATGCCTTATGGAGGAGTTGCTTCAGAAATGTTTGTTTGCTTTGCTTCATTGCTTAATATAAATTTCCCTGTGGCAGCCATGGGCATTAGCACTGAAGGTATTGGTCTTTCTTGTGCTATTGAGGTTAGATTCTACTTTAACAGATTTAACAAACATTAGCCTGCCACATCCAAGGCATGGAATACAAAAATAATGCATAGTCCCCTACCTTAGGACCTTGTGTCCTAATGGGGAAGAGTTAGGACGTGAGAAATCTTCAGCAAATTCATGTAGAATGGCAGCAACAGATCAATCAAGGCAGAGGACCCTAGTAAAATAAGATTGGAAGAGTAATTGCAGCTCAGTAGAGAGCTTGAGTTGGTAGGGACCAAGTCCAACCCCCTTGTTTTATAGATGAAAGATCTCAACTCAGAGAAGCTGAGTCGCTCTTCTTCTAAGGTCACACAAGTAAAATGGTCTTGGGCATCGGAGGGTCTGGAAGGGCAGGCTCCCTAGAGAAAGTAATGCCTGAACTGAATCCTGAAGGAAGAGCGAGCTTGAAATAAAGAGGGATGCTTTTCACATGAGGAGATCCAGACATAGGGAGGACTCATGGTGGAGAGTGTTTGGCTGAAGGGCATTGGAGTGAGAAACAGAATTGACTTTGTCATTGCAGGGAGGCAGCTTGACCAGAAGGAAGAGATGAAGATGGGCCACAGGGCACAAGCCTTGCCTTGCATGAGATATAGTACCAGGGGACAAGTATCCAGTTAACTGCTGGAGCTCTCTCTGCCAAGAGTAGAGCAGCCAATAACTGCTTCGTTTGCCTTAATGATCATTTCATCTTATAGAAGATGGGGGAAATTCTGTCTGTTGTCTGATCTCACAAACAGAAATTCTGTAAACTCTCTGGAGTAAAGTGACCAGTCCCTCCTGAAGTTCATGATGGATAAGAAAACTGGGCACAGTCAATCTGTGTGCTCATAAGTCTACTCCTCCCCCCCCTTTTTTTTCCCTCTGCGTTCTGTTCTTGCCTCTGTAAGACTTAATTCTTTAACAAAAACCAGCAGCCTTTTCACCCACCCTGGAAGATTACTCATCCTCTTTCCTCTGTTTGGTCACTTCCTCTCCCAACCATCATCTCAAAGAAAGTGCCCAGACCATTGTTCACCTTTTTGTTCCTGACCATCTTCTTCTATCAGGTCCCCTTCTCCCCTTTGTGTGCCACCTCCCCGCTCAATGCTTTTCAGCTTCCTTCTATGTGTTACCCTATTAGAATGTCCTTGAGGGCAAGAACTAACTTTGCTTGTGCTATATTTCTAACATTTAGAGCAGTGCCTGACAAATATTAAGTGCTTAATGCTTGCTGACTTGACTGTTTTGGAGAAAAAGAGAAGCTGAAAAATCGAAAAGGTTTGGCAATAAAAAGGCATGGATTTTCTTGAAGGAGGTTTCAGTGGAAGGACCTGGGTTCCAGAACCAGACTGGGAGGAGTTGAGGAGTTAGGTGTGAAGAAATAGAGGCAATAATGGACAGATCTTTTTCCAAGAGATTGGCTATGAAAGGAAGGAGAGGAGATGATGATCTTAAGTGAAGCTTTTTAAAGGTGAGAGAAAACTAAGCACATTGGGAAATACCAGGAAAGGGGGGAAGTGGATAGATTGAAAGAAAAGGTGATAGGGAGGGAGGGATTTGGAACTCAAAAACTTGTGGGACTGAATGTTGTAAACTAATAGTAAATACATTTTTTAAAAAGAGAGAGAAAATGAAATTGTCACCCTGCCATGGTTTTTAAAATCCATTTTATTATCGTTGTCCAAGTTTGAGAATAATTCAGGCTTTTTTTTTTTCCAGGTTCAATTTGTCTTGTTCTTTCTTTTTTTTTATTTTTAATTTATGGAATAAAACAAGGATTTCCATAACGTAGTTTAATTAAAAAAAAAGATGCTTACATGTGAAATGACAAATCTGTTATGTATAACTTGCTGTTGCTTTTGAATATATAGTAACCATGTAAATTTGTTTTTTTTCTTTCCCCTCACCCCCTTAGTTGGCTGCTTTTAGACACAAATCTGTGTGTGTTTGTGTGTGTGTATGTATGTAAAATCATTTTATACATACTTTTTTTTTTTTAAAGCAATTGGGGTTAAGTAACTTGCTCAAGGTTACAGGGCCAGTCATTATTTATGTGTGGGTGCTCGTTTTCTGAGGCCGGATGTGATCTCGGGTCATCCCAACTCCGAGGCCGACGCTCTTACTTACTGTGCCACCTAGCCGCCCCTTTGGGGCAATTGGGGTTAAGTAACTTGCCCAAGGTTACACGGCTAGGTTTTTTTTGTTTGTGTGGATGAAGTGTCGGAGGCCTGCTCCGAACTCAGGTCCTTCTGATTCCAGGGCCGGCGCTCTATTCACTGCGCCACCTAGCCGCCCCTCTTATACATACTTCTATTATCAGATCTTTCTCTAGATTCAGATATCATCTTCCTTCATATGTCCTTTGTAACAATTAATTTGGGTATTTTAATAGAATGACTATTTGCTCAAAATTGATCATAAAATAATATTACTGTTACTGTATGCAAAGTTCTCTTTTCAGCCTTATTATGGTGAGTTGTTGGCTAAAAATAGGACACAGAGCCTGATGTTTGGGTAATGTCACTTTAATTGACTTTTAGACACCTGAACTTTTGGTGTTCTAACATTTAAGCTTATCCATGTTAGAGATACCATTTTTTAAAAGGCACAATAACCTGGTTATTTTCACAGTCTATAATTCTTGTGATTTTTTTTTTTTTTTTGCTTTATTTTGGCACACTTACCATTTTTAAAATTGAGGATAGTTGTAAAGATTTAGGAACAAATTACAAAGGCATCTTGCTTAGGGGAGTGTGTAATATTTTATGTAATCAAAATACCTTGTGACAAATACTTTATTTTTCTTTTTAGTTATTTATTTATTTATTTTTTAATTAAACAAATGCTTTATTAACTTCTGGTTTACATCATTCATTTCCACCAGATTATGAGTTACATTTTTCCCCCATTTTGTCCCTTCCCACCACCCCAGAATAGCAGTCCCACTAGATATGCCCTCATCCAATCTGCTCTCTCCCATATCTTCTCCCATACCCCCTTTGACTTTGCCATTAGGGCAAGGTGAATCTCTGAGCCCCAATGCCTGGACATCTTATGAAACATTTAATTTTAAAACTTCGATTTTCAGATCCATTCCCTTCCTCCCTTGTCACCCACTCCCTCTGAGAAGATAAGCAATTCAGTATGTGTTGTACATGTATAGCTATGCAAAACATTACCATAGTAGATATATTGTCAAAGACTGCTTATATTTCCCTCCCACCCATCCCACTCCCCACCTGGTCCATTCCCTACTTTGATCCTGTCCCTCTTTGATAGTGGGTACTTCCAACCTCCCCTCCCCCCAGAATGCCCTCCCCTCCATCATCCCCCTTCCCCCTACTCAGGAGAGTGAGTGAGGGTAAGATATTCATTTAGTATGTATGTGATTCTCTCCTTGAGCCAACTTCAGTGAGAATATGCTTTTGACTTTTTGCCTTCCTGTTCTTCCCCTCCCCTGCAACTACTTCCTCTTGCTTCTTCTACATGAGATAGTTTGCCCTACCCTGTCTCTCCCCATCTCCTCTTGCCACTTTCCTCTCTTACCTTTTGACTTCACCCCTTAAGAATCATCCCTTCCAGGGCGGAGCCAAGATGGCGGAGTAGAAACAGCTCATCCAAGCCACTCTGCCCCCAGATTCCCCCCAAACTATATAAAAGGGGACTCTGAATAACTTCTGGAGCCCCAGCACCCACAGAACGACACAGAGAAGCTAACCTCCCACTGAGGACAGCCCAGCAGCCCTGCAGGAAGGACCAGCGCAGCACTCTGGGAGCCGGCAGCACACAGAGCGTGGGAAGCCGAACCCAGGTCCCCGTGAGCTGAGGTTTTAGCCCCAGGGCGGCAGGGCCAGCAGCCAGCTGGAGGAACCCCAGAACACCAGCAGCTGTGGCAACTCCAGAATTATCAACATAGACATGCCTAGGACAAAGTAAGAGGTTAGTGTCCTATGGACTTTGGGACCAGTATTTGGGGAATGCGTCGGCTCCCTCCCCTGGGGGCTAGAAGCCACTGAGGAGACATACCATTTTGTAGTTTTCAGAGGCAGCTCTAGCTCCTGGCCTGCGAACTGTAGGGAGATCCAGCAATCAGTCTTGGGGGGTAATCGCTCTTGCTTTAACCTCCCTGGATCTGGATTGTGATCTGGGGTGGAGGTGGTGGGTGGATTTCCAGCTTCCAGAAATGGAAGCTGTCCCCCACATGTTCTGGACGAAAATTCTGGTCTGGCAGCAGAGCCATAGTGTGGTAACAAGCCCAAAAGTCAAGTAATTAAGTGGCAACATGCCAAGGCAAAGGAAACAGAAAAATGCAACCCTAGTCTCCTATTTGGGGGGCATAGAGCGGGAAAAGGACTGTGAGGTCAGAAGTCCTGCTCCAAAAGCCCCAGGGGAAAACATGAGCGGGTTGCAGGCCATAGAGCACCTTAAGAAGGACTTTAAAAATCAAATAAGAGAAGTGGAGGAAAAATTGAAAGAGAAATGAGAAGGATGCAGTAAAAGTATGAAATGAGGGTCAGCAGCCTGACTGAGGAAAACAACACCTTAAAAAATAGACTAACTCAAATGGCAAAGGAGGCCCAAAAGGGCAATGAGGAGAAGAATGCCTTTAAAAGTCGAATTTGCCAGATGGGAAAAGAATCTCAAAAGTTCACTGAGGAGATTCATTCCTTCAGAGTTAGACTGGAGCAAATGGAAGCCAATGACTTTATGAGAAATCAAGATGTTGTTAAGCAGATCCAAACAAATGAAAGATTAGAAGGCAATGTGAAATATCTCATGGGAAAAACCACTGACCTGGAAAATAGATCCAGGAGAGACAATTTAAAAATTATTGGACTACCTGAAAGCCATGATCAAAGAAATAACCTAGAAATCACCCTTCAAGAAATTCTCAAGGAAAATTGCCCTGATGTTTTAGACCCAGAGGGCAAAATAGAGGTTGAAAGAATCCACAGATCACCTCCTGAAAAAGATCCCCCAAAAAAACTCCCAGGAATATTATAGCCAGGTTCCAGAATCCCCAGATCAAGGAGAAAATACTACAAGCAGCCAGGAAGAACAATTTCAATATTGTGGAAACACAATCAGAATAGCCCAGGACCTGGCAGCTTCTACACTGAGGGATCGAAGGGCATGGAATATGATATTCCAGAGGGCAAAAGGGCTGGGACTGAACCCAAGGGTCACCTACCCAGCAAAACTGAGTATTTTGTTTCAGGGGGAAAATATGGTCATTCAGTGGAATAGAGGACTTTCAAGCATTCTTGAGGAAAAAACCAGAGTTGAATAGAAAATTTGACATTCAGACATAAGAAGCAAGAGATGCCTGAGAAGGTAATCAGGGAAAAGAAATCAAAAGGAACTTATCAAAGTTGAACTATTTACATTCCTATATGGAAAAGCAATAACTGTGACTGATGATATCTTTCTCACTATGAAAACAATGGAAGAAGGGTGTATGGTCATATGAATACATACGTGAATGTGTGTGTATATGGTTACAGTTATATATGGATAGAGGGCATAGGTTGAATTTGTTGGGAAGGGAGGATACTCAAGGGGTGAAGTTGTGAGGTGAGAGAGGAAAGTGGCAGGAGGAGATGGGGAGAGACAGGGTAGGGTAAACTATCTCATGTAGAAGAAGCAAGGGGAAGTGGTTGCAAGGGAGGGGAAGAATAGGAAGGCAAAAAAGGCAAAACCACATTCTCATTGAATTGGGTTCAGGGAGAGAATGACATACATACTAAATGGGATATCTCAGAGGAGGGATGATGGATGGGAGGGCATCCTTGGGGGGAGGGGAGGTTGGAAGTACCCACTATAGAAGAGGGACAGGATCATGTAGGTAGGGAATGGACCAGGTGGGGGGTGGGATGAGTGAGAGGGAATTATAAGCAGCCTTGTACAATATATCTACTATGATAATGTTTTGCATAGCTAGACATGTACAACATATACTGAATTACTTATCTCCCCAGAGGGAATGGGTGACAAGGGAGGAAGGAAATGGATCTGAAATTCGAGGTCTTAACATTAAATGTTTCAAATATATATAAATACTATTATTAGTACTCTTTTGCTTATAATTGGGACATAAGATGTGGAGGCATTGGGACACAAAGATTCACCTTCCTCTAATGGAGAAGTCGAAAGGCGTATAGGAGAGAGCAGATTGGAGGAAGCAATATCTTGTGGGACTGCTATTGTGGGAGGTTGGGTAGGGGAATAACTGGGGGAAAATGATTGTAACTCAAAATCCGGCGGAAATGAATGATGTAAAACGGAAGTTAATAAAGCATTTGTTTAAAAAAAAAAAAAGAATCATCCCTTCCTTGGGGCGGCTAGGTGGCCAGCGAGCAGAGCACCCTGAAGCCAGAAGGACCCGAGCTCGGATCCCGCCCCAGACACCCAACACACAAACAAAAACCCAGCCGCGCCACCCGGCCAAGTCACCCAACCCCAACTGCCCTCCAAAAAAAAAGAATCATCCCTTCCCATCAAATTCAACCTGTGCCCTCTATCCATGTATACCTGTGAACATATGCCATGTACCCTTCTTCAATTATTTTCATAATGAGAAAAGTTTCATCAAATACAGTTATTGTTTTTCCATGTAGGAATGTAAATAGTCCAACTTTGATAAGTTCCTTTTGATTTCTTTTCCTTGATTACCTTCTCAAGCATCTCTTGCTTCTTGTGTCTGAATGTCAAATTTTCTATTCAACTCTGGTTTTTTTATCAAGAATGCTTGAAAGTCCTCTATTCCACTGAATGACCATATTTTCCCCTGAAACAAAATTCTCAGTTTTGCTGGGTAGGTGACCCTTGGGTTCATTCCCAGCTCTTTTGCCCTCTGGAATATCGTATTCCATGCCCTTTTATCCCTCAGTGTAGAAGCTGCCAGGTCCTGGGCTATTCTGATTATGTTTCCACAATATTGAAATTGTTTCTTCCTGGCTGCTTGTAGTATTTTCTCCTTGATCTGGGAGTTCTGGAGCCTGGCTATAATATTCCTAGGAGTTTTCCTTTTGGGATCTTTTTCAGGAGGTGATCTGTGGATTCTTTCAACCTCTATTTCCCCCACTGGGTTTAAAACATCAGGGCAATTTTCCTTGAGAATTTCTTGAAGGATGATTTCTAGGTTCTTTCTTTGATCATGGCTTTCAGGTAGTCCAATAATTTTTTAATTACCTCTCCTAGATCTATTTTCCAGGTCAGTGGTTTTTCCCATGAGATATTTCACATTGCCTTCTAATCTTTCATTTGTTTGGATCTTTTTAATAGTATCTTGATTTCTCATAAAGTCACTAGCTTCCATTTGCTCCAGTCTAACTCTGAAGGAATGAATCTCCTCAGTGAGCTTTTGAGATTCTTTTTCCATCTGGCAAATTCGACTTTTTAAGGCATTCTTCTCCTCATTGCCTTTCTGAGCCTCTTTTGCCATTTGAGTTAGTCTATTTTTTAAGGTGTTATTTTCCTCAGTCAGGCTGTTGACTGTCATTTCATACTTTTCTTGCATCTTTTTCATTTCTCTTCCCAAATTTTCCCCCACTTCTCTTATCTGCTTCTTAAGGTCCTCTATGGCCTGTAGCCAGCTTGTATTTTCATTTGGGGCTTTTGGTGCAGGAGTTCTGACCTCACAGTCCTCCTCCATGCTTTGAGCCTCTTTGCCCCTAAAATAGGAGTCCAATGTTGAACTTTTCTGTTTTTTTTTTTCTTCATTTGCCTAGGCATGTTGCCACTTAATTACTTGAATTTTGGGCTTGTTGCCACAGTAGGACTCTGCTACCAGACAGGGGAGCTTCCGCCCAAACATGGGGTCTTCACAACTTCTGCCAGTTGGGTGGCCTCTGTAAAGCCTCCACCCACTCTGGCAAGTTGGATACCCACCCCAAACTTCCCCCCCCACACACCACAATCCAGATCCAGGCAGTTTAAAGCAAAAGCGATTAACCCCCAGACTGATTGCTGGATCTCCCTACAGTTCGCAGACCAGGAGCTAGAGTCACTACTGATGCTGCAAAATGGCTTCTGTGCAGCTGTTTCTTCAGCAGCTTTTCGCCCCCAGGGGAGGAAGCCACGTGTTCCCCAAATACTGGTCCCAAAGTCCATAGGGCACTAACCTCTCACTTTCTCCTAGGCATATCTGTGCTGATAATTCTGGAATCGCCACAATTGCTGGTGTTCTGAGGTCCCTCCAGCCGGCTGAAGGCCCAGCCACCCTGGGGCTAAAATCGCGGACCTGGGCTCGGCTCTGCACGCTGCGCTGTCGGTTCCCTGCGCGCTGCGCTGGCCGCTCCCTGCAGGGCGGCTGGGCTGTCCTCAGCAGGAGGTTAGCTTCTCTGTGCCGTTCTGTGGGTGCTGTGGCTCCAGAAGTTGTTCAGAGTCCCCTTTCACATTGTTTGAAATATGTGTGGGGCCAGTATCCAAATTCTTAAAGGAAAAGTTTAAAAAGTTATTGGAGGAAATAGTAAAACTATACTAGGGGGATCTCCTCTTCCCCTCTCAGATGACAAATACTTTTAATAGGACCACAACTCTCATACCTAATTGTGATGAATTATTTGTTCATAGCATCTCAGGAAACAGAAAAGTAAGAAATGATACTCAATCTTGGATGAGATCTTTCTTCTGCAGTACTGGTGACCAGGGTGTGGGAAAGGAAGTCAAGCTCTAAAGATTCAGAGTTTTACATGGTTTATGAATGTTCTTAGTTGTTAATATTCTTCAGCGTGAGATTCCTCTTCACTTACTGGTCACTGGCTGTTCTGTTGGAAGAACTGGACTGTATTGATTTTTTATACTCTTGTTGCAGCTAAGTGGAAGGATGGCTTATGGGTTCTCCTTGGAAAAGTAAGTAAAGAAGCAGGCAGAGTTTTTAATCGCATACTCAAAGGCAACAAGAAAAACATAAATTTCTTGCACAGTTGGTCATATCACATTGCAGTGCTCAGGATAAATTTTGTTATTTGTTGTTTTAAGTCCACTATGATAATTGTGCATTCTGTGCCAACATCTGTTTAAGAAGATGTCAGAAGCAGAAAAATTCCGTGAACTCAAAATGCCGATCAGATTTTTTAAACGTATACTTTGATACTTAGTGACTTAAATGTAAATGTGGGGATAGCTGAGGATGGTAAATATTATTCAGGAGGAGAGATCAGTGGCTTGAATGCACTACAGAGGGACCTTCCCACTACTCTTTGCTCCTATGTCTTATGAATCCCTTCTTAAGGAAAAGAAGCAGAAGATTGTGGACATACTGGGTACCCAGTAATGTCCCAGAAAATGAAATTGATAACATTTCAAAGGACTTGGGATTGATTGTGGGACTTATTTTTTGAACCATCCACCTTTCTTCAGGCACCTTGCTATAAAGATCAGAATTGATACAAAGTTTCTAAAAGAAGAAAATTTTTTTAAAATGGTGTGCAGTTTACCATTGTCATGCCCTACCAAAATTAAGCGATTGATGTTGAAAATGGGGGATAGATGGTCATGCCAATTATAACAATTTTATTTCGAAATGTAATTGATCTGAATCATTTGCCATATATAATAAGGAGGCCAGAAAAGCCTAAAAAGCTGCTGTATTCATCAAACCCACTATTTTTAAAAGCTTGTGTAGAAGAGTATAGATGCTTATTGTCAGCACTATTACCTGATCAAGGAGCCAGACATGGAAGGAAGAGCTTAATGAGAACAGAGCTGGAGAAAATTACAAACCTTTTTTTTTAATAGTTCTACTACAAATTTATAGTATTATATACATTCAAATGAGCCCTCACTTCAGCAAAGAAATCCTGATATTTCTCCCTAATCAAACCACCACCCCGGTCACTGTGAGAGTTCTTCCCCAAGCTTCCCAACATCCCTCCTCAAGTCTCCGATGGTCCCATATTCCCCGTCCTCTCAGCTGAGAACTACAGCTCATAATTCACTGAAAATTAAGCTTGTTTACCTGGAGTTCTTTCACCTCACCTCAGTTAGATATCTTTTTCCATTGCCTACCTCACTACTGTCTTTGATGACAAGGGGGCCTTTTCCTTGCTGAGCAAACCCCACTCTGTGCATCCTCCATCCTGTCACTTTCTGTCTGCTCCCGAAGATTGCCCCCACTGTCATCCCCACTCTCAAATCTTACATCTTTCATCATTAACTTGCTTGTCCCCTGCTGCCTGCAGATGTGACCGTGTCTCTCCTGTCTTTGAAAAACCCTCACCTGACCATGCCATTCCCGCTAGCTGTCGTTCTTCTGTATGTCCCCAGCTTCTCAGCTAAACTTTGCAGTCTGGCTCCTGAGATGCAGCCAAACTGGCCCTCACCATAGACTGTGCATACATGATGTACATATATTATTTGTTTAGAGATCTCATCTATTTAACATCTCTGCCTTCTTGCCTTTTTCATCAGAAAGTAAGCTTGTTTGTATTTCTGTTCCCTGTGCCCAGCCTGGCACCTGTTTCTTGCTTTGTAGATACTTAGGGTTGCTTGTTCTGGTGGATATTTGTGATAGGTGCAAGTAAGGATTAATGAAACTAGAGTAGAGGAGGCTGAAGGGTAGTGAATGACCTAGTTAATAAGAGCTAAAACACTTCCAACAGAATCTCATTCTGTACATTTACAGGTCTTACTTTACTTCACATGTCTTCTTTAAAAGGTATATAAAGATGGAATCCCATTTTAAATGCACAGTGGAAACTTCCCATACAGAAGATTCCTGAGATGATTCATTTGTCTCTGATTCTGTCTTTTTTGGTAAATCTACTTTGTTTGAAACTTAGCTCTTTTAGAAAATAGGGAATATTTCTGAGGATTTGGAGTTCAGATTGAAATTCATTTGCTTGACTGTAGAGATTTTCTACATAAGAATATATGGATTAATACCACATTCATTAAAGCTGGAGAACATTTGTTTTGAAAATGCCAGCTGGAGTTTTTTAGGAAATCTGTTGTTAGTTAGTTTTTGTTTTGTTTTGTCTTAATTCCACTTGTATTCCCCTTTTGGACCCTACCAGAGAAGCAGATGAGTCAGTATTTAATAGACTGGCCTGACCTAGATCAGAAGGTCAGGGGCAGAGGAAAAGAGAAGAGGGAATACATGGGGACCCTCAGGTTCTGTGCCTCTCAGAAATCAACCCATTTAGAAATAGTGCTTAAATGGGAGCAGCTGCAGGCCGAGAGAACTAACCTGAATCTGTTTTCTGGATAGAGGCAGGTGGTGGCCCAGTGGATTGTGCTTAGCCTCATACATCAGCTGAGGGGGGATGGGCCGACATGACCTAAGGTTCCTGTCCTTTGTTTGAGATCTCTTAGTTTGAGGTCCTGTGAACATTTTATAAGCTTCCTATTATCATTTTCACTTTGGGGTCTGTTAAATAAGCTGAATTATTGCAGACATATAATACATTAAAATGCTAGCTATTCAAAATTTGGGGAATGAATCATTCTGGAGAGCTCAGCTTTCTAGCTTGCTGAAGATTAACACTTTGTCAAAAAGCCTTTTAATGTAACTTTTTAAAAGAAAATCTTTCCATATGTACTTTACCCTCTGCTTTCTTGAAAGGTACATAAAGTAATACTTAATACTTCTATTGAACCTAATACTTATAGTTAGGAATGGTGTAAGGCATGGGGTCCCTTGAGCTTCATTTGTAAACTGAGAGATTTAGACTCCATGGTCTCCAAGGTCAAGTATTCTGGGCTTCAGGGGAAATAATTTTCATTGTTGCTGTCCTATGATTTGTAAACACTATTAAACTATGCTGTCTGTTAACACTCTAATTATTCTTGTAATTTCACAGTATTTTCTTGTAAGATTAAACCCATCCTTCCAGCTCACTTGTCCTTTTTGTCCATGGGGTATGAAGGAGTTTCCCCCAACCAATCCCTAGGACCTGTAGTAGGATGTTTGGAGGAACATTGAAAGCGGGAGGATTTAATCCAAAGCCTCCCAAGTTCTTCATCAAGAGAAGATAACCTTTCTTTTTCTGGGATGTAAGGACTTTGTTCCCTGTGGGAGGTCGGGACACAACTCCCCTCACCCTTTCTTAATGTTTTCTTTAAACATAATTCTAGATGCAAGCAACACTTAAAAACTAAGCCTTTGATAGCATGAAATTGGAAGTCCTTAACATCCCTGACAGCTGGGATCATACTTCCCCAAACACTGAACATGAGGGGTTGCACATATCTGGCACTTCATTCAACAAGAAAATGAGTACATGTCTCTTCTCTGATAACATTTCATATTCTGAATGGGGTCTCAGTGGGGAGGTGGTTGATGGGGGGGCTCTGTAATTGTCTACCAGTAGAAGAGTTTGACTGCTTTCCAGCTGGTTGGACTGGAAAAATGTAGGAAAACATCATTCTGAAACCCATCTTTCATTGAAGTGATAGAACCAGTTGGACAACATTTCTTTGTCCTTGTATTAACTTGTGCTTCATAAACAACATATAAATGTGTGATATTTTTGAAAATTCTAGAATATTTTCTAATTGCATCTTCAGGAAGCCAGTTAAGTCTCATTCTACTCAAACCTATGGGAGGTAGATACTTTGAATTTCTTTAGCTGTTTGAAGTTTGCTGAAGTGCTGTGCTCACAACCTTATGTGATCAGTAATATTATTCCCATTAGGAAACTGAATTTTGGTGATGCTATTTTTCTGAAGTCTGGGTGGGGGCTAGAGTATAGGATTGAGACCCAAGTCCCCTGACATGAATCCCCAGCCCTCTGTCCACTCCATCACACTGCCTCCCCTTTACTTACAGCCAGCCATGATAAATGTGTGTCCTTGTCAACATTTCTATTGCCTTTGCAGTGAGTATAGAGACAGAAAGGGGGCACTGACATTCTTTGACTGAAAGCTTTAACACCAAGAATGGTCTTGGTTTAATTTAGATAAGGACACTCTGGAATGCTGTTCCATAGCTTTAACTCAGAACCTTCGAAGAGTGGGAATAGTTGGTCTTACTGAGCCCTGGTAAGCAGAAAGGGCATCAGTGATCCGGGATTGGCCTCCTCATTGGCATTTTCAGATCTGTGGCCTTCTCTTTCCAGTTTTCTTGTAAGTTTTGCACAGCCTTACTGACAGGATGTTTCATAGGTGTTTCTGCTATGAAATTAGTGCAGCGTGTTTTGCTTCTTGTGTCCATGCAATTGTAAAGGCTTTAAAGGCTTCATTACTTGAAAGTTTTATGGTTTAGCTTGTCACTGTACTCTTTGGGGATGGGTTGGCCTGCATTTCTTATGGCACATTGATGTCTTTAAGGGAGCTGTAGTTAGGATTCCATTTTCTCTCCGTGATGATTGTCTCTGATTACTTCCAGGCTCCCAAGGCTGGCTCCCAGCCTCCTCTAGTCTTGCCCTTCACTTGGATACGATCTTCCTTGAGCTCTCTCACAGAACCTTTTTCAAATTTCAGTCTCTTTATCTCCCTGTTACTTCATCTTCTACGATCCTTGTTAAATTGTGTTTTGTGAACAGATCACTCGGCTAGGACCCAGGTACTCACTATACAAAGTTTTAGAGGGAAGTGTCCTAAGTCCTTTCCCAGGTTCATCTCACTTGGCTTTCTTCAGGATCATGTGTTCTACCCATAATTCCCTTTCTCAAAGGCCTTTGGAATCTTTCCTGGCTTCTTGGCTAAACTATCAGGCTAGGGCTTCTTCTTCCTAGGAGTAAGCCTTCCCTAGACTCTGCTTATCTTTTGAATTATTAGTTGGTTTTTCTCCGAGCCTGGCAGACCTGCCATGTGAGATTTGGGAAAATGAAGCCTAGAGAAGGTCAGAGAATTTCAGAGTTGAAGATCTTGTTCAGGATCTGGTCCTAGAGAGGTTTCATCTTGTTTAGACAACTCCTCACTTTCCAACTGGCTAACCTCTCCATTGTCCTCCTAAGGCCCCCCTGTTTTAGCTTCCATTTTGCTGTTATCTTCCCCCCTCAGACTGTAAGCTCCTTGAAGACAGGGAATGCATTTCTTTTTCCTATTTTTATCCTCTGTCTTAGCAATGTACCTGGTATAGCAGGCTTTTAAACAAATGCTTATTGATTACTGCTGGGATACTACAAATTAGAAAATAATCTCAGCTTCCTGGAACTTTTCTTCTGATTAATCAATTCACCAACATTTATGAAGCATCTGTGTTCCAGGATCAAGGGAACCTATGGCTAGATGCACTGACTTGCAAGTAATCTGCACAGATAACTTCAGTCCCCATGTGGGAGATGAACCAAGTGAAAAGGGCAATGGACAAAAGCCTTTATTAAAGGATGGACAGATGATAACCTAGCAAAGCTGTTTCATATAAAATACCTGTAAAAAATCACCTAAGCTACCAAGGGAAGAGCAGATCTGAGGATTCTCCTAAAGCTAGAGTATCCTCAAAGCCAAGGAAGCAAAGTTTTAGGATGAGAGCTTTTAGAAGGTCACTGCTTTCAACACTAGGAAATTCTGTTGCCCTTAGAGAGCAGTGCCGGGGATGGCGCTAATGAGCAACGGGAAAGGAAGAAATGCATAGAGCCAGACACCCTAAAGCCACTAAGCCCAAAACTTAACTTATTCTCCGCCCCACACCTCTCCCCATTCCTGGAGATAGACACTCCCCCCCCACCCCCCCAAGCTAGGGCTCATCCTGGACTGCTTCCTCCCTCCAGGCTGTAGCCAAGGCCTGTCCATTTCATCTCGGCAGTGCCTCTCCAATAAGCCTCCTTCTTCTCTCCTATGATGCTCACTGCCCCACCTTGGTCCAGGCCCTCAACACCTTACATCTGGGGATAACTGATAAACCTGCTGGGGAGGAAGGTGGGGGTATGGGATCTCTTCCCATTCCAGTCCATCAGCCATTCAGTCACTGCTAAAGTGAAGGTCTGATCATGCCACACATCCCTCCCCTCTGGACAATAAACTCCAGAAAATGCTCCCATTTGGTATTCAAAGTTCTTTATGGCCTTGTGTCAGTCCCCACGCCCAACCAGACCTGACCTACTCTTCATTCAAGTGACACACCTCCCATAAGATATTCCATCTTCTGACTGGCCACTTTTCCTGGCTTTCTCCTCCGGATTAGAATTCTCTTTCTTTTCTCCACTCCTGGCTTCCCTCCTGACCCTTCTTAATGCACTGGTACTTCCCTGTGTTGATTAGCTCCAATTTACTCTAAGTACAAAGCTGCTTTCATGGTGTCTCTTTCATTAGACTGGGAACCTCCTTGAGGACAGGGACTGTCTTGGAGGAGGTGGGGCTTTCTTTGTATCCCCAGCACTGATTATATAATCTTGTTTTGCCTTAAGTAAAGAAATCTCTTAGATTGTTAACTCCTTGACTCTGGTCTTATCCCCATGCCCAGACCCATTCAAAACAAAACTATCAGGTATTTGTTGTTAAATGAATAGAGAACTCATTAAAGATGAAGAAAATTGCCTCAAAAAGGAGGCTTTTTCCTCTTTGCTTCAGTTTCTTTATCTGTAAAATGATGGAGTAGGAGTACTGAGTGATCTGTCATCCTTTTTAGCTCTGAAATTCTTGGATTCTTACCTGACGTATCTGCTGTCTATAACTTGCCAAAGATTAATGCCTCTATCTCTGTTATCTGCTACACAGTTAGAGGATGGGGCAAAATAAATGCAAGTCTTTCTTGCAAGACTTTGGTAAATAAGGCTGAGGATTTTGCATTTTAAAGATACCTACTACATAAACCTTTCTAAAGTAAATACTCACTGGGAGAATTTTATAAAATTATTATATATGCTGGCTGCATACTTCTTTGCAGATCTGTCTTAAAGTGGGAAGTTTAATGTAGTCTTGTGAAATGAAAAAATTATTAGCTGGTTCTCATGGAATTTCCCTGTTAATACACGATAAATGAATAGGTTTGTTGTCCTGTTTCCTCCCACCCCAGGTACTGACACTAACAGAGACTAACTCAGGCTCCTTGTGAATGTGATACATAAAGTTTATGTATTTGATCAACTCTATTTAGATCAGGGGTTCTTGACTTTTTTTATGTCCTAGATCCCTTTGGTGTGGTCAATCTGGTAAAGCTTATGGACCTCTTCTGAGAAGATGGTTTTTAAATGCATAAAATAAAACATAGAATTACAAAGGAAACCAATTATAATTAGTTTTCCAATTTTTTTTTTAAAAACACCCAAGTTCATGGGATCCCAGATTAAGAACTCCTGACTAGATAGATGCATTCTCCCCCTTCAGTGAGCATAAAGATTAGTGCTCCTGTGTTTAACTATTTGATATTTTGATGAAAAGAAAATAATGTGTTTTTTTCCTCTTCTTTCTCTAGGTTTAACTATAGATCAACACATCATCTTGCATCCCATGGGTTCTATGAATTTTTGAATTGGTTTGATGAAAGAGCATGGTATCCACTAGGAAGAATAGTAGGTGGGACTGTAAGTATAAAAGATAAAATTTTTGTTAAGTTCATAAATTAGTGATTATTTTATTAAATCTACCTTTTGGGAGAGTATGGGTAGTTGAAGGTTGTTTGCATCATAAATATTGGTGGAAGGGGTTTGTTGATTGTTAGCCTTGTATTCCTGGGTTTTAATTTCCTTCTCTTGCCTTCTTTTGGGTTTCTGTATTACTTCTTAGTATTTCTAGTGTGATGTAGTTGAGGAAAATATATATGTATAGTGGGAATTTGCGTGTGTGTCTTATTGGATAGCAGCTTTCCTGAAAAAAACTGGAAGGAAGCAGATGTAACATTTTTAAATTTCTGTTCTTTATTGCTATAATTGAGAATTGAACACTCAAATTCAGAAGGTGTCTGTTATTCAGTTTTACTGTCTAGGAGTAATGAGGGAAATGCTATAGCTCCAGCTTGCCTAGATTTTAGCAGATCTTTTAGCAAAGAGTCAAATGTTTCATTTGGCCTTGCAGCAGTGTCTGGAGAGCATCAACGGCTGCCAGTGTACCATGAGCCACCTGGGCTTTCTGATTCCAGGTCCAGCATGTGCTGCCTCAAAGGTTTTGGTTTTTGTTTTTAATTTGAATAATTTGACATACTTTGAAAAATTAAAAACAAAAACAGAAAGCCCTGAGGCATCACATGCTAGACCTGGAATCAGGAAGACCTGAGTTTAAGCCAGCGCCGTGCACTTCCTAGTTGTGTGACCCTAGCTGTATGTATGTAATTTTACTTAACCTCTGTTGGCCTCAGTTTCCTTAACTGTAATATTGGGATAATAATAGTACTACTTCCCTGGTTGTTGTGAACATAAAATAAGATAATAATTGTAAAGTATTTTGTAAACCTTGAAGTGTTATAGAAGTGTTAACTATTATCAGTTTTAAAAGCCGAGTTGTATAGAATGGAGATTTATGATTTCATATACAGTCCTCTTTGTGTTTTGCTGTGCATATCAAAAAACTTTTTGAAGTTAAAAACAATAGAATAAAATACAAAAATACATTCGTATGTAGTTGTTTTGTGTTTTTGTATTTTTACTCTTAGCTTCTTTTCTTAGCAGTTTTGTTACTTATTTGGCTTAATTGGATTTTTTTTCCTCCCTAGGTCTACCCAGGGTTGATGGTGACAGCTGGCCTTATACATTGGATTTTAAATATGCTGAATATAACTGTTCATATAAGAGATGTGTGTGTGTTCCTAGCACCGATTTTTAGCGGCCTTACATCTATTTCCACGTTCCTGCTCACCAGAGAGCTGTGGAACCAGGGAGCAGGGCTCTTAGCAGCCTGCTTCATCGCCATTGTTCCAGGCTACATCTCGCGCTCAGTAGCCGGCTCCTTTGATAATGAAGGCATAGCCATCTTTGCCCTGCAGTTCACATACTACTTATGGGTAAGTCACCCTGATGCTCTGTTTCATGCCCACAAGCCCTGCCTCCAGGCAGTTACTGGTGAATGCTCAGAGGGAGAAAGCGGGGTGCTGGTGCTGTTGGGCGAAAGCGGGGTGCTGGTGCTGTTGGGCTCTACCTGCATCAGCAGCTTGGAATGGAGAAGATGCACGTCTCAGCTGATAAAAGGCCATGAAGAGGGGTCTGGAGTCAGATGGACACTGAGCCAGAGACTCAGAACAAAAATTCCAGATCATTTTCTTGAAACTAGCACTGCTTATTTTGCTTTTAGCCTAGAATAGTTACTGAAGCAAAGTTGATCTCTTAGGTTTTCTAGCATTGCAAGTAATGCTGTTTGTTAGGATTATTTAGTAGTTACTCTCCATGGCATTTATTTAACTTTTATCTATATAATCTTTACATAGAATGATCTACATAAAATGCCTTTTCAGAAATAGAAGTCTCTATAAAAGACTTGTAATTCTTGGTTTCAACACTTTTATACATCTACTGAAATGTTTCTGTAGTTAACTATGAAAGAATGACATTTAAAAAAAAAGGTTATTTTGTCTATTTCCTAAAGTACATTATTGGATGTTTGTGGTGGGCTAACAAATGTAGGACTAAATCAGCCAGTGCTGATATTCAGTCAGTATTTGTTCAGCCTTCTATGTGTCAGCCACTGCACTTCGTGTTGGAGATACAAAAAGAGGTCAGAGCCAGGCCCTGTGTGCCTAAGAGCTCACCAGGAGGCTCTGGGCTGGGCCTGGATGATCAGATCAGAAAAGTCCAGCTGTTGATGTGTTAGTCCTCCGCTAATTACTTGTCTAGCACTGCTCCTCTGCCTGCATGTGCTAGTCTTCCAGGAGGCCTTGTCCTTGACCCTCAGTCTCCTGGTCATCTGCATGCTTTGGCCCTGGCTGTTCCCCTTTCCTCACCTCAGTCTCCAGGACTCAGCTCAAGGGCTGCCTTCATCAGGAGGCCTCAGCAGTGCACGTGCCTCATGCATACCATGTAGGTGTGTTGCCTTCCACATAAGCTCCTTGAGGGCAGGCTTTTGTGTTAACACAGCTCAGGACCTCTCACACAAGTCTGGGGTTATTGCCCAGCTCTAATTTCTGTTAAACACTTGTTTGTAAACAAGTTTTGTGAGAGTAAAACTAAACTTTTAGGTGTTAAATGAACAGATGCTGATTCTCCCCCCCAACACCCACACAATAATTCTGAGTTTAGAAAGTTCTGTTCTGACGGTTTTATTGTGTCTTTTAGAGGTTCCACAGTTGTCACGAGAGAGAACATGGTGGGGCAGTGAGCTTTCTGGATCTACATGTGGAAGAGGAACTTTGTTCAAGGATGTCATAGAAAAGTCTTCAGAGTTGTGTGCACATTGTTGGTTTCTTACATTTTACACACACGATGGGCAGACAGAGAGTTGTTTTAAATAATCCCTTCCCTTTCAGCCCAGAGGTGCTGGTTTTGCTCTTGCCAGCTAATACTGCCATCCAGGGATGGGGAACCTGTGGCCTTGAGCTCACATGTGGCCTTCTAGGTTAGATCCTTGGGTGCAGCCTTTTGACCGAGTCCCAAGTTTTACAGAACATATCTTTTATTAAGGGGATTTGTTCTGTGAAGTTTGGAATCAGTCAGAGGGCCACACTTGAGGACTGAGAGGGTCACATGTGGCCTCGAGGCTGCAGGTTCCCCACCCCTGGCATAGCAGTATTGAAATTTGAATTAAATGTTTCACAATTGGTGTTCAAGAGGAGTATTTTCCTGATGAGAGGTATTTGGTGGTTAAAAGTGCTTGTCTTTAAGGAAAACATGATAGTGTCAGCTGTCACATGTTTCTTAGTAATGTAGACTGCCAGCCAGGTCATTAGGTGTGGTCTTCCTCCAGATGAGGTGATTATGGATGCTTTTTTTTTTTTTTTTTTTTGGTTCTGAAGTAATTGCAAGAGGTATTGCCTGTGGTATTCAGAAGTGATGTGTTGAACTCATAGGGCTTGGGAGTTTGTTTGGAAAACTTGTCCATTAGGGGGCTGTAGCCCTGAACTTGCTGTAAGGGCCTGTGAATCCTTCTGTTCCTTGGTCCCTCTTCCTCAGTCACTGCTTAGGGAAACAGTAAGGCTGATGGGCATCTATGTCCTCTCTGGGAAGGGATCCTTCAGAGACAGATACTTCCCCCCAGAGTTTAGAGCTCGGGGCTCACGTGTGCTCAGACTACTTGGGTATGTCTTATATGAGCACTAGCACTGGATTCGTTTCACACTCACACTCAGCAGCAATTGGGATCAAGTTACTACCAAGAGTCAGCTTCAGAGAGCCAGGCGTCGTTCTCCTCCCACTTCTCTTAAGACTTTCCAGAAGGACGAAGCTTTCCCTATCTGCCAGTCCATAAATTCCTGACAAATCCCACCAGTGGCAGTTTGGCACGGTAGTCATTGTGGCTGAGGGCCTGAAACACTAGCTGGTGTGTGTATCAGAAAGGACATTCTGGGTGAAGCAAATAGTAAACTTAGTAAAAATATTTTTGAAATTAAAAGAAAGAAAGGTCCAGAATTAATTCATTAATTGAGATTGTTTCCTTACCCAGTCCACTCTGGAAGTACATTGGCTACTTCATTTTTCCCAGCTGGGCCATTGGCCTCTTGAGCAACCTGGTGGCCCTCCATTCTGGACACCTGATTGGCTTTTGCCTTAGGGGAGCACAGAAAGCCTGAATTCACACAGCCCCTGCCTCAGCCTCCCCAGAAGCTCTTCCCCTTCTGGAAGGCAGCCTTAACGTGCTGCTTCAGGCAGTGGGGAAAAGCTGGGAGAAGCTGACTTCTTGCAGAAAATGTAGTACATATATTTGAGTAAGGACCAAGCACACTGTCAGAAATTTAGTGGTCAAATGGTAACAGCTTAGATGTTCAAATCACAAAAATAAGGTTTTTACTTGTATATTTTAGGTACTCCTTGTTTTTTTTTATTTTTTAAATGTATGATCAGACAGATCTGCAGCCACTGATGTTTGTTTGGTTCTTCCCCCGTCATATTTTCCTGTCTTTTCTAGAGAGAAGTTAACTAACTGGTTAATGCAGGAAACAGATTTGTATAGCTAATGTTTAAGTTTGGGTTTAGCTGAAGTGACACAGTGAAATTATCTAGCCTTCTAAGTGGTATTTCACTGTCTGATCACTGCTTCCTTTATTGTATATAAAAGTTCTTTGGTTTCTCTTAAATGTAAATATAATCTTAGTATTCAATTATGGTGGCAGCAGTACTAAACAAATAATTTAGTCTGTGCAACAGCCTCTGTGACTGTATTGTATACCATGTCCATTCAATGAGGAGGAAGAAATTAAAACAAACACAAAGCCCCAAGTGACTTTGTTCTGTTGTATTTTGTTATCTAATAGCCAAGGAGGTGGATTCTACTTGCTGGGAAGCATGTACCCTCTTGTATTTAGTTAAGAGCTGTGTTTATAAGATGTTGACTCTTCTAGTTGTGCCCTTAATCACAGTTTTTGTCTCTTTTTGCCACTTTTATCACCTCCATTTTCTCTTTTGATCTCAATCTCAATTCTCTTGAGTATTTCTGTAGTCTTTGTTTCTACTGGTTCTTGCTCTTATGCCTATAAACATGCACAGGTGTTATTGAATAAAACCCGCAGGTTGGCCTCCTGTCCCATTATCTTTTTTTCTACAGATCTGCTTTCTTTGTTTCCTCACCACTTCTAACTGATATTTAAATTGTACCTATTCTCTAAGAAGACCAGCAGCTTCTTCTTTTTTTTTTTTTTAAAGCAATTGGGGTTAAGTAACTTGCTCAAGGTTACACAGCTAGTCATTATTTATGCGTGGGTGCTCATTTTCTGAGGCCGGATCTGATCTCAGGTCATCCCAACTCCGAGGCCGGCACTCTTACTCACTGCGCCACCTAGCCGCCCCTTTAGGGCAATTGGGGTTAAGTAACTTGCCCAAGGTTACACGGCTAGGTTTTTTTTTGTTTGTGTGGATTAAGTGTCGGAGGCCTGCTCCGAACTCAGGTCCTTCTGACTCCAGGGCCGGCCCGGCGCTCTATTCACTGCGCCACCTAGCTGCCCCCAGCAGCTTCTTCTTAATCCTCATACTCCTTGACCTCTTTTCCAGTTTTGATTATGTAGATGAATGTTCTCAAAGTATGGTCCAAGGATCCCTGTAAATCCTTGAGATTCCTTTAAGGGAATCTGAGAAGTCAAAACTGTACAATGTTACTGAGAAGTTTTAATTTCTAATGTGGTATATATCAGTGACATAACTCACATAAACCAGAGCACTTTGAGATTCTTGATTTTGAATAGTGTAAAAGATGGCTTTAGATCACAAAGTTTGAGAACTGCTGTTATAAACCATCCCCTTCCCCAGAGTCACTCTTCTCTTGGTGCTAGATTTGACTATCCTTAATTCGTCCGAAGCTGTGTATTTGGACATTTTTGTCTCACCTCCCCTTTCTCTTATTTCATTATTTATTCCTATGGCTTTAGCGGCCCCTTCTCCAGAGATATCAGTGCTGAATCTGTAGCTTTGACCTTTCTCCAAAGTGCCAGTTTTGCACATCTCATTTGCTACTAAGTTTTCCCACTTGAAACTCAACAAATCCAATCCTGATTCAGTACTGCGCTGCTTCTGGTTTTCCTTCTCTTCATAGCATCTCCAGTCCGGAATCATCACTGACTAATGCCTCCATTACTCTTCACGTCCAACCATTTCACTGTGTCCAATATCTTCTCCTTTTTGCAGCGTCACTTGCATTGATTAGTTTCTTTCTGTTGGCCTCACCAACCCAAACCCATTCAAGCCCTTGTCTCCCATCTGATTGTGGGAGTGTCCTGACTGGTTTCCTTTTCTATATAGTTTCTAATTCATTCCATCATTAATAGTACTATGAGTTTTAGTCTTGCTAAAGGACCACTTTGATCATATTACTTCCCAGCTCAGAAATCTTCTACTGCCCCTTCCACAAGGAAATGAAGCTCCTTGACCTGGCTTCAGGATGCTCAGGGACCCACAATGGCCAAGCTTTTCAGCCTTACCTTTTGCCTTCTGCAGCTCTCCATTTGTCTCAGGTGGATTGAGCCAGTGTTGCTCTGTCCATAATCTCATGGCCTCACCACATCTTACCCCTCTATCAAGACCCACCTTAAGTCCTTTTTGGAAGCTTTCCAACTTTCCTCTTCGCTTGAACTCAGCCAGAGCCATCTGCCCAGTGAAAGCTGTGGACGATGTCTCTTTTGGGCCTCCTCTTTTTAGTTGCTTTTGTATGTGAACTTTGATTTTTGGTCACTTTTCCATTTGGGTTTACTGTCAGTGATTGAGTGAGTGGTAGAAGATAGTGGTCTAAACTTGATTTGTGCCAAACTGCTTTCCCATTTTCCCACCAGTTCTTGTCCAAAAAAAAAAAAAGAAAGAAAGAAAGTTCTACTACCAGTAGTTAGTAATTTGGACCATCAAACACTGGACTACTGGTTTTTACTTGCTCTCATTTCTTGCTTCTCTACAGTGTTTCTCAGATTACTTGAGGTAAAGCAGATGGTTAAATTTATTGACTTAATAAACTTAACTTTTTGCATCTTTAACATCTTTTGATTTGCAATATTTACTATTTTTGCTATAATCATTTTTCATGATTCAGCAGTGAGTTGGAGTTCACAAGATTTTGACACATCCCTTAATTCTCTTATGAAACCAGAGTTTTATCACATTTGTTCCAGAGTCCATTTTCCCAAGATTTGCCTTGATTTAAGCCATGAGTTTTCTGAGGGTTTCAAATTAAGCATTATTGATGTTATGGATAAATTTCTTAGCCTTTTCTGGTCTGTGGAATAATGTGAGATTGTTGCAGTATTGTTGTCTCAGTTTGGGACGTTCTGTAATTCTGCTGGAGGCCTTTGGTACAGTAGATGGAGCACAGGGCCTGGAGTCTGGAAGACCCAAGTTCAAACGTGGCCTTAGACGTTTACCACCTGTGTAACCCTAGGCAGGCCTGTCTCAGTGTCCTCAGCTGTAAACGGAGGATAATAAAGTGCTGACCTCCCAGGGTTATTATGAGGGCCAAATGAAGTAATATCTGAAACTTCTTTAGAATGGTGTGTAGTGGGTTATAGATGCTTATTCCCTCCCCTTCTAGTTCAAGACAATATCAGTATTAATGCATTTTTCAGAGCTTGTCACTGGGGATGAGACTTCCTGGCTCATTGGAAGTGAAAGATCCCTAAAACATTTTGGGGGAAAGGGATGCTTTACCTTTTGAAGATGCCAAAATCTTATGGTTTCACTATAGTTTTAAGTGAAAAAAGTTAATTTCATCACTAAGAACTAACCTTTTTCCAACCTTCCATTCTCTAGGCTTTGTATTATCTTGCCTGTGATAAGAATTGTTTCTTCATATGGCCTGTTAGCAGCTTCTTGTTGTTGTTTTTTTTAACTGGTCTTACCCAATTTCTTTCAACTTGAAGCCTACAAACACACACTAAAAGATTCAGTAACAACCCCAGCAGGTTCAGTTTCCCTCTGAGTACCTCATTAGATAGCTTTACTGAAGGAGTTTGTCGGCTCTCGTTCTTGTGCCCAGTTTTCCATCATATTTAACTGCAAACTTTAATGTGGTTGGCCCTCTTTTCATTGTGAGCTTTTGAATAATTCTGAAAACATGTGGCCACTCCATGCCAACAGCAACTGCGGTGTCTTTCATAGTCATTGAAATGGACTTTTTAAGAGCTATAACTTCTGCTTGTTTCCTAAGAGTAACATCCATTCTTAAAAACCATGGAATTGAAAACACACCAAGAGAACATTGAAACACATGCATCTGGCACAGTATCCTGCACTAATGGTGGGGAAACCAACTCCAAGCAGTGCCCAGGCCTTGTATTGATGTCACTAAGAGAAACTGCACTTAACATGTTCTCTTCGTTTCCCTTGAGACCACAGATCTTTTATTCTTTCAAAATGATTTAATGAAATATGCCCTTGACTATATCTTTGGCATAACACTAAATCTGTGAATTTAATTAGTATTTTTATGTTGGTCTGACCCAGTGGCTGATTCTTGCTTTATTTTTGTATAGAATGTAGTCATATAAATCTTGCATTCATTCATGGTAAGTTAATACCCACCTTGTTTTTTCCTTTTGATGGGTGGTGTTTTTTGCTAGTACTGTATATAAATGCTAGTGATTCTTTAGGTTTTTTGCATATCAAGCTATTTCGCTATTGATCATTTTATTCAGTTTCTTTGCTCATTCACTGGAGTTTTCTAAGCACACCATCATGTTATCTTCAAGTAAAATTAATTTTGTCTTTTTTGTCAGTGTTTTATACTTCTAATATTTTTTTATTATTGTTCACATTTCTGAATGGCATCTAATAATATATTATCATTTAAATACCTTGTCTGCTTTGCAAGGACAAATTAAATTCTACTTAGAGTAAATCACTTCTGGCAGGAAGGTGCCCCAAATAAAGGCTGTATGTGCAAGGAGGGGAGAGGAAGGGCAGCATGCATGAATAAATACAGCTTATATTTAAACTGGAATAGATAAAAATAAACTAAATTCCTCTTTAATCCTTTTCTGTTTTGGTTATTTATACTGCTGTTAGCATTTACATGCTGCCCACTATGCAAATGTTAAGTTCTTTAGCTTTCTAAGTGAAGATGAACTTTTTTGGGAGTAAGGATTTAAGATATTTGTGTTCTTCAAATATTGATGACAGGGTATTAAGCTGACTTTTTCTGATAAAAATATCTCTTTAAAATGCTGTTAGATGAGACCTTTCCAAGTAGACTAGAAAGGTATAGGATATACTGGCACAGGGAAATGGCCTAATCAAAGGTAGCTGGGTCTTTCACTATTAGTTTACCTTTCTCCAAATTGTAATACTTTCAGACACATGAAACAAGTGAATTTTTTGCAATTCCATTAATTGACAGAGTCTAGTAATTTAAATATTTAGCATGCAGTAGTAAAGATCACTAAGGCAGAATGGATGATGAATACAAAAGGAATAAAAAGAGTTTCAAGTGATATAACTGCCTGTAATTCCAACTTGCATTTTAGTACTTCATGTGTCTGTTAGAAATTAGAAGACTGTATCATTCTTTTCTCAGAACTCCAATTATATTTGAATTGAAGCTTCCTAAGAAAATTCATGGGCACTAAACTCTCAGTAATAATGTTATATTTTAAACTCAGAGGAACATTTATTAACGTGTCATTTTTCTAAACCTCTTTAATTCAATAATTTTTAACTTCAAAATACAAGCATGAAGATTACTTCATTTTTCATGTTCATTGCTCTCTAGCTTTTCCTCTTTGCTGTATCAGTGTTCATTACCCAGAAGTTTCCATTACTTTCCATTGATTTCTTTCAGTTCTAACTAAAAATATGAATTTAGTCTGAATTTCAAAGAAATACTAAAAATATTTACTGTCTTAGATATGTTTTTCCTAGACTACAAAATATAGCTAAAGCTACATTATTGCATATTTCTTGGAAAGATAATCAGTTATACAAAATAATTTGTTGTATTCACGAGGCTAAATTGGATATAATCAATACTTGACAGGATTGTGGGCTATTTTATTTTATAAGGTTCTTGATTTGTAGCATTTTGTGTATCTTATCTTTACCAGAGCTTTGCTAAAGGGAACCACGGTTAACCTTAATTGCACCTAGATCTCATATGTAATAAAATCCTGATGTTCCAGGGTCCCCAGAGTGCCCCAAAGTAAGCACAAGTGAAAGGATAAAGCTCCTCTCCAAACCTCCCTCCCTCCAAAACCAATCCTGTGAAACTTGAAAATGAAAACTAGTACCCTCTCAGAAGAGCTGCAAGTAGCTGGAGAGGGCCTGCGGACAGGCAGGAAGAGGCCAAGGAGAGAGCCACCTCGGTGGCCACTTCTACTGAAGGGCTTCCTCTTCATCACTGCTCCCTGGGATGATATTTCACAGTTCACTTTAGACACAGCTTGTTCAGCTTCTGCCTTTTGTTACAAGTAGTGGGAAGCAGCACTGCCCTTCTTGTTCTTAGACTTTCCAGGAACTTTTGGTTTCTCTTTCTGGTTTGAATTTCAGTGGGTCAGTTCCCAACCTTTTGTAGAGTTGTACTGTTTGTAAGTGGCATTTCAGTATTAGAGCAAGAATTTTTATTCTGCTTCCCGTCATTTAAGTTTTGATTTAAACAATTTTATTAAAAGTAATTATTCATTATAGTTTCCAATTTGTTGAGATTTCATTTATAGGTTACATGTAAGTTAGAATTTTGTAAAATTCTGTTATATTAAGCCCATTCCTAGAAATTGAATTCTGTAACATTGTGCTGTGATAAATTATGAACATGAGGAAGGACTTGATGAGCTGATGGGGAGAGTAAAGTAAGCAGAATCCGGGCATGTTGAAAGTAGAGTTTTCTTAACGTTGTGTGACTGAACCAGGTGCAGCCTGGTTGGGCCAGAGCAGTAAAGATGGACTTTTCGTGGGGCAGCCGGCCATCTCAGAAGCCTCTGACCTGTGTTTGCACCAAGACCAGCCCAAAGAAGTACCTGGCGGGGCCTCAGGGGCCAGGAACCTCCCACCACATCAAACCAGCAGATATTTTGATGCATAGTGGCTCCAATTCCAATAAAAAGAAATTCTTAGGATATAGTAAGGGAAAGAGGAAGGCCATCTAGTCTAACCTTTTCATTTTATAGAAGAGGAAACAGTCTGAGAAGTTGAGTGACTGGACCATAGGGGAAGGAGGGAAGAACAGTTTCTATAGCGCCTATTGTGTGCCAGACCTTGTGCTAAGCGCTTTATAGATGTCATTTGATCCTCACAACAACCCTGGGAGGTAGTCACTCTGATTATCCCCATTTTACAGATGAGGAGATGGAGGCAGACAGGTTGAGTGACTTGTCCAGGGCCACACAGCTAGGAAGGGTCTGAGACTGAATTTGCACTCAGTTCTTCTGGACTCCAGGCATGGCCCTCTGGCGCCCCCTAGCAGACCATAGTCATAGTCTAGTAAAATCAGAGGCAGTATTTGCATCCATATTTTCAAGACAGGTATTATCTATTCGCCTTTCAAGTAGAAACGTTTGAGAGTAGTGGAAGCAGGATCCAAGGACGAAGGCCAGCTCTTCTTCTGCCACTTCCTCTCCTCCCTCTCACTTTCTCTCTGTTACTGCCCAAAAGTGCATGGCCCCTCATGGGCCCAGGGCCAGGAATGCTTGGCACAGAAGCTTTAGCCAGATGACCACGTTTTCCCCACGTGGGCTGGTTTGTCCACCTTGAGGCAGGGCCCCTCCCCTCCACCAGGCTGACCATCTCAGTGTGGCCTCATCCACAGCCCCAGGGGTCCCCTGGCCATCCCAGTGCTGGCCCCACATGGGAAGTGTCATTATAGATAAGAGCCCCCTGTTTTGTTTTGTTTTTTAATCTTCCTCATCCAGCTAAAACGACTTTTCTTCATTAGTAGAATCAGTCCTAGTGTGTTAGAAAGAATCCTCATGGGGCGGCAAGGTGGCGCATTGAGTAAGAGCCAGCCTCGGAGTCGGGACGACCCGGGCTCGAATCCGGCCTCAGAAAACGAGCCCCCACACATAAATAATGACTGGCCGTGTAACCTTGAGCAAGCTAGTTAACCCCGATTGCTTTAAAAAAAAGAAAGATGGCCATTTCCTTCTTGTAAAATGGGGAAAATACTGAATTGATTTGTAAGTTTTAAAACTGTCTCTATAGGTCTATTATTTTATAATGAAAAGAATCCTTATTCTGCCCATTTTTCCCCAAACATTTAAAACCTGTAACATCCTCCATTGACACTTTCACTTTAGAAGCTTTGAGTTCTCTTTTCTCTTCCCCTCTGCAAGGCCCGGGCAGGCGTTTGTCCCGTCGCCCTGACTGAGGGGCCTGATTTCCTTCAGAGAGGCAGTAGGTCATTGCCTCGGGATTCTGCTGTTCAGAACAGTTGTTTTTTTTCTTTTTAGTGAACTTATTTTCTACTGAACAGAGTCCCAGGAGTTTGTGACCATGGAATGTTGATTACTCAGAGTGAACATTTTATGGGCAGAGAACAAAGCATTCTTAGCGATCAGATCACGGTGTACGGCCCGATTTCCTGGAGCTTCATAGTGAGCCCTGGACACCTGGTCCTGTTTGATGGGCACTGTCCTGTGGTTTGTCATTTACACACCCCTGTAGCCGCTCAGCTACCCTTAGCAAATGGGATTGGCCTCGTGAGCCAAGCAGGCAACATCCCATTGTGATGCTTTGGCCTGAGAGCCTTTTCCGTCATGGCTGGGCTGGGGCTGGCCAAAACTTGGTCTCCAATAACATAGCGTTAGGGAGTTGGTCTTCTTCATATTGGGATGAGTCATGAGAAGAGAGCTTTGACAGGAATTGAGGTTTTGTAGATCATCCTTAGAGGCCATCAAATTCCATCTGATTGACAATCCTCTTCATCATCCTCAGCATGTGGTCACTTGGCCTTTTGGAGGAGACCTCTAGCAAGAGGGGAACCTGATCTTTCCCAGAGCGACCCAGTTGGCTTTTGTCTAGTACCTGGTAGAAAATTTTCCCACATTTTAATTAGGTCTTCTGTGTCCAGGCAGGATAAGCAATCATAAAAGCAGAGCTGGAAGGAAACTCAGACATGATCTAGGCCAGTTTCTCATTTTACCAATGAAGCTGAGGTCTGGAGAAGTTGTCAGGACCTCATTCAAGGTCACGCATAGTTCCTAAGGTGAGGATTGAAACAGGGGTCTCCAAATCCAGCTCCATCTTCTGTTGGATTCATTTCCTCTTCTGAATGGGAACTCTTCCCCCTTCCCCTCCCCGGCTTGTTTCTTACAGGCCAAACAGCCGCAAGTTTCTTCCACTCTAGATTTGCTGGAAGTTATCTTTTAGTTCATTGTAATGGAATTTTACCCATACCCATTTCCAAGTGGTATCTTATTTTATGATCATCTTCACAGAAAACCTCTACAGATGTATGTGATATAGTGACCAAGTGTAGCAGCAAGCACCCTAGCCTACTCTGGAGGGCTGCTAGCACAGGTTTTTGATCTGCTTTTCTAAAGGAAAGCAACTTTAAAGGGGTCAGCAATCTTACTTTAATTACATACATATATTTAAATATACATACTATAGATATATATTATATATATCATTTACTTAGTTTAGGAGAAAAAGTCAGCACCCTGAACTTGAGAGAAAATACAAACAAGTTATGAGCAAGGAAAAAAAAAAACAAAATAACACAAGTCAACAAGCAGAGTTTCTGTCTATCTGACCAAAGCTATATATACCAGAGAGAGAAGCACCAACATCTGGGTTTTCAAAGCGGGGCGGGGCAGGAAGGAGTGTTCAATGGCTGCCCAGAGTCTCATCTGGCCAAATCACACAATTCTTCCCATAAGTGAGCCCCCCAAAGCTCACCTCAGAGTATATATACCCTTCTTCAGGGTCAGAGGACATCACAATCTTCATGACCCACTGCTTAATTACAAAGTAACAAAAGGTGTGGACTTTCCTGCAAAAATAAGCTTCCCCCCCAAATCAAGCCCCTCCTGTTAGGTTCCACTTGAGGCCCAGGGGCAGGGAAGATCTTCAAATTCCCTTCCATTATACCTACCAGATTCCCTTACCATTACAGCATTCCCTTACCTTACCATTCAGAAGAGTCTCTGGTTTCAAATATCTGTTCTCTGGAAATAGTGTTTCAGTATGACTTTTATAGTTTACTGTAAGCATTCTCTCTGGATGTAGTTAATTTGATTGGGGGTGGGTGTTTGGATAAGAAAAAAATTTAACTGAAATTCCATCATCAGTATAAAAACTGTTATTGCTTGCAGCTAGCATTAATATAGAATCAATCATATGTTTTATCTGCCACGCTCAGAATTGTCTACTGTATAGACATAGTCTCTACTTTCTCTAAAAAGTTTGTCGTTTTCTGGTGGTATAGTCACTTTTTTTTTTTAAAAGCAATTGGGGTTAAGTAACTTGCTCAAGGTTCCACGGCTAGTCATTATTTATGTGTGGGTGCTCATTTTCTGAGGCTGGATTTGATCTCGGGTCATGCCAACTCCGAGGCCGGCGCTCTTACTCACTGTGCCACCTAGCCGCCCCTTTAGGGCAATTGGGGTTAAGTAACTTGCCCAAGGTCACACGGCTAGGTATAGTCACTTTTATAACACATTTTATGCTGAAACATAGAAAATAATATTTTGTATAACTGAAGAATGACATTTACAGGGAGAGAGAGAGAGAGAGAGTGTGTGTGTGTGTATGTAAAATGATATATGTGGTCCCTGAGGGGCAACAAGGTAGCCCAAAAGATAGAGTGTGAGGCCTGACATCAGAGGGACCTGAATTCAGATTTGGCCTCAGATAGTAGCTATATGACCCTGGGCAAGTAGCTTCACCTTGTTTGCCTCAGTTTCCTCATCTGTCAAATGAGCTGGAGAAGAAAATGACAAACGACTCCGGTATCTCTGCCAATAAAATCCCAAATGGGGTCATAGAGAGTCAGAAACATCTGAACTACCATGACAGCAAAAAAGGTTCTTGAAAGTAGGGCTTGTAGTAGGTAGGTAGTAAGTGCTTGCTACTTGATACTCATTTTATAGACATCTGTCACTGTGTACAGTGTGTGATGTGCTGTATAGTACATTTGAGAGATGGAAGGAGGAAAATCCAGTTTCTTGTTTGACTTTCCAGGTTTGTACTTTATCTGACATTCATTTATAAAGTGTCCCTGTAATTCTCAAAATGATTTAACATAATAATTGTTAAAATGAAGATCTAAAGGGGGAGAAAGACTTTTGAAATGTCAAAATCAGGATGTCAAAGTGTCTTGAAGAAAATTGCTCTGTGGTTTTTTGAAAGTTGGCTGAGCCTGCTACGTCAGTCCCACACCTTCCCACTGTGTCAGGTGACACAAGAACCCAAGTCTTCTGCAGTGAAAGCCTGGCACTTTTTTTACCCATGGAAATGGGGAAATTTTACAGCTATCCTTTTTCTAATCCCTACTTTGCTTGAATGTAGAAATTGTTTCATTTTTAAATTTGGTGCCTTGCATTTAGTAGGCCCTGCATAAATTCTATCGATTTATTCCTCTCTCCTTGTGTTCTAGTTTGAATTCACTGTTATTTGTTTGTTTTAGGTGAAATCTGTAAAAACTGGGTCGGTCTCTTGGACAATATGCTGCTGCTTATCCTACTTCTATATGGTAAGACATTATTTGAATTTAAATATGGAGGTTAATCTTTTTAGCAAATAAAACAGGAATATTCTTCTTAAGTGGGGAATTTTGCTGGGGACTTGAACTTTTTTGGAAGAATTAAGGGGAAATTTTTTTTATTCTTAGATCTGTTCTTTTCATTCACATGAAGTTTTCTCCCAAATTTGCTATAAGGAAAAAGTTCTTGGTCTCACCATATTTAGGCAACTGTGGTATATCAAGTAAGTGTTTGGTGTTCCTTAACCAGTTATTGAGCATTGATTATGGGCCATGGGCCATGCATTGCTCAGCTTGGGGGCACCATAAAGGAAAGTAAACCTTCCCTGCCTTCCAAGGTGGCTACCCTCTGTCAAAAGGAAACAAGGCAAAGGTTCCATAAATGCCTAGTGAGCAAGTGAGGTGAGCAAGTGAGGCTTGGGCCCTCCCTTTTGCCCCAAGGACCTCCAACAAGAAGACTTCAGGGAACCCTCCTTATAGCCAACGTGACAGTGCACAGGGATTACTTTATTGAAACTCACTGCAGAGATGGGGAATTTTTTAATATAGAGTAACAGGAAATGTAAGCTGGTCTCCCTCCTAGAAGAGAAGTTCCTGTCGGGTTATCAGGGGAGAGTATTCCTTCTTATTTTTAATGGTTAAATTAGGGTGTTGAGTCTTAGCTGTAGGAGATTAAGAATATGGCAGAAGTGGGAAAGAGCCAGAAGACCCCAGAACACTGGGGCAGAGGAGAGCTGTGCGAGGGGACCCTGGGGTCTTGTTAGGAGAAAGCTGCTGCTTGTGTTCGTCGGGCACTCATCAGTGAGGCTCACCCAAGGCTCTCAGACACGTGGCAGTGCCCAGAAATGGAAAGAGGGCTGCCTTTCATCTTAGTGGGGCACAGGACTGGAAATGATTGAAGCTTTCCCAAGGCACCTCGAGCCTTGTAGCTGCTGCTCCCCTCTAGGTACTTAGCATCCTGGCAGAGGGCACTGCCAGAAGGGATGGAGCTAGCTCCTCTGAGTATGAACAGGTCAAAAGAATACACAGAAGATGAGGCAGAGACAGTGTAGTTTGGGTTTGGTACTTTATCCATATGTTACCAACATAGCTCTTACTAAATTGTATTATACTGACCTGGAGAAACCAAAAAGGACTTTTAAAATGCAAGGGGAAAGGGATGGAGAAATACTGGAGATACATAGTGCTCCAGAGAGCTGGCCAGGTAGCTGTATACAAAGGCAGAAATTAGGGGCAACAAGCAAGGTGACTTAAGGAGCCTCCAGGCCAACCTATTCATTGAGAAAACAGAGGCCAAGAGAAGTTAGGGGATTCATTTCCAAGGTCTGTTCTTGGCACTATGCTATTCTAGCATTTATTTGTATATTCTGATATTTATCCATTTATTCATTCAGCCATCTAGTCATTAATTTAGCTTTCCATTTATTAATTCACCCATTTATTTTGCTCCCTTATTTATTCATTCATTCATTCATGACATGCTTGCCAAGCTCAGCCCTCATCAAAATCAATAATCATGTATCAACTAGACAGAAATAACCATAGCTCCTGTCCTCAAGGCGCTCATGTCTAGTGTGAGGATGCAGTATGTTCACAGGAAAAAAATCAGTGTGAAATCTCTGCAGAGGAAGGGGTGACAGGAGCATCAGGCTAGGCCTCCTGTGGCTGGTGGCACTTGAGCTAAGTCTTTAAAGACCCTATTAATCTGATGTGGGGGAGAAGAGGAGGGGGGTGTCTCCTCTTGGCAACTGCCACCTGTGTTGTCCCATGGCCAGGGGCCACATCTAGGTGACAGAGCACATTGGACAAGGCCTGACACCTGGGCCTGGTCAGGTCCCCCCATGGCCAGTGACCCGGTGTCGGCCCTGCTCTGGGCCCAGGAGGTGGGCCAGATAGTGGTGGGCCAAACCCGGAAGCTCCTGCTACAGTTTGGAGTGCTGTTCTGCACCGGTCTCCTCCTCCTCTGGGTGTCTGTCTTCCTTTATGGCTCCTTTTACTACTTCTACCTGCCCACAGTCAGTCACCTCAGGCAGTCCTATATGACAGACTGCGGCTCTGCTGGACCCCTTCTCTGCTCCTTTCCTGTTGCCAACATCTCCCTGGTTAAAAGTGGATGTGATCGGGTGCTGATGTACAGACAGCCTTACCAAATTTCCCTGGAGTTAGAGATTCCCGAGTCCCCAGTGAACCAGGAGCTGGGCATGTTCATAGTCACCATTGCTTGCTACACCCATGGGGAACGAGTCATCCCCTCTTCTACCCATTCAGCTATGCTGCATTACTGGTCAACGATGCTTCGACTGCTGGACACCCTTGTCTTCTCTGGCCTCTTCTTATCTGGCTTTGCAGAACAAAAGCAGCTCCTGAAGGTGGAATTGTATACAGACTACCAGGAGGACTCGCACAAGCTGACTACAGGAGCAGTGATCGAGATCCACAGCAACCACATTCAGCTCTATGGGGCACAGCTCCAGATCCACACCCACTTCACAGGGCTCAGGTATCTGCTCTACAACTTCCCCATCACCTCCGCTGTCATTGGCATTGCCAGCAACTTGACCTTCCTCAGCATCATCGTGCTCTTCAGCTACCTGCAGTGGGTGTGGGGCAGCATCTGGCCCAGGCACCACCTCACCTTGCAGCTGGCAAACCAAGGCAAGGATGGCTCCCAACCAGAAGGCCAGAGAAGGGCCCTCGCCAGACAGCCAGGGCTGGGGCCAAGAGGCCGAGCAGAGCTAACCAGGCTTCCAGAGAAATCACAGGATGACGGGGACCACACAACTGTCCTTGGGCTAGGGAGTCAGCTGCCGGAGGAGAAAGGGCCTGAAGTGTAGCCTCTTAGCAAAGAAGGAGCTGGATCAGGAGACCAGTGATGGTTCTGGCCCCTGGGAGGACGCAGCCCTGCTGACTGAGGCCAACCTGCCCTCCACCTGCCTGG
Source organism: Gymnobelideus leadbeateri (assembly GCA_011680675.1). Classification (NCBI taxonomy): domain Eukaryota; kingdom Metazoa; phylum Chordata; class Mammalia; order Diprotodontia; family Petauridae; genus Gymnobelideus; species Gymnobelideus leadbeateri. The sequence continues at coordinate 248,400 of WOXC01010045.1, forward strand.
AGACCCTGGGCAGTGCTGACCCCCCCTCCCCCCCAGGCAGCGCTGAGAGCCCTTCAGGCACCCCCTGCCTCCGCTCAGCCTGCTCCAGCTCTTGAGGTGGGGGGGTGCTGTGGCCCTCACACATCCAGCACTTTCCTTTGCCCTCTATCCTTTTCTCTTTTCTCCACAATAAACTTTTTTTACATCAAAAAAGAAATTTAAAAATTAAAAAAATTTTAAAATGGTGTGCAGACCATTCATGGGACCAGCATGTCAGCAGTTTGGCTAGAGCATAAAGAAGTATAAGGGGACTGTGTGCTTACCCTGGAGACGTAGAGCTGAATTGTGAAGGGCTTTAAAGTCAAAGGCAGAGGAGCTTGTGTTTTATCCTAGAGACAAGAAGGACCCTCTAGGATTAGAGAATCTCTACTGGGCAGCTCTGTGAAGAATGGATTGGAGAGGGGGGGACAGGTAGCCCAGGAAACCAGTCAGGAAGCGATTGTAGTTGTCTGTGCCAGTGGCAGGGAGGGTGGCTGCGTAAGTGAGGAGGAAAGGGTGGATGGATGGATTCTTGTGCTGGCTTGTCCCTTATCAAAGTGATCGTTCTGAAGACCAGAAGCTCGTGGGACACAAAGGTGCCTGCCTACTGATCAAGTCGGACTATTCATATCTTGTCTTGGTTTTTAGGGGTTTTAATTGTGACTTTTTTGAAAAATTTGATGCATTATCCGTTTGCTAATAATGAGGTCCTTATATCCTGTTTTACATGTAATAAATTGTAACTACACATTTAGAGCATTGGGAGTTTGACAACTTGAGATAAAGTTGACCATTCTATCTGTGAACAAAGAATTTGTTAACCACATAATTTGTAAACTGAAGATTTCTGGGAGAGTGCTTGGCCTACTTAAAACAATTCCATTTATTCATCAGTCAGATGGTACAAGTGATTTTTCTCTCTTCGTTAAAGGGTTGGACCTCTACTCGGCCACGGGTTACTCTTTTTCTTGTACCTACAAGAATCTAGTAAAATTGCTTATTTGAAAGTGCATAACGGATTCCTTTAAACTGACCTGTCTCCCCATCAGTCAGTATGGAAATAAGTAGAGAAGACCAGTCTCAAACTAGGATCTTATCTTCAGTTGTTAATCGGCGGTGGAGAAACACCTCCTAGATAAACAGTTGATGCTGCTGTTCTGGGTACAGTTTGCAGCTCTCCCAGTCCTCTTGTTGATCAGCTGGTTGACAGATAACAGCATAATAAACAGGGTTGTGTTCTTAGCAATAATTTGCCATGAAATGAAAAGCAAATCAAGTTTTCTGTGAGTTTTTTTTTTAAAGCAATTCACATGTGCTTTCATCTTAAGTGAAAATAATTGCCATCTTTTTTCTTGTTTTCCAATTCTTTTTGTACCTTCAGGTATGCACCTGTAAGCAAATTACCTGTAAATCATAATCTGAGTTCTCTAATGACTAAAGGAATGTAGCTTGAATTTGTGTACTGGCTGACTAGATAGCCCTTCAACAAAACTTATAGGTCATTAAAAGCTGCTCAACCCTCTTTCCAGTGGAATACTCAAATTTCAGATATTTCATAATAATCTTTGTTACTTGGTTAGAGCATTAGGGAGTCAACCAAGATTTTTCCCGTGTTTTAGTGAACTATGGAATCATCTCATTTTAACATGTTTTTCCTCCCAGGTCTCTGCTTGGGGCGGTTACGTGTTTATTATAAACCTTATTCCACTTCACGTCTTTGTGTTATTACTGATGCAGAGATACAGCAAGAGGGTCTACATAGGTGAGTGACCATCTGCCTTTGGCATCCAAGAACTGATTCGTGTATGCTTTTAATTGAGTTCCTTTAAAATGAGCATCTCACAGGCGATTTGTTACACCTCTTCCATTGAGGAAAATATCCAAGCAACCATAAAGAAACCTTCAATTACTAGGTGATTTTTTTTTAACTATTAAATTTGTTTTCAGATGAGTTGGGGTTTGAGTCTTGCAGTCAGTCCTATTAAATTTCTCTTACCCCTTGAAAAGCATATATAGTATAAAAATCACGAATATCTTTCAGGTTATGCACAATTTCCCCCACTTATTTAAATGAAATACTTTAGTTCAGGACCCGCCACCAGCGCAGTAGCCATGTGACCAGAGGTAAGGCCTGCAGTTTCTTAGAGCCTCAGTTTCTTTACCTATTCTGTCTATTCTATTTTACCTATTCTGTCGAATAGAGAAAATATCGATAGTATTACTTCGCAAAAAACACTTTGTAACCTTGAAAACGTTCTGTTCATTTTTGCTGCAGCTACTTTGGGGAAGGAGGCTAATTAATTTTACATAGTGATGATTTTCAAAACTGAAGCAGATTCTGGTGCTTTGAAAAGCACTGCTTTGGTAACATATCCTGAGCCTTAGTTCTTCCTAAAGAATATTACCATAGTATAATGTAAAGAAGAATTTTCCAAGAGAGTCGTTTTCATAATAAGGTAACTAAACTGAATGATTAACAAAAGCTCGCTTACCCTTGGAGATTGCCTTTTAGAACACAAATGGGTCTTTGGCTAGCTAGCTATAACAGAAAGCTTGTTCTCTGAATCCACTGTCTTAGTATGAACTTCATTCAAGGATCTGATCATGTTTGGTAACAGTGACACAAATATCACTCACCTGCTTAAGTGAAACTTTAACTTTTGAGAAATATATTCTCTTTCCTTTGGGAACATACTGTGAAGTTTGCATCTCACCCTGTGACAAAATGATTCTGTGCCTTTCTTTTCCCTTCTAGTTTTTGCCTTTTGTATTCATTTGACATCAGTCGGTCGTTTCCTGATTACCACAATGAGGGCTCGGGGGAAGCCTTCTTTGTGCTACACAGTTAAGTAGAAGGCACTCAGGGCAGTGCCCATATTTGACAGGAACAGTCTGTGAGCCACTTTATAGCAGGGCAGCTATTCATTTTGGGGGCTGAAATGGGGCCTTTGAACGACCTGGCCTTTGGCTGCATTTTAGTTTTTAAGTTTCCATCAGTTTTGCCCTTTGTGTTGTGTTTTTGTTTCTGCCTTGTTCTTCGTGCATTCATATAAATCGTCGATTGTTTCTTTGAATTTAGGCCTCCTTTTCGAGCACTGCTTTCTAAAAAAATGAAGTATGCAACTTAGTTAGCAAAGCCTTCTTCACCACTCCTCCCAGCCAAGCCATGAAACCCAACCCTCAGAATATTAAATATTTGGCTATTAGGTTTTAGGGAAATTTTTTAAAATGCTTTCCTAGCTATAAACAGTTTTTGAGCATTCATTTCCTTGTTACTAGATTTGACGCCCCATGTTTGTGCGGTGAATTGCTATACTACTGGAAAAATGAAAGCTCTTCATATTGACATTCTTCTTCTAAATGAAGCTGGGGGACTTAAAGAGGTAGTAGGTCCCTGGACATACAGTTAAGGCTGTCCTTCCTCAGTGGCTGTTAGGAGGGTTGGTTTTAGAATCATTCCAGTGGCAAATAATCTCGTGGGTCACTTCATCAGCTCAGCTTGTTGTATCGAGGTGCCTTCGCAAAGAACCACCACAAAGACAGGGGAAATGTGGCAGAGGAAATCCCGTGACAGAACGGATTGAGGGCTCCAAATGAAGGCAGTAGCTAGTGACAACTGTATTGGGGTTTCCTGGGCTCCTTAGCTCTGCATCATCTGTAGTGCCCGTGTAGATCATAGGCCAGGGTCCAGAAGCTTGCAGACCGCTTAAAGAAGCTTGAAAGATGCTGGATATGACAAACACTGAAGGAACTAGAAGAAGGTGAAATGGGCTCCGTCTTGACGGGAAGTGTCCCAGACTCCTGTTCTTGCAGTCATGTCAGTGGCCAGGGAGTGCAGGGCCAAAATGATCACCCCTGGAGAAGAGTGGGGTAGCTTCTTTAAAGGAGCTGTCAGCATGGGAAATCTGTAAAAGAACAGTATTGACTGTGTGGGGAGCAGAGAAGCCAGAAGATCCTCAGACTCATCCAGGCAGCAAACCCTCAGTAATTGGGGACGTCCACTAACACGGCAGCTTCTGTTGTCCCGCCTGTCTTCCTGTCAGCACAGACTGAGGCTCCATGGGTCTCCCTATTCTGGAGCCTGCTACAGCCAATGGAAGGAATGTCTGCGCCACTCCCTGAATCCAGCAGGGCCTTCACTCTGCATCATCCCAAGGGCCTAGATCCTGGTGATGGTGGATGTTGAGCTGGAAAGGGATCTTTAAGGCATTTTTCAGATTGAGGAAGTGAAGCCAGGGAGGAAATGAAGTGGCATGGCCAAGGCCACCCAGAAAGGCAGTGTCATAGGCAGAGCACAAGCCCGTACCCGCTGTCTGCAGTCTGCTTGTTCCGGGGGGGCAGAGGGAGGCGGGGGACGACTTCCTCACAGGGAGTTTGGTAGCTGATTCACAGGGTTCTTCCTCTCCACCAGGAATCCTTCTACCTTCTCAGGGATTTCAGCATCCATGTTAATGACTCTCAAACCCTTTAGTTTTCTTGTTCATTAATCATCCTTTTCGGTTTCCATTCAGCTTCAGGGATGCAGTTTCCTTCCATCTCTCCATCAACTTGCATGGCCCTGAATTCTCACATTCTTCTCTGATAAGGAGCTCCTCCCCTCCTGTCCCTCTGATTCCTTCTCACAGGCGACCGAGCATGTCAGAGGCTGTATTCCTGGCCCCTGTTCCTAATGGGCCTCTCCTTTTCAGAGTCCCACAGAGATGCTCTCACCTCCTGCCATCCACCAGCTTGGCTGCCTGGCTTGTGAGCTGGAGCCCTGTGGCTGCCCCTTCTCTTTACTCCCACCGGTGCCTCTCCAGACCAGGCCCTTAGCTCTCTGGCCTGGACTGTTGAGTCATCTCCTAACCAAGCCCCTGCTTCTGGTGTGTCCTCCACACACCTGCTGCAGCAATCTTCTGAAGGCACAGGTCTGGCTGTCCACTTCCTGCTTTAAAGCATTTCATTGGCTTCTTCTTGATTCAAAGGAGATACCTTCCAGGATCAGGAAATTCTTCTTCGAGGGATATTCTCAATTTTTCTCGTCCATTTTGCTGATTCTGAAAAACAGACTACTAACAGCTAATTTTTAATGTGAGGTCCCTACCGTATAAATTCCATTTATTGTCTGAAATGACTTTTCCTACTGTGGCAGTTAGGGTGGCACAGTGGGTAGAGCCCTGAGCCTGTGTTCAGATCCAGCCTCAGACAACAAGCAGCTTTGTGACCCTGGGAAAGTCACTTCAGTTCTGCTTCAGTTTCCTCATCTGTAAAGTAGGGACGATAATAACATTTGCTTCCTAGGGCTGATGTACAGGCCACGTGAGATGATGTCTGTAAAGGACGTCGTAGTGCTTTATAAACAGTAAGTGTGGCATCAATGTTAGTTAGGCATCATCATTGATTAGAGACCACTGTTATCAAGAGCAGGGTGATCACAGCAGTCCTTTTTGCCACGCCCTTGCTTTTTGATCACATTTCTTGGAATATGCTGCATATAAAAAGTCCTTTTTTTTTATTTTTTATTTTTTTTATTTACTAGTGAATCAGGTCAGGGATATGGAGGTCATGCTTGCCTGTTTGTGTGTGATGCCCACGGCTGCCCTGCCTCTTCTGGTCTTGGACTAGAGGTCAAGGGCCTTGAGTAGGGTCATGCATCAGAATAGGTCAGAGGCAGCACATGAAGCCAGGGCTGGGGTTCTCCCCCTCCTTCCCCACCCTGCCATTCCATCCCTGACTTCCAGTTTGGGGATTTTATTTCCAGTGTGTGTCTCTTGTTTTCTACTAAGCCCAGTGGTCGCAAAGTAAGATAACTGCAACACATATTGTCAGAGCGTAGAGAGGAATTTGCCATGTTACAGATGGAGCAGCAGTTTTGCCTGAGACAGAACAACAGAGAATACAAAGTCTAAAGCAGGTTTTGAATCCATATAAAATCAGAATTTACTTATGGGAAGAAATGTAGCGAGACAACCTGAGCCAAATGTTCAGCCTCACTTTCTTTGGCTTGAGAGAGTAGATGTTTTTAATTATGGTCCTTACAAGACCTCAGGCTCTAGGAACCTCTTTAGACTAGGTTGGGTCAGGCTTCATTATTGCAAGGATCCAGTGTGCTACATTCAGTTTGTTTCTGTTCTTTGCTGGTGTGATCAGTTTTTCTACATGTTTGAACGAATGTTTGTTGGGTGTTCGTTATGGATGTGGCAGTGTGTTAGGCCCTTTGTGGGTGTGATTTCTGGTCTCTGGGAGGTCACAGTCATCTGAAAGAGAGGTCGGAAGTTTAGTCGGTAGGCCCACCTCAGCATCAGAAACCCAGTGTGTGTGAGACCTGCAGCCGTGGGTAGCTCTTGATTTCTTGGTGCCTCTGGCAAGTTTCTTAACACTGAATTACAGATCCTTTGCTCCTCATCAGTGTGGGGGATTTCTGCCCAAGCTCCCTCTGTTTAATAAAATCATTGGTCTAAAGAAACAACAAAGGGAGAATAAGCACAGCTTGAAGGTTCTGCACATTGGTTGTAGGGATGCTGAGCACCGCCTGTTCCTCTGGAGAACCAGCGGTGTGTTGGCCTTCAAGGCTGAGAGACGTGGACAAGGTCTCACTACATCTTCTGCCACCGCCCCATCCCCACCATGGATGGCCACCTCCTCATTGCCATATTCTCCCACCATCCCACCTGCCTTTGTGTGCCTAGTCTGCTTCACATTTGGGGCCATCAGGACCAGACAGTGGACTTCAGCCTGCCTCCCCTGAACTTCTGTCAGTTCTGCCACAGCATGACCTATCCAGAGGGCTTTGAAGCTTCCATCGCAGACCATGGCTGTTGTCTCTGAGCCCAGCAGAGGGGCCCAGGACAATGAAGCATCCATGCCATTGGAGGGCTTCTGGAATTTACAGTGGAGCCAAGCCCTGGGGAGCTCTTTGTTATCAGTCCCCATTCTGAGAATTGGGGGAAATGTAATTTTATTGGTTAAAAGAAAAAAATAATAGTGTTTTGGGAAGATGACTGGTAACCTGCATTATGTCTTGATGGTTAAGATTAGAAGCCTCCCACAAGTATGCTGGCTTGATTCATGATTCCACACACGTCAAAATAGATTGGAGTTTATCAGTTTGTAATCTATTCATTAAACATTAAGTACCGATTATGTATATATAAGCCTTGAGGCTAGGTGCTGGGGACCTAGTCAGGTTTTATTATTAGTCATTCAGTTATTTATATCAGACTCTTTCTGACCTTATAAAGTTCTTTCTGTAGGGTTTTCTTTACTGGAATGGTTTGTCATTTCCTTCTCTGGTGGCTTAAGGCAAACAGAAGTTAAGAATGACTTGTCCAGGGTCACACAGGTAGTAAGTTTCTGAGGCTGGATTTGAACTCAGCTTCTTCCTGATTCCTTTGGAGAGCACTTAGGGTTCCAGTAGTATAAAGTAGTACATATTTTTGTTCTTTAAGAATTGTAGGTAATGTTGACTTGTAATTACTGTAAGAAAACTATTTTGTAGGAGAAAGGCAAGTACAAAATGTATATGTAATGAAGCTTTTTGAGGGATTTGGCAGATATTCCTCATGGTGGTCTTTGGGCACACCAGGTCAGCTATGGGGAGTGGTCCTTTTCTATAAAGAATCACATTGACTTGAAGCCAGGACTGTTGACTGCGTATCAGGTGTTCTTTCCAACTATTACAAGTTTGTAAAGGGATTATGAAAAAATTACTCTGCATTTTCTGTAGCCAATTGTCCCAGATTTCAGCCAAAAAGATTTTGGGAAACACCAAGCCCTCTGCCCTCACACCCAGAAAAAGTCTTTATTTTTAAAAATACCTTTTACTTTTATATCACCATCTTTTCCCCCAATATCCTTCCCCTTCCCATAACCATCACATAGCAAAATATTTTTTTAAGATGGGAAAAAAAACGGCCTAAAGAGTCCTCCCGACCCTGCTGGGGGTGGGCTGATGCTTTATGATTTTGCAGCTTTCGCTTGTAATGCATGTGATCTGTCTGTATCCAGGGCTATTGTCACCGTGTCGTTCTGTGTCAGTTCATGTCTCTGTTCACAGCACAGGAATATTCTGATAAATTCTTAAGCCACGATGTGTTTAGCCATTTCCTCAATCGTGGGCTAATTCTTTGCTTTTCAAAAAGTGCTGCTATAAATATTTTGGTGTAAGTGGGGACTTTCTTCTTAGTAATGGCCCCTTGGAGTGTAAGCCCAGTAATGGAATCTCTGGGTCAGAAGGAAAGATAGTTTAATCACTTGATTGCCTGATTCCAGATTTCTTCCTACAATGGTTGTCCTGGTTCACAGCTCCATCATCGATGCCCAGTTTGCCCATCTGCCCACAAGGCCTTCAACACTGGCCATTCCCATCTTTTGTTATCTTTGCTAAGTCATGGGCTGTGAGGTGAAACTTTAGGATTCTGATATGCATTCCACATATTCTTATTTATTTGGAGCATTCTTTTATAGATTGTCAGTTTTTCTTACAACTTGTTCATATCCTTTGACCCATCTCTGTTGTGCAATGATACCGTCATGATAACACAGCACTCTTTTGATGGATTTCAATGCAGAGTTTGTGTTTTGCAGCAGTTAAAATTGTAAAGGTAAAATTCTTTTGGCTCTGTTTGCCATTATTAGCACAGAAGATTCAGTGTCCGACAAATAATTAGACAGATAATTAGTTAATTGATTATAATTTGATATGTATCATTAATCTTATTTCATATAGAGCCTTAGCTTCTGACCCAACCTGAATAGAAGTTAGGTCTGAGGAGTGTTGAAGATAGCTGACAGAATGGCCTCCCTAAATTGAGTTTCCTTTTCATAGGCAGTGTTTAGTCCTGGGTTTTCAATTTTTTTTTTAATAGCCAAATACCTGAGGAACTTGACTCTAAAATTCCAATCTTTGTAGGATTGAAATGAGAAATGGAGATTTTCACATCTCCCATACAGGACAATTTAAACTGCTTGACCAGCACCCGTTGGTCAGAGCTCAAAGCCCAATGCGCAGATTGCTTCTGCAGTGCCTCGGCTTAGCAAGGACAGAAGAGGTATTTGTTGACTGGTTGATCATTATAGAACTAAAGCTTAAAGCTTAGGATGGAAGACTTACCCTGCCAGGCAGGTCACCGTTCTTACTGTAGAAATTGAAGCGAGCAGACACTGTTGAGGCCTGGCCTCTGTGCTGTTTGCTCCACTGTGCAGTGTCCTACTATGGTACTCGGTCAGGCAGCTTCATTTTATATACTTTTCCATTAGTTGTGAGTCATGCTCCATCTGAGCCTTTCACCTTGCTATAACCTCTCTGCTGTACCTTTTGAAACCAGCTTTTCCAGGGCTAGGCCTGTGTACTGTGCTCCGGGCCTCCTTTCTTCAGTATTGCTATTAAAGGATATGGTCACTCTCTTCCAAACTCTGACCTTCCTAACTTGCTGTCCAGTTTTTCCTCATGGGTCAGAGATAAGTCTAGGCTCAGTAGTGACTGCAGCCCTCAGCGTTTGTTCTGTACTTGGAATTTATATGGCCCTTCTCATTCACAATATGCTTTTCCTTCGTTGCTGTCTGGTTCTCTTGTGGTTCATATCCTCTTCACGGTCTTGGTCATGCTAGCCAGCATTCATAGAGCACTTCATGTGTGTTGTCTGATTTGATCTAGCTAGTGAGTGTCTGACAGGACTTGAACTCGGGTCTTTACGCCAAGGCCACCATTATGGCTGGCATTCTACACATGAGGAAACTAAAACCAATTGTTCTTTTGGTGCGTTCTTTAGAAAATTTCAGGCATTCAGTGATAAAATTCAGATCTGGTGTTCTTTCTTAATATTGTTTCGATGGATATTCAGAATTGTGAATTTTGTGAAAGTGAGGTCATGGCCTGATCAGATCTGTTTGACATTCCCTTCACCAGCTGTGTGATCTTGGCAGATCATGGAACCCTCTGAATTTGTTTCCTCATTTGTATAGTGGGAATAATAGAATGAGAGACCCTTGCAGGTTGGCCTCAAGTCCAGCAGGTATTCTGTGGGTCCATAAAACATAAAAGTATAAACTCCTCCATTTTCTCCCTGCTTTCTCTATCCCCAGGCCAGCTCTACCTGCTCTTTCGCCTCTGCCCATCTTGCTCTTCCTGTCTGGGACCCTTCCCAGCAATGCCCTTCATACTCTCGGCCAGGCCACTCTCCTTCTTGGATTGTCCCGTCTTCATCACAGGGTTGCTATATCAGAGGAAACAGTGGAGGGAAGAGCCCTCTGTTAATTAATTAGAGAGTGCTAGGTACATGTAAAGCCTTCACTATGGCAGATGGTTGGAGTTAAAGTAAAGGGCACTTAACCCAGCAAGGAGGGGCTTCTCTTTACACTGCAGCTTCTAGGAGGTCTCAGTCCAATCTCAGGTGCTTAAGGAACTTCAAAATGACTTATTTTTGTAATGGGGAAAAAAAACATTCTCAGAGCAAACTGTGGTGAACGCAGTAGGAAAACTCTGAGGAGATAAATAATATGGAAGACTGGGTCATTTTCATATGTCTCAAAACCCAAAGAAAAACTGTCCAGTCTTTAATTATGTCAATATTATTGTTGTAATGACATTTGCTGAGACAAATTGTAGGATTGCACACCTCTTATTTCCTTCCTTTTTAGGCTGAGACTGTGAGGAGTTTTCATGGAGCGGCCTCTCTTTATATCGTGATGCTTTGGGTGAGGGGGCGCTGCATTTGGAGTCTCTCCCACCCCTGATTAGAGTCACAGTAAGCCCCCAAATGCATATCAGGGGCCTTAGGTGGTTTGTTACTCATAGCAGAGCTCAGGGCTTAATTGCCTACAAATATAATAAACAAAATCATGCTTTTTTTTTTTCATGGGTATTAAGAGATCTGACTTGTCCTTCCTCAGATGCATAATGTTTCCATTCAGAATGATTCCTTAAAGGTGGTTTTTTTTAAAAATCTGTGTTCTTTGGCCTCAGTAGTGTTGGGCTTAAACATACACTAAAGTGTTTATAAGAATTGAGAGGTTGATGTACAGAGGCAGTCTCGGAGCTACCTTGTTGACTGTTAACGTGCATGACTCCATCATAGAGGGATTTTTTTCCAGGATTTTTGTTTCTTACTTGCTCATCTCATAAAATTTTTGTTCATTTTACCTGAAAGTGAAGTCGTATTTCTCTGCTACAGCTTGTTCATTCAGCTGTGTCCAACTCTTTGTGTCCTCATGGACCATAGCATGCCAGTGCTACCCATGGGGTATTCTTGGCAAAGATATTGGAGTGGTTTGCTGTTTCCCAAACAGGTTAGATGGCTTGCTTAGGGTCACACAACTAGTAAGTGTATCAGGCTGAATTTGAACTCAGGTCTTCCTGACTGCAGGCCCAGCACTCTATCTGCCTCCTATAATGGACAGTATTATTAATGATGAATGAATGAAAAGCGTTTATTCAGCATTCTCTGTGTGCCAAACACTGTGCTTGGTGTTGTGGATACAAATAATAATAGGAACACTCTCATTGAGGAAGAAAAGATGCATCAGAGAACTGGGCTGCGGCTTCGGGGATTTTGTAAAGATGACTCTTCTTTCTCTCAAGCCAGGAGCTGGTACAGCTGGTTAAGTCCTTGCCTCTGCTCTCACCATCTCTTCTCTCCCCCTCTCTTCCTCTACCCCATGCCCCTGGCAGATTAATCTGCCTAAAACACTGCTTGGCCCACATCAGCCTTGCATATTCCTCTTGCTCACAGGCTCAAATTCATACTCTTTAGGCTGATATTTAAGCCCTTCTGCAGTGGCTTCAGCTTCCTTATTCCTCCCCTAAGGGGCTCCCTTTGGGGTTGATTGGGCCATTCTTGTTGCCTGGATCAGACCCATTCACACTGTTCCCTCCATCAGAATCCCTCCCTTGCAGCCCAGCTCAGTGCTACCCCCTCTGTCTCCTTGGAATGTCCAGAGGATTTATGCAAGTTAACCTCTTCATTTTCCCAAATAATTGATTTGTCTTTGATTTTGAAATGTATGAGAGAAGAAGCTAGCACCGAAATGCCTTCAGCTTGATGGAAGGTGGTCGTTGCCCCAGGCTTCCACCATGCGGGAGTTCTTAAATAGGCCCATTAAAGACCAGCTGTTATCCCAGGAAATAATTTTAACCAGAAGCTTCTGATTCTTGTCAGACTTTTATTTTCTCTGCTGCCTAGAGTACAGAATTTGACTTGGCTTAGCAGCCTCTTCTGAGCTCTCCTCCCTTTCCTTTTTTGGTGAGGGGCCATTGTAGGACAGTTATACTTCGCTTCTCCCTGTGCCCTTCTCCCTTCACCCTTGCTTTTCCCTCTCTCCTTCCTCCTTCCTTCCCAGAAAAGATGACCTTTAAGCTCCCTTGGAGCAGCTCGAAATATGTAGCTCCACTGTGACCCTCTTTAGCTGAGTTTTTCCTCCTTTCCGAAACTTCCTTTATTCTTCTGATAAGGAATAAAGGGATTTGGGGTGAGGGGAGGACTGGGCTGGTGTTGGGGGATGCTTGTTTTTTAAATTGTTGTTATTTGTGTTTACAGACACTTGAGGTGATTTCCTGGTAAACACTTAGAGAGTTGTGCTCAGTTGGAGAAGTGTTATTTAAGACAAAACCGAAGCCTGGCGTGTGACTCTGAGGCATTTTTCTTGCCGTGCTTTCTGTAGATGCATTCAATAAATGCCAAATAGAAATGCAGTGATGAGTGCCAATTACTCTGGCTCCACAGGATGGCAGTGTTGTAACATTTTCATGATATAATGAATGATTTACAACAAAGTCACAGTGAATTTTCTTAAAGTTAATGACTTTCATAGCAAGCCCCTGTTCCCTTGCTTTGAAGAACAAGAAGAGAAAGCCCTTCGTGGAGAGCAGTTTCCTCAGGGACTCCAAAGACTCTCCCAGCCAAGGAAGATTGATGACCAGGAATCTTGATGGGCTGGTGTTGGGTTAGGCTCTTTGCAACAAGATAGACAGTTGTAGTATTAACTTCCTGTTGGGTGCGTGTGTGTGTGTGTGTGTGTGTGTGAAGAAGGAAAAGTGATATGTCTTGGGAGCTCTCACTGGTGGCACTGCACATGCTGCCTGTCAGGGTTATTTGTGTACATGGCTTCCATCCTTGGAAGGCCTGGGACTGTTTGAGCTCCTCAGTATTCCTCTACTGACCACATTCAGTATATGTAGGTTGACTTAATGGAATACACAGAGCTTAGGAAGGCTGGGAGGTACTAAAGAAATGAATGGACATTAATAGATAATGTTTAGATGGCAGATGCTATAACAAAAACATGGCAAAAGGTAGGAAGGGCCAGGTTATGGAGGCTCTAAAAGCCCAAACAGGATTTCCTGTTTGACTCTGGAGGCACTGGGGGGTAGGTGAGTTGACCGAATGGCTGGGGGGGGGGGGGTCACTTTTGCATTTTTAAGGAAAACGGTCAGGGATGTAAAAGAAGGGAACAGTTGAATCACAACAACTCTAGTTGAGTCAAGATGAGGAATGGAAGAGAAAGGTAACCAGTGCAGGGAGGTGTCCAAGCTTGGAGGGGCCATGAGGTAGAGAGATGTGGAATGACAACAAACTGTGACCCGAGAGAGGGATTTCAGAGTTCTGTATCTTGGAAGGGAGGGTGTGACCATCTCTGTGTAGCTGGGTCTGGGGGGGGGAGGCAGCAGGGGACAGAGAAATAGGTCACAGGGAAGGAGTAAGTAGGCTGATGCTGCAAAGGTGCCTCCTCAGGCTTTGGCAGCACATTGGGGGGGGGGTGTAGCAGCAAGCACCCCAGCATTCCCAGAGTGGCTGCCAACACAGGTTCTTAGATCTGCTTTTGTAAAGGAAAGCAACTCAAAATCAGTTAACAAGCTAACTTTAATCAAACAAACGGATATTACCTAGTTCAGGGGAAAAAGGTCAGCACCCCGAACTTCAGATTATACAGACAGAACTTACAGATCAGACAGGCTTCCAAACTGTCCAACCATTATATCAATACCAAATCACAGTTACCAGAGAGGGAAGCATCAACACCTGGGTTTTCAAAGCGGGGGGGCTCTCAACAATGGCTTCCCAGAGTCTCATCTGGTCAAATCACACAACACTTCTCAAAGTGAGCCCCAAAGCAAAGCCTCTCCTCAGGGTTTATATAGCCTTCTCCTGGCTCAGAGAATGTAATGACCTCCTTGACCCACTGCCCAATCACAAAGTATCAAGGTGTGGGCTTTCCTGAAAAACAAGCCTCCCACCACGGGCTCCAGGTGCACTTAAGCTAGGGGCCGGGAAGATATTTAAATTTAAATTTAAATTTAAATGTTTCCATTACAGGGGGTGGAGGGTGAGAGCCTGAGGGACTGGGAGGGTCAGGGGGAAAGATAACGAATTTTGTTTGGGGCTTATTGAGTAGAAGATGTCTACTGGACAGCCAACACAAGATGTTGGCTGTTGGCAGTTGGAGATAGAGACTGGAGGTCAGCAGAGAGGTTGGGTCAGGAAAGGTAGATTGGAGAACCATGTGCACAGAGATGGGAGCTGATGAGATCTCCAAGTGATATAGTAGGGAGGGAGGAGAGAAAAGGCCCTGGGACTTTGGTCCGTCCCAGTGTAGACAGGTTTGTACAGTCAGAGGACTTTAGAGCTGAAATGGGTGGGAGTAACCACATTAGCACTGCCGACAATGGCAGTGCCCCCTCCTGACTGCGTGCTCACTGCCTTTGTCTGTTCAGGTCAGTAGACATACTGAGTGTCTGCTGGGGACAAGGTGCCTGCCAAGTATGTGTTTATTGGGGTGGTTGAAAACATTCTGCTTTTCATTTGGAGCTGTCCTGGCATTAGGAAGTTGGTGCCCAAGAATGTTAATTCTCGAGAAGGTTCTTGATGTCTGCAGTTGAGTCACAAAAACTTTTCTCCTGGCTCCTAAGCTCTTGGAGGGTCGGGATTTTGCATCATTTTTCTTTGTGCCCAATGCAGCATCAAGGGTGGTGGTGTTGGTTTCCCAGTGCCTAGAGGCCCTGTTGGCCGAGACTGCGGCTCTTTCTTTCTTTCTGGGGAAGACACTGACTTCTCCAGCCCTTGGTCTCTAGACGCCACCATGATACCTTCCCTACTCTTCTTTTTGAACTTGTCACTAGGAAATACCTTCTACGGTCAGCATGCATCACATTACTATTTCAACATGGAGCCTTTCCTGATCCAGCTGGAAATAATC
Source organism: Gymnobelideus leadbeateri (assembly GCA_011680675.1). Classification (NCBI taxonomy): domain Eukaryota; kingdom Metazoa; phylum Chordata; class Mammalia; order Diprotodontia; family Petauridae; genus Gymnobelideus; species Gymnobelideus leadbeateri. The sequence goes on from WOXC01010045.1 coordinate 263,586, forward strand.
TCAACCTTCTTTAAATTAGCTTTTGTTTTGCCAGTTGCTCAGTGGAGGTAATCATATCTGTACTTTTGTCGCTGGGCTGTGAAGAAAGCGTTTTGTCAGCTCTAGAGGGTGATGATGAAAGTGGGCTTTTACTTTCCTTGTTTTCCTTTACTTTTCCTTGTTTTTTGCGCCTGGTAGTACAGTTGCTTATGGATGGAGATGTCCTCTCTTCCCTCCTGGAGTGTCAGCCTTCTGAGATGTGGCATTGGTGGGATTGGGCTTCTTTTTCTTGATGTCCCACAGTTCATCCAGTCTAGTTCTAGGGAGGCGTTCAGTAAGTGTTCACACTTTGGAATGACTGCCTGTCGATGGCTCATCCCTTATGTGGTTTGTGGCTTCCTAGACAACTCTTGCCCATCTTTCCAGGCTCACACAACCATAGATTTGGAGCTAGGAGGGACCTGAGAGATGGTCCAGTGTAAACCCTCATTTTGCAGAGGGGCTGCTGGTGGGCGTCAGGCACTGCTCACCCTCAGGGTGTGTGGAGTCTTTATTGGCTTCTGAGTTAGCTCATCGTCCACAGCCACCGTTGCCGATGGTTTTCTTTTTTCTCTTTTGAGGAATGTATTCTTTCTTATCCAGTTAGGTTAAAATGAGAATTCAGTTACTCTGTTGCCTGGTAAGTAGCTTTTGATGCTGTTCAGGATAATTCACTCCATGTTTTAAATAAAGAAACAGGTTTATTTGCAAAGCACTTGATAGTGCTGGTGTACTTAGCTTGGTGTATTCCTAAAAATCCAAGCACATACAGAAATGGGAACATCTTCATTTCAGAGAGGCTTCATTGCAGATGAACCTGAAATTGGTGGCACCTCATGACAGTTGTAATAATAGCTGCTTAGGTTACCTTTGGGTAAAACCAAGAACCCTTTATTATCCCAGATATAGCTATTTTGTAAACTCTTCTTTTGTGAACATAGAACACATATGTGCTCATTGCCATATTGGATTTTAAAACATTTAATATTTTGTTTTTCCCCTAAATTACCAGCAAAAGCAATTTTTAACATTTGTTTGAGCTACAGATTCTCTTCCTTCTTTCCTCCCTCCATCCCTCTCTCCCCTGGCCCCCATTAGATTTTTCTAAAAGTGCAGAAATAAAGGTGCTGATTAGAGCCACCTGCCTTGCTGTTGGTCAGTGTCCTGCAGTGACTTTTATCTTAAAAATATTAAATACCTTGTTGACATTCTTCTACTCAGAAACAATATGTGCTAATAATGATCAGTTTAAAATGATAGAAGGTATCCTCTTCATGTTTATGCTCCCATTGATGAGAAGTTGGTGTAATAATACATGCGTGCTCAGGATTGATAATGCTCTAACTTGAAGCTCCTAAGGGACATGAGTAACGTGCCCCTTCAGCTGTCTCGCTCTGTACCTCCAGACCCCTCAGCATCTGGGAGGTGGGTAACTTGAAGCCGTGTCTGGCGCTTCCTGTGATGGAGCTGCAGCCTGTCAAGATAGAAAGCAGTCAGACCACTGCTGAGCGACCAGCAGAGAGAACCCAGGCCTCCTGCCCTGGCAGGACCACAAACAGTGCCCTAAAGGAATAGGCTGGCAAGAAGGAATTTTCTTGGTCATAATATAGTATTGATCACAAAGTATCTGTCAAAGAGAATCTTTATTTTTCTTCCCAGACCTGTAACTTTATTGGTAATAGGGAAGGAAACTGCCAGTATCGTTTAGTAACTGTTTAGTGACTCCCAGTCACATAGAGTCATATCATAAAAAAAAGTCCTATGAACAAACTACACAGTCAGTTCAGAATTTCAAGACAAAAGTGAAATCGTGTGTCTATGTAAAAGTTCTAGTGGTGCTTATTAGGTATAATTTAATTTGCTTCCCATTTTGTCTCTGTAGCATATAGCACTTTCTACATCGTGGGTCTGATACTATCCATGCAAATTCCTTTTGTGGGATTCCAGCCAATCAGGACAAGTGAACACATGGCTGCCGCAGGTATGCAAAGGAGGTTCATTTTTCCTCTTAATTGGGAAAAAAAACTTATGGGTAAAACTAGTCAGTGGGGAAATTACCTGACCCCTTTCATCATCCTGGCTAATTTGTAAAGGAAAAGCTTCTACAACAGGTAGGCTCCTAAACACCAGGCAACTTTCTAACTTCTAGCACTGTGAACTGTGGTTTGCATATTCTCACCAGCAGCCCGGACAGACCACCCGTTATTTCTTGAATTTGATGCAATTTTATATATGCCTATCCTATACAGCAAGCAGGAACAAATCCCTATCAGTTTAACAAAAAAAAAAAAAAACAGAGTTCTTTAGAGCAGTGTTGGTGCATAGTGACTACGCTGAATGTATTTCCTAGGTCTGTTGGCTGGGAGTTGGGGATTCTGATAATTGGCTTTTTTCCTGCTTTTGACTTATCTGATTTTCAGTTGTTGCTGAAGTTGGTTGATACTATAAAATGATTGGATCTAAATCTTTGAGTTAGAAGAAAGAGTTGAAATACCATGGGGCATTTTCTGGCCATACTCAAGGTTAGGACCCCAGCTCCAAGCCCCGGGAATTGCTCCCTGAAACACTATCTGCTAAGCTCCTGTACCTGGTCCTGCCTAGGCACAAGGCAAGGGAGTGTCTCCACCCAGAGTAAAGAGTGAAGCCCCTTGTCATTGTATCACTACCATTATCTTAAGCACACTTTACCAGTTAAACCCTTATAAAATTCTAAACCTTACTGTTGGACAGATTCTTAAAGCATGCCCACATGTGGTCAGGAGCTCTCATGCCATTTTCAAAGACACTAGATGGATGAATAAGATCGCTGTCCTCACTTAAAAGCATTACTTTGAAACACAGGAGAACTCTACCTGGCATGTAGAGCTAGCCTTTCTTTAAAAATGAATGCTGAGTCACCATCATTACTGATGTGTATTACATCCAGGTGCATTTTGAACCCATGATCGATAACTTGTGTACTGCCTTTAGAAGGGAAAAAAAAGACATCATGGCAGGAAACCTCAGCCCACGTTTGCCTCATGTATACCTAACATGGCTTTGTGGCCACAAACACACTCAGTAGTACAGTGTAGGCTGTTCAGTAATCGTTCGATAAACAATTCCATTTTTAATGGATTTGGCTACAGCATTTAATTGTAATTTAAGTTTTGTTGGTCTCATTAAAAGAATTCTTTCAGTATTAAGTGATCTTATAAACAGTATGTTAGAAATGAGCACCACCACCCCCATCAGCCATAATTTCCCAATATTCATCTGGACAGTCATTATCAACTTGGTGGGAAGAATAACTTCTAATCAATTGGCCATTTAGTTATTTTATGACATTTTTTTGTTAATGTACAAATGGAATTGTGAGTAAAACCAATGTTGTTTGTGTGTGATCATAGCTTCATTTACTTTGGTACTAATTTTTCCTTTATCTAGATCTTTGACAACCTGGATTTTATAAAATATACAAAATAATTGGGGGAATAACACTTATTTTCTATTCAAAGAGATACTTTAATTCCAGCTCTTATTTTGTGCAATTTGAGATATTAATTCTTTAAGAGAATTTATATATTTATTTTGTATTGCCCTTCCCCTTTATTTTAAGTCATTCTAGTCAACTTTGTTTATTGCTTTAGCTTCTAGAGCAGGTATTTTCCAGTTTAAAAAAAATAATCAAATTAAATATACTATTTCTTTGTTCTATAAATGTTAACTGTTTATCAGTCCTTTAGGATTCTCCAGATTGTCAAAGATCCATCTTCTTTTCTACTAAAACAAAGCAAATGTAAGGGGCTTTGTTTTCTGATGTTTGTTTTCTTAACTAGCATCTCACTAAAGGTTGTAAAGGGGAATCATTTAATGTGGGGAATGGGATTGATATATTCAAAGCATGATTTATCTTTCCTGGTTTTCAAAGCCTGTATACATCTAGCAAGGGGTTTGAGAATAATTTTAGGAACAAAAAGAACCTGCCTGGCTCTTAAAGGATTTTCTGGAGAGCTGGCTTAGAATGAGCAGATGAGATGTCTCCTTCTCTTAGCTAGTGGAACTGAAGTCGTTAACATATACCAAAGGCAGGCTTAATTTTGGTCAAAATAAGCGTTTGACACTTTTAAACCTATAGATAGACTCTGTGAAAAGGTTGTTTTTAAAGGGGTTTCCTAGAAGCTGCTCTAAGAAACTGATTACTTAACCTGTGGGATGGTGCCAACCCATTCGTGAGCACGTTTTCCCTTTTCTTTAGGTGTCTTTGCCCTCATCCAGGCATATGCCTTCCTCCAGTATCTCAGAGACAGACTGACAAAGCAGGAGTTTCAGACCCTTTTTTTCCTGGGAGTGTCCCTTGCTGCAGGAGCTGTGTTCCTGAGTGTGATCTACTTGACTTACACTGGTGAGTGGCATCAGCGCTGGCAGCGATCTCATGGACCATGTGGTCCTCTTTTTCCTGAAAAGAATCCTGTCTGTGACACGCTCAATAGATGGTTTGGGCAGCCTCGCTGTGGCCGCCACTGTCCTCTTGTGGACAGCTGAGAGTGCTAGACTCAGAGTCTCCGTAAGTGTGCCCATTCTTTATTCCTGGAATAGAACAGTTCTAAACTACCTTTCAGGTGACAGTCCTTCAGAGACTAGAATGCCTTCAACATCTGGTGGCCTTCCTAAAATGTGACTCCTAGAACTAAACACAACATACCAGATGTAGTCTGGGTGGGCCACTTTTTAGGGCTATACTAGCCCCTTTTTATTCCTAGAAGTTTTTGTTTTAAGGTTTCTTTACAGGAGTTGGGAGGTTGTAGAAAAGGTTTAATTTAATGCAAGAAGAGGCTTGCTCATAGCCAAGACTTTTCCTAATCAGGAAAAGTGTCCTTCCTTTTCCAGAGAGCATCAAGTGTCATTGCCCCTACTGCTGGGCCCCACTTCCCATGGGCATCTCAAGAGTCCACATGATTCACAGTACCAGAAGAGGAATAGGCCTGGGGTCCTCCTTAGTCTATAGAGAAATGGGAGAGAGCTGAATGAAATGCTGGGTACTGGGTGCTGTTTGTTGCCACTGTTCACACCAAGAGAAGCAACCAAGACAGTCCTTACCCTCAGGGAGCTTAAATTTTAATGTGGGAAGACAGCAAGCAGATCTGGGGATGGGGAAGTGGAGTGGGGGCAGTTTTCAAATAGGGAGGAGCAAGAGTGTGGTGCAAAGTATGGCTGGTCCTTCCTGGGGTCATAGTTGTAGGCAGGGAGTCACCAGTGAGGAGGAGGTGGGACTACAGAGGAGGAAAGCTAGTATGATCCCAAGAAGCATGGCTGGGCTCTGGACCCACTGGGGTGCCAGTCTGTTTCCCCCTTTCACACTGTGCAGAGAGTGTGATTTGTAGGCCTCCCTGCAGATCCAGTGGAGGTTGGGCTTCCTTAGAGCCCCTCCCACCTCCTGCATGTTTGTTTGGTGCTGGCTGTCTGCGGAGGTGAGGCTGAGAATGCAGCCCCTCTCCCAGTCTGAGCGTCCATCCATCTGTCTGTTCTCTCACACTGGAGCACTTCTCTGTAGCTTCTCTGCTCCTCCTTAACCAATGAGAGATCATCACTATGAAAGCAGAAGAAAACTCTGGCTCCAGATCAAAAGTTTCATTGAAGGGGGCAGCTAGGTGGCACAGTGAACTGAGCGCCAGCCCTGGAGTCAGGAGGACCTGAGTTCAAATCTGGCCTCAGACCCTAACACTTACTAGCCATGTGACCTTGGGCAAGTCACTTAACCCCAATTAACCTACCTTTCTCCCTCCAAAAAAAAAAAGTTTCATTGAATTTTGAGTCACTTCTCAACAAACGCAGGCAGATGATGTCGTTGTCCAGGCCAGCCAGATTTCCTGTCTACAGATACTCAGACTCTGACCTCTCCCCACTCCCCTCTGTTGAGAGGCTCCTGGTCACCATCTTCTGCCCCTCACTTTGAGGGGTCAGGATTCTTCCTGTAGCTGAGCTTTGCCTCCACGTTCCTGTGGGCTGCTCAGTTTTCTGCCTTTACCCCGGGCCCTCCTCCTTGCTCTCTGTCAGTGACTGCCTCCTGCCCAGCTCTGCCCCATCTGTCCTGGGTCTCCCCTCCTGTCTCCTACGGCATACCTCATCACTCACCTCTCATCAGCTTTGTTCTCCGCAGCTTCTCTTTTGCAAGGCTCTCGTGTAGTTCTCAGTGTCACTCAGTCTTAGTCTTTGAAAGACTTACATGGATTTCTTCTGTTCTTCTCAGCCTCTTGCTTATCCTCTGTTCTCTCTTCTGCCCCATCCAAGGGGTCCCCCTCTTTCTCTTCACCAAGGTTAACACTGCATTTGTTGAAGTCTTCTTGGAATAGTCAGATGAACAGTAGATTTGGACAAAGGAGAGTCTGATGACAATGGACAGTCTTTGACTCTCTGAGCCTCTGGTGTCCTCATCTGTAAGGCAGAGATGCTATATGGCATTGTTGTGGGAGGGGGAAAGAAATGGAGTTCCAGCTAGACAAATGATTCATTTAGCATTGCACGCAGGTGCAAACAAAACAAGGCTTTTGGTAATCAAGGACACAAGATACAGTTTGGAGGGAGTGAAACAGGATTATTGGGACTGAGGGTATTGGGAAACACTGAGGTGAGAAGAAAAGGGGTAGTTTTCTGACATTCCTTAAGTTGGGTGACCTTTGGGAGGGGGAGTAACCTTGTGGCTTCTCCAAAATCAGCTGACTGACAAGTAGCTGAAACTTAGCTTCACAAAATGGTGGAGAAAGGCAAAATGGAGTCACTAATGTTATTTTTAGTGTTACAGTGAGAATGAAATGAGATGTGTATATCGAGCACTTTGAAAGCCTTGAAGTACTAGAAGCATCGTTTGTTATTCCTGAGCCATTGTGGTCTTCAGTCAGGTCCCATCCCCTGTTTTCTCCTCAGCAACCTTAGACCTTTGCTAATTTTCTTTCTCTTTTGTCTCCGAGGTTAACTCCCTTTCTTTCAATGTTTTCTCCTCAGTCTACCTAGACATGCCCATACCTTCCCTTGCATATAAAAAGAAACCCTCCCTTAACTACCCAATCCCCAAAAGAGGAATTTGTATAGCTGCCCACTCCCTCTACCGCCTAGTTTCTATCTCCCACACTCCACTGAAATTGTTTCCCGGCAGGCTCCCTTCTTCCCCTGCCACACCCAGTCTAGTTGCTAAGTCCTGCCCTTTTCACTTCAACTATAGTTCACATCTCTTCTGTAACCACCTTAATTAAAGCCTTCTTCACCCTTTAAACTATAGCTATAAGGATAATGTTTTGACTTTGGTCTCCCCCTTTTCCAGTTCAGTCTTTGCTATCATGTATCAACATCTTCATAGAACTCAGATCTGATCTTCTTTGATCTGCTTTCAAAGGTTTTGTTGCCCACCGATTAAAGTAAAAACACTGGATCCTGGTATTTTTGGCCTCCTGCAGTTTAACTCTGACCGTATCTGGGAGCCATGGTGGAGGGTATTTAAAGAGGCAGAAGCAGAAACTTTGAGCATTCAACAGACCACGTAGAAAGAAAGGAGAAATCAAACACAGCACCAGCCAGTCGTTGTAGTGGGGATTTGATCTGCTTGATCAGCTAAGCGCTTTTAAAATTGCTGCCTTCAGCTTCTCCATCTTCGTTTCCTAATATATTTCCCTTCCAACCAATGAACTTCGCTTATTTTAGAAAGCACACGTCTCCTCTCATTCTCCTGACTTCCTCACAGTTGTCATTTCTATAATGCCATAATATTCTCTTATATTTTTGTCTCCCCGTTTGTTTCTTCCACTTGCCAGTTGATAAACATCTGCTTTGTTCTCATCTCTCTGCTACCATGGAAGAAGTACTACAATGAATATTTTGGGTTTCTTGGTCTTTGATCTCCTCGGAGGTGTGTGTCCCTGAGTTACATGGTTTTCTCGCTGTAGTCCTCAATTGCTTTTCAGAATGGTTGCACCAGTTTACAGCTCCGTGTCTAATAGGGTAGTTTGCCTGTCTTCCCACCATCCCACCATCTTAAGTCCTCTCTGCTGCTTTGTTGGGTTTGCCGGGTTGTGGTTTGTATCTCTCATTAGTAATTTGCCTCACCTTTCATCTGATTGTCACTAGTTTACATTTCTAAGGGAGCTTTGTGCATTTTGATCATCAGACTGAGGACAGGGCCAGGGCCTAGACTTGTCATTTCAGTGGTAATGGATCACTCAGAGGAGGAAACTATTGACCAGTGCAGGTCGGCACCTTCCCTTCAGCTTCTGGTGTAAGACTGTTGGCGCAGGTGGGTCAGAGGCAGGACTCGAGTCCAGGCCTGGTGGCTCTGAGGCTGAGCTCTCTGCCCACTGCCATGTTGCCACTCAGACTGTCCTCAGAGATAGTTGATGCAAAGGGAGTTTCTTTCTTATCCTCACTTCATTGATCCTTTTTGTGTGTGTACATTTAGCCGATTTCTTGACTTGCCAGTCATTTCATTTTTCTAAAGATAAAGAAGCTGACAATGAGATCTTATTCAGAGTCTGATTCTACAATAAGGAATGAACTAGTTGGGGGGATGGAGGTGACAGATGGGAATGTTGGAGGGAGATTGAGGATACATTTTAGAACTGGTGACAGAGGAGTGGAAAGGCTGATAAAGTCTGATGTGGGCCCCACATTTTCAGAAAGCAGAGAAGAGTTAGGAGCAGAATCTAAGATGTGAGATTTGGGGGGCAGGGGAGGAGTCAGCTCAAAGGGGCTTGGAAACTCCCGGGAATGAAATCCTAACAGCCATTCTAGGGGAGGGGTAGCCCTCACAGACCAAGGGCAGGAAGCGGGGGGAGGGAGAGCAGGTGTGGCATGGTCCAGTGGGCAGAGCCAGGGCCCAGTTGAAGAAAGCTGGGCTCAGAGGAGGGCTGAGGCTTCTCTTTCAAGGAAGGGACAGGCAGAGAAGAGAAGGCAACAACTGGCCTTGGAGTTGGACTTCAAAAGAAGTAGGAAAGAGAATGATGGCCCAGGGTCACTGAATCAGTCAGTGCTGACTCCATAGGCCAGCCACTGTAACCTCAAGGAGCGTGCCTATTAAGGAAGAGGATAGGGACATACAAAATACACGCACAGCGGAGTCGGCCCGGAAAGAGGGCAGGAGAGCAGGAATGTCTTTGTGTATGAGGCCAAAGTTGAGGTGTGAGAGCATTCCAGGCATGAGGCACAGCCTAGGCCACCAGGAGGTGGGAGATGAAGCAGAGTGAGGAGGAAGAGCAGGAACCAAGGTTTTACAGTTCAGTGCAGGGATGGGTCAGGAAGGACCTTGGAAGGACTAGAAAACTTGACTGTTGTGTTGTCATTTCTGAAACATCGTGTAGACTAGGAGAAGATCGCCGAGAGCCGCCCCCCCCCCCCCATGCTCACTCTCTCACTTATCTTCAGACTCTCCCTCTTTACTGACTCATCGTCTCCCCCATACAGAAAACCCCCAGACTGGGGTGGCTAGGTGGCACTGTGCATAGACCACCGGCCCTGGAGTCAGGAGGACCTGAGTTCAGATCCAGCCTCAGACACTTAACACCAAAAACTAGCTGTGTAACCTTGGAGAAGTCATTTAATTGCCCTACCTTCCCTCCTCCAAAAAGCAAAAAGAAAATAAAAATAAAATTAAAAAAAGAAGAAGAAAGAAAGAAAACCCCCCTGACTCCACCCTTCCATCCCTAGTCAATGTCCTGTATCTCTTCTGCCCTTCATGGCTTCACTCCTCAGAAAGGCTGTCTGCAGACAAGAGGTACCTGCCTTCTCCTCCCTCTCTCTTCTTTGCCCTTTTGGGCATTAACATTGCACCGGAACGGCTCTCCACACAGTGCTCTCTTAGCTGCCCAGTCCAGTGGCCTTTTCTCCGTCTTCCTTCTCTGGACCTAAGTATGGGAGAATCATAGTCTTCACCAGTGGAGGGACTGAAGACTCTGAAGTCTCAGCATTGTGACATGGGCTTCCTGGTGTTTCCATTTTTCCACAGATGGTACCAGATTAACCATAGACCTTATTTTGCTCCAGGGCCGGCCATAGAATTTAGGACTGTAGGTTTGTCCCTCCAGAAATAAAACATTTTATTAGTAATTGATTTTTAAAACCACCTATGTCTGGGGGTTAACTCTTTTTTTTTTCCATTCTCTCAGGTTATATTGCACCGTGGAGTGGCAGGTTTTATTCACTATGGGACACTGGGTAAGTAAAAATAAGGGGGGATGACTTCATGATATTTTTGTAGAAGTATTGAGTTTACCAAGAAGTATGAGAAAGTTATTGCTATCTCAGGAGAAGGAGAGACTGAAAATGTATCTTAGCTACACTCGCCACCTCTACCTCCATGCAGCTCGGCAGCTGGCTCTTCAAGAGTGTTGTCCTTGAGTAATCTGGGGATGCGGGGGGTAACAGCTGTACTCTGAAGAGCTGCTAGCTTGCCTTCCCGACATGTGCACCCACCACGTGTCATTTTATTGACCAGCTGACTTGGGGGGTGTTGGTACAGTTCCTGGCACTCTTAAAATTTCATAGTAGTTAACACTTTTGTGGATCATTAAGAAGAGGATAAATAAAATTCCACTGGAGACACCTTTTAGTTTCTTGGCTTTTCCATGTAAACATTCTTTGATTCTTAAACCATACCTCTACCATTTTTCTTTGAGTAGATTGTAAACACAAAGCAAATTGTATCAGGCAACAGTAAGAAGTGGTAGCAGGGCTTTGCAGTGACTAATTTTTGTTGAGCAAAGCTTTTTTTGGTTTATTCATCAGTTTGGATAACATGTCCCCTTAATTACACACATATTGCAAGGTTCACATACAGTGGTGATCTTGTAGACCAGTAGTTCCCAAACTCTTGTGATCCAGACAAGACTGATTTCAACAAGAAAGCTTGTGGAACTACTGCAGCCTTTCCATTGCTGCCCACCCATTGCCTTCCAGAAGATACAAGGGAAAGAGGAAATTGGTTTTAACTTGATGTATTGTTACTGGACAGTACCTGGTTTAAATTAAATAGGAGACAGGGATTATTGACACCATTCAGACCTGTACCTAGAGTCCCTGTGGAACCCTTGCATATCTGTTCCATGGAGGACAAGCCCTTCTGGTGCCAGGGATTACTGAGCCCTTTTCAGGGCTGCTCTTCTACCTTTGATGTCTACCTGACTAATCCCACTCCCACCTTTGGCTCCAAGAAGCTGGAGCAAGAATGATGGTCACACCCTAGTAAAACCAACAAATGTTCCAGAGCAGCTTCGGGGTAACACTTCAGTGAGGGAGGGGCTTATCTGCCCCAAGACTTCCCCTGGTAGAACTGGCAGAGGGGAGCAATTTGTTCTAATGATCACGAAGGAGGCTGCAGCAGGCACTGTTCAGCGCCGAGTTTGATTGGACATCGAAGACTCCGAGGTCATCTGCTGCATCCTGGGCCATGCCGTCGTTTTTTATTTTTGTCCTGCCTCTGGACTTTGATGTCTCTGGAAAAGAGAGAAGCTGACGACTTTGTGCAAGTCTGCCTCACTGAAATCCAATTCGTGAGTGGGTCAAGACATTACCCCCTGAAGTCACTGGGCCCCTTTGAAAACGAAGGAAGGATAACAAGTACCTGTCAGACAACTCTTTCGGTGATCCATAGAGTCTCTTGGTGGCAGGAACCTTAGGGTCAGCCTCTTTCTGCAAATGAGGAAACTAATGCCCAAGGGCAGGGAACACACCTTGGGAGTGAAGACAGAAGCCAAGACTAGAAACTGAGTTCTCAGATTCCACATCCAGTTCCTCTTCTACCAGACTGTGCTGCCAGGCCTGTGTTCCTGATGGAATGAATCTGTCTTCCCTTTTTTAGCTGCGTTATTTTTAGTCATGAAGAGACAACTCCTGTCTGAGGGATATATAGAATAGCTTTCCTCTTCTGCCTATGACTGAATGGGCCTCAGATGAAGAATTAAGAGGTATATATTAAGAACAATACAGGACATTTGAATTTTCAGTGCTAGCCTTTTTGGAAATAAAGCCTATGGCAGAGTTTATTTCAAATAGTAATAGGATATGTACCTGTAAGAGATAAGGCAATCTTTGATTAGTAGATATTTTTAAATAAGTATTTCTCAAGCTGACTGCACTATGTCTGACGTGGCGCTCCATCCTCGTGGTTCTTCACCATAAATGACTAAAGTGGAATTATTGAGCTAGAAGTGTTAATATGTGACTGTTGACTTGATGTTTTGTGTAGTGACCTATAAGATATCAGGTCATACGGGTCAGTCAGTATTTTTGTAGAGAAAGTCTTCTAATTCATTTCATGTCCAGTTCTTGTTGCACTCATGTTTTTGGGGTAGTGCTATAAATTTCAGTCCTAATTTACTTGATCTTTTTTACTTCATGGCTGTGAAACATCCCTTTTAACATCTGCTTGTAAAAAATAGAGGAAGGTCATTTAAGCCCATTGGAAGGTACTTAGTAAGATGCAGAGTTTTTATTTCAAAAGACAGAGGGAACAGAGCTTGTAGCCTGGGCAAGGCTTCTGACCAGTTCATTGGAACCATTCTGGTCCAGTTCATTGGAAATTAGAGCCGCTCCCTGACTGGTCCTTGTGGGTTCTCCTGCGTGGCCCTCCATGATTTTCCTCGGTTTGGACTGAACTCACTGGTTCATCTATCTACAGAGCCTAATATATAATGGGAAGAGAATCTGTCATATCAGGAATAGAAGAAGCTCCCAGATAGGAGCACCCTCTGTCAAATTGGCTCCTTGGCAACACAAAGTAGTAGAGAGTCTCTGAGGGAAGTGGAAGGTCTGGGCCTTGGCAAAGGTCAGGCAGCCAGCCAGGGTGGGTCCAGTGGGCCTTGCACAAGCCAACTCTTTACACTGTCTTTAGCATTGCTTCAGCAGCAGATTAGGTGAGAAAAGTCACCAAGACCATGCTGTAATCTAGAAGGAAAGTCGTTTGGGGCATTTCAAAATCATGCTGCTTTTTTTTAAACTAGGTATGCAAAAATACACATTCCAATCATTGCCTCAGTATCTGAACATCAGCCCACAACATGGGTGTCCTTCTTCTTTGATCTCCATATTCTCGTGTGCACCTTTCCAGCAGGCCTGTGGTTTTGTATCAAAAATATCAACGATGAAAGAGTGTTTGGTAAGAGAAATGTTTAGAAATACTTTGGTTTGAAATAGTTGCCTGTTTTTGTTTTCTTGATGGAGTATATATTTGTAAATCCTATCTTCTACAGTTAAGCAAATTTCTCCCTTGTTATATAGTTTAAATATTTGATATTTTAAATTTAAAATCCAGTGTTAGTTGTATTTTTATAATTCTGTTTATATTGCTAAGCACTGAATCAGTGTACAGAAGTTAATATAATAGCTCAGCCCTTCTTGTAAGAGCAGGAAGTAAATTCTGTAGTATTTGAACAAATGGTACCACTTAATAATTTATTACTATCTGTGAGTACTAAAAGCATAAAGTGACCAGGTTGCTCCCATCTCAGTAATAAAAATCAAGGCAATTTCAGATGATCTTAAGTTGAGAGTGACTTTAATGTGATTTAAAAGTAGTTTCATGTACTCAAAGCTTTTAACTAACATGGCTTCAGTATTGATAATGACTGTGGTTTACATATTTATTAACCATTTTTCTAGCATTGTCTCAGTTGCCTTGTTTTTTTGTATCATTTCATTTTTTGGTTCATAACAGATTTCCATTTTATTTACATAATAATGTTAGAAATTTGAGCAATTTTCTCTGTGGTCTGTGCTAAGACTGTAAGATTCTGGCCTAAATCTCCAGACCTTTATCTTCAACTTAGACTATACTCACCTGAATAAGATTACTGTGATAGCCACCAAGCAACTTTTAAAACAAGAACGTAGTGCATCCCTAGAATTTCTTGTTGGAGAAAATGTTTGTGTAAAACGGAGTAAGTCCTGTTTTTAAGCAAAGCACTTTCTTGGTTATAGGATCCTAAAATGAGAAAACAAAAGCGTAGGCATTTTTGGCCAACAAAAGAGAAATAAGTTGTGCCACAGAATATCGAAAACCAAATAATTGGGCGTCTTTCCAGATCCAGGTGTTTAAACAGAGAAAGTCAGCAGGATCTGGGTGTCCAGGCAGCCCCTTCTAAAGGAAGCACAGGTGTCATGGCATCTGAGGGCGCTGGGGGGGCCTCCACCTCCCTGAGCTCTTTGGTCTGGGTGTATGAGCTTCCACCGAAAGGCAGCAAGACTGGAAGAGACCTTGATGAGAAGAAGCCAGAGCAGAAAGACAAGATAGAGGGCACTGGGGCTGTCCTTGGCAACCCAAGATGGGCGTAATCTTTGGGTTGGCCCCTTAGTTAAGCTTTAGTTAAGGGGCTCAGGGTGGAGGGCATGAGGCTAGGACTTAAATGACTTCTCAGAGCTCTTCAGCTCCAGTTTGTCATCCTACCCAAGTCTACAACAAGGGATGGAAAGTCCCCTACTGGCTTCCACTCATGGTGCCATAGACCTTGAACATTGACCTGGGGCCGTGAAAGTCACTTCTTTGTGATTTCATGTGGTGTCCAGGTGTTTCCAACCTGCCAGAATGTGTTTAGAACCTCCACATCTCTCAGCAGTGACTTTGAGACGCTACAGATTTCACTTAACAAATGGCATCATTTTCATTTTGTTTCTTGCTGTTAGACTAGGCCTTACTGTAGCGGTTTGCTGTGGAGGATCTGTAGGGATTGGCACTGCTTTACGGGCCTCGTGATGTCTTACATAAGTGCATATTCCTCTAACGGCATAACAGCCTTAGGAAACCATCCCAATTGACAATTGTGAATGAAAGGAATCCCCATCTCCCTGGTAACAGCCCTGAAGTCCAAATCACAGCCTAGGTTATTGATTGTTGGAAGTTCATCGTAAGTTATGGTTTATAAAAGTGGCTGTTAATTATTGGTCAGTGTAGATAATTAAAGAACAGTTCTTTGGAGGAATATTTGGTCTTTTAATCAATGTCTCAAAGCTGACTTTCCTGCTTTCTAACTGTCTTGTCCCAGTGGCTCTGTATGCAATCAGCGCCGTCTACTTTGCCGGGGTCATGGTGCGCCTGATGTTAACTTTGACCCCAGTGGTCTGTATGCTCTCTGCGATTGCCTTCTCCAATGTCTTTGAGCACTACCTGGGAGATGACCTCAAAAGGGAAAACCCGCCCGTGGAAGACAGCAGCGATGAAGACGACAAAAGAAACCCAGGGAACCTGTATGACAAGGTAGGACATGCCCAGGGGGGTGAAGATAGCACCAGACTGGTTCAGAGAACCACTCTCAGGACACTGGACTGAGTGCTGGTCCCCAAGGGTTATAGTCAGTGTTTGTTGGACGATCCTAGTTGAAAGATCTTGCTCAGGTGTGAGAGGTGAGTTAATGCCTTGGGTGAAGTTTTATTAAAAATTGTTGCTATTTGGTTTTAGTGCAATTTATCATCAAGACAGTTGTCCATTGTAGCTTACCCCTGACCTACGGGAGCTTGTCTGGAGCAGAGTTTTCTGTTGACTGGGGTGAACTTGGCTCCCAGATGCTACATTGGGGTCTTCCTTCCCAGCATAATACCAGTATCAAGCAGGAGAGGGTGGGGCAGGGGTGTCTCCTGCTCTTCTTGGGAGTTCATTCTGCCCATTTCAGATTGAGCCTGTGAGTCCAGGCTTCTCATTTCCTTGGTAGATGATCCCCTATAAACGCTAAGTCCACATTTTGGGTGCAAAGCGTGGGTTGTCCTTCAGTGGGAGGTGATTAGAGGACTTATAGGTCATGGAGATAAGCTTGTTAATATGGTGAACAACTGTCTCTTTTCTCGAGAGGATGAGATGTGCTGTGCTCTCAGAAAGGGACAAGGGGAGACAGTGTGGGATAGACCTTGCCTTGGGGTTGCTGGGGGAGAGGGAAGGGACTTCTTGCCTTAAAGCTAATTCAGAGCTTCTGCCAAAGTTGAAAGATTTGGGTAGAAATGCAGGAATAGGCTGCCTTGTGTGACATTAATTTCTGAAAAATAGAAATAAAGGTGATGTCTTAACAAACGAGGAGGCACAGTAAGTTTTATGAATATGTTTTTGTATCTTCAGGCAGGAAAAGTGAGGAAACATGTGTCTGAGCAGGAAAAAACTGAAGAAGGCTTGGGGCCCAACATTAAAAGCATCGTCACCATGTTGATGCTTATGCTATTAATGATGTTTGCAGTTCATTGTACGTGGGTGACAAGCAACGCCTACTCCAGCCCCAGCATTGTGCTGGCTTCTTACAACCACGATGGGTAAGTCTGGGGACCTCCCTCGGGGAGGGGGCGGGGATGACTCCCTCAAGAAGCGCCCCAGTGCTCGCAGGAAGGGCATTGTGACGAGCCATGGTCCATTCTGACCTCTTTGTCTAAATGCATTCGGCTGTTTCAGTACCAGGAACATATTGGACGATTTCCGAGAAGCGTATTACTGGCTGAGGCAGAATACCGATGAACATGCCCGAGTGATGTCTTGGTGGGATTATGGCTATCAGATTGCCGGGATGGCCAACAGGACAACACTGGTCGACAACAACACGTGGAATAACAGCCACATTGCACTGGTGAGAGTGCTCTGTGATGAGGATCCTGGAGCAGAGTCCTCAGAGCTTCCTTGGGTGTGGGTGTTTCTCTGCCCATTTATGTGAAGGGAAAGCCTGGGCACCGCCCTGGCTCTGTCAGTTTGGGCAGAGCAGGCAGAATGTGGTTGTTGGAAATGCCTTTGGTAGCTACTTTCTTTGGGTGATTAGCTTTGAAAATTATTTGTATATTGATGCATTCTGAATCTGGACATTTGTGTTCTCACTACATAATGTAACAAAGAAACTTGCCATTACATTCGTGCTTGCAAACCCATGGATGAGCACCCAGTATGGTGGTCTTAGGAGTAAGCCCAGCTCCCAGAATCAGGGTCCACCCAGCCTGGGCAGAAGGGTCAGGCCGTTCTCCAAGAAAAGTTCATAGCATGAACACCTAACATTGTCAAAACCAAATGAGAAGTGTCTAACTTGGGGAAACCCAAAATGACACTACTAAGTCTTAACATAGGGGAGTTGTTTCTCAGCCTAGAACCATTTCTATCAGACTCTCTAAGACTTAAGGTGGGGGGGGGGGTTTGGACAATATAAAATGAAAACTAGCTTGGAGCCCTCGGGAGCTGATCTGAATGCCTTTTTTTTAACATATGGTCTAGGTTGGGAAAGCCATGTCTTCAAATGAAACAGCAGCTTATAAAATCATGAGAAGTCTGGATGTAGATTATGTTCTGATTATTTTTGGAGGAGTCATTGGCTATTCTGGTGACGACATCAATAAGTTTCTCTGGATGGTCAGAATAGCTGAAGGGGAGCATCCAAAAGACATTCGGGTAAGAAACCAGTTAGAAATGGGAGGGATTGGTTCTGCCAGAGAAAACAGACAGGAGCAATTAGTGGTCAGTCAGCAAGCGTTTATGAAGCACCTGCTGTGGACCGGGACTGACCGGGGGAGGGTTCCTGCCCCCGGGTTTGAAACCTCCATCCTTTCTGACTCCCCACTCTTCCCACGCACACTCACCTGCTTAATGTTCATCAGCTCTTGCATCTGTCTCTTTCCCCCAGCGAGGCCAGGACCTCATCTAGCTTTCATCCCCTCACCCTCAGTATCTCCCCATTGGCATGTGTCCATCCTAGGCCTGAGAGGTCAGTCTCCCTCAGTGCTGTGGTTACACCCAAACCACTTTCCTTCATTCCCCCCCCCCCCCAACTGATTTCTCATTGCTCACAGAATTGGGCCCTGAGGCTTTAACCTTCACAAGCCTGGTTCTGATACTCTAGTGGCCAGATGGGATCTCTTTACCCTCTGCTTAATAGGTTTCACATTTTCCTGCCTTGGTACCTCCCTTCCTGTTCTGAAATGCTTATGGGATTTCTTTCCCTACACTGAGCTTTGCCTTCTCTAGGAAGCCATCCCTAGTCACTCGCTGAGGAGTGGTCTCTTCTTGCTCTGAATTCCCACCACAGTCCTCTTTTTCCCCTTAACCCACTCCCGAGTCTGCACTATAATGACTTGTACATATTTTCCCTGCCATGATGGCACAGCCTGGCCTTGTCCCTTTCCCTTTCCCTTTCCCTTATGGCACCCTGCAGACCTTGGGCAGGTATGATGGTCTATCCAGTGGACTTGTCTCCCTCAGTCTGCTCCTAAGGCTTGGTCCTATCACACCCAGTACTTGGTCTCGTTTTTAGTTAGTACAGAGCCCAGTTGATTCTCGTCCACACCAATGAAAAATAGGAGGGGGATGGGAGTTAGTGATCCAAAAAGTCAGTCCCATGAAGCTTTGGAAGAAAGATACACACAGATGCCCACTGGGAATGTCAAGGCCCCTGCTGCTGCCTGACCTGTACTTGGTAATGTGAGGTCAGAGCCCACCCTGTGTGTCCCCTGCTCCTTTATCTGTGGCAGCCAACCTAAGGGGCATGGCTCAGATGGGGTATGTGACGGCCTGTCCATCCAGGGAGTGACGCTCCACAGATCCTCCTAACGTAGGTCCAGTTCACATTTGGTTCTGCTTTTCAAAAAAGAGAAAGTTTGGTCACCTCTAGCCTCCTTTTCTTTGCAATAATCTCAGGAACTGACTCGAAAGGAGTGTTCTAGAAAGTGACTCTCAGGTGAAGGAGACTGGTCCCAGCAGGTAAAGGTGTCCCCTCCCTTATTCCAGGAGTGAGAGAAGTCTTAACCTTAACATTGTCTTAACCTTCTGCCTAGACATACACATGGCTGTGTGACCCTGGACAAGTCACTTAGCTTGAGTGCTCTGAGTTCCCTGTGGGATGCTTCCTGTACTCCCATAGCTACAGAAGGAATTCACGTTAATTTGTCTTAATTAGATGCCTATCATCTTATTCATACTTAGGGCAGCCAGGTGATACAGTGGGGAGAACACTGGGCCTATTCTTAGGTACTAAGTGTCTGAGGACCCGAGTTCAAATATGGCCTCAGACACTTAGTACCTGTGTGACCCTGGGAAGGTCACTTCACCCTGTTTTCCTCAGCTTCCCCCTCTCTAAAATGAGCTGGAGAAGGAAATGAAAGCCAAGAAACCTTCCAGTGGGGTCTTGAAAGGGTCAGACACAATTGAAAACAACTGAACTGTTAGCTTTGGCTCAAGAGGCAGAATGAGGCCTATTCTTAGACTGAAGTCCTGATCTTGGATTGTTTGAAACTGAGCATCAGTGGTGTCAGTGGCAATAAAGGGAAAGCCTTGTTGCAGAATCTTGCCATGGCCTTCTGTGATTTAGATTTGTCTGTCTCTATGGGGCGCCACCCTAAGAGTGGGTCTGTGATCCAGCACAACCTTTCCTTCATTCTTTGTCACGGTGGCTTCTGAACCCCCGTCCAGATGCCTCTGCCTAAAGTGAGGCCTTAGACAAGCTCCCTCAGGTGCGCAGTCAGTCCAGTGAAACCCTTAGGCCCCTTCTCACGGTCAGGTATTTATTAAGCATCTATTGCTGAGTCTTATGGGACAAAAGGCTCCACCAGCTGGACTTAACTCTCCCCTGCCCCCAGCTAAGAATGGTTTTTGTGCACTTTTGCTTTTTTTTTTTTTTTTTGGAGGACAGTTGGGGTTAAGTGAGTTGCCCAAGGTCACACGGCTAGTTTTTTGCGTTAAGTGTCTGAGGCTGGATTTGAGCTCAGGTCCTCCTGACTCCAGGGCTGGTGCTCTATTCACAGCACCACTTGGCTGCCCCTTTTTATGCTTTTAAATAAAGTTGTATTTAAAAATGTAAAAGTAAGCCCTTTAGTTTGTGGGTCTTACTGCACAGAGGCAGGCAGGGTCTGCGCCCAGGCTGTGGTGAGGCCACTGGGCCAGATTATAGGGTGAGAAGCCACTGAAGAGAGCCTAGCATACACAGTAGGTGCCCAATAAATGCTGAGAGTTTTGGTGGGGACCAGAATGAGGGTAGCTGGAAGGTGGTGCTTAAGCCTGTGAGATTTTGCAAAAGGATGTTGCTAGTGCTGATACCAGAGATGTGGGGAGTGCCAGGGTGGCCCATTGGACTAGTGTGTGAGGGGAAGGAATTTGTCCTAAGGCTGGAGAGGCAGCAAAGAACATGGGCTGAGACTAAAGGCAGGTGTGAGAGAGGGAGGGAGCAAAGGAAGCGGCCACAAGGTTTGGAAGTAGTGGGGGGAGGGAGAGTAAGGAGTAGGGCGCTCCAGGCCGCCATCTTCTCCTTCAGGATCTCAGCTTTGAAGGCTTGTTTGATGTGTGGATTGCCTTGGTCAGGGTTTGTCCATTATGACTTCATCATGTATCTAGTTTTAAACACATATTTCTCAATTGGGATACCAAGCCCATCTCTGTCCTTCAGTCCTACACCCTAACACAGGACCCTAGTAGCTGGTTACTGGATTTGTGCTGGCTGTGTCTCCTCCCTTTGGGAAAACCTTTGCAAACCAAGGAATCCAGCTTCCCTCCCCCTCCTCAGGGCCTTCTGCAGAAGCCTTTCCTCAGTCATTTGTGGGGCATCATTGCTCTCTTTCTTGTATTGGAGAGAGAAAGTGTGTGTGTGCTCATACATGCATGTGTGCACGTTGACCTGTCGTATCCCCCAGAGTTTTGCACGTGTTAATGATCTCATTGGATTGGATCAAGTATTGGAAGAGAGACTCTTTTAAAGGGATTTGTGGATAGTTCTGAGAGCTGAATCTTTATTCTTCCTTACAGGAAAGTGACTATTTCACCCCCCAGGGAGAGTTTCGGGTAGACAAGGCAGGGTCTCCGACGCTACTGAACTGTCTCATGTATAAAATGTCCTATTACAGATTTGGAGAAATGCAGGTGAGTGGGGTTGTCCATTATTGTGTGATCTCCAGTTGTGGGAGAAGGACGTGCTCAAAACTAAATATTGGCTTAGTAGTCTGTTCCTAGTCAAGCTTCTCGTTTCTGAGATGAGCTCTATCCAGCTACTAAATAACAATGCCTGTAGAGTGCTGGCCAAGACTCCTATTTAGGGGAACTTTGTTGTCTTTGAAGCTACAGACGCTCCCCAGATTAGTGTTAAAATGCTGACTCTGCAGCCAAGTTCTCAAATGTTAAAGTTCTCAATCTGAGTGAAACAGAGAAGGCGGACTGCCAGATGGTGGGACACTTCCTTGGGCACAGAGCTTACTTAGCCATGTCCATTATCTTCGTGATTTTATTTTCCTGTCAGTGTTGGCTTTTGGAGGACAGGGGGAAGGAGTGGAGATCACCTGGTCATCTTGGGTGCACTTGGGTGCAGAGTGGGGCTCTCAGGTCACCTCGGGCCTTAGTGTGTTTCTGATCTCTGTCCCCTGGAGTCCTGGCCAATCCAGAATAGGCTACACTAGGGGTCGTTTGCTTGAAACTGGGAAGAGAAGTTGGATCTTTCTGGGAAAGGATCCATTCTTCAAGCCAGCTTTGCTGACGTGTTCCTGGCGACAACTCTACCAGAAATAAAGTGTCTAGTGAGGAGGGGTGGGGAGAAAGCCTACCTCTGAGAACTCTGAGACTCGGGACAGTTCCCCACCATGGCTCACAGTAACCTCCTGAAGAAGCCTTGGCATCCTGGGGCTCACTCGCTATTGGTCACTCCTTCAGCTGTCAGGTAAAAAGTCACTGAAGAGATCCCCTTGTGAAACCAGCAGAACCATCCATGTCTGGGTGGATGCTTTTGGTTTTTTTAATCAAACGTTGTACTTAACTGACACATTAGACCTTAATTTATTACTGTTGTTAGAATAAAAGGGTTATTTCCATCTCACTTTGAAACCCAGTTACATCCATTTTCAGAATGGTGTCTGGGCCTTGAGGTATGTTTTCATTTTGTTCTCTGGCTTCCACCAGTCACTTGGTTCTATACTTTTCAAGTCTTTTTTGCAAGATTATTTCTCCTGGGGTCGCATGGGGAATGATAAAGTTACTAGGTAAAGATACTGATCATTTTATCTTTGAGTTTCTAAATTTCCCAAGCCAGCCCCAGTTCATGATATGACACTTGGTCTGTGCACATCACTGACAAAGTCGGCCCAGCAGAGGACTTGTCCCAGCCCACTGTGCTGAAGACCTGCCTTCTTATTCTACTTGAATTCATTTGACTTGGGGTAGTATTTCTGGGAGAGTGTTATTAAATTCCTCCAAACAAGTTTCTGTATTAAAAAAAAAATTAATTACTTAGCTGTGCATTTAACTCTAGGGAGAAGATTGGTTTCCCCAGACTGCCAGGTGACTGACCCCCAAAAGGCTAAAAAAAATCCTGGACTAGACCTGGTTCTGTCATTGCTTCTCTGCCTTAAGAAGGAGAGAGCACCATCTTGGGGTGGGGTCACTAACAGAAATCACCTATTGGACTTTACATTGTAGTTTTGGTCTTTGGGGTTTTTCCTCTGGTTTTCTTTAGTTAATGAGGCAAGAGCAGCGTACATTTCCAGCCCTGGAGGTTTGATTTACCCCTCTAGTCACTGACTCAAATGCCATATTTTGCAGCTGGATTTTCGGACACCCCCAGGTTTTGACCGGACACGTAACGCCGAGATTGGCAACAAGGACATTAAATTCAAACATTTGGAAGAGGCCTTTACATCTGAGCACTGGCTTGTTAGGATATATAAGGTGAAACAGCTGCAGAACCGGGAGACCCTGGACCACAAGCCTAGAGTAACTAACATTTTATCCAAACAGAAGTATTTGTCAAAGAAGGTGGGTTCACAGGGAAATTATCCTAAAAAGGGGGGGTTCAGCTTATCTGGGCACTGGTAGATGACCCATTTCTCCATGCCACACATCCATGTTTAGTGCCCACCTTGCCCATTGGTGACCTTCATGTCCTACACTGAGGCCATGCACGGTGGTCACCACCAGCCCATGGCAGCCTCGTCACTCTGGGTCACACCATGGTTTCCTGTGGATCTCAAAGTTAAAATGCCAAACCATTTAAGCAGTGACATTTTGTATGAAAGGCTGAATTAAACCCGAGTGTCCTTTTGGTGTTGGGCTTCGTGTTCCATTGTGAAATAAACTTCAGTCTTCACTTCCTTATGATGTGCTCCACAGTCTGTTTGGCATGGCCTTCCTCTCGTGGGGTCCCTCATGAAGACTAGGTTGGACCTTTTTCTAGAACCGTGATTACTGGAAACCTCATTATAACTGACAGGGATAGAAACAAGTACGAGTATTGTAATGCCACTCTGAAGGGAGGGGAAGTGGGCAACCTTGCTGAGAAGCTGTGGGCTTGGGACTCAGATGCCTCGCCCCCTAAACACATGTGCAAAATGATGGGGGTGGAGCAGACCCCTCAGAGATTCCTGAGATCTTAAGTGGCAAGCAGGTCACACCCCTCGAATGGGAACGTTAAAGCCACACACACACACACACACACTCACTCACTCACTCACTCACTCACTCTCTCTCTGGAACAAGCCCCCTCTGGGGCCTTTTTTTTTTTTTTTTTTAATCATGGGGTTTTTGTTTGAGGGATTTTTTTTTCCCCTCTTTCCAAAATCTTAGGCTTCAGGCACTTATGGTGACCCTGATGAGAGATGGCACAGAAATTCTGTGGTCCTTCAAATCCTTAGACTAATAATAATGGGGAATATTTAAGTAGCACCTGTCATCCATCAGGCATTGCCCTGAACACCTTACAAATGTTTCCTTTGCTGCCCTGGGAGGTAGGTGTTGTTACCCCTTTTATGGTTGAGGAGATGGTCGCAGATAGTAAGGGGTCCTAGGCTCCTTCCTCCAGGCCTGGAAGTTTGTGTGCTCAGTCTGAGGGTATGGTGGAACCTGGGTTTGGATCCACATCTGTTCCCTAGTACTAACTGGTGCCTAGAGGATTTGGAAAAATCACTTTCCATCCCTGGGCGCATTCCAGGGGCTGGACTTTGGGGGTTAGCACCAACATGATAAAGCCCTCCTATAACAGAGGAGGACTCAGGGAAAGGTGGCTAGAGGCAGTGCCCAACCTCAAGCCCATTCATCTGCCTTTACAAAGGGGAAGGAGGGCTTTGGACAATCCAGTTTAAATCAGTAAAGACAGCCTTTGTTTTAATAAAGAGTAATCCAAAGCCCCATCTTATTAAAAATTGTGTGTGTTCCCTATACTAAGAAATTACTTGTAAGATGGGAAAAGATTCCAAATGGGGCTCAGCCTTGTTGATGGACTGGCATTTAAAAGTGCCCTTACTGGTTTCTTCTTATTTCTACTAGTTAAAGGGAAAAGGGGTGGGGGTGAACCAATTGTGAACCAATGATTTTCAGGTGTTTGTTTTGCTTTTGGAAGGTTTCCTTCCAGCTTTTTCCGTGGCCAAGGTCCCACCCTCCAACTTTGGTATTCTTACCCCCCACTCTATCAGCAGGGAAAGACAGGGCTCCTTCCTCCTCGAGAGGAGGGCCAGGTATCCCGTTGCTGACGTTCTCAGGGACTTCTGAGATCATACCTGAATCTACACAGGCAGCTAAAGCCAGGGTTTGTTACCAGTGTTAAGGGAACAAAGTATAAATAATCTTCCCAACAAAATGGCCCATCTGTTCCATAAAAAGTCTGTCAGAATAATTAGTGTTCACTAGTTAAAGACTGACCACTGCCATGGGACCTGTAAAATGACTTGCCCATCCTCTCCTGGTTATCCAGGACACAGCCTTGTCAGGTGGGCACAAGATTTAGTATTTAGAATGGCATCTTAGACTGTGGCTGTAGAGAAACATTCTGGGAGGTAATAAATTTCTAGGCTGAAAAAAAATTGGATCCACAAAACCTGGGGAGGGCATTAATCTCAAGGTAGCCATAGTGTGGTGCCTTTTCCAGTGCATTCTAAGGAGAAAACAAACATATGAGCATACTAACATGCCTCGAGGAGTTTTCTGGGAGCTAGGTGTCTGACAGCGACCACCTGGGGAGACCACACATCTCCCTTCCAGCTCCCAGAAAAGGGTTAAGCATCATGTGCTGTCTTATGCTGGGAACTCCAGGGGGTGTATGTGATATGCCTGTGTCCTAGCAAGCTTGGGAGCTCAGAGCCAAGGCAGTCTCTGCCCCATCCCACTGCCCCCTTCACAGCTGGTGTAGGTGAAGCCCTTCTATTTCATTAGTTAATATGACCTTGTGAGTGTCCCCATTTTACAGAAGGAACCACCAAAGCTCTGAACAATTCTTACCTACTCAGACTCACATGGCAGAGAAGGAATGGGACCAGAACAGGCTGGAGAGGATTCCAAGGCAGTAGAATCTGAGCTTCTGGATGGGGTAGGGCAGTAAGCTCTGGCCAGGCTATTGCAGAACACCACCTTGTGAAAGCCTAGCCCCTGAGGGCAGGGTTAGGGACAGAGAAGGGAGAGGTGTCTCCAGTGGTGGGAATGGATGGACCACTGCTAATCCCAAGGCTTGCTTGTGACTTGCCCATGTTCCTTAATGTTGCTGTCGAGGAGAGGAGGGAACGTAAGCCATATGATACAGAGTAGCACGAGCAGTCCTCCCTAACTTCCCATGTTGTTTCTTTTCAGACTACCAAGAGGAAGCGTGGCTACATTAAAAATAAACTACTTTTAAAGAAAGGCAAGAGACCCAACAAGAAGACTGTTTAAAATAGACTGTTGTGAGCGCCGATTGCAAGCAGTTGTCCTTGAGATAACCAGTCTTTGCCTTTATTCCAGTCATGTTTCACAACAACATGAGGGTACAGAACCATCACTGGTCCAGATTCATGTACAAAATTTTCAGGCAATGTCTGATTTAAAAATACTGGCTTATTGAGAACAGCTGTTTTAGATTTGTAATGTGAAGCAAGACCGAGCACTGCTGTGAATGTCTAGCAGCAGATTTGATTTTTTTTATTGGTACATATTCTCTTTCCACGCCAAGAATTTGGACTTAACTGCACCAAAGAACCCTCGAATCTGGTCCCTGGCACGTGCAAATTTGTCATTTTTTCTTCTTTTACAAGACCTGCACTTCCTTTGAGATAACCTAAACAGCAATATGTAAAATGCAAATTGTGAATTGTGATGAGCTTTTTAAAACAATTAGGAAATGAGTTATAGAAATCTGTAAACAGCTCTTAGAAACCGGAATACCCTTCTTGAAAGAACGTTTCCATTTTTCTCGATGTAAAGAATGTTTCATCAAATGTGCATTTTCTGTTTTTCTGAGGGTTTGCTGCTGTTAGCGCCACACATGACATTTTTATATGACTGTCAAGGCTGTTGCCAGTGGTACCTTCTTTGGGGTCCCAACAGGGCAGTTCCTGGGCACGCTGTTCATTCAAGGGCTAAATTGGTATCCTTTGGCAGTTCTAGAAACTGTACCAAGAACCCTGTGCAAAATAACCTCAGTGAACTCTTTACACAAGAAAACAGAGGGAAAAAAGCCCATTCTAAAAAGTGTCCGATGAACGTACATCCTTTCTGTATGTGCAACTCCCAGTCCACAACTGGCCCAGGGTGAATATTCCTCCCCTGGATGCTCCAGCATTTGATGAAACACTCTGACTTTAGCGAGGTGCTCCTTATTTCACTTCATTTAAAAATTGTGACAGGTCTGTCCAGTGACACACGCTCACACCTAGCGGGTCTGGGACATGCGCCCTTACCTGCTCCCGGCAGCTTGAGGAGGACAATGTGGAATTCTCTGCAGCCCTTGAGGGAAAGCGCTTCCTTCCACAAGCTGGCCCACTTGGGGGGGTTTTATACATATCTATATTAAAAAAAAATGATAACTTACACCACTGCTTTTGGTGGAACATGAGGAATAGTATGTACCTTTTATGAAGAAAAATGTCATTTACAACCTTCAGTGAGAATGTTACTGCTGACTTTTCCTTCCCAAAGTGTAGAATGTTTTGTTTTTTGTTTGTTTGTTTTTTTTTTTGGGGGGGGGTTGTTTTCAATTTATAAAAACTCATTTTTGACCCTGATGGTGGTTCTTTTACAGACCAACAAAAATGGCTGTAACATTTTCACAAAATAAAGACAAATAGATCTGGATTTCTGACACCTTGTTTTGTCATTTGGAGATTTGGTTTTACTTGGTTACTGCAAGGCTCAATGCAGACACATTGTGATGAGGGGAATAAAGTTCATTCAAGTTTTGTGTTAAGTGTCTTTGTGTTCTTCTGCCCCTCCTTTAATTTATTAACTAAAGTAACATTCAGAATTCTGTAGAGAGAGGAACGGGAAGGAAAGTTCAGTGGACTAGGTGAGCTTGCCAGTTCTGAAGTCACACTGCTGTCCTTTCATCCCAATGTGGTGACTCAGCTTGGCATCTGTGCTCCTCTCCCTGCCTGAGCTTGGGTCTTCCTCGACTTGTCTGGGAGGAGTGGTCCTGGAGCCCCAGTCTTCCTCCTGCAATGACCGAGCTGCGCTCCCCAGGCCCTAGGATGTTTTTATTTTGTGCCCTAGCCTATGATGTCACTGTCGTTTGTGGAAAGCTCCTTCTGCCGCTTCTTACTTCTGGGACTTGGAGAGTGAACTGAGGCCTTTGGAGGTTAACTTGACCAGGGCCCCACAGTCAATATGGCTCTAAGGCAGGCTCTGCACCCAACTGACTCTGCTTTTGTCACCACATTGTGTGTGGAGGCTAATCATTCTGCATTGTCTTAGAAGCATTCGTGAAGGGCCCAGACTATCAGTTCTCACTTTGCATTTAGAGGTAAGCCATGGCTAATCCCGTCACCACCTGCAAACATCTTCAGTGAGTTTTCCTGGAGTTATTTCTTCAGGTCTCCCTTGGGACAAGGGTGTACACCTCCTCTACCTCTGAGTAGTTGTGAGGTCCTACTTGTGAACTGTTAGTCTGATGAGCATCTCTGGTTTTCAAGTGCATATAGAAATGGGAGCTTTTTGTTGCAGACGGATGGGAATGCCCCCTATAACTCAAAAGGCAGGCAGCTCTGTTGAACTGATGCATGCCTGAGTGGGAATCAGGGTGACTTCTTGGGGTGGGGAAGCACAGCCACCTCCATGCTGAGCAGTATGGAAGGGCAGGCAGCATGTGGGGCACAAAGCTGACATCCCATGATGGGGCCAGATTTACATCTTGTGTCCAACATCTCAAATCTTGAGCTGTAGATGGGAACCCCATCTATACTGCTGCCAGTAATAAACTCAAATGCAGGGAATGGTGCATGCAGGCTGGCCTGGTTCTGGACTCCATCAGAATCCCAAACCAGGAGTGAGTGGTGTGGAGCCTTCCTGAGAACCTGAATAAAGAAACTCCACATCTAGGTAAAATGTTTCCATCAGCCATGGCACCAGGCTTCTGGTTTCTTCCACCAAGGACCAGAAGTGACAACTCTACCTGTAGATGCATATTGCAGTCAATGCCAGTTCTAAATTCCACCAGGGACGGTTGAGCACAGTCCGCCCTACTAGAGACAAGATGTCTGCGCCATTGTGGTCTGTTAAAGGCTGGTAGTCAAGTGGTGTTTATTCAGTGAAGGGTGAGGAGGCCAGATGTGCACAGTGCAAGAATACTGGTGCAGATGTTTGCTTGCCCCTACTTCAAGAGACATGGATATGAGGGGAAAGACACCAGCCAGTGTCATTCAGGACCTACCCTTATTCCAGAAGACCCAGACCCTGGACTAAGCAGATAAAGCCTAGGCTTTCTCCTCATCTCTGCATTGTCATGTCATGACTAAGCCAACATCCCCCATATCCCTCCTCCACTGTTGAGCACCAACCTCACCCAAGTTCAGTAGAGATCTGTGCTACCTTCTTCATGCTAACCAGATGAGAACAGGTCCTTTCAAAGCATGAGGAGGGGCTTCTGTTTTCATCAAAGAAAAAGGCATTGTACAGATGGAGACACAAGACTGTGGGCTCTGGTCAAGCAGCCTTAGCTTTCTAGTCATGTAAACCACACAATCAGCCGGCGTTCATCCAGCACTTTACTAAAGACCAAAGGGAAATGGCTCCCCCTGCCTTCAAGGAGCTGATATGCTCCTCAGGGTAACAAGCACACCAACATGTACATACAGGATTTATACCAAATAAACACAGAACGCCAGTGGAGGGGAGGCACGGCCAAGTCCTCTTGTAGGAGAGGGTGTCTTAGTGGAACCCTGCAGGAACATGAGGATGCCATGAGGCAGAGGTGAGGAGGGAGTGTAAGGATGGATGGCAGAGGCAAGGCCACAGAGCCAGAATGACCAGGGAGGATAGCTACAAGTGCATGAAGGGGAGTCAGGTACAATTAGGCAGGCTGGGATCAGCGTGTGATGGCTGGGATTGCCAGAGGCTCCAGTGGTAAGAGCCAGTGGAAGTCACCATCTGCGGGAGGCCTGAGTGAATATCAGTGGACACCAGTCAGAACCCAAAGAGGGTGGCAGTGCCCCGGCTGTCAGATGTCCTGCTCCCTTGGACTTAAGGAGACTCAGTCTAGGTTGGGCCCCATGTCCTAGCAACCGCTCATCATTCTGCCACACATGGGACCAAGAGGAATTACAAATCTCACACGGACAGTCTCAGGGAAGGCTCCAACCGGCATTAAAGCATCAGACAATATCCATTGTAAAAAAACATGATTGACCAAGAGTCTCAGGATGGTAAAGAGGACTCCTTGGGGAGCAGGGGAGCATCAGAGGTGAGAAGACTGACCCCCAAATCCAGTCCTGTGTCCTCCCAAATCCATACATGCCGTTAATGGACCTTGTTTGACTCCAGAGAAGGAAGTCTGAAGCCCTGTGCCCCTCTGAGACGCTCCCATTGCTGTGCTGTGTCGCTTTGAATTCCCCCAAATGTGAAGCAAAAGCTAACTGGGGAGGAAACCCACTGATGCCAACAACTATCCCGGCTCCCTTTGATGGGGAAGCAAACATGGTGCTTCTCCCACAAAGGTCTCCAGTGTTTTATCCTGGGAGCCACTCACTCCTGAGTGCGAACAGCAAGCCTGAAAATTCCAATGGGGTCCAAAGACATGAGAATGACAACACCACCTCCCCCTCCACCCTCCCTCCAAGTACAGCTTCTGAGGGGTCCTGGGGACTCATTCCATCCAACCCCTTTTGGATGCAAACACAATAAGCCCAAACATCATCTGTATTCAACCATCTCTATATTCCCAGGCAAACAACAGGTACAGAAACACCTTGAGGCTGGAAACAAACTTGGGCCAGATTTGGAACTAGACACTCCTGCCTGTGGTGGGTGGCATCCTTCTGAATGAAAACGCACCAGGGTCTCTCCATCCCCGCTATTAAATAACCACAGGAGTTCACATTCACAAAGTTCTCTGGGGTTTGCACATCATCTCACATTCTAGCTTCTAAACAACCCTGGGTGAAATGGCTTATCATCCCATTTTACAGATGAGGAAACTGAGGCCCAGGATCACCAAAGTAAGTGCCTAAGGCAAGATCTGAACACAGGCCCAGCCCACTGAAATGTTCATTTCACTTAACACTGAAAATAAAAAAATAAAAATGCAATAGTCTGCCCTCAGAGATCCTATAGTCTTCAGGGGCCAAGACAGATATACAGATAAGTGAATGAAATATGCATACAAATGTCCATGTATCTTGCTGGTTCCCAAAACCCTAAGCGGGTACAAGTAAGGAGGGAGAGGGGAGAGCACTGAGAGGGGATATTGTGGCTTTGGGGAGTGTAAGAGGGAATACTGCACAGATCAGCATCAAAGTAGGTCTGAGCCCATTTTCACTAAGCACCACAACAAAGATCTTGGGAGATTCCCAGTATGAAGAATGTAAGCTCCTTGAAGGCAGGGGCTCTCATTCCTGTCTGTCTCCAGGTACCTGTGTAAACAACTAAGGTTGCATTTAATTGGGACAAGCCAGCCACTTAACAGCTGAGATGGGCTGTATGACATTTAACAACCATCTCTCCAAGATAAGCACTTTTTGGATTTAATCTGCATCATTAACATTTTCTCTATCACTTTCTTAAGCCTAAACAGTTAACAAAACAATAAACCAAGTGTTAACAGATGCCTGGGATTCCTGAGGTATAAATACTCACCCTGGAAAGCATTAAATGATTAAAGGAAGAAAACTACAATGGTAAAAATATATCCATTTTTCAAGGGGCAAAGAAAAAGATTCTGCTATCCCAGTCAACCCAGTGAACTTTTAACACTGCTGTGGTGAAACTGCCCACGTGAAAGGGCCAGGGGAGGGGGAGGGAAGGAGGAGGAGAGAAAATAAGCATTTAATGAGCACTTACTGTGTACCAGGCACATCACTTGTAATTATCTCACTTGTAACCCACAACAACCCTGGGAGGGAGGTGCCATCATGACTCCCATTTTACAGTTGAGGAAACAGAAGTTAAGTGATGTGCCAGTGCTTATCCAGCTAGTAAGTGTCTGAGGCAAAATCTGAACTGCTTTCCTGACTCCAGATCAGGCCTGTGGTGCCTAGACATGTGTGGTATGAAAGGGGGAAACCTGCATTTTGAGATGTAACCAATGAAGGTTAACAAGTAGAGGTTCTGTGTGCATGGGCAACTCCACTGGTTTGTCCAAAGGACTAAAAATAAACATTTAAATGGGAGAGATAAAGGTCTCAATTCAAACAAATTTTTTCAATTGGCATTAGGGCAGCAAATGAAAAGGCCCAGAGTTAGTTAGTCCTGCGGGGAGGCAGGCGTTCACACTATTCATAAATATCAGAGAAGTCCAGCAAAAAAAAAAAAATTAAGCCTCGAATGGCGACTGCTTCTGTACTCCCTGTTTTTATTTACTTTATATTTCTGTCTTTCTGTTTAAAGCAGCCTCTTGGGAGGAAGGACTAGAATACAATGAAAGCTGAATGATGTTGGTGTGTTTCCAAGTTGTGTTTATTGGTAATCACAGTGGTTTCCTTGCAGAGCTCAACTTAAACTAGAAATGTGCATTTAACCCCCCCCCAAAATACCCCTTTCCTCCCCTTCTCCCTCTCCCACCCAAAAAACCCTAACCCTTTAAAAAACCATGGCCGCTGGTGGTTGTCTTCTAAAGCCCTTTTTTAAAACCATGAAAGTAGTTTCTAAATGATTGAGTTTCTCCTGTGAAAACAGCAGTGTCTGAGAAAAAAAAAGTTTAGACTCAGTTTCTCTATCATGAAAAAAAATGGCCAAAAAAAAAAAAACAACAACACAGAGGCAGGTGAAAAACCACCCACCCAAAGGGTGGTACAGAGTATGTCATCAGCAAAGAAAGTGGGTAGAGGCCCCCAGTTGGCCCTCACCCTGAAAGGC
Source organism: Gymnobelideus leadbeateri (assembly GCA_011680675.1). Lineage (NCBI taxonomy): Eukaryota > Metazoa > Chordata > Mammalia > Diprotodontia > Petauridae > Gymnobelideus > Gymnobelideus leadbeateri. The sequence continues at coordinate 295,777 of WOXC01010045.1, forward strand.
CTAGACCCATCCCCTCTCCTCCCTCCCCATCCCTCCACTAGCAGAGTTTTCTTACTCAAGCACCCTTTTCCCCACTGGACTGACAGCCAGCCACATCACATGGAAACCAGTCTTTGGAAGGCCATCCCTGGCCAAGCAAGGGTCAGAGGGCGGTGTTGCTTACTCAGTATGGCACAGCAGGAAGCAAGCAGCTTGGAAGTATGGAAGAAACCCTAGAGCCCATGGCCCCTCCCACTCCCACACCTGCCACCCCCCGCCAGAGGATGAGATGCTCTGTGGACCAAATGGATACAGCATGGCCAGACAGTCAGTTCACCATCATCTCCTGGACATGGAGCTGAGCGCCAAGAAGGAAGTCCTACTTTAAGTGCAACAAGTTTTAGACAAAGTGAAAAACAGAGAACATCGACCTTCACTCATCATTATCTGGTGGCACACACGTCTTATTTGCACACACTCTCACTCACTGATTGTCTACATACACATGCATCTATCCCAAACAGCTCCCGGGGGTCCAACTGTGAAGCAGTCTGAGGGACGGTGCTCACAACATCCAACTTCTCTCTCCTTAGAAAACAACAAAAAAATTGAACAAAACAAAACTATGAAACTGTCTTCCTCTGACCATGCCAACAGGCCATAGCCAGCACCACCCGCACCTCCTATGTGGCACCTTTTAATGCCTATAAAAAGACAGGTCTGTTTGGGAGACACTGCATTTTATCTTCGTCACTGGACTTTCAACAGCGGTTCCGAATACATCCAGCCTTCACCCTGGAAGAGAATAAGGGAGCCGTTACACAGAGACGCTGCCCCAGGAGGCAAGAGAGAGACGGGGAGCAAGCAAAGCAGAGCAGTCCTAGTGCTGACCCAGGAACTCATGTCATGGGACCCAAACCAGAGTAATAGAGAGCCGGGAGGGGGACTTTGGTGGCCCAGCCAGGCCCAGATCTAGAGCTCAGAGGGCCTTAGAAGACAGCTAGTCCAACCCCCACCCCATTTCACAGATCAGGAAACTGAGGCCCCAAGAAAGGGACTAATTTTTCCAAGGTCCCACAGGCAGTAAGTTGCAGAGCCAGAATTCAAACTCCCATGTCCCCTAACTCCAAATGCTGTTTTACTTCCACAACACTACTATTAGCAGCACATGTCAGTCAGATGATTACCTTCATTTGGAGGACTGGGAAGAGAAATCCAATCACTACCATTGGGGGGCGGGGGGGGAAGAAGTGGGGGCACTGAGGTTGGCACATAGTAGGAGCTTTATAAATGCATCATCAGGAGGCTTCTGAGTTCTACTCTTATTTGATTGTCACCCGGTATTTATTAAGTGCCAGCTATGTGCCCGGTCCTGAGGAGACTGAGATCAAAATGAAAGAGCCCTGCCCTCAGGGGGCTTAAATCTGATAAGCGGACAGAGCATACACAGAAGGCTCATGCCAAGGGATGGGTGTTGGGTAACTCCCCTGCACGGTACAGGTTGGAACCCTGGGATCACTGTGGTGCTTCTCCCTGAGATATACCAAATACATTCTCCAAGCTCCCCTCGAACACTCTCCCACTCCAACATCCCAAGATCCTGGGCTCCAGGGGAGACGGCCCAGATCTTCTTTGTTTTTGGTTCACTGGTGGATTGGGCCTCAGTGAGCCCTCAAGGCTCGTAGAATCCCTGAGTTAGAAGGACCACCCTAGTTCCACCCACAGCTGAACAGGGATCCCCTCATTCATATTCCTGACAAGACCCCACTTGAATACTTCCAGGGATAGGGAACTCACTAGTCATTGAGGCAGCCTATTCCACTGTCTCATCTGAGAACAGGGACAGTTTCATTTTTTGGTAACTGAGTCCTTGGTGCCTGGCACACAGACGGTGCTCAGTAAGTGCTTGTTAATGGATAACTGAGGACAAGAAGAAATCCCAAGAGATTCATACACAATCTCTGTGCCACCATTTCCCCTGCAGGAGGGCTGAGGGCACTAAGTGCCCAGACAGCCCGAGCCACTCCTAGCGGCATGGAGGCCGTGTCCCTGAGGTCGGGTTAGACATGCAGGGTACCTTGGGAGGGAGTCACCCCCAGCTTAGATCCTGTTCTACAGGGGGTCAGCTAGATCCAGACCCTACGGAGAGGATCCTAGACCCAGAATGGCCCAAATGAGGAAACTGAGGCCCAGATGAAGAGACTGCTCCAAGGTCACAAAGGCAGTCAAAGCCAGGTCGTCTGACTTTCCCATATCACTGTCTCCCTTCATGGGCCCCAGGGGCTTTCTATGCCATAGCCTCAGAGGCAGCATCCTCTAGAACCATTAGCCTCATTTCACTGGGGAGGAAGGGATATGTGACTTGCTTTGCCCAGAGCACCCAGCATGCTAATGCGGAGAAGCCAGGATTAGAATCCAGACCCTTGGCATTCAGATCCAATGACACTGAATGAAGTCAAGCTGCCTGTGATGGATGGCCCTTGTCAGGGCAACCCCCCTACTCTCATCTCAATGTTGACAGCAAGTCCTGACAATTCTGGCTGATTTCTACAAGGATCCTCTGGCAGGGGTCTCCTGGTGGGAGGGGCACCAGCCTTGGAGCCAGGAGAGACAGGCATCAGAATCCTGCCCCCCCCCCACTGTGCCAGGCCCAGGCTGCCTAGCAGCCACCTGGCCCAATCTGGCACAGAAACTTATGAAGCCTGGATATGTGGGTCCAATCTTGCCTCGGATGCGCACAGCCAGCGTGACTTTGTACAAGTCATGTCTTAGGCCTCATTTCCCCCAACCCTCCCCCCAAAATGAGGGGGTTGGACTACATGGCCTCAGGGATCCCTTCCAGCCCTAGAGAGAGCCTCCTAAGGCCCCACACCCAAACAAAACCTCCCCTCCAGCCCAGCATTGGGCTTAACACCCTCCAATAAGGAGGAGCCCACCACCACGGCACAAGGCAGGCCAAAAGTCCACCCAATTCTCCTAAAATCTTGGAGCAGGCAAGAACCATCCCTCTTCCCCTTGACAATCCTACCAAAAACCTGACCAACGCTGTCACCTGCTCCTGCCCCCTCCCCATTCGTTATGCCACGGCATTGAACGCAGACCCTCTGCAGAGAAAAGGACCTGGAATCCGAGGGCTGCTGGGAGCCAAAGAGGCTTGTCCCAGGACTCTGATAATTACCCTGATATCAGTGGACCTGCACGTCAAAGATCTCTTTGAGATGCGACTTTTCACTAAGTCTGCTTAAGCTCTTTTGATATGGGTTACATTTAAAAGGATGTTGTTGGAGTTCTGAGACCAACAGGCTCTGCCCCAAGATAGATCTGATTCCGCACTCTGGTATCTTTGACGTCTTTTGAGGATTGCGCTTCAGCTTTGACGTCTGCTCTCAGTTGTATCCCTTTATGACTGCGGCTGCATTAAGAGGTACCTGAGGCCTAGATCTAAGGCTCTGCCCCAAAACTTTAGTTGTTCAAGACATTTGCAGGGAGTCCGTTCCTATGCAGATGTACTTGATGATGCGGCTTTGGCTATTAGGCCTTGAAGCCAGCTCTCAAGAGCATCCTTTGAGATGTAACTGCATGTGATAGGAGATAACTGACTCTTCCTAAGCCTCTCTGGAGCCTAGGGATCAAAAGGCCTCACTGCCATGCTACTTCTAGGATATGACAGACTAAGATAATGATTTCTCTGTCTTTCCATCCTTTGTCTCATTGCTCTATAAAAACCTTGCCCTGAGTATCAATAAATGGAGTTCATGGTTCTTCCTTGAACTACCCACATGGCCTGGTCATTTCTTATTCACATCTCCGGATCATGCTAAGTGCTGGACACTGAGCAGCCCATGGCAGAGGGCCTGGGCTCAAATCCCAACTCTGGCCACTTCTTAGCTAAGAGACCTTACGCAAGTCACTCACCGCCCTGGGCCTCTGTTTCTCATCAGACTGGATCACCTCTGAATCTACCACTGGAGGATCCGGAGACCCTTCTGCCCACCCCCGGCTACAGCATCCAGAACATCCAGAACAGCATCTGAACACCTGCAGCTAAGCTGTAAGGGCCCTCTGAGCCTTGGTTTCACCCTCTGTAAAATGGGCACAGAGACCCCAGAAGGGACACCCAGAGGGTCCAGCCCCCCAGGCCCTGTGCTGCCTGTGCCCCCCGGGGATGCCCCCCCATTACCTGCTTGATAAAATACTTTGGCTGCCACTCCTGTTGGTGGGCGGCCCGCTCCTGTTCCTCCTTACGCTGCTTCTCCTCCAGGTGCAGCTTGAATTCTGTGGCTGAGCTCATGTCGCCCCATTTGATGGAGTTAGTGACTTCCCGCCAGAGGCTCCTGGAGGGGAATAAGGGGGTCAGGCCCGGGGCTGGCCATCCCCCAAGCCCCGGCCCTCCTCCAGGCTGAAACATCCATGAGGACGTTTGGTTTCTGCTTCCTCTCGATCAGGAGAGAGTGACTGCTCCCTGAGGGCAGGGACCATTAGTGAACTAATGTTCCTGAGAACTCCTGGGGATCCTCAGAGGAAGAATGAGGGAGAGCCTGGGGTGCAGACCTGCCAGCTCTGCAGGGAGCCGCCCGAGGGCAGGGCCCATTTTCATTCTGGTCTCTATCCCCTCAGATACCCCAGCACCTTGGACAGAGACTGGCATGGAGCAGAGGCCTCATTCTTGCTGGCTGAGCTGAACTGAATTCATCAGACTAAATGACCCTGACTCACTTTCTGTTTGAATACTGCCTCATCCAAGTCTGAAACCCTGAGTGACCCAGTGAGGAGGGGCAGCTCAATGAAGAGACAGAAGAGCACTGGCCATTGTTATGACCCAAGGCAAATGGATTAGCTGGAGCCTCATCTGTGAAATGGGAATAAGGAAAGCACCTGCCACCCAAATGAGGTAAGCCATTTGACCACTCTGACCCTCAGTGTCCTCCTCCATAACATGGGGTTAATACTTAACAAATTTAATAACTTAATAAATAATAATGAGATAGCAATGAATTAATAATAATAGATAAAATAATAATAAAACTAACAAAATATAATATGATAATAAATAATAATAAGACTTAATTAAGCAAACTGTCCTAGGATGGCAGTGAGGATCAAAGGAACTAAGAAACTTAACTGTAATCATTAATTACTCATCCCTGTTGTTGTTACACAGTGGATGATGAGGCATAAGAGAAATGCCACAGGCTTCTTCCTCTCCAGGATCCTTCCCCCACCCGCTGCCCCACAAGTCTCACACACACACGCACACACACTCTCAAGCACACCCACACAAACACGCACATGCATGCACACACGCGTGCGCACACACACACAGGCACATCTGCTCACTTCCCTCACCTGGACTCCATGGATCCTTGCTTCTCAATGGGTCGAACCCTCTTGGGATAGACAGGCAAAGTGGCCGTGTTGATCAGCTTGGTTTCTCCATTGCTGTATGTAAACTCCAAGATGCCGTTCCACTCGCCCTGGGCCTTGCACACAATGGTGTTGCTGGGTTTGTGTTTCACTTCTGCCGTGACTCTGAATTCAAGCAGACACCAAAGTCAGTGCCCCTCCTTCCCCTCCATGGGAAGGGGCCCAAGGAAGGACCACAGGACTGGATGCGGGGCGGGGGGGGGGGGTCCCAGATTCAGTCACTTGCAAATCTCCCCTGTGCAGCTACTGTCATGGATGAGCCAAGGACCCCCCGCCCCAGTTCTTATGCAAGGTCAGGAGAGCTGGAGCAGGGTTACGTGGTCTTGGGGGGAGATCCCCTGTGAGGCCAGCATGGAGAGGTCTTGCTCTGTACCACGGGAAGGACTCTGCCCACTCGGACAAACCCACATCTACTGAAATCTTGGCACAGTTTCCAAACCAAGAGTCTGCTACATTTTAGGGGATCTGATCCTTTCAGTAAAAAATAATTCACAGTTTGGGTCAAACATGGGCTCTAGTAATTATGATTTGAAGCAAATCCTTTCATCTCTCTTGGCCTAAGGTGCCTTCTGATCTCTCTGGGCCTCAGTTTCCCTCTCTGTAAAATGAGGGGGATGGGCTGGATGGTCCCCCTTCCAGCCCTACAGTTATGATTCTGCTCCTGATGAAGATCATATTGAAAAATAAAGGAAGAGACACAGTCCACATCCAGACCCCTGAGCCCTGGACCCCAGTGCACAGCCCTAGATTAACGCCCCCTCTGGCTGTGAACATGAACCCTGTCTTTCGAGGCTCTTAGGGACCTCTCTGACCCTTCATTTCGTCTGTCTCTTTCCCAGCATCTGGAGGAAACCCTAGATTTAAAATAAACCTATTTCCCAAGATCCTTTCAGGCTGCTCAGCTCCCCTGGGGATTCCAAGCATTCCAAGGTAGAAGGGAAGGCGGGCTTTGCCTGAGATCCCATCAAGAGCTTTCTGACTCCTGCTTGGCCTCTCGCTGAGCTCCAAGACCACCCCCACTGCCCCAGAGGTGGGCTGACCCTCGATGCAGGGGCACAGGACCCCCACCAAGTTTTCTGGGAACACAATGTGAGCTTTAACTGACTTCTGGCTCTACACAATCCTGTTCACTTTAACTCCATATAAAGGGAATCAAACCCTTTCCGATCCAAAGAACAGAAAGGGAAGTGCTGGTGTATATAAATAAATAAGCTTTTAGGAAGCTTTTTATAACTGGAGCAAAAAGAGAAGGGTGGCTTTTATTCCTTCCCCTCCCAGTAGCTTTGTGTCTTTTATTTACTAACTTTTTTTTACACTCATGGTCCTAAAAGAGAGGGAAAGATGTTGGACAATATACCTACCCTTCCTCTAACCTCCAGCCTCCTGGTCATTAGAAAGAGTCACCACTACAGTCCCAGCCCTCCTGGCTCCCCATAAAATCCTCAGCAACAAAAAAACAGTTATTTCTCTTTTCTGAAGTGGTTTCCATCACAAATACCGGGGCCACCTGGCAAATGGGATTATTTACCCAAGAGGTCTCGCTATGCTCCCTTGATAGACTGTATACTCATCGGAGGCTTGGATGATTTCATGTTTGTCTTTGTATGCCCAGTGCCTGGAACATGATAAATGTTTGCTGAGGAAAACTCACAAGCTGTGACTAGTTCCTAGGGCTGCCATTCACCCTGAAATAATCCTTCACATTTGGTTTTGCACTTATTATGAACTGACTCATCTTGCAAACCTGTTGTTTCTCCCAGTAGAACATAATCTCAAGGGCTGCAATGAGTTCATTTTGGCACTGAATTCCCAGCACCAAGCCTTGTCCCTGACACATAGAAGGCTCAAAATAGATGCTGAAATGACCACAAGGTTGCTAGTGTCCATGCAAATGATAAAAGACCAGGTCAAGAACTGGTCAGGACCTTTGAGACCATCTAGCCTGACCCAATCACTTATTTAAGGAAACCAAGTCCCAAACAGGTAAAGGATAGATCACAATCATAGATTTAGCAAAACAGTGATGTAAGGCCTGATTCCAAATCAATCAATACTCATTAAGCACCCACTATGTACCAGGCTTTCTCCTAAGCTCTGAGGATATAAAAAGAGGCAAAAGAAAGGCCTGACTTCAAGGGGCTCCCAATCTAATGATAAGAATAACAACAAAATAATGCTGATGATAATTAATTAATAATTAATAATAGCTAACATTTACATAGCACTCATCAAGTAGCAGAAAATGAGCTGTAACATGCAAAGAAAAAAACAAACTACAAAAAATCCTGCTCCATATAATTTCACGAGGGAGCAACTTTCCCAAATCAAGAGGGAAACACCCCAAAGAGGACGGCAGTGATGTGCATTACAGACTGCAAGGGCTGCCCACCTAAGATCTCATTTGACGGTCACAGCCCAGGAAGGGGAGTTCCATTACTATCACCCCTTCATCCTTGAGGAAAATGGAACTGAGAAAGGCAGGTCCTCTGACCTTTACTGGCAAACTCCCAGGCCAAAAGCCCCCACAAAACCCGCTGTGGGCCTATCTCATATCTGAGGACTTGGCCAGCTGGGGGCAGAGCTGGGGAGGACATGTCCTGCCACTGTCTCTCTCCCCAAAAAGAATTCTTTAGAAAAGGACCAAAGTCCTCCCAGGACCTTCCTTGACAGAAGGCAGGGCCTGGATACAGCTCACAGCACCTCACACCTGCTGCTCTGCCTGGTTTCAACTCCATGGAACAGGAAGTCCTCATGACAGGGACCCCTAGTGCCCCCACCCTTTCCTGCCTTCTTTTGAGCATTCTCTCCTATCGTTAGATTGGGAGCTGCTGGAGGGCAAGGGCTATCTTTCTTTTTACTGTCTCCTCAGCATTTAGAGACCTCTTTGACCCTTCATTTCTTCTGCCTCTTTCCCAGCACCTGGGCACACAGTAGGAGTTTAATAAATGTCTATTGGTTGGATTAGAAAAGACCAACATTTTATCATTAAACTTTGCTTTACCATCCCTGCCAATAGATCCACTTTTCCCCCAACATGCAGTTGACCATGAAAACAATCACAGGTTTGGCCAGATCATAGCAAGAGTCTCTGTGCCCCTCAGGCTTGTCATCAGGCCCATGGGTTCTCACCAAATGACAGTCTAGAACAATGTTACAGGGGGAGAGCCAACTGATAGGTCTGGTCAATCATTTCACCTGTTTGGGACTCAGTTTCCTCATCTGTCAAATAAGAGGGTCAGAATCTCAAAGCCCTGACCTGTTCTTGGTCTTTTATAAGTTACACAGATGCTAGTGACCTTGTGGTTAATTCGATTCAACTAAATTTAATGGGAATGTAATAGAAAGCATCACTTACAGAAAACTTCTTCCATCCCCACAATAACCCTGTCGTACATGCACTACGGGAACCATATTTGACAGATGAGGAAATGGAGGCTCCAAACTTCCAAGTGTTAAAAGCTTCTAAAAGCTGCCTTTAAGGCAGGATTCAAACCCAGGTCTCATCTGATGTCAGCCCCAAAGCATTTTCAACCAGCCCCTACAGCATCTCAGAAAACAGGGGAAATTAGGCTCTAATTTTAGGGAGACTATGACCTACCCTGGAAAGCCTGCATGCCCACACAGCCCCCACACCTGCAACCCTCATTATGTGGGCATTCAGGCTGTGAGAGAGGACTGTAGCAGCTGGAACAGAATGCAGCTGCCCTAGGAGATTGGACCGTTAATCATTATCAGACTGCCACAGGCTGGAGCAGAAATCTATCTATCTATCTATAGATATCTGCTGCAGCCTGCAGAAGTCTGATAATCAGGGGCTCTGGGACCCTCCAGGAACGCTGGGTCTCCACTTCCCTGTCTTTACAGTGAGGGGTTGGATAAGACAGCCTCAGAGGACACACCAAGCCACAGAACAGGATAGTTTCCTTCAGTGTCAGGGTCCCCCATTCCTCACCAAGTGATGAATGTGTGAAGGGGTGTCCTGATAGGCTCACAGCTAACTGCAAGGAGGGTGGGAAAAGAGGGCCCTTGGTGAAGGGGCTGGCAGAGAGCCCTGCTCACAAGGTGAGCCACCTTTGTGAGTTAAATAGCAGGCCATGCATCAGAATACTTACTGCAAACACTGTTCTCAACTTTCATTCTGAGAGACTTGGTGGCATCTGACAAATGGATGAGAAGGTCCCAGCTTGAATGGAGGAGAGGGAGGAAGAATGGGGAGGGGGAACAACATCTGGGCCCCAGGGAGATGAGCTGGAACCTGTCCCAGTAACACCGAGCTAGGTCCAGCCCTTCATGGTCTCCTACCTGTGGACTTTGCCTCCATAGAAAGGCTTGGTGTGGAAGGTGACCAGTGCAGTATAACCAGTCTTGGCACAATCCACTGTGACTTTGCCACCAAGCTCCACCCAGGGGATCGTCAGGATCGAGCGGGCATAAGCATTAGGCAGGGTAAATATGTAATCTTCCTCATGGTCCAAAAGCCGCAGAACCCCTCAAGGGTGAAAACACGAAGAAGAGTTAGAGGTGGGCTTCCCAGAGGACTGGCAACTATGGGACCCAGCTACACATGTGGGCAGCCAGAGACTCTGAAAACTCAGATGATAATCTGAGGAAATGCCCCTTGGTACTTCAGGAAGCTATAACTACATCCTTGGGGATTCTCTCAACCCATGAAGACTACAACCCATTTATGGCTTAGCAGTAGTATTAAATAACACTAATAATAATATTAATAGCTAGCACTTATAGAGCGCTCACAAAGCGTTTTATATTTTCTCATAACAACCCTATGAAGTAGATGCTATATATACCACCATTCTGCAGATGAGAAAACTGAGCCTGAAAGTGGTTAAGTGACTTGCCCAAGGCCACACACAGTAAGAGTTTAAGGGTGGATTCAAACTCAGGTCTTCCTAACTCAAGGCTTGACACTCCACACATCATACTACCTATTAAAAAAAAAAACAGTAAATGGTCTTTCAGAGTTGCCAGCCCAAAAAAGGCCGCACCCTGAGACAGCCTCACAACTCAGCAAGGCTTGTTTTAAGAAGGCCAGGTGGAAAGCCGGTCACTGAACCTTTTGCCCACAACAGCCAGCCCCTCCAGCCTTATCATGCTACAGAGAGGACACTCTGGGATTTTGAAAGCTAAGCCCACAGTGCTCCAGCAGATTCTACTGAGCCAACAGACAATGCCCAGAGGAACGGGACACAGCTCATGCCACATCAGCGGAGGGTGGGACAGGCTGCAAGACTCCATCTGACCCATGTGTTTCACATGCGAGGGAGAAGCTCAGGTTTCAGGATGTCCAACCAGTCCCACCCACCCCTCCAAATGGCTTCCATTAAACAATGCAATTCATAATCAGATCACAGTCTGGGAGCTGGAAGAAAACTATCCTGTCCAAGCTGTTAGTCTGTAACTTTACAGATGAGGAAACTGAGGCCCAGAGAGGTCAAGGTAAAACACGAGGAGAAAGCAGCAGAGAGAAAATGCTTTTGGTCAGGAAGGATTCGAGAAAGGCTTGGAGTATCCAAGATTGTGCATGGAGTGAAGGGTGGATCCTGGAAGGCTGAGATGGGCAGGGAAGACAATCCGGACAGCTGATCTTCAAGGCCCACACCGAGCCACTGAACCCTGACCCTGAGCCCAGACCAGGCCACCTTCCACCCTGCCTTGGCAGGCTGAGGCCTCCAGCTTTCCACCTTTCACCCTGGAAATGTCATCATTTCAATGCTTTCCAACATTACTGGAAGAGGTATATCACAAAATGTCTTTGCCTGGCTCCCACTCCCTTCTATGGGGTCATCATTCCTATTCAGATGCAAGCTCCTCGAGGGCAGGGGCTTTCTGGTTTTTATGTTTATTTTCTAAGCAAGGTACCTGGAGTTTAGTAATTAATAAGTATCCTTTCCATTCATTCATTCATCCTTTCATTCTTTTTTTTTAATTTAAACAAATGCTTTATTAACTTCTGTTTTACATCATTCATTTCCGACAGATTTTGAGTTACAATCATTTCCCCCGCCCCGTTTTTTCCCTACCCACCCTCCCAGAACAGCAGTCCTGCAAGATATCGCTTCCTCCAATCTTCTCTCTCCCATATCTTCTCCCATACCCACTTCGACCTCTCCATTAGAGGAAGGTGAGTCTTTATGTCCCAATGCCTGCACATCTTATCTCCCTATTACAAGCAAAAGAGTATTAATAATAGTATTTATATATATTTGAAACATTTAATCTTAAGACCTTGAATTTCAGATCCATTTCCTTCCTCCCTTGTCACCCATTCCCTCTGGGGAGATAAGTAATTCAGTATATGTTGTACATGTCTAGCTATGCAAAACATTATCATAGTAGATATATTGTACAAGGCTGCTTATAATTCCCTCCCACTCATCCCACCCCCCACCTGGTCCATTCCCCACTTGATCCTGTCCCTCTTCTATAGTGGGTACCTCCAACCTCCCCTCCCCCAAAGGATGCCCTCCCATCCATCATCCCTCCTCTCATCCCCCTTCCCCCCATTCTGCTGTAGGTTGAGATATCCCATTTAGTATGTATGTCATTCTCTCCCTGAACCAAATTCAATGAGAATATGGTTTTGCATTTTTGCCTTCCTATTCTCCCCCTCCCCTGCAGACACTTCCCCTTGCTTCTTCTCCTCCTGCCACTTTCCTCTCTCACCTCACAACTTCACCCCTTGAGTATCTTCCTTTCCCAACAAATTCAATCTATGCCCTCTATCCATATATAACTGTAACCATATACACACACATTCACATATGTATTCATATGACCACACACCCTTCTTCCATTATTTTCATAGTGAGAAAGATTTCCTCAGTCACACTTATTGCTTTTCCATGTAGGAATGTAAATAGTTCAACTTTGATAAGTTCCTTTTGATTTCTTTTCCCTGATTACCTTCTCAGGTAGCTCTTGCTTCTTGTGTCTGGATGTCAAATTTTCTATTCAACTCTGGTTTTTTCCTCAAGAATGCTTGAAAGTCCTCTATTCCACTGAATGACCATATTTTCCCCTGAAACAAAATACTCAGTTTTGCAGGGTAGGTGACCCTTGGGTTCAGTCCCAGCTCTTTTGCCCTCTGGAATATCATATTCCATGCCCTTCGATCCCTCAGTGTAGAAGCTGCCAGGTCCTGGGCTATTCTGATTGTGTTTCCACAATATTGAAATTGTTTCTTCCTGGCTGCTTGTAGTATTTTCTCCTTGATCTGGGGATTCTGGAACCTGGCTATAATATTCCTGGGAGTTTTCTTTTTGGGATCTTTTTCAGGAGGTGATCTGTGGATTCTTTCAACCTCTATTTTGCCCTCTGGATCTAAAACATCAGGGCAATTTTCCTTGAGAATTTCTTGAAGGGTGATTTCTAGGTTCTTTCTTTGATCATGGCTTTCAGGTAGTCCAATAATTTTTAAATTATCTCTCCTGGATCTATTTTCCAGGTCAGTGGTTTTTCCCATGAGATATTTCACATTGCCTTCTAATCTTTCATTTGTTTGGATCTGCTTAACAGCATCTTGATTTCTCATAAAGTCATTAGCTTCCATTTGCTCCAGTCTAATTCTGAAGCAATGAATCACCTCAGTGAGCTTTTGAGATTCTTTTTCCATCTGGCAAATTCGATTTTTTAAGGCATTCTTCTCCTCATTGCCTTTTTTGGCCTCCTTTGCCATTTGAGTTAGTCTATTTTTTAAGGTGTTGTTTTCCTCAGTCAGGCTGTTGACCCTCATTTCATACTTTTCCTGCATCCTTCTCATTTCTCTTTCCAATTTTTCCTCCACTTCTCTTATTTGATTTTTAAAGTCCTTCTTAAGGTCCTCTATGGCCTGCAACCCGCTCACGTTTTCCCGTGGGGCTTTTGGAGCAGGACTTCTGACCTCACAGTCCTCTTCCCACCCCATGTTTTGACCCTCCTTGCCCCCAAAGTAGGAGTCTAGGGTTGCATTTTTCTGTTTAATTTGTTTCCTTTGCGTTGGCATGTTGCCACTTGATTTTTGGGCTTGTTGCCACAGTAGGACTCTGCCACCAGACAGGGGAGCTTCCAGGGGTCTTCACAACTTCTGCCAGTTGGGTAGCCTCTGTAAAGCCTCCACCCACTCTGGCAAGTTGGATACCCACCCTAAACTTCCCCCCCAGACCACAATCCAGATCCAGGCAGTTTAAAGCAAGAGTGATTAACCCCCAGACTGATTGCTGGATCACCCTACAGTTTGTAGACCAGGAGCTAGAGCCACTACTGATGCTGCAAAATGGCTTCTGTGCAGCTGTTTCTTCAGCAGCTTTTTGCCCCCAGGGGAGGAAGCCACGTGTTCCCCAAATACTGGTCCCAAAATCCATAGGGCACTAACCTCTCACTTTCTCCTAGGCATATCTGTGCTGATAATTCTGGAATCGCCACAATTGCTGGTGTTCTGGGGTCCCTCCAAAGATGGCTGAAGGCCCAGCCGCCCTGGGGCTAAAACCGAGGACCTGGGCTCGGCTCTGCAGGCTGCGATGCCAATTCCCAGCGCGCTGTGCTGCCTGCTCTCAGAGCGCTGCGCTGGCCACTCCCTGCAGGGCTGCTGGGCTGTCCTCAGCAGGAAGTTAGCTTCTCTGTGCCGTTCTGTGGGTGCTGTGGCTCCAGAAGTTGTTCAGAGTCCCCTTTCACATTGTTTGAAATTTGTGTGGGGCAGAGCACATTGGAAATGCTGTTTCTCCATCCTTTCATTCTTAACAAAGCAACCTGTGCAGATACACAGGGGCAAGTGAAGACAAGACAAGATTAGGCAACAGCTAGTAGTTCTAGCAACCCAATCCATCCAGGATGCCAAGTACGACGCTTTTATTTTCTTTTTAGAGACCCCAAGGGTTTGGTTTTCTGGTTGTTGGGGTTTGGTTTTTTTGGTTGTTTGTTTTGTTTTTTGCATTTTTCTCTCCTTACCTTTTCTTTGTTCAAAACATTGTTTGCTAGGCATATCTGGCAACTGGAGGGAACATCTCATGCACTATTGTTTAAAGACCAGAAAGATGGTTATGGAGAAGGTACCATGTCTCGCAGCTCCCTCAAGGCTGTAAAGTTACAGTCAGGGATTCAGACTATACCCAAAAAATTCCTCAACAGTACAGAGCATCAGATACTGAAAAGAGTTCAACCCATCAGTCAGGCAGCTGAGTCACAAGGGAGGGTGTCGGACACCTCCTCCTCTCTCGGTCTTTAAAGTAGAAGCAATGCCTCTTTGCCTGATCCCCACCTAACTTTGGTGCTTCTGTGAATGAAGGAAAAACAGGGCAGGTGAATAACTCAATGACTCATCAAATTCTCTTCACCTTTTAATTCTAGCCCAGCTACGACTTCTTTTGGGATGTCTACACTTGGCTGCCCATTGAGTCAGTGTGCATAAGAGAACGATGCATCCCTTCAGTTCCCTTTATAAATTAAAAGGGATAAAATAAATCCCTAGGATTTTACAAATGGAATTTGCCCATTAAATCACCTAGCAACACTCTTATCTTAACACTAAGTACCCCTTTTCATTATGGCTTTTTAAAAAATCTGTCCTCATCTGGAACATACATAGAAAACGTATTTGAAATGACATTCATCAAAAGAACAGCAAACTAACATTCTGTCTTAACTGGCACCCATTCTGAGGAAGCTGAAAGAAGACCAATTAGTCAGTCACCCCCATCTATTGTCCTGGGAGCCTGCCCTTGGCATTCCATGAATCACTTTAGCAGTCAGCAAAATTGTCAGGCATTCAAAGATTCAAACTCATTAAGGCAGAGGAATACTGAATCCAGTAACCAGTCATTCCCTCATCAGGAGGCAGTGAGGAAAGAGCTTTGGAAACAGCACCTAAAGTGGAGCTGTTCTGGTCCCTGTGATCCATGCTGGACCAGGGGCTCAGAGCTGGACAGCACTTCAGAGGTCAGGCCCAAACAAGAATCCCTTCTCTGGCGGGCCAGCCAGCCTCTGAGACAACTCAGCTCGTGTCAGGGGGATCTTCCTGCCTCATCGAGCCCCACGCCACCTCTCTGACACTGGCAACCCCTTGCTCCCAATCCTGCCCTCTGCAAGCAGACAAAATGAGGCCAGTCCTTTCCCTACAATAGAGAGCCAAGCATCCTACGCACCTTATTTCATGTGTTCACTATGAATGTACAAGTAGAGCCTAGATCAGACTGCACACCATCTTGGGGATGGGACAGAAAATTCAAAACGCCAAATCTAATGGAAGTGAATGCTGAAAATGAAAAATAAATAAATTATTTTTAAAACCTTATTTTATCCTCACAACAATCCTAGGAGGGGGGTGCTTTTATTTTCCCATTTTACAGATGGAGAAAGTGAGGCAGAGATTGAGTGACTGGTCCAGGATCACACAGCTAAGTGACTCCAGACCCAATCCTCTATCCGCTGTGCCTCCTAGCTCCCAAAGGGAAGACGTCCAGACTGCTGGGTTGAATTGTGGATGAGAATCCCACGGGATAGGATGTGAGTGAACTGCACTGGACTCCATTGCAGGCAGCAATCATAAGAACCACCAGTTTCTTGACATATCCTGAAAGTGCTGCATTTAGATTCAAACAATCAATGGTGCTTCAGGATGGAGGAGACACAACGGGGCAATATCTGCCCTGAAAAAGACACACAGGCATTTAGTTGGCTAGAAGCTTATCATGGGGCCACAGAATGTGGAAGAGGGTGAACAGCACAGAAAGAAGTTCATAGCTGTGCTCAGCATCACCCAATCCAGTCCCAGGACTTGAGAGGTGGAAGGAGTCTCATCTAAGTGAACCCAAACCAAAAGGGGTCCCTCCCATACCATGGGTGGCTGTGCATTTTCTGCCTAAGATCTCCAACAAGGGTATGTCCGGCACCACTCAAGGCAGTTCTGGACAGCTCCAATTACACTGGTTTTCTCAAGCACACAGAGCATCCGGTTAACTGAGGGAGTTATTTATTGTTCTAGGTACTTTTCATTCCCAAAAGTTGCATCACCAGCTCTCATCACAGGGCCTGGCACATAGTAGGTGCTTAATAAATGATTACTGATTGGGTATATTCGTGCATAAAGAGCCAGAGAGGAGGATACATTCAGTAGCCCTTGGCAGCAAAAATGCCAAGACCATCCCAGAATGCCAAGGATTGCCGGCAACCCTTCTGACTGACCATTTTAAACCTTCAACAAGATCACATTCTAGAATCTATGCAAAGGCTTAATTTCTGAGGGCTGCTGAACCCTTTAGCCTCCCCTCAAACATGGGAATAATTAGCTACTTTGGCAGCCACACCTTTGGCATCCCTAACAGTGGGTAGAAATTTCCCAAGCTTCCACCCTCTCTAGAATATGAGGCAATTTTATCTTGAAAGGACCTGACTCGTGTAAAAATTCAGAATAAGTAATAAACTCAAACAGGACTGGCCAAGCCCCCAGAATACCAATTTCTTGTCTAAAAGGGGAGGCTGCACCAAGTGCAAACTGAATATGCTCGATTAGCTGGGCTTTAGCAACATAAGCAAGAGAAGAGAGACCCCCATTCATCACAATTAAAAATTAACATGGTTCATAATACAGCTTCCCAGACAAACCTAAAAGCAACATATGCAGACACAAACCCCTGACCCAAAGCCCCTCTTTCCCAATTTTGGCTTTTCCAAGCTCCTCTTGTCTTCCCTTGAGGCATTTTCCAACAATAAAAGCCCCTGACTATCCTGTCCCACACTTCCAAAGCTCAGGGCACAAAGGAAAAGCCAGTCCTGGGTGAAGACAAATCTAATGAAATTCCTTAATTCCTTCCTTCCTTTCTTTTTGGAGGGCAATTGGGGTTAAGTGACTTGCCCACGGTCACACAGCTAGTCTGTGTTAAGTGTCTGAGGCCACATTTGAACCCAGGTCCTCCTGACTTCAGGGCCAGTGCTCTATTCACTGTGCCACCTAGCCACCCCTAAATCTCATGAAATTTTTAACAGCATTATAATCCAAAATAGAACCGGACAGAATGAACGCCCTATCGCTTATTTTCAGCCTAGGCCTACATTTGGAGAAGCCAACGACAAGGATTGGCTTCAGAAGAGAGACCAAAAGTGCAGTGCTATCTGCTTCCAAGTCACGACAGCTCAGCCCTGCTCCTGCTTCCCTCCGCCTGGACCGGTCTCACCATTTGCCATGTTGTGTGGTGTCAGAGACATCAGGTGCCCAGGGGAGTCCACTGTCTGTTGTCTTAAGCTGCTCAGAGAGGCAGACCTGGGACTTGGGGGTCAGAAAGAGCTAAGTTCATATCTTGCTTTAGACCTGGGATCTGTGAACCTATTTTTTTCCCTAAGTTTTAAAAACTGCATTTTGACATAATTGATTTCCTTTTGTAATCCTATGTATTTAAACACATGATTATGAAAAGGAGTGGATGGGCTTCACCAGACACTGCCAGAGAGGTCCATAAGTCAAAAAAGGTTAAGAACCCTTATCTTTGACACTAGTTGTAGGATCTTGAGCAAGTCCCAACCTCTCTGGGCCTCAGTTTCTCCTCTGTAAGAATGAGGAGTTGGGGGGGGGGTGCAGTTAGGTGGCGCAGTGAACAGAGCACCAGCCCTGGAGTCAGGAGAACCTGAGTTCAAATCCAGCCTCAGACACTTAATACTTACTAGCTGTGTGACCTTGGGCAAGTCACTTAACCCCAATTGCCCTGCCCTCCCCCCTCCAAAAAAGAAAAAAAAATAAAGAATGAGAGGTTGGACCAGAGGAACTCTAAGCTCCCTTTTGGCCCAGGACAAATTACTTCATCTCTGTAGGACCCAGTACCCTTCAGCACCTACTTCATCCAAGGTTATTTTGAGGATCAAATAAAACTGTCTAGGTAAAGCACATTGCAAAGAGCTCTGTGAGGGTCAGCTGTCAGCAGCACCACTAGCAGACAATAGAAGTTGGTGGTGACAGAACTAGGATCCCCAAAGACTGGGGTTAAAGCTTTTCAGGCAACATAAATGCGAGATAATGGCAGAGCTGAAGCCAGGAGATCTGGGCTGGGATTTAGGCCCTGCCGTTCCCTGGCTCCCAGATATTAGAATTCACCTTCTCTGGTTCTCAGCTGCTCCATCAGTAAAACCAAGGGACTGGACCAGATGAAGGCCAAGGACCCTTCCAGCTCTAAAGCCTACTATGATCCTATGGCCAATGTAAAGTCTGGACATGGGTCCAAAAAATCAACTGCACAAATAGTGCATCATGAAAGACATATGGCCAGGAAGCAAATCAAATAGGGACTTTAGGGGACTTTGGGCACTTTAGGAATTTTAAAGCTTATATATACTCATATATACATGTACATACACATCATGTCATGGAATTCTTACAAGTAAGGAAACTGAGACACTGGGCTGAAATGGCTTGCAAGTCCAGTGTCCCCATCACAACTCCAGGAGACCTCTTCAGTAACTTGTCTAACTACCCACAGCAGTTTGTGGACAGATTTCAGGCAGACTGTGACCTTGGATGGAGGAAAAAAACAATGAATCTTTTTTTTTCACCAACACTGGTTTCCTTTGTTGTCAATCTGCATTTAAGAACTTTCTTCTTAGAAAGGATCTACAGACTTTACCAGATTTCCTGCCACAAAAATGGATAAAAACTTCAGATCTAAATGAAGGTTACATCTCCCCCAGCACTCACCATAATAGTAAGCAGCATGTAAGTATTTTTTTAACTGAACAGAAACAGAGAATTCATGGGCGCCAGAAGCCAAATCCACTGACTTGGGAACCTTCAAAACATTATCATAAAGTCATTTTAAAAACACAAATACCACTTATCCAGCCTTTAAAACCACATGAACTGCAATCCTGAAAACTTGCCTGCTCCATAGACCAGGAACACTTGCTATTCATTTGGAAAAGGCCTTGGAAGGGAGGACACAACCAATATTTCTTTGAAGTTAGTCGTGAATACATAACATAAGACTTTTAGCAGAGTCAGCCTATCACCATGGATAGCATTCTGTCCCTGGAGGGCTCCTGGAAGCTCTCCTCAACCTGGTCCAATCCAGTCCTACAAGCATTTATTAAGCACTTACCAAAGCACTACTGGAGCAGAAAAGTCCTGGGACGCTGTTGGTTCTGGCCCATTTTCCTGAGCAAGTTAACGAGGTGATATTTGTAAAGCACTTGGCACAGTGCTTGGCACACAGTAGGTACCTAATAAATGCTTATTCTCTTCTCTCCCTCAGCCTAGGATGAAGGCAGAGCCTTGCCAGCACACCCCCAGAACAGGCAAAGGCCCAGATCTGCCAACTTGGACCAGAGCCCAGATATCACCGACACGTTGGGAGAAGAACCTTCCTCACACTATTCAGTAAGGATTACCCTGAACCCAAGAGCAGAGATGGACCCTGTTTAATCTGCTGGTTTGGTTTCTAAAATCCAACATCAGGGCAGTTCAGGGGATCTCCCTATAATTGCTGTGAGTAACTCATCTGGAGCTCAGCATGGTACCGAAGATCGAGGGAGTTCAGGACCTTGGGCTGAAATCCTGGACTGGCTCCATTTGCCCATCTGTGAAATGGGGATGATTAACAGTAACAGCACCTCCCTCCCAGGGTTGTTGTGAAGACCAAGTGAGAGAATATTTGGTGGAGGGTTTAGATGTCAAAGGCAGACTTTGGGCCCCAGAGCTTCCTGTGTGCTCGGCATACAGTAAGAACTTCATTAATGCTTTTCCATCATGATTTCATCCATTCATTCCTGACTCCAACCTCACATTCTATTTACCAATGATACCCAGCACTCAAGAATCCCTCTAGCTTTCCACGACCTCTGCCAAACCAGGAACCATCCCCTCATCAGGGCAGGTTTGAGATTTGTGCCCAAATCCTTTCCTAGGAAGAGCAAACATCCTTGCTTCTAGTCTTAGCACAGAAGAGCAAGGCTCCAGGACCAGAGAAGGGCAAACATAACCCCAGTTCTCAAAACACAGAAACCCAGAGTTGGATGTTGATCTGGCCTTGGATGACTTGCTGCGTCCGAGTTCTGTTCACATCCTGCATTTATTTATCTGTTAATGCTGGAATGCAAGCTCCCTGAGAGCAGGGGTGCCTAGCCCCAGGCCTGGCTCATAGCAGGCTCAGAGTACTGCTGCCACACTGTTCTGTCCTCATCACTCAGTTACAGGGGAATGATGGGAAGGTGGTCATTCTGGCTGGAGATAAGCTGAAAAAGGAAGAGAATGTGCTCTACGCTTAAATTCCACCCAGTCAGCTCCAGTGAAGAGCCTGGAGAGAACCAGGGGGCTAGTGGCGGGAGGACGGCAGGGCTCAAATCCTAGGCTGGGCAAACACAAGCTGGGTGACCCTGGGGAAGTTACCTGGCCTCCCCAGCAAAATCCATGTGTGCTGGCCACAGCCGGGGTCTGGGCAGCGAGAAGGAAGAGCTGAGGAAGTCCCCAGGGCTCCCCTGAGAGACAGGGAGCAGAGTGTGGGCAAAGGCAAGGTCAGCAGAGAGGCTGAAGCTGGGCAAACAGACTAGAGAATCGTGGCATAGAGACGACCACTGATGGACTGATGGAGCGAATGAGACCACTAAAGGAAACAGCAGAGAAAGAGAAGAGGAAGGGGCCTGGACAGTCCTGCAGGGGGCGGGGGGGGGGGGCGCACGGAGGCTGGAGGGCCTGGAGGAGGGTCCAGCAAAGAGGGAGGGGGAGGGGGAGGACCAGGAGAAAGTAATGCCCCCAGATCTGCTGAGAATAGAGAACCCAGGGAAAAGAAAGGGGGCCTGGGCAGAGCCCTGTGGTCGGGGCTGGAGGGCCTGGAGGAGGATCCAGCACTGAGGGCTGAGAAGAGAGCCCCCAAGGAGAAGAGGGCCATCGGCACTCAGAGGCTGCAGAGGTTGAGGAGGATGAGGACTGAGCAAAGGACACTGGATTTGGCAATCACTGACCACCCACATAACCCTGGGCAAGTGACTGAATCTCTGTGGGCCTTGGTTTACTTATGTGTAAAGAGACAGGGTAAACTAGAAGATTTCTAAGGTCCCCTTCTAACTTTCAACTTGTGAACCTGTTTCAAACTTTCCTTTAATGTTTATTCTTCACATGACCCTGAGCAAGTCACTTAATTCCCTGGGCCTCAGTTTCCTCAGCTGCCTCAAAGGTAGACTGATGACAATCCTATGGTCCTAGTGGCTTGCCTACTGTCACCCAGAAAGAGTAGTCAGTAGGACTCTCCTGACTCTGAGGGCATATTTCAAAGACAAAACCTTTAAAAAAAATTCAGTGGGCTATGCAACCCTCCCCATTTATATTTAAATAGCCCTCTCCCCCACTCCCAAACCCAGCCTGATCCACTTCTTACCTTCCCCAACCAAGGACACCCCTATGGACATGCCCATGAACTTGCTCTTGGTCCACACGTGAGTGTTCACAAACATCCCTCTCTCCTTGCACTCACAGTAGAAACACGACACCGGGGGGTGGTGGGACACCTGCTCAGCCACGAACGTCAGCTTGTACTGTCCTGGTGGATGCTCTTGGTCAGAGTCTGACCTGCACTCGCTGGAGTCTTGGACCTCAGCCTCGGCCTCCTTCTCCCGTGGCAGAGGCTTGACCTGGTCCTTGGGGATGTTCCAGGAGCAGTGAAACGTCTCACCGAGGATGGGGTTATAAGGTTTCTTGGCCACTGAGCCCTTGCGGCCCTCGCGGAAGGACGTCAAGTAGTACTCAACGAAGGAGATGGCCCTCTCCTCGGGAGTGGCCGCAGAGCCAATGGAGAGAAGCATGTCCGGGTGGGCCATGAAGTTGGCAAACATCTCCAGGAGGGACCTCTTCTCCAAGATGAAGGTGGGGAGCGCAACCTGTGTTGGGAAGGAGATGGGGAATTAGCAGAGCCGGCATGCAGGCAGCCTCACCAAGGTTCTCAAAGCTCCGTACAGAGGAGACCCCACTTCAGAACATCAAACCAACTCCCTCCTGTACAGATGGGGAAACTGAGGCTTCAAGATCTTGCCAAACGTGGACAGATCACAGGGGCTCCCCAATGAGAAATGGAAGGAAACAGTCTGAGTTGCAAGATTATAGACCTGTGTCTCAAAGGGACAACCACAGAGTCCAACCTCTCACCTCACAGAAGCAGAGACAAAGGCAAAGGAGGCTAAGCTAAATGTCCAAGGGTCAGAATCTGAATCCAGATCCTCTGACTTCTCTTCCTGAGCTTTTCCTATGACTCCACACTGTCTCTCCCTCTATTCCTTTCCTTCCCCTGTCAAGATAATCTCTCTCCCCCAAATGTCATTGCTCTGAACACACAAGCTTCTCTTGCCTCCCCCCACTCCAGCCTCTATTATTTATAGATGTGAAGACAGGAAAAAACCAACAAAAGGAAGCAAGCTGTCACCTCTTCCCTAATGTCAGTTACAAGCCAACGGATCAGCAAAATGTCCCCTACACCAAAAACACTGATATTTTTCAGGAGGCTTTGGAGACTGAAGCGGAAGCTGTGGGACACACTTGGAGAGCCTTTGGCTGTCAGAGCGTCTCTGGAGAACGGCAGTGGAGCAAGGGGCAGGGAAGCCCCTCGATTCCATTCAACGTATGCACAGCGCCTCAGATGCACTGAATACGACAGTTATCAATGGTCCAGTCCCTGCCCCTGAGAAGTTCCCCTTTCACAGTTATAAAAACAAGGAACAGGACTGGGACTTTATCTGCTTTAGCCACATAAGATGATGTTCTCTGCCCCACCTAGCCAGTCCCAAAGAAAACTCTGGATGGATGGATGGATGGATGGATGGATGGATGGATGGACTGATTGATGGGATGATGGGAGGAGGGATGGAGGGCTAGATGAACGGACAGGATAATGGGATGGAGGGATGGAGGGATGGGATGATGGTATGGATGGAGGGATGGAGGAATGGAGGGATAGATGAATGGACAGGATAATGGGATGGAGGGATGGATGGATGGGATGATGGGATGGATGGAGGGATGGAGGAATGGAGGGATAGATGAATGGACAGGATAATGGGATGGAGGGATGGATGGGATGATGGGATGGATGGAGGGATGGAGGAATGGAGGGATAGATGAATGGATGGATGGATGGGATAATGGGATGGACGGATGGACAGATGGATGGAACTGATACTAGCTTGTCAGGGGCTTTATAATTTTTCATCACCACAACCTTAAACATTTATAATAATGTAGGAATTGCAGTGTTTCAGGGCAAGAATTGTGATTCCTCATCAAGAAAGTGGATGCCTCTCTTCTCCCACCATTAAGGTTCCATTGCAATTGCAACCCTCGTGCCAAGCTCAAGATCTCCCGTATCAGGTGACTCTGCTTCCCCAGCAACCGCCTGCCGATCCCTCTTGGTGTATCTGGCAATCCCCCAAAGTGTCAGGAGCACAGCACTGACCCCCGTCCCGCCTGACACTTAACACAGTGGACAACACAGAAAGCCCGATGAATGCTTGTTCACCTGTTTCATCTATACCATCAGTGTTCTGGGCTCTGCATCTTGAGTCTGGCTCAGGGTCATCAAGAGTTTAAGGAGAAAGTCTGGGCTTCGGCAAACTCAGCAGTCCCTTTGCTGTCCTTCTGCTAATGCTGTATTTCTGGAGCCTTGAGGTCTTCCCTCTTCTAATGGACTGTAGCTTCCTTGGGGGAGGAAGGGGATGGGGTGGGGAAGTAGTTCCCGGGCCCAGCACTGCACAGACTGATGTTTCACAGAGTCCAGCTAAGGCTAGGACAGCTTGGGCCTCATCAATCCACAAAACCAGTCACAGAGAGAATCAGACCCTTCTTCCCTCTTTATTTTCTCTGAGCTTTGTCTCTTTGCTCTGGGAAAGGGATAATGGCCAAGACTGAGGTGCTAGGCCAGCGGTCAGACCACATCTGGAATACAGCACTGGCTTCTGGACCCTACAGTCACTAGTTGTGACACCCTACATTTCAAGGTCATTGATAAGCTGGGGAACACAGCTCAAAGATCCTACAGCACAGATCTGTGCTGTAGGGTGGAGGTAACAGGTAACACCTAGTTTCTCTAATCACTACTGTAGAACCCCTTGAAAATGAAAAAAACAAAACAATGAAACATCACCAACACAGGGTGGAAAAGGGATCTTTCATATGGAGAAAAGGAAACCTGGGAAGCCGTTTCTGGTGCTGGGACCCACAACACACACTGAGGTGATGCTGAAGGCAGCAAGCTGCCAACCTGAGAGGCCCCAGTCCTGGGCAGGGGCAGCCTCCTGCCTCCCTCTTCCTCTGGCCCTTCCAAGGCCACAGCTGGCCGGCAAAAGAAAGGTCCTTTAACACACCTCGTTAGAATAAACAAACTCTACGTATGGATCATCCTTTCTTTCCTAGGCTAGCGGCTCATTCACCACAAAAACACCATTTAGAGGAGCATTTCCTGCTCAATGGTAGGAATGACACATGTATGTGGGGAGCCAAAGAGGCCTGGTTCCAGACTCGGATATTAAATCCTAATAGTGGACTTTAAAACAAAAGCTCTTTGAGATGTGACTTTTTGTTAAGTTAGCTCCTGAGTTCTTCCTTAGGGGTTACACTTATAGGGATGTTACTTGAATTCTGAGATCAATAGGCTATATTACAAGATTTTAGTTATTAAGAGCTAAAATATTTGATCCAGTACTCAGGTATCTTTGGGTGGTCAGCTCTAAACGTGTTGTCTTTTGAGGATTGCAGCTTTGGCTTTGAAGTCTGCTCTCAGTTGTATCCGTTAATGACACGACTGCATTAGCAGGTACCTGAGGCCTAGATCAAAGGTCCTAAGACTTTAGTCTCCTAGATGACAATTCCCTATCAAATTATCTCCAGAATACACAGACTAAGGTACTGATAAGAATACTTGAGTCCCCTTCCTTTGTCTCCTTGCTCTATAAAAACCTTGTCCTAAGAATCAATAAGTGGAGTTCATGGTTCTTCCTAGAACTGCCCACACGGCCTGGTCATTTCTTATTTACATCTCTGGATCATGCTAAGGGCTGGCCACTGAGCAGCCCACAGCACACGTAGAAGAGACAAATCGACTCTCCTTAATAAATTTTAAGAAAAATCCTATAGACACAAAGCAGCACTTTTTCATTTGGCTGTTTTTTAGATGTGACTCTTCATGACCCCATTTGGGGTTTTCTTGGCAAGGATACTGGAGTGGTTTGCCATCTCCTTCTCCAGTTCATTTTGCAGATGAGGAAACTGAGACAAACAGGGTTAAGTGACTTGCCCAGGGTCACACAGATCAGAAGTAGAATTTGAACTTGGGTCTTCCTGACTCCAGGACTGACACTTTCTTCACTGTGCCACAGTGGCTCCCAACAAAACCGCACTGACTGATCCCTCATATGACTATTCCAGGGGCACATGAAATGAGTAAAAATCACAGCGTTTCTCAGTATCCCCAACCAAATTCCATTATGGGCAGCTGGGTAGCACATGGCCTGGAGCTATGAAGACTTGAGTTCGAATTCAGCCTCTGATAGTACTTAAATACTTACTAATTTAGACAGTAACCCTTGGACAAGTCACCTGATTTCTACCTCAGTTTCCTCAGCTGTAAAATGGGAGATCATAATAGCTCCTCTCTCCCAGGGTTGTTGTGAGAAGAAAATGAGGTAACGTTTTAAAGCACTTAGTAAACGCTTGGCACATAGTAGGTACTATATGAATACTAATTACTGTCTTTGCTGTTGTATTCCCTCAAGTCCTATCTTAGAAAGGCCCCCCCAAAAGAGATTTTTCTTTAAAAATGAGAAGACATACCATAATCACACATAGATGTAAATAAGGCCAAACTCCAGGCTCTACAGAAGATGATTCAGATAAAAGAGTGTCATCTCTCCCTCATGTTGTAACCATCTGTAACAAATCCTTATTAATCGGTGGTTAGCCCCAGATTTTCCCTTCACTTTGCAGCATGTGTGGGTTTGGAGTCAGAGGGTGTCAGTCCAAATCTCAGCCCAGCAACTTATTCATTTTTTTTATCTACAAAATAAGGGGACTGGACTTGTCGATTTCAAAGGTCCCGTCGGCTTTAAGTTTTCTTGGAGCCCAGCTTTATAAAGCATGGAACGTGGCCCAGTGACACATGGAAGAAGCTGCACTGTGGCCAGCGCTGGAACAGGGCCACACCGGGGCTTCCTAGCGCACTCTTCTTTGGCCTTCTGGCTGCCCACCATCAATCACGCAGTCACTGTCCCCCACTATTCTTCCCTTCCAGCTTCCCCACCACCTGCCAAACATTTGCCTTCAATAGGTTTGCCAAGCCCTGGCTGCACAGTCCTCGGTGCTATGTAAATGTTAGCCTTCATCATCATCATCATCATCATCATTACTATGACTTTACAGCCTGTGACTGGTATGAAGGGCATCTGAGGGAGGGCACGGATGCTCCAGTTTAGAAAGGCTTCACAAAATCTGGTGTCTTTTCTGTTTCAGAGAAACCGTCTGACCTTGATTCTTTAGCATACACTGATTCATTTAGAGGCTCAAAGAATCATCAGGCACCCTCAGAGATCACCTGGCAATGCCTCAATTCATTAAAAAAGTTAAATCCCAACTATTTACAATGTGGTAAAGGAAAGACATATCTATGTAACGTGTGTGTAGGGAATCATTATACAATTCAATAATAGCCAGCTTCATATATCTCATATGATCCTTACAACAACTCTGGGAGGTAGGAGCTGTTATTATCCCCATTTTATGGTTGACAAAACTGAGGCAGATAGGGGTAAAGTGACTTGCCCAGGGTCACATAGCTAGTAAGTGCCTGAGGCTGGATTTGAACTCTAGCCTTACTGACTCCAGGCCCAACACTGTGCTATCTAAGCTTAAGCCTAACCCTTCTGGCTGCTGTGGAATTAGGACAGGATGAATGCTTTGGAGAAGTGTTTTGAGATCAGATGAGAGGGACAGCAGGGAAGCTGCTGACAGAAAGTACAAAGTGACCCTTTTCATCCATCAAGGAATGCTTATGAAGCATGGACACTGAGCCAGGCGCTGGCCCAGGGGCCCTGGATTCAGATACAAAAAATCCAACTGACTGACCCTTGAGGCTGCATCAGAGGTGAAGCTAGGCGGGATAGTGAGAGCTCTGGACCTGGGGGGTGGGAGAGTGGGGCCGGCAGCCCATCCCCACCTCTTAACTGGGTAACTCTAGCCATGGATGACCCTTAACTAGCCTCTCAGACTCAGCTTCTGCATCTGTAAAATGGGCTCATGATTACAGCACCTACTTCAGATAGTTTCTGTTTGAATGGAATGTGATTGTGCATAGTGCTCTGAAAATCATAGTCTGCTAGAAACGCTGGCTAGCAGCATTTGCCTGACATTGTCATTCTCCTGTGTCTTCTAGCTCTGTCTTAGAGGACTGGAGAAGAGCATGGCTCATCAAAAATGTGGGAAAATTAGAACATTAATGCATTGCTGGTAGAGTTGTAGACTGATCTAACCATTCCAGAGAGCAATTTGAAACTATGGCCAGAGAGCAAACTATGCACACCCTTTGATCCAGCAATACCATGACTAGGTCTGTATCCCAAAGAAATCATAAAAAAGGGAAAAGGACCCACACAAACAAAAATATTTAAAGCAGCTCTTTGTGTGGTGGCCAAGAATTAGAAATTGAGGGGATGCCCATCAATCGGGGAATGGCTGAACAAGTTGTGGTACACGCCTGTGATGGAATACTGTGTTCCATAAGAAAGGAGGAGCAGGCAGATTTCAGAAAAACCTGGAAAGGCCTTCATGAACTGATGCTGAGTAAGAGGAGCAGAACCAGGAGAACACTGTACACAGTAACAGCCACACTGTGTGATGACTGACTTTGATAGACTTAGCTCTTCTCAGCAATACAAGGATCCAAGACATCTCCAAAAGACTCAGGATGGAAAATGCTATCCATATCCAGAGAAAGAACTCTGGAGTCTGAATGCAGATCGAAATATACTATTTTCTCTTTTTTTCTTGTTCTGGTTCCTCTTTCATAACATGACTAACAGGGAAATATGCTTAATATGACTATACACGTATAGCCTGTATCAGATTGCCTGTTGTCTTTGGGGAAGGAGGTGAGAGAGGCGGAAAAATTTAGAACTCAAAATCATATAAAAGTCAATGTTTGATAACTAAAAATTAATCAGTTAATGAGGATGTGGGAGGGGGAGAAAAGAACATGGCTCATCCTTCTTCCCTGGGACAGCTCTTCAAATCCCAGAAGACATCCTTGGTGTTTGCCTCCAAGTCCTTCAGGGAAGTAAAATCTCTGGCTTTTTCTTCCTTCCTTTCTTTTTCTATTTCATTTTTGTGAAACTGCTTTTTCTGGTCCCTTCTGAGATTTTCTTGTGGCTTTATCATTACTTTTACCATGCCTTTGTAAGTATTAAGTCACTTCATCATTTGCTACCTGGGCATCAGTGCCAGGAGCACCAGGGCTAGTGGGGGAGGTGGACACCAATTGGACTGTCTGCCTGAGACCTGGCACATGAGGAATAAGCCAGCTGTTCAGACAGATGGCATCGGCATGGGTCAAAACCACCAGATCAATTTTATCGTGTTATCAATAACACTGGTCTTTTCTCCCATTAAAATAATTAACAAAATCAATCTGGACTTTTCCAGAGGAAAAGAGAGAGGGCTTTGCCAGAGACCCAGCAAGCAACAAATTAACTCTCAAGTTCCATCAATCAACAGGAGAGTCACTCTCAGTTCCAGTTGATTCTCGAAGGGAAGATCAGCACCAGGGAAAGAGGGACAGCTGGCCAGTGGGAGATGCTTTCCAGTTGGAGAGGGCTGGAGGCAGCTGCAGACTGCCACTTTAAAGAGGCTGGGCCATCGATCACAACCAGGACGAGCATTTATATAGAGGCATGAAAATCACACGAGACCGTATTTGTAAAGTATTTAGCACAGTGCCTGGCATACAGTAGGCATTTAATAAATGCTTTCAACAATAATGTTCTAAAGTTTGCAAAAAAATTTCTATATTATCTCGACTAATGCTCGCCACAACCCTGTGCGGTGGGCAGTATTATTATACATCATTTAAGAGGGCAGCAAGAGGTGCGATGGTGTCTGGAAGACTCGAGTTCCAATCCGTGTGACTGCAGGCAAGTCCCATAACCCACATGCTTGAGTTTCCTCAACTGTAAATTGAGGATAATAACAGCACAGACTGCCCAAGGTTGTTGTGAGGACCAAATAAAATAGTATTTGTAAAGCGTGTAGCAGAGCACCTAGAACACAGCAGGTGCTCAATAATTTGGCTATTGTCAACATCATTTATCATTATCACTATTATTTTAAAGACCCTGAGACTGAGGGCAGATAAGTGACTTAGCCAGGGTCACACCACTAGTAAGGGTCTGAGGCAGGACTCAAACTCAGCTCTTCCTGACTCTAAATCAGGTTGTCTTGCCACTACACCACGAATCCTTCCTCTGCCCAAATGTCAGGAGGTCATACCTCTGGTCAAATGGACACCATATGGCTGTCTCTGGCCTTTAAGCCCTGGTGAATACATATGTACCCATATGTGTTTATGCACGCTTGCATAGATATGTACATGTGTAAATATGTATGAGTCTATAATGCATATGTGTATAAATAATGTATATAGGTATATGTGTGTGTATATTAATATGTGCATATAGATCTACAAACGGACCTAAAAGCAGGCTCTTTTCTCACAAAAGCACTTCTTGGGCTCCTTTACCCACTTCCAGTTCTCACACTTAAAAGGATATTAACTTTGGAGTCCAAGGATCTGAGTTCAAATCTTAGCCATGCCACTTACTAGCTTGTGTGACGCTGGGCAAGTCACTTTACCTGTCGTGACCTCAGTTTCCTCAACTGTAAATCCGGAATAATAACAACATCTGCCCGCACAGGCTGTTGTGAGGACCAATAATAACTGCAAAGCACCAACCAAGCACAGCGCCTGGCACACAGTAGGTGCTATGTAAATGTTAGCATGGTGTATGCTCAGTTTCCTCATCTCTTAAATAGGAATGATAATGGCCCCTATCATTATGACAATTAGAATGACATCACCACCTCTGTACCAACCCTGTTGGGGCGGTGAGGCTGAAGTGAGCTGGTGTAGCACACAGTAGGTGCTTTATCAGTGCCCCCTCCCTTTCCCCTCCCCCACACCGTGCTACCACTAGACTGCTGGAGCCTGGGTCCCCCCCTCCTCCCTTCTCTTCCAAGTCTCAGGAAGCCCAGGATGCTCTGGGCTGGAGGTCGGCTCATGGACACTTGGGATTATGGGGCACCAAGCAGCAGTCTGGGGAGACCGAGGATACACTGGGTGTGGGTGATACCCACCCTGACAGCACTTACAGTCTAGTCGGGAGAAAGCAAAGAAATAACAAAGACGATTGCCAATGCCAAACACTACACAGAGTGCGGGACAGTGTGAGCTACAGAGGGCTGGAGGAGCGGGACAGCACATGAGGAATCCCCTAGGGCAGGCAGAGGCTGGGAATGCTTTGTGTGGGAGGTGGGACATGAAGGATGTTAGAGTGTAGACAGGGAGGGCATCCCAGGCAGAAGAAACATGGGCCAAGACCCAGAGAAGCAGTGCCCTGCTGGGCTGGGACACAGGATTCAGGAGCAGAGGGTGCAGGCTGTATACAGCCAGGAATCCCTTGGGGTCAGAGCCAAGAGGGAGCTTGGGGAGGCCCCGTCCAACCTGCCAACTGGGCTGATGAGAAAACTGAGCCCCCCAGAGAGGAGGAGATCTGCCTGATGCTTCAGCAGAGCTGAGAATGGGCGAGACTCGACTCCCACCTGAGAGATTACGCCTGGAAACTCCGGCTTCTGTTTGGGGGCTCAGCCTCTGGGGGACGGGGCCCCTTCTAAATAAGCTCAGATGCCCTGTCCTCTTCAGCCTCTCGCCCGACCCCCATGGCCAATGCCAGAGGGAGCCCCGCGGGATCCCGGGGATGGCACACGTACTTTGGTGAGGTCCATCCCAAAGTGGAGCTGGGAGATCAGGTGAAGGACGATGCTGCGGTGTTCCTCTGACTGCCCCTGGACATCGTCCCCACTCTCGTCATCATCAGTTTCTTCCTCGTTTATTCTTGCTTCTTGCGAAGTGTTTTCCTGAAATGAAAACATCAACAAATTCTACCACCAGGACAAAGAGGCTGAACCAATCTGGTGCGTGAAAGGGCAGGGAGCTCCACGTGGGACACAAGTTATGTCCGGCACTGACTGGGCCTAGGGCTGGGTCCCTCTACGGCTGGGTCCCTCTACGGCATGAAGCTCTTTGGTCAGCACAGTGCAGCATTAAGAGGACAGGAATCAGAGGTGCCCAACTTTGCCATCATCACTGTGGCCTTGGACAAGTCATTTCCCCTCTGTGGGACTCAACTTCCTCTTCAGTAAAAAGGAGGGGTTGGATCAGATGGTCACGAAAGGCCCACACACCTCTAGACATATGGTCCCATGTATATGGTCACCTTAAAAAAAACACATAATGAGAGCATCACAGTCTAAATTCCCCTTTGTTTTCTCCACCAACACACCATCTATTCCTCAGAGAAAACAAAGAAATCTACTTATGGTCAATTGTCATGATCTTGAATGTTTTGTTATATATGTGACCTGAAATTTAAAAACATCTTAAGACATTAATGAACATTCACTCAACACTCAAGGTCCAACTCTTACCCCACCCCCAATACAATGGGGGACCTCCTTGTGACAGTCTTATGGGAGGACACCCTGAGCTGCCCAGCATGGGTTAGATGAGTTTCATTCTGTGCCACTGGGGGTGACATCCACAGTGGAGAAATCCCCGCCCGACCTCAAGTAGCAGCAACACTGAAACAGAACACGTGTGTGTGAGCAGAGGCTTGTGAACAAGGGGCCACTTTCAAAGCATTCCTAGGGCTCTGGAACATCTTGGACAGGCCACAGACACTTACCTACCACCAGACACAACCCTCACTGCGGGGAAGACACCAAAGTGGAGCTTTTCTGTGAGTACCCATCAATAGCAACATGGCGGTGATGGGGAACACTCACAGCTTCACAGTTCATCAACCCAGAGACACTCATGGTTAAGGGAGGAGGTCCAGAATTGGAGGGCAGAGAAAGCACAGCCATGTCTTTCAGTGATGGGTGGGCTCATTCCAGAGAGCAACCCTTGCTCTCCTGGATTCTTCTGGGCTGCAAGGTGTAATGCCTTGTTTATTTGGCTCAAAAGATCAGAAAACTCAGTTTGCAGACCAATGGGCAGGGCCATCACAAAGTTGAGAATTCCAAGACCAGGAAGTCTCTAGCTGAAGAGCCAGGCACTGGGTCTCCAGCCAGGACAACACTGCCCGTGAACGGCGCCGGGAAGCTAAAGTCTTCCCACCTTCACCAGCCCTAGCACTGCAAGCAGTGGAAAACAGCCAGGGGATCCAGGTCCAAATCCCAACACTTGCCATCTGGGTGACCCTGGGCAAATCGCTTAGGCTCTTGAGGCCTCTATCACCTTCCTCTATAAAATGAGGGGCATCAGCACCTGTGCCCGGCAAGGTGCCTTCCAAATCTCTGTGCTTTGTATGACTGTGTCTCCCCCACTAGAGCATAAGCCCTCTGAGGGCAGGCTTTATCTCACTTTCTACTTGTATCTTCACGTAATGGCTGGAATGCAGTAAGTGCTTAATAAATGGGGTTTTCTTGGCAGAGATAATGGAGGAGTTGGCACTTCCTTCTCCAGCTCATTTTATATGCGAGAAGAGTGAGGCAAACAGGGTGAAGTGACTTGCTCAGGGTCACACAGCTAGGACGTGTGCAAGGATGGATTTGAACTCAGGTCTCCTGACTGCAGAACCAGTGCTCTAGCTACTGTTATCACGTAGCAGCTCCAAGATGACTTTAGCAAAGAGACAATTTCAATCATTTCCAAGGAGGTGATTAAGCAGTCAGTTCAACAAGTACTTGTCTACCATCTGCACACTCTGCTAGGCTCTGGGGACACAGCAAAGAAACACAGCACAGGACCTGCCCTCAGGAGCTTACAGTCATGTAGGGCAGTGGTGTCGAAGCCAAACAGGAATGGGGCCACTAAAACACACGTAAAGATCTCCTTATGCCTCCTAATGACCTAGAAAACCACACATTACACCGTATTGTGTTTTGGCAGACAGCTAGGTGGCCCAGTGGACAGAGGCTGGGCCTGCAGTCACGAAGACCTGACTTCAAATGTGGCCTCAGATACTCACTAGCTGTGAGACCTTGGGCAGGTCACCTACCTGTTTGCCTCCGTTTCCTTATCTGTAAAATGAGCTGGGGAAGGGAATGACAAATCATTCCAGTATCTTTGCCAAGAAAACTCCAAATGGGGTCAGGGAGTCAGACAAGAACGAACGACAACAACAAATTGTCTTTTTATTTATCTTGTTGATTATTTCCTAATTACTTTTGAATCTAGTTCTGCCCCACTTGGGAGTCTCAGGAGGGTGGGGGCAAAGTGGCGAGGCCACCACTGAGTGTTTGACGCCTCTGATTCTGATACAATCTAGAATGGGCTCAAGTTGAAGAAGTCTTGGGAGAAGGTACTAGGTGTAAAGGGAAAGTCAGGGGGTAGAAGCTCCTGGGGGCCTGAGGGCAGAGGGGTCTGCCCTGAGCCTTCTCCCAGTGCAAGCTCTTTGTCCATAGCGCTCAGGGCCCCTGGGAAGACAGCTTTATAGTTCTGCAAAATTATGGGCAAAATAAATTACAAACAACCAAAGGCTGCCAAGCACATCAGATTTTATTGGAGTCATTTCATCAAGCAGCAGACAGTTTCCCAACAAAGATCCTGTTGACACAATGTGAGATGCCTACTACTGTCCACACTTAGACTCTAGAGGACAAAGAAACCCTAACACAAAGCTTATGTCACCTCAGAACACAGTCTTTGGAAACTTAAGGAAGGTGATCCATTCCTTCCCCAATTCAAGCTTCATTCCCCCCATACAAAACTCCCAAGCTTCTATCATTTATAAACATTTATAAACAATTTGGTTATACAGCAGTCAGAACACAGGCAATCGTCTGTCTTAAGAGCATACATTTCCATTGACTTCAACAAGGATTTATGACGCGTCCACGATGCACTGGGCTTGGTGCCAGATGCTGGGGATACAGAGATGAGAACCAAACAGATCTTACCTTTGAGGGAGGAACTGAAACAAATACCCAGCTGAGCAGGGTACGGGGCAGGAGGGGAGGGATGGCAGCCAAGCTGGGCTTAGATAAAGCGGTGGAGAAAGCCTGGAGAAGGTGACCCTTCAGGGCCAGGCCCCCACTGCAAGGTCCAGCTCTGAAACCGACCAGCTTTCTGACCTTCCCTCACACCCAGAGTGTCCTGTGCAGAGCCACAGGAAGGAGAAAGACCATCCAACCTGGAGAGAGGGGACCCAGGCTTGAATCTCTGACCTGCTGCTTGTTCACCTGTGTTTTTGAGCAAGAAGTATCACCCTGATAGAGCCTCAGTTTCCTCCTCTACAAAATGAGGGCGTCAGACTGGACAGGATCTGGAGCCTATGATTCTGTCTGAAAACAGCTGAGGGAAGTTTCCTTTAGTAGGTTCATATACTCACAGGAACAAAAGCTGTGAGAGGCCTTATGGAGCACGTTTACTCTACAGATTAGGAAACTGAGTCCACAGAAGTAAAATGACCTGTCCAAGACTCTGTGGATAATGAATGAATAGCAGAGGCAAGATCTGCACCCACATCTTCTGACTGCAGAGCCCAGTTTCCTTCTAGCACACTACACTCCAGTGATCCAGCAATTCGTGTACATTCCCAGGGCACACAAGACTAGAGTCAGAAAACAGAACCCTTACACAAGGCTGGATTGTAACACTGGGGAGCTGAGAGAAGCAGAGAAGTGGGGAACTCCACTCAGTTCAGTCCCTAGAGAAGCTCTGAGGTCCCTGACATCACACTGGTTTTTACTAGCACAATATCAATCATGCTAGAAAGCACTCCCAGAACTGAACGGCTAAAACTGAGGTCCACGCTAAACATAGAAAAATCTTTCCTCTCACCTCCCATCCTCTAACCTGATTCTTCTCACCCCTTCCTGCCCCTGTTCTCTATTCCCAGTGGCTCTTCTAAGTTCAGAAGCATTCGAAAGAAGAAACTGATATCCATTTCCTATAGGTCTACAGTCTTCCTTCTTAGTCAACAGGCCCTTAAGCCAAGAAGTAGCAAAAGGAATTATTTCCTAACTAAAGCCTCCCTTGACCCTACCATCCCCATAGTTCTTTTCCCTTTCTTAGCCAAATGCCTGAAGAAAAGCCATCTACATCTACCACCTCCACTTCCTTTACTCTCATCTCTCTAAGCTCAGAGAACATTTCGCCCTTATCTCTGCTTCTGGAAAAAGGTATGCTGTAAAAATAAGCGATATCTGGCAAAGTCGGAGGGGGTACGGGAGAAGATATGGGAGAGAGCAGATTGGATGAGGGGATATCTAGTGGGACTGCTGTTCTGGGGTAGGGAAAAAATGGGGAAAAATTGTAACTCAAAATCTGGTGGAAATGAATGATGTGAACCAGAAGTTAATAAAGCATTTGTTTAAAAAAAAGATATCAATTAAGCTTTTAGAAGTGGACACTACTACTACTGTTCCCTGAAGAACGACTCGGGATTTGGTAGGCGATTGTCTGTATTATAAGGATTTCCCCAAACCCAGTGACCAAAATATCCATCCACTCAGTAAGCATTTGTTAAACACCTCATATGTGCCAGCCACACAGGAGCTATTATGATGAAGTAGGTGCTACTACCATCTCCACTTTACAGAGGGGAGTAAGACAGTAACATTGGGATAGGAGAATGGATCAGAAATGAACCTGAAGAGGGCTGGGGATTCTAGGGCATGAAAGTGAAGAGGGAGAGAATTTCAGGTACGGGGACAGCCTATGTAAAGACACTGAGATGGAAAATGGCTTATCATAAGAAGGAACAAAAGAGAGTCGGCCTGGAAAGGTAGGCTGAAGCCCCTTTGGGAAGGGCTTTCAAAGCCAGAAAAGAGGTGGTCCAAGAGGAGACCACTGGAGCTTTCTAAGTACACGTCTTTATTTTTGTTCCCAAGAAGAAATGCATTTCCTACCTGATGCTAGGATCCTCCTCCAAAAAGACCCAAAAGGGAAAGATTTCTAAGAAGTCCCAAATAAAGAAGCTACTCCATTTAAAGCACAAAGAATTTCTATGTAGGAAGCAGGAAACAAAGCATTGGATTCAAGCCAACCTTCTCAAAGACGTCAGGGTTTTCCAGACCATATTCATTTCTGATGGCCCTTTTCCTGAGGATACCCACTTTTAGTTGGTCGGGATCAGCTGGCAGGCTGGAAGAATCTTGTGTTTACCATCCACATGAAATCCACTTCCTCCCACTGCCCTGCTTATTCAAAAACCAAACACAAGTTGTCTTCAACTCCATCAAGAGAGACGCCTTCCAGAGAACAGCCAAGTAAACACATTAATTCTAATACTGACCTCCCAGCTCTTTCCACTTTGAATCAATACCACGTGCTTGTATGTTCACATAATTATTCCCTAAGATTCTGGCTCTGACAGAGAAGGAAAGCAGTTGAAAATCCCCTGCAGCAAAATCAGTCCATGTTCACCATGAAGTCCCCTGTTTTCAGCTCCATCCCCCAAAACAAAGTTCAACCCAAACTTTTTCTGATGGCCCTGAGAGACCAGCTTAATAAATGTCTGATGACTGACTCACCAGACCCAACCACCATATTCCAAGTATGGTCTGGACCAGCTCCCAAAACAGGACCATCAAATCCTTCACCCTGGATGCTCTGCTTCTCTTAATTTCTCTCCAATTTCCTTGGCTTCCTTGGGTTTCTTTGTATTCAGTGTGCAGTTCACTGAGAGCCCCAGATCTCTTTACAGTAAATATTCTCTAGACAAACAGCTGACATCTTGGATTTGTGAAGTCAGTATTTATGAACCCAAACATTCAGACTTTAGGTTCATCCCTATTGTTGAAGCAAAAATAACCCTGCGTTCAGATTATGATCATATTTATTAGAGGCACATGTTGTCATTTAAAACCAAACCATGCAGCTACAGGCCATGAGAGTGGGCTCCAGGACAGCCCAGTGACCCTGCTCTGAATAACAGGTACCACCAGGCAAACGTGGGGGTCCGACACTCTCCAGAGTCCTCTCAGGAACTGTTTTTGGCTTAGTGGCCACAGGGTAAATGTAACCCAAAGTCAATAAGACAGTGTATAAATTTAAGGATACTCCAACCTGAGACCTTAACAGCTATCCAACAAAGGGCTATAGAGTCTCCGTATCTTTTCAGTTCCTGTTCACCTCCCCCTTAACCAGGACATAGATAGAGGCCTGATTGTAGTCTGAGGCCCTAACTTCTCGACTTCTTTCTACTACAATTTGTCTTATTAGATTTAGCCTGAGTGATGGGAAAATGCCTCTATCATTCGTTGCTTTTGTGACTCCTCCCTCCAAGCTTTTTGCCATCTAAGGACCCGACAGACGTACCATCCAAGCTTTGATCAGCAAACATTCACAAAAGCAGTAACAATCAGCATTGAGAGCGTTTTAGCTTAGCAAAGCACTCTAGACACACTTTGTCATTTGACACAATCCTGTAAGGTAAAGACGACAGGCTTTACTCCAGATTTTTCAGATCTGGAAACTGAGGCTCAGAAGGGTTAAATGGCCTGCCCATCATCACACAAACAGCTTGAGTCTCTCCTGACCCCCAATCTGCTTCACTCTCCATACTGCTCTGGAGCAAAGTAATAGCTGTTCCCTGCCCTCAGGAGGCTTACCTTCCCTACACACACCCCAGTACTCATGTGTTTACTTTACTCAGAAAGTTAGCGTGAAGTTGGCTCTAGGCTTATAGTCATTCCCACGAGTAACAGGGACCCTGATAAGTCTCTCAGCCCCCTGTGCTTGAAGCAGCTGTGGGAGGAGTCTCCCTATGATTACAAAATCACAGAACTTTGGCATTCAAAAGTATTCATGTATCTACCTGGAAGTAAGGCTTTCCTTCAACGCTTGCTCATGGGCTGATTTATCGACAAGGCAATTTTCTAACAGTCAGTTCATGAGTGGGCAGGGGAGGAGGGAGAGGGGCTGCCTCCTCCACAACAGACTGAAACTCCTTAGGGAGGGCTCATGAGACAGGCCACCCGGCCTGGGGGCCTTGGCTTGCATTTCTGAGACAGGTTGGGAAGGGTGACCTTGCTTCTCTCTGGGACAGCAGCGAGGAGGAAGCTCATTTCAGATAAGGAAGGCAGATCATCTTAACGGTTTTGAAGAACCCTACAGGGTGCCCCCTGCCCAGGCTTAGGAAGGACTGTTCAGTCCACAACACAGGTACAGTTAAAGGGATACAAGTACATGCACACACACCTTAGTGCAGTCTGAAATCTAAGGAGCATGAGTAACTGCACTAGGACTTTGGGCAGGTTGCACCCTGAAACTGGCATCGGAAGATCTGGGCTCAGATCCTGCCTCTGACACTTGCTTCCCAGCTGTGTGACGCAGGGAAGGTCCCTTCAGCTCTCAGTGTCCTTATTTGTAAACTGAGGCGGCCAGACCAGACGGCTCTTTCTGGCTCTGCACCTGCTTCTAAGGTAGTGTGGGGAAGGCCCTGCTATCCCGCCAATACTGACTCATCTGCTGGCTCTCTCGAGGGTTAGCAGGGATCCCCTCTTTCATCTCCGGCTCCCCTCCATTCCAGTGGCCTCCTGCCTCTGAGAAAACAGGGCAGAGCAGCGGGCATTCACTTACATGTCCCATTTTACAGATGTGGCAGGAAGTGTTGTGGTAAATAGGACCAGAGATCAACTCTTGCCTCAGACACTGACTTTCTGTGGTGACCCTGAACAAGTCACTTAACCTCTGCCTGACTCAGCTTCTTCAACTACAAGATAATAGTACCTACTGCTTAGGGTTGCTAGGAGATCAAATTAGATAATATACATAAGGTACCTGGCAAACTTTAAAACACTACGTAAATGTTAACTGTATTTTTTTTTTTTTGCTTTTTTGGAGGGGGGAGAGTAGGGCAATTGGGGTTAAGTGACTTGCCCAAGGTCACTTGGCTAGTTTTTGTGTTAAGTGTCTGAGGCTGGATTTGAACTCAGGTCCCTCCTGACTCCAGGGCCGGTGCTCTATTCACTGTGCCACTTATAATTATTAATACAGATGAGGAAATACTCCAGTGACATTCAGCTTTCCAGTCATGTTACCCCCTGGATGAGGGTTTTTACCAGTGGTCCAAGGTCATGAAAACCATTACAGTTGGTGTAGCTGCAACCCTAACAGGAGCATAGGACATAAAGTTAATTCATTTCAGTTCAATAAGTATTAAGTCCCTACATGCCAAGTTCTGTGCTCAGCATCTGGGGCTTAGTATGGTGCCTTGCATACAGAAGGCAATTAATAAGTGCTTGACTTAACATGACTAGGTGCTGAAATAAAAAAATAAAAATGGAACAGACCCTGCCACCAAGAAGTTTACATTCGATGGGGGTACAACTGTCCAGAGGAGGAAGTTAAAAGCAGATACAGAGTCCTTCCAAGACAGAGGAAGGTCAGACAGGTGGTGGGCTAAGAGAGTCTTCATGCAGGAGGCTCTCATTCCCAAACATTTCGCTGCCACAGTGTGTGTGGGGGAGCTATTTTAAGAAGGACTTAATTCAGCATATGGATAGTAGAGGTATCTCTCGTATTTTGAATGATTAAAAGCAATAAAAGGCCTTTGGTCATTCTGAAACATATAAAGACCAAAACTAAAAATGAAAATTCCATAAAGAAGTAAAAAAAAATGTCCATATGCTAAGCACAGAACCTGGGAGAGAGCTATGAAGCGAGGTCTGGGGCACCATGGGCTCTGTCCCCAGGCTTCTCACGCACTGTGTGTCCCCTTGGGCACGTCCTCAAACCTCTTGTCAGAGATTTCCTGTTTTAAAATACAGACACACCCTGCCTCCCCATCCAACTGTTTCTGCAAAAACTTGACAACAGAGGAAAACTGGGGGCAGTAGCTCCATAGGGGAAAATGTGTCCCAAGTAAATGGCCAAATGACGACGTTCCAGTGGAGTCCTGGCCACAATATACTAATGACACGAGGATGGGGACAGCGCCTGCCTGTAGAGACACCCCCAGTCTACCTACACACAAGAACCTTGTGTAAACTGGACACTTGGCATCTGCAGATGGGCCCAGACCTGTATCCACAGCCTCATCCATGATGAAGGCTGATAACATCCAAGGGAAGGTATCATTACACAAGGCAAATCCTGGAGCAGCTTGCCATTTCCTTAACCAACTCATTTTACAGAAGAATTGAGGCAAAAAGCCTTAAGTGACTTGCCCAGGGTCACACAATTAGTGTCAGGCTGGATTTGAACTCAAGCCTTCCTGACTCTAGACCCGCCACTCTATCCCATCATGCTAGCTCACCACCCCTAGTTTATTATGTTTACAGAAAATTCAAAAGGTTTCTCTGCAAAGTCGAGAGAAACCAAAACATTTTTTCCCCGAATTCCAGTTTTCTTTTTTCTTAGATGAAAATTTATATTAAATCTTTGATATATATTCAAACTTACAGGCAAAGACACAATTCTAACCAGCTTATTCAAGATGCAAACATGCCTTCTACAATCAGACTCAAGCCTGGAACAAGACCATGAAAAGCAAGTTTCTCTTCAGAACTTTCCCTCCCCCAGGGCTCCAGTGTTTTCACATCCCTCTTGGCTCTCTGGATAGTCTGAACCCACTAAGCCTGCCCTCGCCATGCTCCAAAGCAACCTCTCTTTCCTCCTGGATCAAGATTTTTCTCTCCTGCAATGTTCTCCACCCGTTCTCCACCAGCTATCAGGCATGAAAACAACCTGATAGGTCAATGAGCCCCTGTGGGGTTAAAGGCTGAGCTCTAATGCACCACTGAACCTAGAACCAGCTTCAATTTAAAAGGGGAGGTCACCAAAGGAAATCATTTCAAAAGGTGGAATTTCAGACAATGTTCCAGACAGGTTAAGGAGATGGTTGAAGAGCCAGGAATCTGTGGAGAGAAGCTTTCTGGAGCTACCCAAATCATAATTTCACTGAGGGGGAGGGGGCTACACAGGCTTCCAAAAGTGTCCACAAGTTGTTCTTTCAGAGACACTCCACATGAAGGAGATATTCTTTAGACCGGGAACAAAGAACTATAAAGTTACAGAAACTTCTCTCTAAGACCTCACTAGTGACTCCTGCATAGTCCTAGGCAGCAGAGAAAAGAGCCCCAGAACACACAGGCGGCTTTCTCCTGACAGCCGCCATCATTTCTACAGCTGGTCACTTCTCTGGCAAGCTGTGGCTTTGCCCAATGTGGAGGAGGTCTGGGGCTGGCAAAAGAATACAGGGATTGAGTGATGTGATGAAAGGAGGTCAGTCCTCCTTTTTGTTCCAATGTCCCAGAGAAAATCTGTGAGGGCCAATCATGGATGTGAATTTAGACAAAGACTGGGCCTCTGAGTAACACAGGGCAGTGCCAGACTGGCCCGGTCAGAACCGTTAAGGGCAGGCCAGCAAATGAGGAAGATGCTATAAGGGGCAGGGCTGGATGGAAGGTGTGTCAGGAAAACAATGAGGGTGCCATTTCTCATGACTCTTCCTGCTTCTCAGTTCTACAGCCAATAACACATGCAGTAGGCCAGGGAAGATCACTGCGTGGGGAGATGACACGGGGGTTATTTTTCAGCAAAGGCTGGGCTAGATGGGCCCTGAAATCCTGATCAGCTCTCAGATTCTGCAGCTCTGTTTGCAGTCTGCCTTGCCACAGCCACCAGAACCACCCACCCTTTTTCTAGACCAAGGAAGAGGAGTTAGGAAGAGAAGGCTTGTCTTCTAGGAACCTCGAAAGTCAGAAGGCCTTGGGCAAGGCAGATGTCCAAAATCTGGAGCCAATACACAGGGCACTCTGGACTCAAGATGTATCTTGCCCACTACTGGGGGATCAAATCCAAAGAAGACAGATGACAGAAAGAGACAAAGCAAGAGGGATACATGAACACTTACTGAGCAAAGGAGGGAGCCATGCAACAGGAGAGAGAGGGTGGCCTAATAGATAGAGAACTAGTTTCAAGGTCAGGACAACCCAACTGAGCAGCTAGTAAGTTACTCATCTATCTTGGGAGAGGATGTCGCCTCACAGGGAACTCTCTACATCCATGAAACCTCAGATCCAAACCAAAACCAATAACGTAGTAGAAGAGGTGGGGTACAGGTGGAAGGCAGTCGACTTTTAAGGCGTTCAAAGAGGAAATAAAATGAGGCAAGTAAGGCAACCCAGAGGACGGTATGAAAGAAAGTGAGCTGTCATCAGAAGTTCTCAGGAAACAACCACTG
Source organism: Gymnobelideus leadbeateri (assembly GCA_011680675.1). Taxonomy (NCBI): domain Eukaryota; kingdom Metazoa; phylum Chordata; class Mammalia; order Diprotodontia; family Petauridae; genus Gymnobelideus; species Gymnobelideus leadbeateri. Next base: position 338,584 of record WOXC01010045.1, read on the forward strand.
AACACACTTGATTATGTAATCAAGTGCTATGGTCCCACAATCAACCTGCTGAAGACGGCAGGGTTCCCTTGTCATCGCTCCCACTTTCTTCATTTGTTTCTTATGTATTGTTTTTCAGAATTCTACTCTCAATAATTAATCCTCAGAGTAGGATGCTAATGGTCTATGTTAAGAGTAGTCCAATTTTGACATCCTACTGGCAGTGGCCATGCCTAGTGTCCTGCCTTCATACAAAATGGCCTGCAGGAGATGGCCTGATCCAGGATCACCAAAGGGAACCCAGGGCCAGAGAACACATCCGTAACCTGACCTGCTTTCCATTACTTATATATTTTAAAAATATACACATGAACAATAGGCCGCCCCCATCTGATCTGAAGGGGCCATTTCTGAGGCTCTTTTCCGCTGGGCTATTTCTCCTAGGGCATGTCCAGTATTGGCCAAAGGCACAGCATACTATCTCTGGTCACCGTGTCCTCACGTCATGGTGCTGGACACTATGGCTGGGCCTCCCAGCTGCTTTTCAGCTCAGTCAGATCTGTCTCAATGGACAACAGCTGCTCATGGGCCAACATGCATTCAACCCAATAGAGTGAGCTGTAGTAAGAACGGCTTCAGAGCTCAGTGGGGCAGCAAAGGTATCGGGCCTCCCCCAACATGTGGAGATTCTGCCTCCTCTTGGGATGTCAGACATAGACCTGGGAGCAGATAAGACTTGTCAGGGGGCTGGAGGCTTGCTCTTTGAAAAGTCCAAGTTCCACATCCATAGGGCAAGGCTGCACTTAGCCACCATCTTGCAAGTGCTCCCTCAGTGTATCTCGGCTGTCATCCTCCTCCTTCTCCAGGCAGCCAGGATCGGGGCTGGCCTTCTTGCTCTACCCACACATACACACACACTTCCCACACTTGGCTCTCATAGACTTGTATGGCAGGGGGTCCTCCTGAGTAAAAGCTTCGACCTGCAGAAAGGTGAATGTTCAATAAAAACACACCCTGAAAGATAAGAGAAATCACTTCTAAAGAAAAGAAATCAATCAATAGACAAGCATTGATTAAGTGCCTACTATGTGGCGGGCACTATGCTAAGTACAGGGGATGCAAGGTAAAAACCAAAACAACCCTGGCCTGCAAGGAGCTTACATTCTGTTGCTGTAAAGAAAGCTGGAGCCCATAGGAACAGATCCAAAATATATGCAGAGCAAAGACAAGGTTACTGGAGGTCACAGGGTGGGGGGAGAGGCCACAGCAAAAGAAAGACGTGCGTGTCTCATCAGCCAAGATAGAGGAGCAATCAGGACAGCCGGGTGCCATGGATGAGTCTTTAAAAACTGCTTTTCAGGAAGCATTTTGCAAGAAAAATCAGAATCAATCCTTTCTCCTGTGTATGCAGATCTCCTTGGAATCCACTTACATTTGTAGGACCCCCATTTGTCATGAAAGGGTGAGCTCAGAAGGACAAAGGAAACAGAAAGGAAAGATGAAACAAAGGAGCAGAAAAAAGAGCAGAGGCTATTGATTAGAGTGTGTGCGGCAACTACCCATCCAGGTACACTGATGCCTGACTCACTGTGGCAATCCAGTAAGCAAACAAGCATTTATTGAGTGCCTAGTGTGTTCCAGGCTCCGTGCTAAGCACAGGGAAAACAAAGAAACACAAGAGACAGTCCCGGCTTTTGAGGAGCTCGAGGTCTAACCAGGGAAACAACATGCAGACAACTCACACGAAGAAGAACTATTAGGAATTCATTGGGGTCAATGTCCAGTTGGGGTGGGGGAACACCAGCATTAAGGAGACTGGGAAAAGGCATCTTGCAGAGGGTGGGACTTTGGCAGACTTGAAGGATGCCCCAGATGCCAAGGGGCAGATAAGAGGAAGAGGAGGAGAGCTCCAGGCATGGGGGACGGCCAAGGGAAAATGCCCAGAAGAGCAGCAGAGGAGGCTGGAATCAATGGGTTACAGAGCCCATGGTATAGCAAGGCAGGAGGGGACCAGGGCATTTAGGATGTTAGAAGCCAAAACAGCATTTTATCTTCTTCCTAGGGGAAACAGGGAGCAATAGGAGCTGACCCAGTGGGGGCAGAGGTGGCCATGGGCACAAGGGAGATCAATTTGACAAGTATCCAGATCCTTTAGCCAAGTTCTACCACTATCGACTGATAAATTCCAGGAGCAGAATGGGACACTCAGCCAAACACCTTGAAGGACCTCAGTTTCTGGCTCCACCAACAAAGCACAGAATAACTGCTCTCCTGGGTTTGGGGTCTCCCTGATATCACTGGGTACTCTGGATGACCCCCAGGAAGCTTCTTAGCAAGTCCAAGAAGCCTCCAAACGTTGGGGGGATACAACAGCCTTGTTACATCATCCAAAACTGAACCAAGCCTGAAAAAGAAAGCATGGGCCCAGCTGGAGGCCACTAATGCCCTCTCCTCCTTCCTCCCACCATGTGAGTGGGAATCACTCTGCAAGCCACCCATTAGCGCAAATTCTTCTCTCTAGGATTTTCTTAGCAATGCAGGCCAGTGGCAGGCAGGTCACAGAGGTGACCAATTAGGGAAAAGGACTGTCCTCAACATGACCAGGGCCTGGCAGAGACTCTGCTCCTCAGGGAAGACAACCAAAGAACCCCTCCCCAAAGTGCTATTCTGATTCAAGAAGCAGGCAGAAAATGCCACAACCCAGTCTGACAAATCCAAATGCTGAAAGTCACTCTGCTCCATTATGGAACTTTTCTTTCCTCTTTTTTTGGGAGATTCTTTTCTGTTTGTGTGGTTTTTAAATCTTTACTTCATTGTTATTAATGTCAAGGAGTGCTGGTTCATAAAGGCCCATAAGCCTTGGGTGAGACAACTTGCCCAGAACCTCTAAGGGGTTTGCCAGGGGAAGCCCAGCCCAGGCAGTCAAACGATGGCCTCTGAAAGAAGGAGACTTGGGCTCATTCTAATGCTCACTTAGCACTTGTTAGAAACAAACCTTTTCTGAGGTAGTCTGTTGGTGCATGCCACCATATGGGGCAAGTTAATGAAAGTCCGAGGCCATCAGTTATGGTCCTCTGATACCAGGCACGGCTTCAATTGCCAAGATGCCCACCCTGATTACAGGAGGCAACCAGCAGTAGGACATCTGAGATGCCAGAGGCAAAATGTAACACCAGGCCACCTCGTTTCTATAGCAACTGCAGCATGCTTGGGACCGGAAGTTCAGCCCCTGACCCTCACCATTCTAGAGGGAAGGAGCCCTTACCAGCAGACACCTCAGAGGCTCTGACCCCATCAGTCTCTCAGCTCCCTAAATCTGTAAGCAGCCATGAAGCGCTGACCCCACAGTGAAGGGAAGGGAAAAGAGTTCCAAAGGACCACCGGTTATTGCATTAGGAAGAGCCATTCTTGATGGATGGGATTAAATTTAAAACCAAGAGCTGGACCCCAAAGGAGGTTACAGAACAGCAGCAAACTAATAAGCACCAATATCCTCCATGCTTCGAGGGGGGAGGGAAGAGGGCAGTGGGATGGCTTAAGGCCAGCAGTAAGGGGAGAGTGACTGGTTCAGCCAGAGAGAGTGCTGGCCTAAGGCCCCCAGGAAAAGGAAATGGACTCGGACGTTCACTGCCTGCAGTCTGGAACTAGTCCCTTCCGAATGGAGCTCAGATTCCTTACCTGGAGAATGAGCGGATTGGAGTAGCTGGCTTCCGGGGTCCCTTCCAGCCCCTGTGGACTCTAAACATGAAAAAAAGGAGATTCTCAAGGCAGGGGATAAGGAGATGAGAGGACCTAGTAAGGGGAGCAGCGAGATGGGCGTGCGTCAGGGCTAAGGGACAGGGAAGCAGCCTGGCTCAGGCACCAGGGGACCCACACCTGGCACACCTGGGGCCTCCTGGAGCCTCAGGGAGCTCTCCAGGGTAGTCTGAGCTGCTCTGCTCCCTCAGCCCTGCCTCCAACCACCCTCAGGGCTGGGCTCCAGGGTCACCTGCTACATGAGGTCTTTCTAGATGTGCCAGCTATCAGCGTTCTTCCCTTCCTCCCCCAAATTCCTTTTATCTTCTCAGCCTTCACCTTGTGTCTGTTTATCTGGGGACGTGCTCTTCCCCAGCCCCAAGCACGTAAGCTCCTTCAGGGCAGGGTCTGTGTTCATTTGGTTTATATTATTTCAGAAGACTCTTTTCAGATTTTTTTCCTCTTTCATGTGTATCGATCATATCGGCATGATAGCAACCCATCCCGCTAACGGGCCACAATTGATTGTTGTCTGCCTTGGCTCAGCGCTTAGCATGGTGCCTGGTATCCAGCAGGTGTTTAATAAGCTTCAGCGGAAGTAAGTTGTACAAGAAAGGAAAATGTCTTAGGTAGGTGGAGGGACGGGGCAGGGGACCTGATCACCTGGTCATGAACGTGGAGCTAGTGTTTTCCTGTGGTGGGTGTGTGTTTGTGTACTGTGTGTGTGTGTGTGTGTGTGTGTGTGTGTGTGTGTAAGAGAGAGTGTGTGTGAGAGACAGAGGTGTGTGTATATGAGTGTGTGTGTGAGAGAGAGTGTGTGTGTGTAAGAGTGTGTGTGAGAGAGGGTGGGTGGGTGTGTGTGTGTGTAAGAGAGAGTGAGACAGAGGTGTGTATATGAGTGAGTGAGTGTGTATGTATGTGTGAGTGTGTATGTGTGTGTGAGTGTGTGTGTGTGTGTATCAGGGATAAATCTGACTTGCTTGGGATTTAGCTGGGGCTATAAATCATGGGTGGATGACAACCTGCTTGGAGCAAGTAAATGCTGATCCTTTTAAAGCCCAAAGAGGAAGTACAGAAAGTGATCCGAGCTGGGTAAGTGGCATGGTCTGGATGGGGAATCGATCGCTTTTCGGGCTTTTAGTCATTATGGAATTGGTTTAGTTGTGAAAAGGCACATCCTGGGTTCAACCAAGTGTCTCCCTCCTCTCACCAAGGTCTGTCCTCAAATCAATTAGGGGACAGATCTTGGGCTTCACGACACCAGATGACACAACAGAGCTTAATTAATATGGATTCTACATAGGCGCCAGTTAAATAAAGATTGATATAAATAATAGAAATGTTAATTGGGATCATTTTTATTCAACTATAAATATTTTACTTAAAGCATCAAAAAAAAAACCCCTGCTAAATTGGCTCTGTAACTGCACTTAAACAAATTAATTTGGAAAAACATTGCAGCTTTTCATTCAATCCCACCAGCATCCCTGCTCACCTGTTCCTGTTCAATTTTCATTTTCTATGGGCACAGTTCCTTTTTTGTTTTGCATTATTTCAGAATGAGAAAGTCTTTCCCAGGTTTCCTTTACTTCTCATTCGGATCGACCTTAATTGCATTATGATATTATATTACAAGAGTGCTATCCAATTTATTTTGCCATTCTCCTATTCTGTTTCATTTAGAGTGTTTGCAGTTTTCCACAATTGCAAATAATGCTTCTCTAAAGATCTCTGGATAGATGTTTTTTCCTGTCAGATTATACTTTCAGGGCAAATAATTCAAAATGGAATTATCGAGCCAAATGATATGATTGTTTGTTGCATCTATTTATCCAAAGCAGGACCATCACTGGATTTAATTGCTTTGTGTTATTTGTGCCAATTTCAAAGGATATGAAGAGACACCTCAAAGGTACTTTGTGAGGCTGAACATTTTTTCATGCAATTATTAAGAATTTGTGTTTTTTCTTGCATAAACCACTTGTTTATACCTTTTGGTCATTTATTAGAAAATGGGAGCCTCCTCTGAAAATCCAAACAATTATTGAGATTCTATCTTTTTCATCTTTTAAATAAAATATTATTTTCTCCAATTACCTATTTTAGATGTCAAATTTTTATTTGACACGTTTTCCCCAGCTACTGTTTGCTTTTTAACATGTTGTTTGTTACAAAGGTTTTCGATTTTTATGCAATCAAGTACATGTCTTACTAATAATTTGTATGTAATAAATAAATCTCCCTTCTACAGTGGAGATAAAGACATTATTTTATTTTCATACATAATTTTTAACTATTTAATATGTTATCTAGGATTATAGGATCATGGCATTTGAATTGGAAAAGGTAGCAGTCACTGAATCCAATACATCCCTGTTTTTAGCAGATGAGGTCCTTGAGGTATAGGAAAGTTAAGTGACTTCTCAAGAGTCTAAAGCAGAATTCGAACCCGTGTCTTCCTGCTTCCAAGTCTGGTACTCTAGCCATTGTACCATACTGCCTTACATAAATGGAATTCATTATTCCAGGTGGTGAGACATTGGTCTAAATCTATCAGTCATGATCGTGGTAATCACCAGATTCATAGGCTAAAATAACGGATAGGAAGGGAGGGGTGATTTCATTGGAATAACGAACTCCCAGGTGGAGAAACTCTCCACCAACTGAAGGAAATGGCGAACCACTTTGGTATCTCTGCCAAGTGTAAGTGTTTGTGTGAGTGAGTGAGCGAGTGTGTGTGTGTGTGAGAATATGTGTGTGTGAGTGAGTGTGTGTATGTGAGTGTGAATATGTGTGTGTTTGTGTGTGTGAATGTGTGTGTGAGAGTGAGTATGTGAGTATGTGCGTGTGTGCGTGTGTGTGAGTGTGTGTGTGCGTGTGTGTATATGTGAGTGTGAGTGTGTGTGCGTGTGTGTGTGAGTGTGAATATGTGAGTGTGTGTGTGTGAGTGTGAGAGAGAGAGAGAGTGTGTGTGTGTGGGGGGGGGTCATCCGCTGTTTGGTTCTCTGTATCCTGTGACTTTCAGGACGTCTCTACCCTGGGCTCTTCCAATCTACAGATACTCTGCTTCATGGTACCTGGTTGGGTACACGTGGGCAGTTCAGCCCTTCCCCTCACCTTGATTTGATTTTCCATCGAAAAGTCTTCTGTTTAGACTTGTAAGACCCTCAGGAAAGAAAAGGCTTTCTGGTCCACGTTAAGGCCACCCCATTCCTGGCCAGAAGGGAAGCCACAGCCCAGAAATTCACATTTCAAATCTCAGTCGCCATTCTCTTTCTACCTCCCTTTACTTCTCAGCTCCACAATCTCTTCTGAGGCCTTGCCCTGACTGTGCCTTGGTGATAAAGAGACCACCTGGGCCTCTAAGCTCTTTAACATCCTGCCTGAGACCCCAGAACCAAAAGCAATGCTTCCTAGTCACTATCACTCGCACCTACGCGGATCCCCAGAGGTAGACACTAGCGATCCATTTAGGCAAACTTAGGAGGGCTCCCTGCTATGTCCTGGTTACCCGGGCTGGGGACGCAGCCAGCCTCCCTTACGGTCGTTCTCAGCAGGACAACCAGCAGCCCAGGTAGCCTCAGCAAGAACTCACCCCCGACCCCACTCATCTCCTCTTCCTCTCCCCCAATCGGCTGTTAAAGCAGACCATCATTGGAACCTCTGCTTCCTTTCAGAAGGCACAGATCTACCCCTCAGAAAGCTCATATACAGTCAGGGCCAAAGACTCAGGAATCTTTCTTCCTCCTTCTTCCCTACCTCGCGACTAAAACCCAAGTCTAGATGCCCTCTGTTTCTTCAGATCCCTTGTCTCTGTTGTGTTTTATAGGAAACACTTCACTGTCTTTGATAACCTGGAGAACAGAGAGGGCACACGACCTTTGCTGCTGCTGTCATAGACTCATTTCAGTTGTGTCTGATTCTCCGTGACCCCATTTGGGATATTCTTGGCAGAGATACTGGACAAATTTGCCATTTCCTTCTCCAGATCATTTTACAGATGAAGAAACTGAGGCAAACAGGGTTAACTGACTTGACCATGGTCACACAGCTAGTAAAGTCAGATTTGAATTCAGGAAGAAGAGTCTTCCTGACTTCAGGTCACCTAACCACCCTCAAGCCCCAACCTCCAAGAAAGTGACCAGCTTGGACATGGTGCACATATATAGACTTATTGTAGTTCTTTAGTTGTTCTTATAAAGGTCTCATGTGTGCCTAGGCGTCTTCATCCCCAAATATATCCAAAGATTTTGTTGTTGTTATAAATGAGCTTTTAAAAATATTTTGTTGATCTTTTCTGCAAATGATTCTTGTAAGTAGACCTTGTATCCTGCAATTCTCATTAAATTCATCTCCCACACCAATGTCTCAGTTGAGGCAGCTGGATCATCTAGATTCACTATTTTTCTTAAAAACTACAAATCTTCTCTTTTTCTGCTTATTTCTTGTCACCCTGCAAACACTGCATCCTTTCTCCCATCAGGGAGTCTCTCTTCAGTCTTGGAGAAGGGTCCAGGCTGGCCAGCCTTCATTCCCCTCTTGGCTGTGCTCCTGATTTACTGTCTCCAACATTGTGCCCCTGCACGTGTACCAACCACACTGCCCCCACCCTCAATCTGGCAGACTCCCTTCTATAGACAGTCTTCCCTCATCAGAAGGAAAGCCCCTTGAGGGTAGAGATTATCTTCCGTTTTGCTCGAATTTACCTCCCTAGAACGCTAGCACAGTGCCAGGCACAGAGTAAGCATTTTATAAGTGCTTGTTTCTTTGCCTTACCTCCAACATGCTACCAAATGCAAGGGCTGCAAATGAGCCCCACTGGCTGGTACCAGTTCTTAGTGGAACTGTTTCCAAGGTTTCTCCATCACACATCACATAGGCTCCTATTTTAAGGTTCTAATTTTTTGTTGTGTTGAGGAAAAAACCCTTTTGCTGTCCTTTTTAGTGTTGTTTTTTAAAATCACAAAGGAAAAATGTATTTTGTCAAAGGCTGCTGCTCCATCTGTCCATATGGTCCTGTCTGGAGGGTTTATTGGACAGATAATTCTGGTACAGATTCTGCTCACCTGCGATCAATCACTTTTAATGCACTGCTGTGTGCCGCCACTACCTATTACTTTATTCAGTATTCTTGCATCTATATTCAATAGAAAAAATTGCACTAGAATTTTCCATTTAAGGTTATCTTTGCCAGCTTAAAATCAATACTACATGCACTTCACAAAAGGTATTGGGGACCATTTTGTCTTGCTCTATATTTATGCATTATCTATGCAGGGCAGCAATTATTTCTTTTGGAAGGCTTGAAAGAATTTACGAGAGACTGAGACAGAGAGAGAGAGAGAGAGATGGGGGGTGGAGGGGAGAGAGGGAGAGGGTGTGTGTGTGTATGTGTGTGTGTGTGAGTATGTGTGTATGAGTGTATGTGTATATATGTGTATGTGTGTGTATATAAAAGTGTGTGTGTGTGTATGGTTGTGTATTGTATGGGTGTGTATGCGTGTGTGAAGTGTGTGTGTGTGTGTGTGTGTGTGTGTGTGTGTGTGTGTGTGTTTACTGGAAGCTCGACTTTTTTTCCTTCTGAAATTGCTTTTTGAAATGACTGCTTCCTTGTTGTGGATAATTTATCTTTTTGTAGATAATCACCTATCTCACTCAAGTTCTGTTTTGTTAACGCACACCTGCTTGGAGGGCTTACTGATGATATTCTTAATTTCTTTTGTGTTCACTGTGATCTTTTTTATTGATAACTCTGTCGATCTGCTCGCTATCTGTTGGTTTCCATCAATTTCATCTCCCCAAAAAGACCAGCTTGTAATTCTGTTCTTTAATTCAATTGGGTTTTTTTTTTTTAGTTTTTATTACTTCCTTTAACCCATTTTTTAAAAATAAATTTTCATAAATATTTTTTAAAATACCAATCCTTTCTGGAAATAAAATGCCCTTCCTTTCCTGTCCTTTTTCCTCCCCAAATGAGCCCCCTTGTCTAATAAAGAAAAACAGTGATGCAAAACCAATCAACACAGAAACTATACTATACCCAAGAGAGCATTTTTTGTGCTTGCAAGCTGGTCCCTCCCAACCTCCTCCTCTACCCCAAACATGGAAGTTATTTCCACATCCATTCCCAAGGGCCAAGACTGGCCAGGACAATGACTTGGTGAGTGGCTTCAGTTTAGGGTTTGCCCTAAACACTATAATCTGTCTTTTTTACCTCTTCTTGGATTTAGGGGGGAAATGTTATCTAAAATGCATAAAACTTTCTTGTTATAGACTGCCATCAATGGAAAATGCAGTCCACTCCTTGGACCAGTGACCCATAGCCTCCTTCTGTTATAATTTCTACACAGTCATGTCAACTTGAAGGCCACAGGCAAGAATGAACAAATGGTGCTCACAGAATCTCCAATTTGGAGGCTGTCCAGGGAGGGAGTGTGGTCTGGATTCAGAATCAGAGAACTTGCGTTCAAATCTAGGTTCTATTACCCACTGCCTGTAAGCTTAAGGAGGTCTATCAGACTGACAGTGTATAAGTTTGTAAGCTTTGATTACATTTAAAAGAAACCCATCACAGACTGCCACTGATGGTCAAAGGGGTGACACCTTCAACTGGGACAGTCCCAAGGGTTGTGGGATGAAGTCTCTAATAACCCAAACACAGACCTAGTAGACCCAGCTGTTGGGTCTCTGATTTAACAGCAATCTCTCTGCATAGCTTTGCACATAAAGCATGGCAAGACAACTTGGGGGAGGGAGCAAAGCATCCCCAATCACACCTGACCCACTTACCGAAGGACTCTCGATTTTCGGTTCTTGTTGGATCACTGATGGAGAAGGTATAATTTGGTGCTGAGAAGCCGATGTGAGTGCAGGAAGGAACTGATGCTCATGCCAGTGCTCGGAGGCTGTTGATAAGACTTCCTTTTCTCCATCAACCTAGTGGGACAGAGGGGGGATAGGCAAGTCAGGCTGAGTATGACTGCTGAGTGCCATTTTTAGTGGGGAGAGGTGGCTACCAAGTCCAGGCCCACGGGGACTTTGCAGTGTATACTAATATCTTTTAGTCCCATGCTATGGATGGGGGGAGGAGCTAGAGCTACTTTGGGTGGGAGAGGCCTGCTGTTTAAGAGTCTAGAGGACTGGGACATGCTTCTAGTGAGCTACAGGGCATAGAAACAAGCATCACTTACACATTATGGATTCAGACTAAGGGCTGCCTATGAGTTCATGAGACAAAATTATTTAGAAGGGAGAAACAAGTAGAAAGATGACTGAGTTACAGTCTGATCTTTTCATCCAACCAGACTATACCAACGATGACCAGTGAGTTCAAGCACAGTTCCTCAGAGAATCACAAAATCACGTGATTTTTAAGAGGGACTTCAGAAGACCTAGAGGCCAGCCCATACCCACATCTCAACCTCATCTGGGAGGCTCTAGACCAGGATGGTTGTGGAAGGGTCCCAAAGAAAACCAAAGTATGGCAGGGGGGGGGGGGGGGCAGGGTTTGGATCATTCACTTAAACTTAAAACTGGGTATGAGATAACCACATTAAGTGACCAAAGGTCATTTTACCTCTCTGGGCCTCAGTTTTAAAATAAGAGGATTGCAGTAAATTCTCTATTAATCTAAGTTCCCAAGACCAGGCATCAGCCAGCCAGGTCAAAGTACACATTGGGGACAATTTTGTAAACTGAGACTCGGAATGAACAGTCTTGTTTAAATAGAATGCTTTTGGTTTACAGGACGGGTTCTAGTCTTTAGAGATGTTCAGGGTCAGAGTGACCCATCTTATCGTGTCACCTCTTATCACCACTTTCTTGACAACTACCCAAGATTCTATTTTGACAATATCATCATCTTGGTACGTTGATCTTGGTGGCACCTGTTATACTGGCTGGGGTGGAACAGAGGAGGGGGGAACCCTTCCCTCCACCTGCCTCCATCTCCTCTCTCCCCAACCCAGTAACATGTTCCTGAGCCAACCTGCCTTCAGACCCACTCCTTCAGGGAGCCCTAGTCAGAGTGCAACCTCACTCTTGTTCACTGCACCAACTTTTCAAAGTCCTGGCACCTAACTCCTACTCATCAGACTTTAAAGAACAATGGAGGCATGGGTCTGGGTGGTCCATCCACTCATCAGACACATTCACTGGCTGACATCTTGAATACAAGGAAGGGGATTATACCAGTTCCCTACCCCAAGAAGAAGGATGAAAATGTGTATGTACTTGTATAGGCACCGATTCAGATGTACTGGTGGCTTGTCCTTATAAGAATGCAACCCAGAAAAACACCTGTAAAACTCTAGATCTCATGAGTCTATATTATGGAACCCCAATGCAATTTCAAAGTGAATGGGTAACATTTCAAAGGTAATGAAATGAAGAGATATTACATATTAAACAATATAGAATGGATATATCATATTCCATATTATCCACAAGCATCTGAGTTAATTGAAAGAATGAATGGATTACTGAAAGAACAGTTAAGGAAGTTAAGTTCTAATAATTCATAATCAACATTGGAAAGATAATCTGTTCAGTGCTTTACGTAATTTGAATATTAGACCATTGGGAGAAAGTATGCCTCTACCCAGAATGATGACCCCAAATCTGCAAATTAGAAAACGGCTAACACATAAGATCCCAAATACTGAGTACTGGACTATGAGCAAGATGTCCCAGCACCATTATGATTTACATTGTTTAGAAGACTTTTGGTTGGACAGAAAAGAAATAAGAAACATCTCTCCTGCGATATGTATGAGAATCCCTAAAAATCATTTTGGACAGTTATTACCTAAATCAAGTTTAGCAGCTCGAGGTATACATATATTGGCTAGAGTAATAGATTCTAATTATTAAGGAGAAATTATTGTAACGCTGCAAAATTTGGGTAAAGAACCCATATAGTTTTGCAAAAAATGATACAATACATAAATAATGACTGGCTGTGTAACCTTGAGCAAGTTACTTAACCCCAATTGCTTTTAAATAAAAATGATAGAACAGTTGAAGTGATTATCATTCCTTGTGAAAGAATACCACTTGTGAAAACTGACCCTCCTTCCAAAAAAACTATCAGAGGAACTGAAGAATTTGGTTCTACTAATAGAATAAAATTGGGAGCTAAACTATGGAGAAAACAGAAGCCAGATGATGTTCCAAAGGCTGTAGAAATTATAGCACATGGGAAAGACAATACTGTAGCTGTTGTTTATTCAGGAGAAAATGACTGTCAAATTGTACCCTTAACTCATGTATTCTACTGTGAATGAGATTATGAAAGTGAGCTCATGGACTCCAGAGGCATGGCTGACCCTGTATTTGTTTCTTTTTGACTTTTTTGTCTGTTAAACTCGTTTGTGAGATTTGTTTTCTGCAGGTTTGGTACACTCCATCTGCAGATGCCTGATTGCTTAAGCCAGATGTCACCCCGTGTCCATGACTGTGATGTGCCACCTCTGGATCTGGTATTGACTGAGCTCCAGATGCCAGCTAAAGAACTGACCTTTCGAATGGGACCTTTTGGGGCAGGGACATCTCTGCGTCCAGTTTCAGCTTGAAGTAGCTCTGGAGAAGAGACCTTCATCCCTTACCCCAAGATTTTTAGTCCCATTCATTTGAGGGGGGAAGGCTGGGGTGCTTGTGCCCAAGCCCCCACCCTAAGCTATTGTTTTATGTGCAAAGTTTTTCTATTATCCCTGTCATATTGTTGCAAAGTTCTGTTGACACCAGTTTTTCCACCAGTTATCCCTAAACTCTCACTTACTGTTAAGGTATTTTTGCTATGGAAGGGACATGAAAGATCTTGGGGCTGAATGTAATGGAATGGGAATCTGAAGATCTTCCCTGCCCCTTAATAAACCTAGGGGGAAGTTTGAAGACCTTCCCTTCTATGAAGATAAACTCTGCCCCTAACTCTGGCTAAATATAGTTACATGGAGCCTGTGGTGGGAGAAGTTTGCTGTCAGATAGGCTCATCAGTAGATATTGATCTTGCATTGGTTTGTGGGAAGGCTGAAGGATGCTATGGCTCTCAGTGTTATTATGGCTTCTGAATATCTTTGGTACTATGATGAAATCGGCTCACTGATTTTGGGATTGAGTTTTCCGGTGTCTAAATAAATGCTTCAGTTCTATCCTCTATCTGGAGGGTCTGGTATATTTTGCATGGACCATCATGTGATATTTATAGCACCGGTCTTTATCATGATCCTGGGCACTGTAAATAATGCATTGGCCCTACAGGTAGGGAGGAAGAAGACTCGAAACCTCCAAGTCAGGAAGAGCTGGGTTTGGATCCCGCCTCAGACATTTACTGGATATGTGACCCTATGCAGAGGCGTTTCATCATTTCACTTCCCTCTAAGCCTCAGTTTCTTCATCTGCAAAAAGGAGTTAGTGACAATGACCCACCCCTGCCTCCCAATCCCCAGGATGCTTGGAGGACCAAAAGTCAAGCTCCCTGAGCATTCTAGCTCTAGAGGAATGTCAGTTACCAGTGTGGTCGCCACAAAGCGTTCTCATGGGAGAAAGATGGTGCGGTCACCCCGCAGCCCTCCTGGACTCTGATGCCCACAGGGACCATCTACTGCCAACCCCCCATTACAGAGACAAGAGAACTAAGGGCTAGAGAAGGGCCCTGCTCAGGGTCACAGCAGTGACAAGAACAGGGGCTATAAGCAAATGACAAAGATCTGAACAAGACTTGGGAGCAGGGCAGTACTGTGGAGAGAGCCCTCAATTTAGGGTCACAGGAGCTGGGTTCAGATTCCAGGGTGACACCTGGGACATCTTGTCTTCATCCATACAATAGGATAACGATAGCACCCACCTTCCAGGGCTCGTGTGAGGATCACACAAGACTAATACATACACACATGTGATATGTGTACATGCATTATAATACTATACAAGCATGTCACAATACACACATGCACATTACATGCGCACACATAGTGTGCCGCATGGCTTAACACGCATGTCACATGTGTGCGATAGGTACACGATGCTTGTGTTACATTACATTGCATACATGTGATGTGCCTAAATACACACACAAGTGTATGTATGTGGGTGCTTTGTGTCTACCAGCTTTGGCTCATTCTGAACTTCAGCCTTTGAAACACTCTTTACAAGTCTTTTTCACTCTTCCGGAACCTTCCTAGGCTCCGTGCTTTTGCCCACCCCTTCAATATGTCCTTTAAAAATATGAGCACGTGTGCGTACACACACACACACACACACACACACACACACACACACACACACACACACACACACACGGGAGAGCTTCCTAGGTGGCCACACTGATCTCCGCAGATGCCTCCCATTATTATACCCCACTAGGCAAACCTAAAATGGTGTTGTCAGAACTTCATCCTAAAGACTCGGGGCATGGAACTCTGCCTGTCATTTATTTGAACCACCTGAAATCTGTCTCCCAAAAGTTCTCTCTCTCTCACTAGATCATTTACAGCTGCCTGAAGCACCTTATAGAGTGACTTAAACATAAGAGCCTCTCAGTAAAAAGTGGTTCTGTGAATGATCTTTCTGCCTCAACCTGACCTGGGGGTTCCCAGGAGATGCCTTGAAATTGCTGCATCATTACAACCACTTTCCTGTCCCCTGTGCTACTATTAAGGGTGGTGAGATGGCACAGTCAACAGGGTACCAGTCCTGGAGTCAGGAGGACCTGAGTTCAAATTTAACCTCAGACACTTTATAGCTGTGTGACCCTGGGCAAGTCACTTAACCCCGTTTGCCTCAGTTTCTTCATCTGTAAAATTGAGCTGGAGGAGGAAATGGCCAACCATTCCAATATCCTGCCAAGAAAAGCCCATACAGGTGACAAGACTGAACCATGGCCACTGTAACTCCCCGCTTCTTTAGGACTTCTCACTAATGCCAGCCAGTGTTCTCCCTCGATCTACTCCAGGTCTACTTGAGTGACAGGTATCTCAAAAGGCCCTCCCGAGGTCACAGCTGGAGGACACTGGCCCTCACCTCAAGAATCCATATTACGACACCATCTGCTTCCATTTCACCTTCTTCCTTTTATGGGCCCAACCATTTCACAGACTCTAAAACTTCCAAGGATCCTATCAGCTGGCATAAGGCAGAAATCAATAAATCATCCAATAGACAGCCACAGAAAGCCAGGGGGTACTTTGAATTAGATCAATAGTGGCTATAGAAACAAATGATGAAGCACTAAATTAAATTTATTTAGGGTTTTTAAGATGCCACCCGATTCATCTTTGACAAGTTCTACTGCTCAGGAAAAATGTACTGCTCCTTCCCCCCACTTCTCATCGATTCCCAAGACTGTGGTATTAGCAAAAAACTGTATTTTCCTTTAGGAATCAAGGACTTTCAAGAGGATTGGGGAGAGAACCACCTTTTCATCATGAAAAAAAAGTTACTCATGTTTTATACATGAAAAGAAAAACCCAAACTTGCAAAGGCACAAGATGAAAATAAATTAAATTTCTTAATAGAACGAGTCATCTGACCGATTTGTTGGAAATTTCACTCAGGGCCCTGAAAACCAGGACTAGATTAGGGTGATTTCCTTTCAATCAATAACAACAGCCATCAACCATCCAGGGCCGCCTTGAGTCACAGCCATCCCCCCTTTCATCCTACACATCCCCTTAACACAGATTACACAGATGACTGTCTCAGGTGTAAATTATTTAACAGCCTAATAGCATCGGAGGAACGATCTGCAGCCTCTCCAACTACATAATGGGCTTTGATTTACAAGCTGGGTGCATGGGCCTCACTACACAGCAGGAAAAAAGGACCAAGAAAAGGGCCAAGACCAAGGCAGCATGGAGGACGCTCTGGGAGGCCAAGACATGGACACGATGTCCAGCCTCACCCAACACTGCCGGACTCATCCGACCACAGTCTGAACAGGGATGAGTGCGTGCCTCTCAGACCCAGCTGGACTGTAAGCTCTCTGAGGGTGGGGCTGTGCCTTGTCTACAGTTTGTGTCTTCCCCAGCACCTCCTAGATCATCCCTGTATACAGCAGGTGCTTAATTGGTGGTTGTGGAAGGGAGGGAGAAACTGAAAGAGAGAGAAGAAAGAGCCAAGGGAGGGAGGGAGAGAGGGGAGGAGGGAAGGAAAGGAAAGAAGAGAAGGACGGGGAAAGGAGGGAGGAGGGAGGATGGACAAAGGTAGAGAGGACACAGACCCTGCCTGCAAGGAGCTTCTAGTCAGCCATGGCACTGCCTGCCACATTGACTCACTTAAGGTCCAAGCAGATGATGCCAAAAACCAGGTTGGGTGCTGAGATGGATCAAAGGCCCCAGATCTCACAGAACTCCCACTCAGCGCCACATAAAACACTCCCCACTTAGAACATACAGCACCTTTTTAAGCTGCATTTGCAGACATTCATTAACAAAACAAGAAAAAGATGTCAGAAGGATAAGGAGCCTTCCTCTCTAAGAGGAACGAATACAATGCTCCTGCTGAAGGAGGGTTTCAGGACACAGTCCCAGTCCCCAGAAATAAGGTGACCAAGGCTAGCCAGCTATCAGCTCCTGAAGTGACCCAAGGCCCTTGGCTACAATGACCAGGAATGTCATGCTATGACCATTCCCGTCCTGTAGGCCATCCCTCCCCAGGTGACTCTGAGGGCCTCCCTGGCCTCCAGCCTCTCATCTCACGAGTAAGGGGTACATTTCATCCCTCTGACACCGGCAGCCCGCACAGTAACACGACCATGATTACATGGGTGAGAAAACAGAGTCTCAGAGAGTTCAGTGTTTGGAAAAGGCACTGAGGTCAGCGGGCCTCACTTCAAACCCCACTTCTAATATTCACCATGTGCCCTGGGGTAAGCTAGCTCACCAGTAAAACACCAGGCCTCTATCATCCTTTCCAGCTACAGCTCTATGAGCCTCCGAGAAGTTACTGACCTTCCACCCTTAACAGATGTTTGCTGACACCCCACACTCTCAGTCACCAGCAGAGCTGGGCAAAGGGAACTGAGCTGATCATCCCCTTGGGGAATGTCCCACCCTTTCCCTCAAGGGCACCCCAAGTCCCCTAGGACCTGGAGCCAGGAATCCCCTGCTTCACATCCCACGAGAGACAAGTACACGTGTGGGATTCTGGACAAATAATTTAAGCTCTGCCTTGGTTTCCTCATCAGCTTGTTGTGAGGCTCAAATGAAACCAGGCCTTAGCAAACTGGAGAGTGCTATGTAAAGGTCAGTTACTGCTACCTAAGGCCTGCTGGTCCTTCAAGGCTCAGCCAAGTCCCTCCACTGGTGCTCCAACTCTCCTGTCTCAACTTTTAAAGCAGGTATCATGGGGGCCACAGCATTTCCCCAAATAGCTCTTCCCCCTACACACATCTCTTATACCAAAGAATAAAAAAGAATTCAACAAAATTAACCAATGCATCAGCCCTCAGTGTGGTGCTCCAGTAGGCCCTTGCTTCTGCAAAGGTTCCTTCTTGTATTTCTTTCAGATGAACTAGCCTGGTCTCCCCACTGAGATCGTAACCTTCATGAGGGCAGAGACTGCATCTCATACTGGCTCCCTCCTCCAAGCACATGGGGAACAAAGATCCTCAATAAATAGACCCCATCAGCTGGTCTAGGAGCCTTTCCATCGTCCACTCCCGGGAATGGCTGCTGGCTCGCTTCGGGTCAGAACTTGTGCTGTGTGGTTCAATCTGCTCTAAAGTAATGGAAATTCTCACAAGAACGTTTCCTGTCCTCTTACTCAAACACAGACGAATGTTCTGTGTCTGAGAAGATAAAGGCAGGAATTCCATTTTGTTCTTTGAAGCTGTCTCCTGCCGCCAAAGGCCAGACAAGTCTCCCTGTGGATGGACGAGGCTTTCCAGACTGACAGATGGCATCTACCCCTGCTCTGCCCCCTCCTCCTCCACTGAGATCAGACCGAGATCCTGACTGCAACCAGCCTGGCTGACAGAATTGCAATGAATCGGATCACAAATGGCTTTCATCCCCCACACACACAGCAAATCTCCCAAGATGGCAGCCAGCACATCTTCTTCTGGGGGCACCTCTCCCAGGCCCTCCCTTCTCTCCTACAGGACTGCACTATAAATTATGGATCATGGAGACTTAAACAGAACAGGCAACCTCAGGAAACAAGGCAGAGATGGTCAGACCCCTAAAGATAGAAATGCAAAGACCACTCCAAGTATTTAGCATCTAATTACACCCCTTCAGGGCTGTGGTTCTGTTCCATCCCACTGACCTTGGCCCAAAGAGTAGAAAGAAAAACCCTGACCTGGGAACACCACTACCTAAGAGCTGTGCCCCAGCATTTAGCACAGTTCTTGGTGATTAGCACGTAGCAGGAACTTAATAAATGTTTACAGATTGATAGCAGGTGCTTAATAAATGCATGTCAATTCATTAAGTCAGTGAAGGACTGCCACTATTTTATTTTTGGCCCCTCAAGTTCTCCACATAAAATTATTAACAATTTGCTATTTGTATCCACGATCAAAAGCTGGGAAGGAATACAGAGGTCATTTAATCTGACCATCTCATTGTACAGATGAGGAAAGGGGGAGGGTGGTGCTCATGGACTGACAGTAAGGGAAGTGTCAGAACCTCTTCCCCTTGAGAGTTCGAGGGCCACCCAGACTCTCTCCTCAATTGGGCTGATTACAATGAGCAAGGAAGAGGACAGGGCAATGCCAGGAGAAGGCAGAGAGGGAGAAGTGTCAGGACAGACCAGGAGACCGTCAGCCCTGTTCGTGAGGAGCAAGGCAGGGGTTTACTGAGGACAAGATTACCGTCTCCCCAACAACTGGCACTGGGCTCTTGTCCTCTTCGATGACGGGTATGGGGCACACATTCTCAACAGCTGGCATCGAGGTTTCATCCTCTTCGATGTCCTTGTCCACAAGTGACATTGCCGTCTTGTTCTTGTCAACCACTGGCACGGGGGTTTTGTTCTCATTAACAACTGGCCCGAGGGACACGTCTTTTTCAACAGCTAGTGTGGGGCATATACCCTCTACAGAAACTTGCACTGGGCACACATCCTCTCTGCAAGCTGGCATGGGGCACACATCTCTACAAATTTGCATGGGGCATACATCATCGCTATAAATCAGTATCGAGCACATATCCTCTTCACAAACTGGCCAAGAATGGACATCCTCTTATACACTTTTCCATCACTTGCCTTTCTTCTTTTTCGTCTTGCCATCCTGGCGGCAAGAAGGCTAGTCAGTAGAGGGGGCAAAGTGGAATGAGCCCATGATGAACCATTCACTGTCTAAGGCACCATTCATCCATTAGACTACAAAGCACATAATCTTTCAGAAGGTCCCAGATACTGGACACAGGGCTCTAGTACCCCACTGAAGACCTAAGACACAGCCCTGCTAATTGTTTATGTCATAGAACAACAGTGTGGAGTGCACTTGACACCCCCTCCCCCCACTGGGTTGGGGATGGGATGATTCAGGAGTAAGAAAGCAAGCCAGGCAGGTCATGGTGGCTGGAAGCCTGCCTTTGTCTCTGACCAGCTGGGTGACGCTGGGTGCGTGATGTCACCTTCTGGGCCCCTGCTAGTCAGGAGCCCTGTGATGGCGGTAACTAAGCTGACTCAATACTGATTCAATGACCTGATCTGGGATCTGAGCCTCTCTCCCTGTATCTAAATCCATCTGTGGCTCGCCAAAACTGAGGTGCTGTGGGTGTAGCCCAGGAGGACACAAGGTCACCTCCACGTCAGAGAAAAGGGGGAGAAGAGGAATTTTGTGGAGTTTTTGCAAAATAATCAAAACACCGCTTTTTTTGGCATAAAGTAATAAGAAAAATCGCTAACACTGACATAGCCTTGTCGTGTTGGCAAAGCCCCACGTTAGCTCACTCCATCTTTATTAGCCACCTTTGACAAATGAGTAGACTAAGGCAGACAGAGGTTAAGCCCAGGATCACACAGGGTCTGAGAAAGGATTTGCCAAGACTTTTTCCCCCCCAGAGGGAGGGAAAACACAGACAGAAAAAAAGCATCATTCTGAAAGACATGATTTTTTTTAAAAAAGGGACCACGACTAACTTTATTAATGGACCACAAACCATCTCTTTGAGTATGAGCCTCATCAGACAAGACAGTACCTCCACTGCCCAGGCCCCATTGGTGTAGCAGCATTGGGAGCATATCCACAGGACACTTAGCCCCAGTGACCCCTTGGCTTCCAGGGCATCCTGGCACATGGGCCTACCCACATGCCACAATCCCTGCATTATGAATCATCAAAAGGGATTAAGAAATTATATACTCAGCAAAAGACCCTAATTATTCCAATCATCACATAGAGGAAGCTGCCTTGTAATGTCTGATGGACAGACTGCCAGTGGTGGACTTGGGCTCAAATCCTGGTCCCACTGCTTCCTGCCATTTTGGCCTCGGGCTGCTCAGCGTCTACATCTATTAAAAGCTCGGTTGGTCGTTCCTTTCTGCCGGCTCCGCCATATTCCAGTGAGTTGCCAAAATGACAAACACAAAAGGAAAAAGGAGAGGGACACGATACATGTTTTCTAGGCCCTTTCAAAAACATGGTGTTGTCCCTTTGGCTACATATATGCGAATATACAAGAAAGGTGATGGGCACAGTTCAACAAGGAATGCCCCACAAATGTTACCGTGGCAAGACTGGACTGGTCTATGATGTTACTCAGCATGCTGTAGGCATTGTTGTAAACAAACAGGTTAAGGGCAAGATTCTAGCCAAAAGAATTAATGTTCGTATTGAGCATATTAAGCATTCCAAGAGCAGAGATAGCTTCCTGAAGCGGGTAAAGGAAAATGATCAGAAGAAGAAGAAGCCAAAGAAAAAGGCACTTGGGTTCAACTGAAATGCCAACCTGCTCCACCCAGAGAAGCACACTTTGTGAGGACCAATGGCAAGGAACCTGAGCTGTTGGAACCAATCCCCTATGAATTCATGGCATAAGTGACTAAAAAAAAATAAAATAAAATAAAAAAAATCTTGGATTATGAAAAAAAAAAAGCGGGGTTGGTCTGGATGACCTCTGTGTCCCTTCCAGCCCCGCACCTATGACGCTATAATCTCTATACACTGCCTGTGTATTTATGAAGCTATGAGAAGATCTGCTTGCATTGGCCTGTGTTTGTATCTATGAGACAGCTCAATCTGTTGAAGAACATTTACGAAGTGCCTACTATGTGCTCTGGGGATAGGAAGAGGCTAAAGACAGTGCCTGCCCTGCCCTCGAGGAGCTTACCATCAAATGGATCCCATCTATGTGTAGATCAATTACATTAAATAAAACATTAAGCGCTTATTGTGTGCCAGGCACTCTGTGACAGTCCCTGCCCTTAAGGAGCTTACATCCAGATGGGAAAAGAGAACACATAAAAGGGGGCTGGAAAGCAGGGGTGGGAGACTGTCCAGACTTGTGATTTTTATCAGTCTGGGAGGCTACCAGTGAGGAAACCCCCTCTGCCAATGTAGATCTACACTTCAGAATCCTACAGTTGTCTGGGGGCACTGAGAGGTTCACAACGCCTTGTCACACCAGACTGTCTTGTATCTATATCCATCTCCACTATCTATACACACCTATAAAAACACATAAATATACACATTCATCTCTGTGGGTGTGCAATGTGTGCACATAGCATCATCTCTGATGTTTCCTCCCCATGTGGCCCTGGGCAAATCACCTAACATCCTTGGGTCTCAGTTTCCTCATCTGTAAAAGGAGGGAGTTGGATGAAATGTCCTCTTTCAGCTCTGACCTCACAATCATTCTCCAAATGAGCAGTGTTTGGGTTTCAGCCCCAAGACTGGCTCTTGGAATCCAATAATAATATCCTTTTAAAAACCAGAAAATCAGCACTGACAATTTCTCACAAGGCTAGAATAAAACAGGTAACCTTAACACACCA
This sequence comes from Gymnobelideus leadbeateri, assembly GCA_011680675.1. Classification (NCBI taxonomy): domain Eukaryota; kingdom Metazoa; phylum Chordata; class Mammalia; order Diprotodontia; family Petauridae; genus Gymnobelideus; species Gymnobelideus leadbeateri. The sequence continues at coordinate 361,240 of WOXC01010045.1, forward strand.
GTCTATGGGATATAGAATAGAATTTTAAATCAAGAACTCCACGGGGAGCTCTCAAAATGAAGTCATTTGCATCTTATTAGAATGAAAGTTTTACTTTCTAAGATTTATTTTTAACTCAACTCTAGATTTTTATCCCAAAGGAAAGAAAATGGCTTCATTTCAGCCTGTCTTAAAAGCTCATCTAAATGTAAATGTTGGTGAAATTAGTTGGATCAGGGACACTCCATTGCTGCCCTCACTAGCCAGGTACCAACAGTGCCTGAGGAGCCACAGATCTGTCTCTAAGGGTCCCAACAACTGAACCCCAGCACATGACAGAACAGAAGGCAGTGGGCATTTCGCCCAAGACTGAGGAGGAGGACTCAGCACACTCTGTGTAGATCAGGCCACATCCAGAGCAGTGAACTCAGCTCTGGATGTCACACTTTGGGGAAGGTGCTAGGAAGCCTGTCAACCAAGAAGGACGTGGGGATCACGGCCCTACAAAGATCAACTAGAGACAGGTTTGGGCTGGAGAAGAGAGAAGACTTATGAAGACCCCAAGAGCCATCTTCAAGCATTCCAAAGACACATTTGGTTGAGGGAGCTGGAGATGTTCAACCTGGAGAAGTAGGGACTGAATGTTGTTGTCTTTAATCAGTAGAAGGCCTATGAAGAGAAAGAGAAATTAGGGTTTTTCCTGCCCTAAAGGGCAGAACCAGAATCAATGAGTGGATGGCACATTGGTAAATTTAGGTTTGATTTCAAGAAATATTTCCCAAGAGGAAAAAAGGACTGCCTCAGGAGGCATCGGGATGCATCTTCTTGTAGACACTAAGACCATTTGTGAAGGACATGACAGAGGAAAGTCTTTGCCTGGAATGACCCTCTCCTCCCTTCCATACCACAATCTCCTGCTTCCTTCAAAACTCAGAAGCAAGAAACCCTTCCTGATCCACCCAGAAGCCATGGCCCTCATCCTCAAATCATTCTGTGTTTATTGTCCTTCTGTACATGTACTTGTTGCCTGCCCTTCTAGAATGTAAGTTCCTTGAGGGCAGGAGCTATTCATTGTCATTATTGTTAATAAGCAGCATTTATGTAGCACTTTACAAATATGACCTCATTTTATTTTCACAACCCCAAGAGAGATTATTTTTTTGTTTGCTATTTTTTTGTTATGGTTTAATTCTTTCAATTGTGCCCAACTCCTCATGACCCCATTTGGAGTTTTCCTGGCAAAGATACTGGAGTGGTTTGCCATTTCCTTCTCCAGCTTATTTGACAAATGAAGAAACCAAAGCAAATGGGGTTAAGTGACTTGCCTAGGGTCACAGAGTCAGTGTCTAAGGCCAGATTTGAACTCAGGAAATGAGTGTTCCTGATTCCAGGCCCAGAACTCTATCTACCATAAACCGAGGCAAACCTAGATTAAAGGATTTGCTCAGGGACAGATTTGCTGGCTAGCTGTGTGACCCTGGGCAAGTCACTTCACCCTGTTTGCCTGCCTCCCTTTCCTCATCTGTAAAATGAACTGGAGAAGGAAATGACAAACTACTCCAGTATCTCTGCCAAGAAAATCCCAAATGGGGTAGTAGAGAGTTGGGTCATACAGGTAGTAAGTGTCTAAGGTCAGATTAGAACTTGGATCTTCCTGACTCCAGGGTCAGGGTTCTATCCACTCTACTCACCAATTTCATTTTTATATGTTATCTCCTATGTCTACCACAGTCCTTGGCACAAAGGTCTTCTTAAAAGTTTGCTGACTGACTGGTCTGTATTTGGATGTAGTTACTTCATAAATGACACCTTAAAACACTAAATAGATGCTGACTATTATTAGTAGTGGTAAGGTCCCCATCACTGGACGTCTTTGAGTGAAGAACAGATCAGATGTTGGAAATGTGGCAGATTGGATTCACAGCCCTGGGAGGAATCAAACACTTCCTATGTTCTGGGCACTAGAGAGAAAGAAAGTCAGAACAAAATCCCTGCCCTCAACAGCTTCCAGTCTAACAGGAGAAGGTGAGTTTGAGTCAAATGATGGACTGATATTCCAGGAATTATAATGCTGACTTCATTACTGTTCTCAGAGCTGGAGCCAGAAAGGGGAACAGGACCAGGTGTGCCATGGCCACACCTACAGGTGGCAAGACCAGATGAAGACCATCCACCACAGCCCAGGATCCCCAGACCTGGGAGCCAAGATAAGTTAACAGCCTTGCCTTCCCAGGCTGATCTCACCGAGAGAAGACTACATCCATGAATAAATGCTTCCGGTAAAGCCCAACTGTCACAAACTTTCTTCTCAAGTTTGATTTCATAAAGCTGTATTCCCTCCATAGCAAAGCATATGAAATTAATTAAACACGGTGGGATGATTATCTGGGGAATAGCTGCAGGGAGGAAGAAATGTAATTTTCAGTCATATGAGGCCAGGAGACAATAATTGTATTAGGCCTGGGGTCAGAATGCTGACGGTCCCAAGTGTTTATCCATCGTAGACATCAGGGGCTTAAAACCCTCTCTGCAGTGAGACCCCCACTTAAGCAGATGACGCAGGAAGGTGAGGTGGAACCAAGAAATACCTTTCATTACCTTGTTTGTGTCTAAGATCTCTGTCTAATGGACTCTGATGCCTCTCAGGGAAGTCTATGTATGAGTAAGAAATGCTTCACACTTTCAGAAACTCTGTATAATGGTAAAAAAAAAGCCTGAAATGATGCTGAAATAGCTCAGTCAATAAACACCTACTATGGGCACAGTGCTAAGCCCTGGAGATACAAAGAAAAGCAAAAGACAGACAGTCTCTGCCCTCAAGGAGCTTATAATCTAATGCGAGGGAGGGGAGACATGCAAACTAATATATGTGTGTGTGCATATACATACGTATTTATGAAGGAATCTAGATTCAGAATAAATAGGAAATAATTAAGGAAGCATTAATTAATTAGGAATTAAGAAAGGCTTCCTGAAGAAGGTAAGATTTTAGCAAGAGGTCAGCAGTCAGAGTGGAGAAGGGAAGAGTGTACTAAGCAACAGAGGACAGACAGAGGCAATTCCTGGAGCTGAGAAGTGGAGGGTGTTGTGTGTGAGATAGCCAGGAGGCCAGTGTCAGTGAATCCAAAAGTATGTGCTGGGGAATAAGGTGTAAGAAGACTGGAAAACAGGAGGGGACCAGCTTATGAGGGTCTTTGAATTCCAAACAGCATTTTGTATTTGATCCTGGAGGCACTAGGTAGCCATGGGAGCTTACTGAGTGGGGGAGGTGACATGATCAGATCTGCGCTTTAGGAAAATCACTTTAGTGACTGAATGGAGGATGGACTGGAGAGGGGAGACTTGAGGGAGGCAGACCCCTCCTCCCAACAGGTGTGAAGGGAGGAAGGTCTGCACAAGGGTGGAGCTATGCCAGAAGAGAGAAGGGGCTGTATTTGGGAGATGTCACAAAGGTGAAATTGATGGGTCTTGGCAACAGCCTGGATATGGTGGGGGGTCCAAGGTGACCCCTAGGCTGTGATTCTGAGAGCCCATGATGATGGGGTTCTCCTCTACAGTAACAGGGAAGGTAGAACTGAAAGGGTTTTGGTGGGAAGAGAATGAGTGCCATTTTGGACATGTTGAGTTCGAGGTGTCAAAAAGGCAGCTGGAGATGTGAGAGTGGAGGTCTGCAGAGAGATGAGCAGGACAGAAGATGGGAGAATCTTCAGCAGTGAGATGGTAGTGAAATGTATGGGTGCTGAGGAGACCACCCAGTGAAGCAGTCTGTCTAGAGAGAGGAGAGAAGGGGGCCCAGGACAGAGCCCTGGGGGCTCCTCTAGTTAGAGGGTCTGATCTGGGGGACGATCCAGCAAAGGACACAGAGAAGGAGCCATCAGATGGGCAGGAGAACTGGGAGAGGGGGAGTCCTGAAAATCCAGAGAGAATAGAATATCCAAGAAGAAAGGGTGACCATCAGTGCCCAAGACCACAGAGAGATAGGTCAAGGAAAATAAGGGCTGAGAACAGACCGTGAGATTTGGCAACTGAGAGGTCAGCGTCTCTTTGGAGCAGTCTGAATGGACTGATAAGGTCAGAAGCTAGACTGGAGGGGGCTAGGGGTGAGTGGGAGGAGAAGGGAGGCATGCAATGAACTCAGATGTCTTTTCTAGGGGTTTAGTCACAAAGGGCAGAAGAGACACGGGACAACAATAAGCTGGGCTGGAAGGGCCAAGGGAGGGTTTTTCAGGATTGCGGAGACACAGGCATGTTTGAAGACAGGAGGGAAGGATGAGCTAGGGAGAGACTAAAGCTAACAGTGGGGATGACAGAGAGGGGGGCAGTCTGTGGGAGGAGATGGGATGAACGGGGATCGCGTGAACAAGCAGAGGGGTTCGCCTTGGTAGGAGCAAGGTCGCTGCCTCATGAGACACGGGGTGAAGCGGGGGAGACATCAGAGTGACAGGGGATGAGGGGTGGGGAACTATGGGTAGAGAATGCTGCATACCTTCAGAAACAAGAGTATAGCACAGTGGGGAAACATGGACCGGTGTCAGAAAACCGGGGTCCCAGCCCCATTCTGACACTGACTACGTGTTCCTCACATGGACAGTCAAGTGGCCGGCCAGTTCTGGACACAGGGGTCCTGTCAGCTGCTCCATGGCCATTCAGTGTGGGTTTTGTGTTTGTTACAAGGGGCCAGGGGCTTGAGGGGACTTGGCATAGCCAGCACTGACATATGGACAAACAAAAGGCAACAATGCCACTTGTTTTTAATTTAATTTTTACATTCAGATGCATAGTGTCTCCCACCCATTCAGAATGCAAAGAATACAAGACCCTATTATATAGTCATGCAAAACATTTCTGCATTAGTCATCCTCCCAAAAAAGGGGGAAATATGCCAATGAAGCTTGTAACATACACGTGTTATGTACAGACACACACATTATCTCCACCACCACTACCCTTTCCTCTACAATTTTACCCCCCTTCAAATAAGCAGAGAAATGAAGGTGGGACTGAGGAGACATACCCAGGGGCTGAGCAGCCCAGTTCACACCAGGCAGGGTTCACACCTCAACTTCAGGGAGTGTTTGTGGCCAGTCATTCCTGCTAGCCTGCTGCGCCTTTACAGGATTAACACCTCGTTTCACCAGGAGCAGGGAAACTCCTCTTGAGAGAGAGCTCTCTCCCAAACACCCCTCTCTGTCTTTTATACTTAGAAGACGATTTTCCCCCTGTGGGGATTGAAGCCTGCTTATCAGATAATTAAACCCTGTGATTTTCCCCAGTCCATTTGGCTTAATCGCTGCTGCACAGGCTGTCTGCAGGGAGGGATGGGATGGCTGTGGTGGCCTGGGTCACCCTCCAAGCCCCCACCCCCAGCCGCCTATTAAATGACATCGCTCCTCTCCAAAGAGCTAAGACGTTCCTTCACCAAATGGAACACCCAAGAGCCTCTTTTGGTGACTTCAATCCAACCCTGAATTAGTAGCTTGAAATATCGTTCCCATAATGGGGTAAATGGAGATCTTAACACATTTCATTATGGAAAAATATTTCACTTTCACACTGAGCTACTTCTGTCCCCAGAAGAATAGAAGGCATGAGATCACTGCCTCTGATAGCAGAGCTGATACTGAGTCTCTGTGGACTCCATTAAATACATACTAAATCGAAAAGAAGCATTTTTCTCTATAAACATTGTTCCTATAAACATTATCTGATGCTGAGATCTGGTGGGGGAGGGGAGGAGAGGAGGAAAAAACTAGGAAAAGCCAAAACGTCTGTTTGTTTTTCAGTCATTTTAGTTGATTCCGACTCTCCAAGCCCCGACCTGGGGTTTTCTTGGCAAAGATCCCGGAGAAGTTGGTCATTTCCTTCTCCAGTTCATTTTACAGATGAGGAAACTGAGGCAAATAAGGTGAAGGGGCTTACCCAGGCCCACAGAGCTAGTGAGTGCCTAAGACTGGATTTGAACTCAGGCCTCCCTGATTCCAACCCCAGGATGCTACTACACCGAGCCACCTAGCAGCTTTACATACACCCCCTTCTCAACATGCTTCAGAAATGTTGGTCTAACCTAAATGTGAGCGACTTAGGCGATCAATAATTAATAATTTACCGAGCACCAACTCTGTGCCAGGCACTGCTAGGAATTGGGAATAGACATATAAAACACCCCCTATCTGAAGGAGCTTAGGTTCCATCCAGAGACAAATATGTATGCACATAGGCATGGACCTCTCTCTGGGGCCACCACCCTAAATCAAATACAGAATGAGAACCTCACTGGCACAAGGTATTTTGTAGGTCTGCAGCTCACAAGCCCCCATCGATGAGCTTGCCTTCATACTTAGCTGAGTGGCACAGACAGCATAAAGTATTTACTGAAATGGACTAGCATGACCCTTAGCAACCAAGCAGGCCTCCTCTACACCTCCCCAAAACACACAGATCGACAGTGAGGAAAGCAGGCATACACAATAAGAAGGGGATGGATTCCAGGCAAGGGGAACAGCCAAAACAAAGGCATGGAGAAAGGAGAATGGGAGTTGTATATGAGGAATGGGAAGAAGGCCATACAGTCCAGAGAGAGGGGAAGAAGGAGGTGAGGCAGAAGGGAAGAGGAGGAGGAGAAAAGGGGACCAGATAGATGGCTATGCCAACATACTTCAAACTGTATGACCAAAGAACAAGCCTGAGGGAAAACAACGGCCCAGCATCCTCAACTCAGTCATTGCTATGAAAGGAACCAGAGCCACTTCCAAGAAGGCCACTCTCACTTCTAGACATAATCCAAAACATCTTACATTCCCTGTAAGCTGAAAGGAGTCAGGTTAAAAAGAACAGCCCCACATGGTCACTTTTCTAGCCTAGGAGACCAAAGGCCTTGGAAGCTCTTAGCAGCAGCATCTGAACTGACTCCTTGAAGAAAGTTTGGATTCTAAGAGGAAGAGGGGAGGAGGGAAAGCGTTCCAGATGCTTCATACAGTCTGAGCTAAGATGGAGAGGTGGGAAACCACCAAATGATGTGTACTGGGAACAGTAAATGGGTCACATTGACTGGAAAGTTGAGGCCTAGGAATGGGAATAACATTAATTAAGCCTACAAAAGTAGTCTGGAGACATATTGTAGAGAGCTTTTAATGCTGACCATGGACTGAAAAAAATAAAAGTAAAAACCAATGATGTCTTTTCATAAATAGACAATGAAGTCTGACTGCATCCTCACAGAAGTGGGAGACTACTGGAGCAGAATGTCACATGCACAGTCAGACATGGTCACAGTAGCCAGTGTTTTTACCTGGCTTTCCTCTTTTACAAAGAAGTGTTCAATTTGGAGGGGGAGTAGCAATCCCTTGGTATTTCCATAAATAACTATGACGTTAAAAAAAACCCAGATACATACATATATATGTGCATATACACATGTATGTGAAGGTTTTAAAAAAGATTCATCAGACCCACAAACAAAAATTGTGTATCTATGCAACCTTCCTGCCCGTGCCAACCATGACCCTAAACAAATCCCCAGGGATTGAGGACATTCCCATCCCCCCATTTGTCTCCTTTTTTCACCCTAAAAATCTGGGAATATTCATCCCAGGCTAAGCTCCATGGCTCTTTATCTATCTGGAAGAAGACTGTCCTGTCTGCATCCCATTGACCTCACAGACCCTGGCATAACCTAGAAGGTAGCTGGGACCCAGCAGAATCACTGCCTCACCCTAGCCCCTCCAACTCAACTAATTCAATCATTAGTAATTCACTCATTATTTACATAAATGAATAATAAGCCACAATCCCCATACTGATGCCAGCTACATGTTCTTCCATGACAGAAACGCCCACTGCTCACGTCACCATCATCACCATGACTTCTGTTAGAGTGTCAGGAGACTATAGCAGATAAAGCATCAGGCTGGAGTCAGGAAGCCTGAAGTTCCAATGACACTCTGAAACCTCCTCCCCACTGAACCACAGACACATCCCTCAACCCCTCTGAGTTAATAGGCCATCAAGGCACAGCAGAAAAGGGAGTCAGAAGATCTGGGGGCGAATCCCACTGTTGAGGCCTGCAACCAGCATGACTCTGGGCAGGTTGCCCGATGTACCTGGCCTCGGTTTCCTTTTCTGTGAAAGGAAGATTAGCCTGCCCTTCCAGCAGCAGATGTGACACTACAATACTCATCTGTGAAGTGGGGATGGTAATGAGTTAGGAGCCCCACCTTTACTGGGTCACTTTAAGGACTAAATGAGGTGCTACCTTAAGGCATTCTAGAAATGTTGGCTATTACTATTACAACTGCTACAGATAGTGTGTATATGTACATACATTCTTTTGAATTTACAAAGCACTTTACAAATACAATCTCATTTGACCCTTGCAGCCATCCTGGCAGGTAGGTGCTATTACGGTTCCCATTTTACAGATGAGGAAACTGAGGCAGGAAGAAGTTACATGACTTGCCCAGGGTCACACAGCTAGGAAATGTCTTGTCTCAGATCTTCCTGACCCCAAGTCTTACTGCTCTCTCCACTGTGCCACCTAATTGTCTATACTATTATCCATAACATTACAATTATTATTCATCACACTAATACTATCATTACTAGATTAGGTTAGGACATGGTAATTACTGGACACATCTTTATAAAACGTTTCCTGTCTTCTGTTTTGTTCACTACTTGCTGCCTGGCTGGAGCTTAGGAAGCATTTGATGGGTGATTCAGTACAAGATCTCCAATGATGACGTCCTCGGCCTGTCCCTGAAATTGACCCAATCCACTGGTCACTTTCAGAGTGAAGTCAGCCCCCTGAGGCTCACAGGGCATCTGGAGAGCCCTCTGATCCTTCCCAGCACAAAATGTTCATGGAAATCTGGAGTCGTCTCTGACACATCATTTTGTGTCTGCACAGTTTTCCCTTCATTTCTAGAACATCATCTGAAAAGAGCAAGAGGAAATGTGCATGTGCACGTGCCCTCACATGGGCATGAAAAAGGAATTGCCATCAAACAACACAAAGTAAAGGGAACAGCAGAAAACTGACCTGATGCCTCTTCAAGGAGAAGTTTGGGCCAAGCATCACTTAGGAAGAAAGTCTGGGCAGATGACAACAGCGCAGGCTGGCTCCCACCTACCTGAGCCCAACAGCTTAGCAACTGGTCCATAGCATATGGCCCATCCACGCAGGGCGGGAGGTAGGGGCTGGCTAATTCAGCCATGGCTGTCACGCATCACATTACCCTGAACTGAATTAAGCAGCTATTACTCAACGGAGTGACATAATACATCATCAGCGCTCCCATCATGTCAGTGGGCAATGTTGTTAATGGGCCCATTAGAATTCTCCCACTGGCAGTAAAATGACTCCAATTTCAATGAAAATATGAGATTCATCATTCATACACTCACAATTCATCCACCGTGGCTGACAAGAGTGTCAGCCTAAGGAGAGGCATGCACAAAGCTGCCGACTTCCTACCGACAAGCCAACTCTTTAATCATCCTGGCCCCCTTCAAGTGAAAAGATGCCTGGGCTCGCTTTTTTAACCAGCTGCAACCCAAGATATTAACAGCGAAGGGCTGGTGTCAAGAGGGGCTGGACTCACCTTGGGTTCCGGCTCAGATGGTGTATCTTTGCTTCCAGTGGAGTTGGGTAAGGCTGCCCACGTGATGCTGGAGCCAGCCGATGGTAACAAGCCCACCGCCCCGTTTCTCAGTTGATCTGTGGAATGTGACTTGGGGCCATGCCATCCCAGGTTTTCTGAAAAAAAGACCTAGAATGATGTCAAGTATTTTCCACATCCAACATTTAAAGAGCCCCAGATTCCACTTTGTGTTATCAGGACACCACACAGGCTTGACTTCACATGTGGTGGTATTTCACGGGACCTATTTTAAGTAGAATACCAATGGTAGGTTCTACTGTCCTCATTCCAGGACTAGTAACCTCAGTTACACATTTTTAGGTTAGACATTGATCTCTCCACACATCCTCACAAAATACCTTATTGTCATCTCAAATACCTATTTGCTTAAATCAGGGGTCATTTTTACTAGATACCAGAATAAAAACAAGCTCTTCAGAATTTTTTTAATGTTCACACAACAACTTGTGAATTTGGATAAGGTTTTAAAAAGTAAAACCAAATCCTCTCCTACCAAGTATGTGACAGCCAGAGTTACTGAAGGCTAATTTGATGCCAGGTCTGGCCTCAGAGGGAAGATGACCCTCGTTCAAATTCACCTCTGGCATGGACAGTCTCTGTGATCCTGGGGAAGTCATTTGGTGATGAGGATTTTCAGAAAGAGGAAGTTTCTTCAGCATTCATTCAGTTCATTCAATACACATTAATTAAGTGCTTACTGTGTGCCAGAGACTCTAAGCTCTGAGGATACAAAAATCAGGAATTTTTTACATGAGTACTTCTCAAAGTGTGGCCCAGCAGCTCCCAAAGGTTGAGACCCTTTCAGGAGATCCGGGAGGTCAAAACTATTTTCCTAATAATACTAAGACATTTTAAACATCTAATACAGCAAATATCAGCAGGTATAACCTATATAAACAAGCACTCTTTGGGGAGATCCTCAATAATTTTTAGGAATATAAAGGGATCCTAAGATCAAAACATGGGTAACTGCTGGACTACACCACTGAAAGCACAGGTCTGGCCCAGTCCTTTCAGTCAGAACCTGCTGGAGTTATTATGCCCAGTTTCAGGGAGCAAGTTCTAGGGAGGTCTTGGATAAATTGTAGAGAACCCAAAGGAAGACTCCCAAGGTTCTGAGTTCCAATCATCTCAAAAAATAAAGATGCTAACCATGGAGAAAAGACTTGGAGGGGTGGGAGGGTTTGGAGGGACAAGGGCAATTTTAGCCTTCACATATCTGTAAGGGCTAGAGCCTTTCTGGAGCATTTACTACGTAACAGGATGCCTGCCAGGCAACGAGAATCCCCACTAAAAAATCCAACTCCAGTTGCAATCAGGGAGCTTGTGTGCTCCTGGGGCCCACATTCTAAAGCTTTATAGAATGAGGACAGGTGTCCCCTGCGGGTCCAACTAGTAGAACTAAGAATAATGAGGAAAGGGGTAGGGGATTTTCACAAAGAAGCCAGTTTAGACCTGACGGCCACCAAGGCAGCAGCCTCCTCCTTGGTGGTCTTCACACACCAGCCATGTGCCCTGCCTGTTGGAGAAAGGATTCTCGGGGGACAGCCAGTGGTGCTCCTTCTGACTCTGAGATGCTGTCAAGCTCTTCTCTGGTATCAGCTGAAGTCCCGCTTCCTAGTGACATGATCACATAACCTTTTTTTTTTTTTTTAAGGGTCACTTCTGAACCAATTTGCCAATTTCCAAAACTTCCCCCTCGACCCTCCCTCCCCAAAGCACCACAAGATCAGAAAGCATTTCTGAGCCCCTCGTGGCCCCATTCCAATATTAAAAATAATGGGGAAGAGAAAGAGTTTGGTTCTTCCCACAAGAGGAACGGCATGTGGTCTAATCAGTAGGAAGTGGCCCAGAATCAAATCCCACTATACCAGCCGTGTGACCCTGGGCAAGTCCCCCTCCCAGAGCCCAAGACAACTCATAATGTAAGCTGTAGGCGCTGGTCTGGAACTCCCTAAACTGCTGAATCATAGATCTGATAGAAACTATAAGTATAATACTATAGCATACTATAGGAACTATAATACATAATAATAAACATAATAAATTATGATGTGACATAACATAATTAATAATTTGATAACTATAATAACATAAAATGTAATATATTAATATAATAGTAAAATAAAACATAACAAGGGCAGCTATGATGGCTCCATAGAGCACCAAGCCTGCAGTCACAAAGACTCATTTTCTTGAATTCAAACCTGGCCTCAGACATTGACTAGCTGTGTGACAAGTCACTTAACCTTGCTTGCCTCAGTTTCTCATCTGTAAAATAAGCTAAAAAATGGAAAACTAGTCTGGTATCTGCCAAGAAAACCCCAAATGAGATCAAGGAGAACCAGACTTGACTGAAAACAACTGAATATATAATATCATGTAATATAATATACAAAACACACTTTCTCAGAATTGGGGGTATCACAAGTGAGTGAACTAAGTGTTCATTAAGCACTTACGACACCCCCTGCCCTCAGGAAGCCCACCCTCTAATAAGGAGAGACAGCACACTGAAGTGGTTTGATTTGCAAGTCAGATGGAAGGTCCCCGATTTGCAGACAAGCTCTGGGAAGCCTTGTGGGCCCTTCCCTTTTTCGTCTATAATCGAGTCAACAAATATTAATTAAGATCCTCAGATCACGGATTCAGAGGCAGGAGGGATTTCTGAGATTGTACAAAGTCCACTATGTTACAAGGAAGGCTCAGAGACATGCCGAGGGTCACCTAAGCTGAGATTCTGGCAGGGTCCCAGGCTTCAAGGTGCTTTAACTAGACCAGGTCTGCATTTCCAGTCCTTACCTGGGAGTTCTATAGCGTCTTGTGACCCCACAATCCTTGGACCGTGGAAGCAGCTTTCTCTAGGAGTTTCCAAATGTGCCTCCTCTTCCAGGAAGTCTTCCCTTGGACAGAATGACTAGGCTACCCCACTTGACCCTCAAACATCGTCCATACCTCTCTATGCATGTCCATACCATCTCTATCATGCATACCTCTCTATTTCTGATAGGGACGGGATCTCCGATTTTATTGGAAACCATACCCACTTAGGGAGAGCTCATCCTGTTTAGCACGTTCAGAGCCTTAGCGTGGCCTGCAGCACGGCAGAAGTGACTTACCTGGGCTCCCCCAGCCAGGATGGGGCTGAAGCCAGACCCTGGGCTCCTGGGACCAGCGCTCTGGAGCTAGGAGGGATCTCAGAAGCCATCTAGCCCACCACCTCATTTTACAGATGAGGAAACTGAGGCCCAGATCAACCCACAAGGTAACAGTTCTGAAGGGACCCCAGCTGGCCCAGCCCTCTCATTCTACAAACAAGACACTATTCTCCTTAGACAGTTCATTCCACTTTGGGATGCTTCTCTGACAATTTTTTTCCTGACATCAAGCCCAAATATATCTAAATTTGCTTTTTCTCTTAAGGTTATTTTGGTTTTTTTAGTCTGTTTTTTGTCTAGGTCTCCCATCTCATCCATACGCAAGTATAGGGGCTCCCTATGGGTCTGAGCCCACAGACTGGGGTGGGAAAGCTTCTTCCTGCTGTTTCTGACCTGGGCTGGCACCCCCGGCCCCAGGTCCCAGGGGCTCCCCATATCAATGAATTTAGCGCAGACCTGATCAGCCCAGCCCACACGAGCCCCACCAGCCTCAGTCTCTCCCGTGTGCAAGCTCCACACCGTGTTTTATCAGAAGTGTAAAATTTCAGAGCTGCAAAGGACCTCACAGGAGGTACTCCAATCCTGGTCATCTTACAGAAAAGGAAACAGTCCCAAGGAGGTAAAAATAACTTGCCCATGGTCAGACAGGTTGAAGATGATGGAGCCAGGAAGGATCTGAACTGAACCGAATTAAAAGCCTTTTATCTGTCCTGGGTGAACATGTTCATCCAGGTTAATATTTATTTAATTTTAATGATAACTATTTAATTCAATTTAATTTGACAAGCTTTTATTAATGTGCCAGAGACAAAAGATAAAAATGAAAATTCTCTCTCTCTTCTAGGAGTTTAAAATCTACTATAGAGAGTGTGGGGGACACAGGAGAGAAGGGTAAAAATCAATGTTCTATCAGAGAATCAGTAGGCTGTAGAAAAGCTGCCAAAGTTTATCATTTTAAAGGAACACATAAATAATCGAATTCTACTGAAGCAAACAGAAAATCAGCAGTGGTAGGAATGGGCTGGTGGAAATTCAGGTGTGAAAGTCTCCAAACTGCCAGAAAACAAGGAAAAGGCTAACAAGGGAGTTTCTGCAAAGGGGACTTCCATCATTGAACTGAAATGGGGGAGAAGGGGGAAAGACCCGAGCCAGGGCCATCACCCCAAGGAAGGAGACAGAAACACAATTCAAGTCAACCAACATTTATTAAGCTCCTCCATTTACAAGGCACTGAACCCAGTGCTGGGGATATAAAGGGGAGTCAGACACTGTGGCACCCAGAACACCACCAGGGGGACATGGTCAGTTCCTCCTGGCAGAAGTCCTTTTTTTGTTTTTTTGTGCCCCTCCACAAACAGAGGCCTGGTGGATATTTAACACCGAGGATTCAAGCACATACATCGATGATGCTTCGGAGACCATCAGCTCGAACCAAAGACCACCCAACATCCCGTGGATAATTTCTACACTTGGAAGCCTTTGGCTCTAACGTGAAAACACCAACAAGCAGGTTGCCTGGGAAGCATGAATGCCCAAGGGAGATGGGAGGGGATAGATGAGACGAGAGTCTGAAGAGCGTCAAGGAAACGTGGCTGAACAGCGCCCCCAAACTGGGCTGGGAGAGGGTCTCCCTCCACCGGCTTCTGGCCGGTAGCTCCAAATGCTTGCCCGTGTCCTCAGACATCCGGAAGGCTGCCTCTGAAGATGATTCCAGTAGCCAAATCCTTTGGCATCCTTGTATAAAGCCCACGGGCCTCTCCCGCCACATGACCACCAGGAAGGCCAGTAAGAGGGAGGGCTGGGAAGGAAGGGAAGGTTTTGGCAGGCAGAGATGAAGGCAGATGTTGGGTGGGGAGAAGTCAACATGAGCAGAGCACAGAAATGAGAGGGTGGAATGAGGGTGGAGGGCAGCAAGTGCTCCCAAGTTGATTGTCACACGAGAATTTGTTAGGGAGAGAAGTGATGATAGACACAGCAAGATGAAGTTGGCTTCAAATGCCAGGATAGAGAATGAGGACTTTAAATAAAGTCGAGGTCTCATGATCAGACCTGTGATCAGGAAGGATATCTGAGTAGCAGCGGATGAGAATGGACAGAAGACCAAGCCCTGTGGTCCAGCTCTGGCATCATAAGAGTGAAAGGAGGGGCAGGGGCTGGCCCTGAAGGGGGAGGGAGAAGGACTGGCCAGAAATGACCCCAAGGATCTGAGGGGGGTGACCCCAAAGACAAGAGGACAGCGCCATGAACAGAAACTGGCAAGTCAGGAAAGGAGGCGGGCCAGGGGAGGGGCAAAGGAGAGAGACGTTCCCATCGGTGGGTTCACGGGGCATGCTGGCTCGGTGGCACCAAGCATGCCATCCCACACGTGAGGGGGGCTCCAGACCCTACAGAACTTCTGGTGGTGATCTCAAGGTTGGTGGGGGGGGCCGCGAGGAAAATGACAGCCAAGCATGGGACCTTGGGAGACGCCCAGTTGGGGGGGAGGGAGAGAAAAGGGAGAGAAAAGGGGCCAACAAAAGAGCATAAGAATGACCAAGCAGGAGAACCAGAACATGGGCCATGAGAACAGAAGAGTTCCAGTGGGCGGAGGAGGAGCACAGCAGGGAAGAGCAGATGGAGTGGAGAGGTCTGGGAGGACCGGACAAAGGGTCCCTGGACCCAACGGCCTCCAGACAAAGGACCACAGGTCGAAGTCTTAAAACTCTGGGTACATGAAAGGGTCTCCTACCCACCCCACCTCCATTATGTGTGTGGGGGGTGGGGGAAATATCTGCTATTATCAGGGGGAGCTAAATTATCAGAAATGTCTGGAAAGTCAAACACATGTGCAGGAGGAGGGGGCCAGGCAGACTGAAAGACAAAAAGACACGAGCCTTTGATTCAGAGAAGGTTCTGGGTCCTTCCACGCCAACGGGAAGGCCAGTCTCTCCTCGGGCTTCCCTGTCAACCAAGACAGGCTGAGAATTCCAGGCTCCCCAGGATGAAGGCAGCTGAGTAAAGCCCTGGGAGTGGGGGGCCCCGACTTCACTGACCCTCCAAAGGCAAGGGGGCTTGGCTGGCACTCCTGGAAGGAACTGGTTATTTTGACTATCACTGTAAACAGTAAGTATGTTTGGCCTCCTGAAAGGGAAAAATGGGATTTTTTAAAAAAAGTAAAAACAGGCTTTTTTCCTCTAATTTTGTTAGAGGTCAAGGTTCAAAACCACGTGCTATTTCCTTGTTCGGTCAACCTCAGCACTGGTTGTAGGCAGGGTGGGGGTAGGGGATGTGGAGCCCAGGACAGTTTGAGCTGGGCTAAGGAAGACTGTTTACTTTCCATACGCCAAGACGGGAGTAGATGGTGACAGTGTCTCCCGACAGCAGCGTCCTGGGCTCCTAAGAAGGCAAAAAGGGAATGGATAATGTCTCCCTAAAGAGACAAGACACGTGGAGTGCGGCTTCTGCTTTCTTGTATGCCCCCGGTTCTCATCGATCTCATAGGTCATAGAAAATAGGGTCAGACATAGTAGGTACAAAATACTTGTTGACCAACTTATAAAACCACTGTCTGTTCTCTTGACGGCCTAAACTGGGGGGTGTGTAGCCTGCAGGAAAATACTTGGGGTGGGTAGAAGGACGGGATAGCCACCTCCAAGTATCTGAAGGGCCATTGCATGGCAGAGGGGCCCCCCCCACTCCCACCCTGGCGGGCAGACTTAGGAGCAGCAAGGAGTCTGTGAAGATGCAAATGCAGGCACAAACAAGTTCAGGAAAAACCTTCCTACTCATCCCAGCTGTCCCCAAGTGGAATGAATGCATTGGGCTGTCCTGGGAGGTAGGGAGCTCCCCCTCACAGGAGGTCTTCAGGCACAGGCTGGGTGGCCGGTCGGGCCTGCT
The DNA here is from genome assembly GCA_011680675.1 of Gymnobelideus leadbeateri. Lineage (NCBI taxonomy): Eukaryota > Metazoa > Chordata > Mammalia > Diprotodontia > Petauridae > Gymnobelideus > Gymnobelideus leadbeateri. Next base: position 377,912 of record WOXC01010045.1, read on the forward strand.
GAAGGGAGGATTCTTGGTCGGAGTGGCCACTGAGATCCCTTCCAACTCTGAAATGCTGGGACTCTGTTATTCTGTGATAAACTGAAAGCAGACAGACAAGACAGTAACAGTTAGATGCTTTTACCACAACTCATCCCACCGAGAAGGGTAGCAAAGGGCTGGACCACACGTCTCCTTCTCTCTTGTGACTCAGCTCTCTGCAGCCAGCTCTGGTCTGCCGCAGAGGGAGGGAGACGCTGCAGGCAGCATTTGGGAAGTGGATGCTACAGGGCTCATTTCCCCCATTAAGAAAAAGAAAACTGAAGATCAGAGAAAGTTACATGGCTTGGCCTTGTTCACACACCTAATTCGTGTCCAGGGCAGACCTGGAATACCGACAGCTCAGTTTTTTATTTAGACCCCTTCAAGGGCGCCATTCTTTTCACTGGCTCTCCAGCTGCCTTGAGGCAGACAGACAGGCATGAGCACATCGTCCAGTTCTAGGCTGCCCCTCCCTAGGTCACCTGGGGTAGATAAGGGGTGAGAAGAATTGGAGCTCCCTGGGGTGGGGGGCTGAGGCTCCACCCCTTTTTTTGTATCTTCAGGGCCCAGCACACAGTAGGCACTTAATAGCTGTGGGACTGTATCAACAGGTGCTTTGAGACTTAGCACGCAGACTGGAGGGAAGTTTCCAGGACCCTGGCAAAGGCCACTGGCCATTCCTGGGTCACTGGATGTGGTCACACACGTTCCCAAGGCATGTGCTGCCCATCCTCCACCTAAAAGGAGGCACTCAGTGTCCCCCAAGCAAAATCACCAAGACTTTCCCCATCATCCTCTTACAGCCCACATGTGGTACCATCTCAGACAATTCTGAAGAGCTTGGGAAGGAAGAACAACTCACATTTCCATCCATGTTGTCATGGTTAGCAAAGGACTTTCCTCACGACCTGTTCAAGTGCCCTCATGCCCATTTTAAAGATGAGGAAACCAAGGTCGGACAAGGGAATGACCTGCTCAAGCAAATATGTGAGGCGGGGTCCCATCTAGGTCAAATGCTCCACCTGCTGTGCCCTGCGACCTGGCTTAGAGGTCAGGGCATGATATGGGACCACAGGATCTAGGGCTGGGAGAGACCTGATCCAAGGTCCCAGGAGGTTAACCAGTAAGCATCAGAAAGGGAGGACCTGAACCCAGACCCTCTGGCTCTATCATATCAGATTCTCTCCAACACAAATAAGCTTGAAGAAGAGGGAAATTAGGCCAGCACCAGCTAGGAAGGCACCAGGAAATGCACACTCGTCCCCAGCCCTCAGCACAGCACCCCACACACAGCAGGAGCTTAATAAACATTCAGTGACTAAGGAAACTGAAGATGGCTGGTCAAGAGATGGGAACAAGGGGCCCAGCAAGATTCTAGGAAAGCCATGATAGTGACCAAAGGGAGAGGCCAAGGACAGGCTAAGGAGGAGCTGGCCGCCCAAGCAAAGGCCTTCCTGAGTGGGAGGGAGAGAAGGCGTGATGGACACATTTCTGGCTGCCAGCCATCGAGTCAGAAGATCCCCCCATGCAAACACAGGGGATGGGGCCTGACTCAGACCAAAATGGAACTGGAAACATTAAAAAAAAAAAAAAAAACACAGGTCAGGACATAATGGATAACATTACTATGTGGTTTTCTAAGTCAATGTGCTGCCCACAGGAATACACATGCAGGCTGTGTGGCTCATTTTTACTTGACTTTGACCCCATTGGTTTTGGGGGTGAAGTGCTGAACTTGGAATCAGGAAGACCTGTGTTCAAATCCTGCCTCTGACACTCACTACCTGTGTGAACTTGGAAAAGCACTTCCATCTCTTCATCTGTCAAATGGGAGGGTAGGACCTTCCAGGGCCTCCGAAACCCTCCCACTCTATATTTTGGACCCCATGACCCAAAAGGAGGATAAAACCCTGGAAGGTCCCATTGCACCCTGAGTCAGGACCAGAGCCTAACCAACCGACCCTGGGGCTCATCCCGAAAATACACCCCAGGGTCAGCTCTGTCAATCACAATGGGTAATCAATACAAGAAGCAATTGACACAAGAGGGGAGGGGAAATGAGCAACTATGACGGCATTTATTTTAAAATGGTGCTGAGCAAGGGAAGCGTGAGTCCAGTCTGGGCAGCCTCTAAATTCTGCTGCCCTGGGCCAAAGTACCACCTGCCCCCTTCTAGTGATGCCCCCACAGGGGCCATGGCTTCAGAGGGAGGGGTGCCTAAGGAAACAGAGAGGTGAATCATGTAGATGTGACCCCTTCCCTCCCTCTCCTCTCTCTCTCTCTCTCTCTCACACACACACACACACACACACACACACACACACACACATACACACATACACACACACATACACACACACACACACACACGCACGTACTCGCACACACACATACATGGCACATTTCCAGACAGCACCTAAGTCAGGTCACCAAGCATTCACCAAAGGGCTTCCTATGTAAGGCATGGCCTGGGCCTGCCCTCCAAAGCTCACCAGCTGCCAGGGAGCAAGGCGCAGGCCCTGGGCTATGGGACGAGGAGGGGGTCTGCCGTCTTACCTGAAGGCCCCGTCCTGTGGCTATATTGGCCCACCTGGTGTATGCTCTGCTGTAACAGGCTCAGGCACTCTCCGAGGCAGCTGAGGGTGGCGGCCGAGGTAGCTTTCAGCAGCAGCAGGTCCTGGTCCAAGGCCGTGAGAGGGCCCGAGCCCGGCAAGGCCTCAATGGCGCGTACGAGGGTCTTCTGCTGCCCCTCTACTTGGCTCATCATCTGTGAAGAGGTCAGAAACCATGGATGAGGTCAGAGCCAGCCCAGGAAGCATGGCGGCCGTAGCAATGGTGGGCTCCTCTGCTCCAGCCATGGGCCAAGAAACACGGCCCTGAAAAGGAGCCACAGAGAGGTTCAGCCCTCAAAGAGCCTGCCCAGGCCCCAGTCACACGATCCAAGGAAGACACTGTCAAAACCCAACCACCATGATGGCTTTACCTGAGATTCCTGAGGGACTCCGAGTCACAGAAAGGTCTTGCAGGGGGAGGGAGGGACCCAAGCTCCAGGACACACCCACCCCAGGACACTGCAGGGAGATAGTCTACCTGACATATTCTTACAAGTCAAGCACTTATTAGGCACCTACTGCATTTGCTTGCTCAATAGGCTCAATCCGAGTGGCCAGGTAGCCCTCCATCTCACTGCAAGGAACAGAACTGGAGGGCTCTCCCAATCCAACACCCACAAAGTGGGGGTCAGAGCAGTCAGCAGGGGTCTTGGGCTAACAAGGGGAGAGGGAGCAAGAAGGGGGATGCCCAAGACCCATGCTAGCAGAACTTTGTTCTGGGACAGCCCTGAAGGGAGAAGCAGGGAGGGCTCCTCAGTGGTGATGGGTGCCCCTGCAAGATGTGATCAGGAAGGGGGTGGTCTGGGACCCCCAGGGCCAAGGGAAAAGAAACAATCCAAGTTACATAGGAAGAGCCGGGGAGTCCAGGCCCAGTCAAGCTGTGGGAGACATCTGTTTCATGGCCACAGAGAGAGTGATGAAGCAGCAGCTTTGGCGGAGTCTATTAAAAGCAACTCAATTCAACCAAAGAGGACAGTGCACCTACTGGTGCCAAGCACTGTGCCAGGGGAGGAGGGCACAAAGACAAAACTGTACAAGTCCCTGCCCTCGAGGACGTGGCATCCTCCGGGGGCTACGGGCATAAATAGATGAGATGAGACAATCTGGAGAAGAAGGGAAGGGAAGGGGGAGGGGAGAGTTAGAATGAGAGGGAACATTAATAATGGGGGGCATGCATAAGGGACAGCCCCTGAAGCTAAGTCCTGAAGTAAAATGCTTCTAAGAGAGGGAGGTGAGATGCACTAGGCCAGGTCTGGGTGAAGAGGCCAGGGCAGCACCAGGAGGATGGACGGCCACAGTTTAAGGGAAAGGCAAGGTCTGAAGAATGGTTTCTTAAGGAAAGGGCAAAGCAGAAAAGGAGTCAGGGCAGGAGGAGGGAATGGAAGATGAGAGACTATTGAGGAAGGCCGCAGGAGGCTGGAGGGGACGGGATTGAGGACATAAGCCCGGAGGTCCAGCCTTGACTAGAAAGGGAAGGGCGATTCCATTAGAGTCCAGAGCAAAGGAACAGAGAATGAGGGAGGATTCGAGGTGCTGTGGCTTTGGGGAGAAGAGGGAATTCATGATGGATGGCCTCAATTTTCTCACTCTAGGAAATTGAACTCCCTCTGCTAAGGAGAGGGGGAGGATGGCCCATTGGTCTAGCACCATCCAGCAGGGAGCACAGCAGAATCAATCAGAGGAATAAAAGCCTCCCGTGATGGCAGGCCCTGTCTGAGATTAAATACCCGTTCCAGATGATGAAAATAATTAGCAACAGCTGCATTTAAGAAGCACATTCAAGTCTGAAGTTGTATGAATATCGCCTCCTCGGATCCTCACAATCCCTGGGAAGAAGGGGCTGCTGCTAACCCATCTGACTTCCTGGGGATGGGACCAGAAAGGGCTGGAAGGATACTGGACCCACCAAGGCTCGAGAGGCAAGAACAGCCCCCAATGGAAGAGGACATTCTGTCCTGTCTTGTCCTGTCCTCAGGAGGTGCCTGAGCCATGTATCTGACTTCAGGACCCAGAGACAGGCCAGGCCAGGGGAAATGGGGCCTCTGAATCCAGAGGCCTTGGAACTCTGTCACCACAGGTAAATGTCTTAACCTCAGTGTCTTCAGTGACCTCATCTATAAAATGAGGAACTTGGTACGGGGCCTTCCAGGTCTAGCTTGATGATCACTGGTGCCCCCCGAGGCCTCAGATGACATCTAAGTCCAAACTCTCACTCGACAGTTTAAAAAAGTGATCATGAAGGGACTTGACCAAGGTTACAGACAAGTGGGACCAACAAGCCTTTATTAAACACCTACTGTGTGCCAGGCAATACTGGGTACTGGACTAATAAGCACAAATAGAAGTAAAAACATGGCCCCAGCCCCAAGGAGCCCAGAGTCTAATAGGGGAGACAATCAGCAGACAGATAGGATGACCTGGAGCAAATCACAGAGGGAAGCTGGGAAGCCAAGGGACAGAGATGGAGGAGGGAGAAATCCCTGGCATAAGGGACAGCCTGGAAAGAGGCAGAGATGAGAGAAGGGGACGTCTGTAAACAAGAGAACTAAGATCCAGCCCCCGACCCTGGGCCTCTGACTCCTTCCAGCTAACTCGTGGCCCCTCTGAAGGGGCCTCAGAGGCTCCCCACTTCTCTCAGTACCTCATCAAGAACCTTCCCACCATGCCCAACAAGGGGTTTTCAGTCTTCCAAAGGGCTGGGGTGGGGAGAAGGGGGAGGAAGGAACATCCCACCCCCAAAGCAGCCCAGGAAAGCTCTGCCCAACATCTGCCTCCCACTGCCCTACTTTCCACCATGACAGCCTCGAGAGACTCCAAGAGAGGTGCGTAGGCCACCTCCCCAAGACCCCTTTTCTTTCCCCAGAGTAGGCCTGCGACCTCACCATTCTCAGACTGAAAGGCTAGAAACCCAACTTGGACATCACACACACACACACACACACACACACACACACACACACACACACACACACACACACACCAGGGGACATCCAAGGGTGTGCCCCAGACATCTGGGCTGGAAGCTTGTTTTCAGGTCAACTTGAAAGCTCAAAACACACTGACTCCCTCATTTAAGCACAAATATATTTCTAAAAAACTCACTTTTGACAGCACTGATGGAAAACAAAAGCAAAACAGGCCACAAGGGCCTCTCTTTCCCTCAAATTAACTCCACTGCGATTCTCCCATCTCTGCTTCCTCACCCCAAGACACTCGCCTGGTAAAATATTTACATGCTGCTGAATGTTTTCTTGTTTAAATCATGGTGGTTTGGAAAGACACGGCATCCTTCTTTGCATAACACTGATCAGGGAAGAGGAAAAAAGGCCATTTCTGTATTTTTGATTTTTTTACTAGATGGACAACACCTGCTCCCTACATTCAGTAGAATGTAAACTCCTGGAAGGAAGGGCTTTGGTATCACAGCAGCATTTAGAACAGACAGTGACACAGACAGTGACACACACACACACACACACACACACACACACACACACACACACACACACACACACACGGTGCTTAATAAAAGCTCAGGGGTTAATAATAATGCTTTGTTGAGTTGTTTCAGGCATGTCCAATTCTTGAAGACCCCATATTGGGGGAGTTTAATAATGATGATAAACAAGTGCCTTAAACCCTAACCACTGACCTTTCCATATTGAGACTGGCAATCCCAACCCATTATATCTTGAATCTCAAATGTTTGCACAAAGGGCTTTTAGGTTATTTTTTCTGTTTTGCTGATGGTTTCATCCTTTACAAGCTGAAGGAAGCAACTCAGAGAATTGCCTTTCTGACCAAGAAGGAAGAGAGATGAGCCTTGTCCGGCTTGACCCTAGGGAGGCAGAATAAAGGCGAACAGATAGAAATTACAGGGATGCAGAGCCCAGCTCAAGCAGAGGGAAAGCTTTTTAATAGTGACTGCTGTCTAAATACAGAAGACACAGCTGGAGGAAGGAGTGAGCATCCTGTCTCCGGAGGTCTGCAAGTGGAACCTGAAGACCAGTGGTCAGAGATGGTATAGACAGGACAGGGCACAGGACCATACACCCAGAGCTGAAGGGATCTGGGAAGTCACGTCAATCATGATAAGGAAACAGAGACCCAGCAGAGTTAAGTGACCTTGTGGCCAAGGTTGGTGGCAGAGACAGGGAGCCAAACTTCCTCACTTTAGGAACCAGTCGCTGAAAGGCTTTTAAGGGGTGTAACATGTGTCTCCGTGTGAGAGCAAGGCCCCTATCAAGCCATGTCAGGGGTCACCTCTTCTCACTTAACCTCGGCTGATGAGGCATCTCCCTCTGAGAGCGAGAATCCAGAATTATCACACAGGAGATGCTGGCGAGGGGTAGAGACGACTGCGATTTTTAAATACCACGAGCCAGTCCTGAATGTTAATACACTCACTAACCCCAGGGGCAGGACACAGAGGACAACTAAATTCATTTAGAAAGAACACCAGTCTGACTCATTTCTCTATTGGCGATGATGGATCTGTCCTCCTCCATCCACCACAGTGAAAACAGCCTGAATGTGCCCGGTGCTCAGACCCCGTGACGGTCTTTGGGGGAGAAGGAGGGGAAGAGACAGATGCTCTCACTAGGGGTCCTGGTCAGCAAAGGGTGGGTGTGCAATGGCCAGTCCTCCACAGAACCGAGGCCCGAATCAGCCTGAACCAAGGAAGCATTAGCAGTTTTTCCAAATCTGCTGCAGATTCCCAAAAACCAGAGTTGTTCCAAGGATACTCATTTACTGGAACCATGCCCACCACCCTAAGAAACAATCTGGAAGAATCACACAAGAAAAGTTCATGCATCCTCATACCTGTGAGCCAGAGAGCTTCCCCCCAGTGACAAATGACTTTATACAGGTGTGCAACATATCTTAACAAAACTCCTGGGAGGGAAGTACTGCTGTTATTAATACACTTTATTTTTTTTTAACAGATAAGGAAACTGAGGCTAAGGATGGTCTGCCCAAGAACACACATCCAGCAAGTAAGCCTTCTCATTACCTAACTCACATGGAGGAAATGTTAATAATGTCAAATAAAATTTTACAAACACTAAACATACAAGCTTCTGTTACTAATTATTATTAAAGTTTCTGTGGTTTGTGATGGTAGTCACTACTCAACAGCCTCCTACAAAGGGAAATTCCAGTAGATTCCTAGAGAGTAACTAATTTTACAGGACTCAAAGCTTTTAAAATAAACCATCTCTAATCAACATGTAAATGCAATGAGATTCACTTAAAATGTCCTCAAACCCCAGTGTTCTCTTCTCACTCAGCCTTTCTAGTGAACAAAGTGGGAAGGAGACAAGCCCCCCAGAGTATATGGGAGAACGAGAACATTGGAGTGTTTGCCAATGATGCTCTGACAACAGGAACAAGTCCATCAAACATCTCCTTCCTTCATCTAAAGGAGAAATCATAATAGAGGATCTGCTGCCAGTAATTACTATGTGTGGCACTCCTGCTGGGTACTTTTTATTGTCACAGATATTTCAGAGAACAGCCCAGAAAGTACTTGGGGTGAAGCCACAGCGCCCAAACACGGGTGATCCCTAAAATAGGCAGTGTCTTTCACACATCGTGGACACTGGGGCAGCCGGGCCCCGTGGTCAGGAGAGGACAGTGGCGTGACCTTCAGGTGGTACTGAAGGATTTGCTTTATTTATACATCCACACGGACACGTGGTCGCCCTTATAACCAAAAATAAACATGGGTAAGACGGCTGGTTAGAGTCAGGGGTGACACCAGTCATGTACTGAAGCCAGCTTGAACTGACTCATGGGAGCTGTCTGTCAAATTTTCAGTGTGAGCATCTACAGTTCTTTGGAGGACTCAGCAGGTCCTCAGGCCCCACCTGCCCCAGATGCCCAGGTCTGGGAGAAGACATTGTCCTTGCCCAAACAAGTCTGCCATGCTGAGAGAAGAAAGAAACAAGGAAATTCTTTTTCAGTTTTCACAGTCCAGAGGAAAGAACACAGTCAAAGTCCAGCTCCATCACAGGGTTGGATGAAATGGCCTTGGAGCCTCGTTCCAGTTCTGAAATGAAGATGAGGTGTGGGGACAGTTATGTGACTGTTAACTTGGGGTGACATTTTTCATCCTAGGTAGAAGCCCTCACAGGGACATTAATCACCTCCCTCTTAAGTCAGCTAACAGAGTGCTAGACTTGTAGTCAGGAAGATCCAAGTTCAAAACCTGCCCTAAAATCATTCTTAAAAAACCACGCATTTCATGGCACACTGGGTTAGACTTTCATCCTTGACCCCAGACTGAGGCAGCCACATTAAGCTAGCGCAGGCCTTTATAGGAGAACCCAATCTTCTCCTGAGCGAATGTCTAAAATCCAATTATCACCTTCCAGAGTTCTCTGAATCCTGACAAATCCCAATCTTGCCGCTAAGACTTTTAGAGTGTGTGTGTCTCCATTACCAGCTCTTCCATATACTTCTCATGTCTCCCAACTGCAAAATAAACAGATGCTCTAATTCATTCCTTCACTACAACATGAATACAGAGCTCACTCTGGTGATAAATTTCATTTCTTTTTTCATGTATATTTAGCAGAGAGTTTGGGGGGATAAATTCACAGTGCAATCCAAGTATGAATAAATAAAACAATTCAAAGGGTTATCAGTGTAAATAATCCAAGCCCTCTCCGCAGGGTCTCACATTAATCCACGGTGCACAGAAGCAAGAGAAGAGGCCACTCGAGGATTTTGGGTTTAGTTCCCAGACACAAGTCGGTTTTGAAGTGTCCAGTCACATTTCACCCTCTGCTAACGTCCTCCTCACGGAGCTGTTTGACGAGTCTGAGCCCCAGGTTCTTCAAAGACGGGACCCCTGGGTTTTTTCAGGGTCGCTCAGACTGTATGTAAAGCTGGAGACTGGTGATGTCATGTGGGTGAGAGAGTGTGTGTGTGTGTGTGTGTGTGTGTGTGTGTGTGTGTGTGTGTGTGTGTGTGTGTAAATGTGAGTATGGGCGTGGGTGGCTGCCATCTGAATTAGCAGAAGTCACCCCCAAACTGGCTTCTCGGTGATCCGTATTTTGGCCACAGCCGCTCTCAAAGACCATGTCCTATGCCACAGAGGGGCTGCAACCTGCATAGACAGAAAGATCACCTGTCCCACAAGCAGGTAAGGGAAGACTCTAGTGTAAGAGCAGTCACTACACTGACAATTTTTGCCATTCACTCTTGCTTCTCCCTCATGGCAAGAACAAAGACTAAAATGGAGCTGGCCTTTGTCCTCTCTCCTTGGAAGGAAGGAGATGAAGGGCAGAGCCAAGGTAGTGGAGAGAAGGCAGGAAGGTGCCTGAACTCTCTCCAGTTTCCCTTGGAAACTACATTAAATCAAGCCTCTAAAAGAATTCGGGAGCAACAGAATCCACAGAAAGACAGTGAAACGATTTTCTAGCCCAAGATAACTTAGAAAGACTTGAGGAAAGGTCCACCTCACTTGGGTAAAGGAGACGGTGTCCAGGCAAGCCACAGCACAGATCAGCATCTGAGGCCCTGTGATTCTGGCTCAGCAGGCCAGCCGTGAGGCCTCCAGCCCCAGTGCAGCAGCCAAACAGCCAGACCTGGAACCCAGGGCCCAACAGGATTGTGACTAGGCTGGGCCACCCAGTACAGTGAGCAAGCTGCCAGCCCCAGAGGCACCAGAGCAGAAAGCCAGAGACCAGACCCCTGGCCTCCAGTGCAAGAAGTTTGGGACAGTGCCCACTGTGCCCAAGAAGCAAAGCTCAACTTTTAAAAATTAGCAAAAGACAAAAAAGGAGCCCTGATCACAGAAAGCTACTAGGGCCGCAGGGAAGAGCAAAAGAAAAACTCAGAAGAGGATAATGTCAAAAGGCCTATGTAAAGCCTCAAAGGGGAGGATGAACTGGTCTCAGGCGCCAAACTCTTCTTGGAAGAGCTCAAAAAGAATTTTTAAAAATCAAGTAAGACAACAAAGCCAATGTAACCAAGATCAAGAGGGAGGTGGGAAATTGGGAAAGAATTTTTACAACCTGTGTCTCTGATAAAGGACTCATTTCTAAAATTTATAGAGAATTGAGCCAAATCTATATGAATACAAATCATTCCCCAATTGAGAAATGGTCAAAGGATATGAATAGGAAGTTTTCAGAGAAAGAAATTAAAGATATCTATAAGCATATGAAGAAATGCTCTAAATCACTATTAATTAGAGAAATGCAAATCAAAACAACTCTGAGATACCACATCTCTCAGTCAGATTGGCTAAGATGACAAAACAAGAAAGTGACAAATGCTGGAGAGGATGTGGGCAAATTGGAACGCTAATACATTGCTGGTGGAGTTGTGAACTTATTCAACCATTCTGGAGAGCAATCTGGAATTATGCCCAAAGGATTATAAATAATTCCATACCCTTTGACCCAGCCATACCACTCCTAGGGTTATATCCCAAAGAGATCATAGTAGTGGGAGGAAGAACCATATGTACAAAAATATTTTTAGCAGCCCTTTTTGCGGTTGCAAAGAATTGGAAACTAAGGGGTGCCCATCAATCGGGGAATGGCTAAACAAGTTATGGTATATGAATGTAATGGAATATTATTGTGCTATAAGAAATGAAGAGGTGACGGACTTCATAATTACTGGAGAGACTTATACAAACTGATGCTGAGCGAGAAGAGTAGAATCAGAAGAAATCTGTATACAATCACAGACATACCATATCTGTGATGACCAACTATGACAGACTGGACTCTTTTCAGCAATGCAGTGATATAAGTTAATCCCGAATGACTCAAGAAAGTGAGAAATGCGCCATCCAGAGATACAACTAGAAAGAATGACCCTGAATCCTGATGGAAGCAAACTAAATGATCTTGTTCTTCTCATTTGGTTTTACTTCTTCCTTACCATCTTTCATCCCACCTAGTACAATATGCCTTTGTAATTGGAATAATGTTTAATATGAATGCATTTGCAGACCCTATACTGTACTATATGATGTCATGAGGGGAGGGGGGAGGGAAGTAAAGGAAATTTGAAAATCAAGGAACTATGGAATTGAATCTTGTTAACTGAAACTAAACTAATAAATTTATTAAAAAAAAAATCAAGTAAGACAGGTAGAAGAAAAATTGGGTTAGAAATGAGGGTTATACAGGAGAATTATGAAAAAATGAGTCAACAGCTTGGGAAAGAAAGCATAAAAATTGACTAAAGAAAGCAACTCCTTAAAAAATAGGACTGACAAAATAGAAAAAAAAAATTCACTGAAGAAAACACCTTCAAAAGTAGAAATGGTCAAATGGGAAAGGATGTACAGAAGTTAACTGCAGAAAACAATTCCTTGAAAACTGGTAATGGCTTACTAGCCGTGTGACCTTGGGCAAGTCTCTTAACCCCCATTCCCCCCCCAAAAAAAGTAAAAAACTAGGAATGGTTGAGTGAAAGCTAATGACTCTATGATACATTAAGAATCAGTGAAAAGAAAAATCAAAAGAATGGAAAAATTAGAATAAATGTAGAACACCTCATTGGAAAAACAACTGACTTGGAAAGTAGACCCAGGAGAAATAATCTAAGAATTATTGGACTACTTGAAAGCCATGATCAAAAAAAAAAGGAGTCAACAGTATCTTTCTAGAAATCAAGGAAAACTGCCCTGATATCCGAAAACCAGACAGTAAATTAGTTATTGAAAGAATCCACCAATCACTTGAAAGAGATTTCAAGGAATATTGTAGCTGAATTCTATAACTATCAAGTCAAGGAGAAAACACTGCAAGCAGCTAAAAAGAAACAGTACAAATATCAGACACAAACAGTCAGGATTACACAGAACTTAGCAGCTTCTACATTAAAGGATCAAAGGGGTTGGAATATGCTATTCTGGAAGGCAAAACAGTTTGGACTACAACCAAGAATCGACTACCCAGCAAAGTTAAGCATAATCTTTCTGGGGGTAAGACAGACATTGAATGAAATAGGGGACTTTCAAACTTTACTGATGAAAAGACCAGAGCTGAACCAAAAATCTGATCTACAGATACAAGACTCAAGGGAAGCATAAAAAGGTAAACAGAAAAGAAAAAAATATGGTATTCAATAAAGTTAAACTGTTTCTATCCCTACACAGGAAGATGTTACTTGTAACTCTTAAGAGCTATGTCTCTATTAGGGCAGGTAGAAAGAGTATACTTAAAGGTTGACTTTAATGTGATTAAAAAAAATTAAGAGGTGAAAAAAAGGATTTTACTGGGAAAAGAGAAAAGAGAGAGGCAGAATGAGGTAAATTATATCACATGAAGAGGCATGAAAGACCTCTTACAGTAGAAGGAAAGAAGGAAGGGGGTGAACACTGTTTGAACCTTATGCTCATCAGATTTGGCTCCAAGAGGCAGTAACATCACATTCAGTAGGATAGAGAAATCCATCTTACTCCAAAGGGACATAGGAGGGGAAAGACAAGGGTGTGTAAGTGAGTGGTGAGTGAGTGGTGTGGGTGTGAAGGTGGGGAGGGCAGATCAGGGGAGGTGGTAAACTTAACACTGGTGAGGAGGGACAGGGGGAAATAGGATGGAGGGAAATACAGTTAGTAATCATAACTGTGAGTGTGAACAGGATGAACTCTCCCAAAAACAAAAGCAAACAGCAGAGTGGATTAAAAACCAGAATCCTACAATATGTTGTTTCCAAGAGACACACGAAGCAGAGACATATACACAGTAAAGGTAAAAGGCTGGAGCAGAATCTAATATGCTTTAGCTTAAGTTAAAAAAAAAAAAAAACCAGGGGTTGCAATCCTGACCTCAGACAAAACAAAAGCAAAAATAGATCTAATTAAAAGAGAGGAGGAAACCACATGTTGCTAAAAGGTATCACAGACAATGATGTGATAACAATACTGAACATATATGCATCAAGTGGTGTAGCATCCAAAGTCGTTTGTTTTTTTGCTTTTTGGAGGGCAATTGGGGTTGAGTGACTTGCCCAAGGTCACATGGCTAGTTTACGTGTTAAGTGACTGAGGCTGGATTTGAACTCAGGTCCTCCTGACTCCAGGGCCGGTGCTCTATTCACTGCACCCCCTAGCCACCCCCCAAAGTCTTAAAGGAGAAGTTGCTCTGACCAGGTGGGATTTATGCCAGGAGTGCAGGGCTTGTTTGATATTAGGAAAACTCAGCATGATTGACCATATTTTTTTGTTGATAAGAAAACCAACAAAAATCGTTTGATTGTATCAAGAGATGCAAAAAAGTTTTTGATAAAATATAGCATTTATTCTTATTAAAAACACTAGAGAGCATAGGAATAAATGGAGTCTTCCATAAAATAATAAGCAGTATCTATCTAAACCCATCAGCAAGCAAAATATGTAATGAAGATAAGTTAGAGGCATTCCCAATAAGATCAGGAGCGAAACAAGGAGGCCCATTATCTCCACTATTATTCAATATCATACTAGAAATATCAGTGTTAGCAATAAGAGAAGAAAAAGAAATTGGAGGGATTAGAACAGGCAATAAGGAAACCAAGCTATCACTTTGCAGACGACATGACATACTTGGAGAATCCTAGAAAATCAACTAAAACCTTCTTGAAATAACTAACTTTGGCAAAGATGCAGGATATAAAATAAATCCACACAAGTCATCAGCATTTCTGTATGTTACCAACAAAGCTCAACAAGAAGAGATAGAAAGAGAAATTCCATTTAAAATAACAGTAGACAATATAAAATATTTGGGAGTCTACTTGCCAAGACAAACCCAGGAAATAGATGAACACAATTACAAAACATGTTTCACACAAATAGAGACAGCTTAAATACTTGGGAAAATATCAGTTGCTCATGGGTAAGGCCTAGTTAATATAATAAAAATGACAAACCTACCTAAATTGATTTATTTATTCAGTGCCATACCAATAAAAATACCAAAATTTATTTTATACAGTTAGAAAAAATAGTAACAAAATTCATCTGGAAGAATAAAAAGTCAAGAATATCAAGGGAATTAATGGGAAAAAATGTAATGGAAGGAGACCTAGCCATGCTGAATCTAAAACTATATTATAAAGCAGCAATCATGAAAACTATTTGGTACTGGAAAAGAAATAGAGTAGTAAGTTAGTGGAATAGATTAGGTATACGAGACAGTAGTAAATGATTATAGTTAATTGAAAAACCCAGACTACAGCTTCTGGGACAAGAACTCACTATTTGACAAAAACTGCTGGGAAAACTGGAAAATAGTATGACAGAAACTAGGCAAAGACCAACATCTCACACAACATATACCAAGATTAGGTCAAAATAGGCACCTGATTTAGACATAAAGGTTGATACCATTAGCAAATTAGGAGAGCAAGGAATAGTTTACTTATCAGAACTATGGAGAAGGGAAGAATTTATGACCAAACAAGAGATAGAGAATATTATGAAATGCAAAATGGATAATTTTGATTAAACTAAAATTTTTTTTCACAAACAAAGCCAATGTAACCAAGATTTAATGGAAAACAGAAAGGTGGGAAACAATTTTTACAGTGTTTCTGATAGAGGCCTCATTTCTCAAATATATAGAACAGTGAGTCAAACTTTTAAGAATACAAGTCATTTCCCAATTGATAAATGGTCAAAGGATATGAACAGGCAGTTTTAAGAAATTAAATTGGGGCGGCTAGGTGGCGCAGTGAGTAAGAGCGCCGGCCTCGGAGTTGGGATGACCCGAGATCAGATCCGGCCTCAGAAAATGAGCACCCACGCATAAATAATGACTAGCGTGTAACCTTGAGCAAGTTACTTAACCCCAATTGCTTAAAAAAAAAAAAAAAAGAAAGAAAAGAAATTAAATTAAATTAAGAAATTAAAGCTATCTATAGTAATATGAAAAAATGCTCTAAATCACTATTGATCAGAGAGATTCAAATTAAAACAACTCTGAGGTACCACCTCACACTTATCAGATTGGCTAATATGACAGAAAAGGAAAATGACAAATGTTGAAAAAGATGTGGGAAAATTGGGCAACTAATGCATTGTTGGTGGAGTTGTGAAGTGCCGAACCATTCTGGAGAGCAATTTGGAACTATGCCCAAAGGGCTATAAAACTGTGCACACCCTTTGATCCACCAATACCACTATTATGTCTATATTCCAAAGAGATCATAAAAAAGGGAAAAGGACTCACATGTACAAAAATATTTATGGCAGTTCTTTTGGTGGTGGCAAAGAATTGGAAATTGAGGGGATGCCCATCAATCAGGGAATGGCTGAACAAGTTGTGGTATATGAATGTAATGGAATACTATGTTCCTTAAGAAATGATGAGCAGGCAGACCTCAGAAAAACCTGGAAAGACTTATATGAACTGATGCTGAGTGAAGTGAGCAGGACCAGGAGAACATCGTACACAGTAACAGCCACACTGAGTGACTGACTTTGATAGACTCAGCTCTTCTCAGCAATGTAAGGATCTAAGATAATTCCAAAAGACGCATGATGGAAAATGCTACCCACATTCAGAGAAAGAACTATGGAGTCTGAATGCAGGTAGAAGTATACCGTTTTCACTTTTTTGGGTTGGGGTTTTTTTTCTTTGGTGGCTTTTCCCTTTTGTTCTGTTTCTTTCACATGACTAATGTGGAAAAGTGTTCACAAAATTGCACATATATAACCTATATCAGATTGCTTGCTATCTTGGGGAGGGGGGATTGGAGGAAGTGAGGGAGAAAAAATTTGAAACTCAAAATCTCATTCAAAAAATTAATGCTGAAAATGTAATTGGAATAAACAAAATACTATTTTTAAAAAAAGGAGGGAGATGTTAGTATTGGCTTTTTTTTTTTTGGAGGGCAGGGCAATTGGGGTTAAGTGACTTGCCCAAGGTCACACAGCTAGTAAGTGTTAAGTGTCTGAGGCCAGATTTGAACTCAGGTCCTCCTGACTCCAGGGCCTGTGCTCTATTCACTTGCACCACCTAGCTGCCCCAACAGCACTGACTCCTAAAAAGAACCATTAAATATTTATTAGAACCAGCTATGTCCGCAGTCCCTGACCTGGCACTGAAGGGACTGCTTAGAAGAAATCCCTGAACAACCCTCAAAAGGTCTCAGGATGGATTCCAGGGGGTCCCCAAATCTGGATGGCAGAAAAACAACTACATCTTTATTTCCCCTAACCTCTAACTAAAACTTAGTATTTCCTTCAATTAAAACTTTTTTAAATGCCACATCCTAAGAAGGGTCCCTAGGGATGATATGAAAAGGTTAAGAGTCCTAGCTCTGGAAGGCTCCTGCTGCCTCTAGGACAACAGGGAAAGGGCCAGTGAGGGCTGGAGTAACCTGGAGAGGCCTCATGGAGATGGGGGGAGACCACTGGGACTGAAAGGAAGCAAGGTTTAAGAGACCAAAGGGGTGGGGGAGGGCACTTGGCTTGTAATAATCCCTTAGTGGGTGCATTTTCATTCACTGTTTTATTTACATCCCCTAGAAGACTGTCCTTTAATGGATTCCTACCTTCCTCTCCCCTGCATCCCAAACCTCTGTCCCAGCCAACATCCCCAACATCTGCAGCTGGTCCCACAGACCCCTGTCCTTGGACCTCAGCCTTGGCCCTGAGCGAGCAGCCCCCACCTCCCACAGGCACGTTTTGCTGAGTAACCAGGGAAGCATGATTTGCTCCCACTTGAAGCTTTAAATCTCTTCTTCTGTTCAGTCATAAACAAGCAGGTACATTGTCCTCGGGCAATAATTTAGACACTGTGACAGAGGCCTCTTTCCTTTAGGTCCATCTCAGAGTTCTTTCCTTTGGGTCCATCTCAAAATTCATATACTTTGAATAAAAATCAAATTTTAACTTTTTGTGGGTGTGGTTTGTTTTGTTGTGGGGTGGGATGGGATGGGTCTAGAACTCTGACCAAAAAGCTGATATGGCCAGCTCCCGCAGTGGAAACGCCTCCCACAGATGCAGGCCAGTGGCTCCTCAGGGAAAGTGACTGACCCAGGGCTTCAAAGCCAGAATGAGTCAGAGGCAGGCCATGAATCCAGAGCCACCCTAGGGCACCTGCTCCCCAAAACGTCCTTGCTCATTCATCTTCTATAAGGTATCTCTCCCTGTTAGAATGTAAGCTTCTCAAGGGCAGGGATAATCGCTTCCCTTTCATCTCTGCGTCCTAGACACTTAGTAATGCCTGGTACACAGTAGGTGTTTAATAGCTGCTTGTTGACTGACTCCAAGATCCAAATCTATGAATATATTTTTGGTGAAGGAACAGAAGGTTTTTTTACCCCAATATGGAAAATTTGTAACTTATAATAAACTAGTTGGTTAAGTCAGGCATGTGACCACCCTCCCTTGTGTTCACCAGGTTTTTAAAAAGCAGCCTCACAGGAAAAAAAAAAACAAGCCTGAGTGCTGTGAATAAGAGCCTTATGCTTTTATAGCTGGAAGAGACCCAAAATACATTCCTGTAATACTGGGGGTGAAGATGTTCCCAGCAGCTTTAAATAGCTTAACAGAAAAAAAAAAAATCACCCGCCTTCCTACATGAAAGAAAACCTCAGCTCAGAGGAGTGAGATACAGTCCATGGGCGCCATCACTGAGCAGTGGGAACGCAGGGCTGCACTTCAGGTTCAAGAAAAAAGCCCTTGCAGAAAGGCTGCTGGAGAACGACTGAGCCCCCCAAAATGCTGTCTGAAAAGTCTCATTTGACAGCCAATCAATACATTTAAAGCTTCCGAGGCAATCTGGGAGTACATTTTCCTAAGCCTTGATAATGGTAATGCTTAAGACGGTTTCAATTTGTTCATCAGCACAGAACTTTAAAATAATTGAGTCAAGTTAAGCCGGGGGTTTAGAAGCGGTGAAAACCAAGCGTCAGCAAGGGATTTTATTTTCCCTCTGTAATGAGGGAAAGTCACAATTATGTAGCAACATAACAGAAATGAATGCCCACTTTCCTATATATATATATATATGTATATATATATGCATATATATACATATATATACACACACACACACACACACACACACACACACAATGTGTGTCACACACACACACACACACACACACACATACATATACATATTTCCCCCTGAAACATGTCTTTTTTCTATCATTCAGGCTCCTGGCCTTTTAAATGTATTTTAAGACCCACTGTGCTTTTTTTCCTTCTACAGCATCTTCCTTGATAAAGTAGTTTAAAATGTGTTGAAAACACAAACCCATAAACACACAAACCCAACCCAACGAGAGGCAGCTATGTGAGGATAAACGCACTAAGGACAAGAGAAAGGATGCTCCCTGAAGGAACCCCCAGGCAGGGAGGGGATCAGAGCTGCGGGGCCTGGTCCAGGGGCCCTCCCCACCTCGCACCACCTGCCTGCCCAAGGAAACAAGGAGCTTCGGGAAGGAGCTGGTAGCAGCAGGGCCCGGCTAGACACAGGGCAGGGAAGGCACAGAGCGGTGAGTCAGACCTCAGCTGAGGGCATCCCAGACAGAGGTCAAGGGAACCAGAGTTCAAATCCTGCCCCAGACCCTAGTCAGCTGCATCACCCTCATCTTGCCTCGGCAAATAATAACAGCATTCACCTCCCAGGCTTGTTGTGAGGGGCACAGGAGATGATATAGTCAAAGGGCCTGAGAAACTGTAAATGCTAATTGTTATTATTAACAGAGCAATGATTATCTGGGAAGAGAACAACAGAAGATCAGACTACAAAAGTGTATATGGATCAATAAAGGCAGCTGGGTGCCACAGTGGAGAGTCAGGAAGACCTGAGTTCACATTTGACTTCACTTACTAGCTGTGTGACCCTGGACAAGTCACTTCACCCTGTTTGCCTCTGTTTCCTCATCTGTAAAATGAGCTGGAGAAAACAACGGCCCACCACTCCAGTATTTTTGCTAAGAAAACCCTAACGGGGTCACCAAGAGTTGGACACAACTAAGCAACATCAACAAAAGGGACCAAGGCAGGGTCTCATTGCGTAGTGACTGAGAGTCAGAAAAGGCAAATGACTATGCCAGGGTCCCACCCATAGCATGGTTTGGGGATATGACTGTGGCAGAAATGGAAATGATGGACCACAAGAGGCAGAGAGACCACAGGAGACGACCATTAAAATCCACAAAATTAAATAGAATGAAATTCCACAACTCTATTGTTCACTTACAAAGCCCTGTACTAGGCTCAGAGGAACACACAAAAATAATTTAAGGTGACACAGGCAATAGGAACACAAATAAGGAGATGACGCAGGCAGCAAGGACAGGAGTGTGGGCAGAGGGTATAGCGGCAGCCACACTAACATCCCCAGGGTGGCTGCTAGCACAGGCTCTTAGATCTGCTTTACTAGGAAAGACAGCTGTTCAAGGGATCACCAGTCTTTTTAATTACATTCACCAATTCAGGAGAAAAGTCAGCACCCTGAACTTCAGAGAAAATACAAAGAAGATAGAGAAAACACAACAGAGGAATAAAGACCAACAGACAGGGCTTCTAAGTATCTGAGAAATTAGCACAGATGAACAGACAGATCCAACTGTCCAACCAAGGCAAAAATACATAGTTACCAGAGAGAGAAGCACCAACATCTGGCTTTTTCAAAGCTGGGGGGGCAGGGGAGAGGCGGGGGAAGGCCACCTCCTTAATGGCTACCCAGAGTCTCATCTGGTCCAATCATATCACTTCCAATGAGTGAGCCCCAAGGCAAAATGCTAACCTCATATATATACACAACCTTCTTCAGGGTCAGAGGGCATCACAACCCTCGGGATTCAGTGCCTAATTAGAAATTAGCAAAAGGTGTGAAAGCCTTCCTGCAAGCAAGCCCCCCCTAAGCAAGCTTCCCTTAATGGGCTCCAGGTGAGGCCTATTAATGGACAGGGAAGAGCTGAAATCCCACTAACGTTACAGAGGGTCTGCTTGGAGCCAAGATTTCCAGCTAGAAGACAGCACATCACTGAACCCCCTCATTCTATAGATGAAAGAACAGAGGGCCACCCAGCTAGAAGTATCAGAGGCAGAACTCAAACCCTGATCCCTCTGATCTTTCCACCACCCACACACAGATTGAGGGGGCAGCTCTGAAAAAGTGTGGAAGGCCAGCACTGGCTTGAAATAAGTGGTGGGAGCCAGAACTGGACCAGAGTTAGGGAGTGGATTACTTTTCAGGGAGATGGAGGAGGATGAATTATACACCAAGCAGTACTCATTATATCTTCTAACTCAATGAATACTGTGCCCCCAACTTATTGTCCACCTGACACCGGGTGGATGCAAGAGCTAGCCTTCCACTAAACATGGGAGCGTGGCCGTCTTTCTGGAGTCTCTTTACAATTAAAAAGAGAAACAATTTAAAAAGAGATCCCCTATCCCTCTGTGGACAGAGCTCTGGGAAGAGGACCACATCCTGGGGGTCCCAAAGGGGGCTACCGACCCCCCAACTTACACAGCATCAGAGTCTCCCAGCAGCTGGTTTAAAATGTCAATGACACACAACACCCTGGTTAGTCCTGGCTTGGGACAAGTAGGTGATAAATGATTTCTGTAACTGGAGGCAGCTTTGGAATGCAGAGAATGAGGTGAATTTGGGGCTCTGGTGCTGCTACTTACTGCCTAGAGGACTTTGGCTGAGCCCCTTAGCCCTTGGGCCTCAGTTTCCTCACCTCTAAAGTGGAGGTGGTTGGAGCCTCCAGCTATGCCATTCACAAGGCATCAGAGTTGGAAAGGACCTTAGTGAGGGAGGGTGGGGAGAGGGAGGGAAGGAGAGAAGGAGGGAGGGAAGGAGAGAAGGAGGGAGGGAAAGGAGGGAAGGAAGGAGGGAGGGAGGGAAGAAGGGAAGGTCTGGTTCCAAAGCCTCAGGTAGAAGAGGTTGTAGGGCAGAAGTGAGCCCAGCTGGAGATGCTGTGGCCCTCACTCTAAGCACAGGTGGATTATGGGGTGTTTGCTACCATGGGCCCTATAGGACTGACCAAAGTACTCCCCTTATTCAATAAGCCTCAGGGTCTCCCTCTTTCCTTCAAGATCAAACATAAAACCCTTTGTCTTTTAAAGTTCTTCACAGAATGGCCCCATTTCTACCTTTCTAGTCTTCTTGTGCTTAACCTCCCCCCACAAATTCTACAATCCAGCTAGGGTGCCCTTCACACAATACTCATCTCCTGACTCCGTGCCTTTGCCCCTGTGGTTTCCCATGCTGGAAATGCTGCCTCAGCTCAATCCCACCTTCTGCAGGAAGCCTCTCCCAGGCCCTCCAATGCTAGCGTGTTCCCCTAAAACAACCCCCATCCATAACATACACATTCTATTGGTAACTAGGCAGGTCCATCTTGTCTCCACCACTAACCCTGGTGACCCACAACAGCCATCTCAGATTTAAGCCTCCCAGTGCCTGACACTTATAAAATCCCCAATCTGCTCCCACCCCAAACACGTCAGAAGCACATGCAGCAGGATGACTGACTTTGCTGCGGCATTTTTAATGACGATACAGCAGTCATCTCAGACAAGCTTCACAACACACGTTGTGGGCCCTCGAGGTCTTAAACACACTTCATAGGTAAATAAAGTGAGGTCAGGGTCACAAAGGCTTCCTGAGGCTGAGCTCAGCCCTCAGTCCAATCACCAGGTCCCAACCCAGGTTATCTCCTTTGTGAAGGAACCTTAGGAAGAGGAGGCTGCCATCATGGTGGGAATGAGGCAGAGATGGGGCATGACCCTCCTGACCACTCTCAGGTCAGCCAGGGCACAAGATGACCAGGGAACACACTCACAGCTACTGAACAGAATATGCCATCTCTCTGCTCCCTGCTGCTGAGGAGTGGAGCCTCCAAGGCACCCCCCTTCTGACCTGCCCCAGGGGTAGCAATCACTGGCTATAGCCCTGGTGAGGTTCTTACATACTGTGCTGACTGACTTTTTTTTTTTTTAAAGCAATTGGGGTTAAGTAACTTGCTCAAGGTTACACGGCTAGTCATTTGATTTATGCGTGGGTGCTCATTTTCTGAGGCCCGATCTGATCTCGGGTCATCCCAACTCCGAGGCCGGCACTCTTACTCACTGCGCCACCTAGCCGCCCCTTTAGGGCAATTGGGGTTAAGTAACTTGCCCAAGGTTACACAGCTAGGTTTTTGTTTGTGCGGATTAAGTGTAGGAGGCCAGCTCTGAACTCAGGTCCTTCTGATTCCAGGGCCGGCGCTCTATTCACTGCACCACCTAGCCGCCCCTGCTGACTGACTTTTAAAGATAAATATACTGGGGTTAACTATGCAATGCCTATCAGAGAGAGAAAGCTTCCAAAGCCAGGGCATGCACAAATTCTATGTTAGGGCAACACAGCCGATAACTTGCTAAGAAACAAAATCATGCAGAAATTTTTTTTTTTAAAGCAACTGGGGTTAAGTAACTTGCTCAAGGTTACACGGCTAGTCATTATTTATGTGTGGGTGCTCATTTTCTGAGGCCGGATCTGATCTCGGGTCATCCCAACTCCGAGGCCGGCACTCTTACTCACTGCGCCACCTGGCCACCCCTTTAGGGCAACTGGGGTTAAGTAACTTGCCCAAGGTTACACGGCTAGGTTTTTGCTTGTGTGGATTAAGTGTCGGAGGCTGGCTACGAACTCAGGTCCTTCTGATTCCAGGGCCGGCCTCTATTCACTGCACCACCTAGCCACCCCCAGAAATTTTTTTAAAACAACCCTTGCTTTCCCCCTAAATGAAGCAGGTTTTTTTTTTTGCACAAATTTATGCTTTTACAGTAAGAATAAATGACAGAAACAATCTTTCCAACAGCTGTAATTAGAATTAATGTTTATAGTTTGCAAAGTGCTTTTTAACCACACCAGATTTCATAATAATCAACAAAAGACTCCCGGCACAAAAAAGGCACACAGGTACCTTAACATGGCATGACTGCCTGGTACAAACTAAGGGTTAATAAATGCTTGTTGAGCTCCTGACCAAGAGTAGTAATTGGTGAGTCAACAGTCACTAATAGCACCAACCAGGGTCAGGAACAGACCATTCAAAGGGACTACAAGAGCTGAGTCCCTTCCAGGGAAAGGAGGAAGATGTTAAAAGGTGATATTGACCTTGGGAGAGAAGTAGACCCAAGACAACCCACGGGGAGGCAGATTCTGGGCTAACATTTTACATTCTGGCTACACAGCTGTTCCAGCTTTGGGGTTGATTTGAGAATTTCATTCATTCGATATTCATTCAATAAACATTTCATAACTGTCTGCTACAGGCCAGGCTCTGTGCTAAGCACTGGAGAATTGATTTAACTTAGGAAATTTACCTTTTTCTTTCAAATATGTGACAAGAGAGAAAATGTCCAAGTCAACATCCAGTTAGAACACTAAGGATGGGAAGACAATGACGGAGATAGCTTCAGCCTACTCATTCGTGGGCAAGAGTCAGGCTTCCTTCCCCATGGGCTTCAGGCTGTAGGATCTCCAAGGGTCAACAAGAAAGTTTGTCATTACAGACCTAGCCTTGGAAGGACACCAAGAGAGTATGGGCTTTGGGCTGTAGCATCTCCAAGGGTCAACAAGAAAGTCTGTCATTTGAGAGCTTGTAGGATCACAGACCTAGCCCTGAAAGGATGCCCAGAGAGCATCTGCCCCATTCAGATTGGAATCAGAATTTCAGAAAATGGCTATCCAGCCACTGCTCGCAGACCTTCAGTGATGGGGACCTCATTACTTGCCTTAGATGTCTATTCTGCTTCTGGGGAGCTCTAACTTATGGCAAGGTCTTCCTCTAAAAAAAGGGTCTAAATCTTCCCCTCTGGAGCTCCCCGTCATTGTTCTAAGTTCTGCCTTCAAGGGCCAAGCAGAGAAGTCTACTCTTGGGGGACGGTCCCAAGGGACACACTCAAGCCTTTAATGGCAGAGTCCTTCATCACATTCTAAGGTTATGAAGAATTAAGGTCCCAGCTTCTACTCTAGGCAGTCATAAAGCCCTGCCACAACTTTATTGATGACAGTCAAGAACAGGGCTCGAGACCACGTGTACCCCACTCTAGGTCCTCCATTCCAGCCCTCTGACTGAACCAAACTTCACAGAACAAATCTCCTTAATAAAAGGATTTGTTCTGTAAAACTTGGACTCGGGTAAAAGGCCGCACACTGGAGGACCTGGAGGTTCCCCACTCCTGGTCAAGAGAATCCACCATCTTCCTCCACTGTGGCAGCCTTGCACATAGCTGTCATTATTCGAACTGCTAAGACTCAACTGCCTGGTGTCTGAGTCTAAAATGACATTTTGGGGAAAAAATTCTTCTCTGCTGTGCATTTTTTACTTTGTTCTTTTTTTCCTTCCTGGATAAAATGTTCTCTCATGAGATCATGCGTTCTGCGGGGCTCTGGGGTCAGGAAGACCAGATTTCACAATCAGCCTTGGGCATTTACTAGCTAGGTGACCTTGAACAAGTCACTTAATGGACGTCTGCCTCAGTCTCCTCAATTGAAAAATGGGGTTTTAGCTTTTTTTTTTCCCTCTCCTGCTGCTCAAGGAGCCGGCCGCCACCATGAATGACACTGTAACCATCAGAACCAGGAAGTTTATGACAAACAGACTTCTTCAGCGCAAACAGATGGTTATAGATGTCCTACATCCTGGAAAGGCCACAGTGCCTAAGACTGAAATTCGAGAAAAACTAGCCAAGATGTACAAGACAACTCCAGACGTCATTTTTGTCTTTGGATTCAGAACCCATTTTGGTGGTGGCAAAACAACAGGCTTTGGCATGATTTATGATTCCCTTGACTATGCAAAGAAAAATGAACCAAAGCACAGACTTGCAAGGCATGGCCTGTATGAGAAGAAAAAGACTTCAAGAAAGCAGCGAAAGGAACGCAAGAACAGAATGAAGAAAGTCAGGGGTACTGCAAAGGCAAATGTCGGTGCTGGCAAAAAGAAGGATTAAAAGGCACTATGGATTATGTTTATCTGTGAAGATAATTTTTCACTTGGACATGAATAAACTATGTAAAACTTCAAAAAAAAAATGGGGTTTTAAAACTGTACTTACCTCCCAGGGTTGCCGAGAGGATCAAATAAGCTAAGATTTGTACGGTGCTTTGCAAACATTCAGGCAACATGTAAATGCTATGACTGATGACGACGATGATGATGATGGCTTCAATTTTCTTTAGGCTTAAAAAATGACTTAGAAACACTTACAACAATAACCAAAAAACGTAAGGAAAAACCAAGTCTTTCCATGACTGGTTTAATCATCAGCCAATAGGTGTTTACTCAGCACCTGCCTGAAGTTGAGCCTGACAGCACAAGAATGAGAACGTAATAATCCCTGCTCACATGTGGTGACTCCATCAATGGGGCATCCCTCCTCCTCCCTCTCTCTGGTCCCTGTGCCTCTAATCTTCCATCTCTGACCACTAGCCTATGACTCAGTCTGGGGGCAGCTAAAGACATTACGGGACTCACACCAGGTCAGATGGCTCGAGGACACATATGAACATACTCAGCAAACCAGACTGCAGAAATATGGCCCCCCAAAACCGTCCATGGCGAGAGTGGAGCCCAAGCCTCCCTGATGCTTAGCTAAGTCACACAGTCTCTACCACTTAACAATACCACACGTTTACACTGTGCTGTAAAGTTTCCACTTTACAAAATCTTAATCCCCACAACTCTGGGAGGAGGGAGGTGCTCTTATTATCCCCTTTTTACAGATGAGGAAACTGAGGCAGACCAAGGTTATGTGACTTGCCTAGGATCACAGCTAGTAAATATCTGATGTTACATTCGAACTCAGTTCTTGCTGACACCAAGCCCAAGGCTCTATCCAGGGCGCCACCTGGCTGCCTCTGATGTTAATGGAAATACTTTTAAAATGCAAAATAAATAGACCTCTCATATTTAGAATTCCCAACCCCAGGGTATAAATAAATAATCCTAAAATTAGCCATACTGCATTTAAGTGCTTCCATAAATATCCTAGCCAGATGCACTCATTCATGCAGTCCATTTTCCCATCTCCGTGCAAAAATGTCCTTTTGAGGAGCGATTTGTCTTACCCTATTGCAATGGCCCTTGACCAGCGTGACTTTCCTTTATGATACTCTATTAATGGCAGGTGACCTCAGGACCCAGGATTCACATGTAGACATACATTTACATGCATTCACATGTTGCTCACAATACACAACAGAAGGTGGGGGCCCAAAGAGATTTCCAACTGAAGACCATTATCAAGACATGATTTTGCCACAGATATAGGCAGGGTTGGCAGTACAGCTAACTCTCCCTTATTTAGGAGCTGACCCAGACCCCTCTTGCCTCCCTCCACAAGCCTTTTAATCATCTGACATTCAATCATTACAGCAGAATGAGAGCAGAAATGATAAAATTTCAAACTGGAATCTTTTTTCATCCTTCTAGCAGAAAGTTTGATGGAGACCAAAATGAGGCTTTGGAGCCATCTACAGAGTTCAGCGATGTGGATAATTGAAGTTTGGATACAGAAACAAAGTGGGGTTTGGGGAGAGATATTCCTTGAAAGCTTGGAAAGGGCAATAAACAGGAATAGTCTTTTACTCCCCCATATTAGTCATATTGTGAAAGAAGAAACAGACTAAAAGAAAAAAAACATGAAAAAAAACACAAAGTGAAAAATAGAATGCTTTGATCTGCATTTAGACATCTCTAGTTCTCTTTCTGGAGGTGGACAGTATTTTTTATCATGAGTCCTTTGGAATTGTCTTGGATCATCATATTGCTGAGAACAAGTAAGTCATTCATAGCTGATCATTGTACAATGTTGCTATTACTGTATGTGTTGTTTTCCTGGTTCTGCTCACTTGACTTTGTATCAGTTCACGTTCCAGGTTTTTCTGAAATCCACCAGCAGGAATATTTGAGGGAGATAATATGTGTCTGGAAGGTGATCACTTTGTACAGCTGGGATTTGGGGGAAGGGAACAAGTATTTATTAAGTGTCTACTACATGCCAAGCTCTGCACTAAGCACTTTATAGATGTCTCATTTGATATTCTTTTAACAGCCTTGGGAGGTGGGTGGTATTTTGAAACCAAGGCAGAAAGAGTTTGTTAAAAGACTTGCCCAGAATCACACAGCTAATAAGTCTTTGAGTTTAGGTTTGAACTCAGGCCTTCATGACTCCAGGTCCAGCATTCTATGGCACCACTCAGTTGCCTCCTAAAGGAGGGATCATAGATGGAAAGGGGCCTCAGAGCCCAAATGGCACAATTCCTTTATTTTATAACTGAAGAAACTGAGGTCCTAGAAGTTAAGCGATCTACCCAAGGGCACAGAGATGGTGAGTGCCAGAGGGAGGATCTAAAGCCAGTTCTTCTGACTTTAACTAAACCTTCTGTTCTTTCTACCATCCCATTTTGATTTCCATCCAACAAAAGAATAAAGACACAGACCCTGAAAAAGCTAGTCACTTTGGTTTACATGACAGTGGAATCATGAACCTTTTGTAGTAGTACCTTTTATACTAGTTCTAAAGCACCGGGCAACCAAAAAAAAAAAAAAAAGTCAAGACAAACACTGCCCTTAGGGAACTTACATTCTAGTAAAGGAGTCAAGAGGACCCAAAGTCCAATATGGCCTTATCCACTTAATAAGAGAAGCTTTGGAAGATTTGTATGAAACTATGCAGAGGAAAAAAAACTGAACCAGGAAAACGATCCACATTGTTTGAGGAAAACAACACTAAAAGGCGTCAGGAAAGAACTCAATAACTATTCTCCATTCCACAGAACTCTCTGAGGGTGAAACATGCCCTTCTCTTCCTTGGTGGAAAGATGGCAAACTTCTTAGTAGGGAATATGTTAGATGCTGTTACACCCAGTCCATGTGCTGGTTTCTTCTGTGGCAGGTATTCTTAACCTGGGATCTGTAAACTTGCTTTTTTTCAACAGAGCCCAGTGCCTGGCCCACAGTAGCCACTTAATAAATGTCTGAATGATTTTGAGAACTATATGTCAATCTAACTGGCTTCCTGTGCAATCCTGTATACTTTATTTTGTATATTTAAAAAGTGATTCTGGGAAGGCATCACAGATTTCATTTACCAGATGGACAAAGGGATCCCTTTATTGGGGGATGAAATTGTGGAAAGGACAGTGACCTTAAAAAAATCATCAAAAAATGTTAACAGTAATAACAAAAATCAAGCATCGAGTAGTATATTCTATACACATATATAAAAACCCCAGAACACAGGACTAGAAATGTAATCTGTAAACTAAAGTTCAGCAAAAATGAATTAGTCAGTACCCAGAAGAGGTAGGGAAGAAGTCTGGGGACCAAAAAACAGAAGTAGGTAAATCTGTGGTTAGTAGGTCCTACGACCCATCTTGAACTCTCCTAAGGTTAAACACACACTATTACTTCTAGGAGAACTCCTGCCAGCCAACCCTCAATTTCAGAAGGCTGAAGATCCCAAATGGTCAACTGGGAATCCTTGCCTGACAAAGAACTAAAAAGTCACCCATTAAATGAATGCTACATAAACGGTCTTTTCAGGGTAATAGGCTTACAATCTTTAAATCAGATAAGTCAGTCCCGATCTCAGATAGTGACTTTATGTATCTGAAAGCCATATGATACAAAGAACAGATCTGTGAGGTGAGAGAAGGGTTGGCTGGAATTTGCTTTATCCTTGAAACCCAAGCCATATGGTGAAGGATTCCCTAGATGGCTGGTGTGAAGAACCAACTGTTTTAGATACAAAGACACTGTAACATTTCAGGGAGAAGGGAGTAAAGGAGGGAAAGAAGCCAATTAGTTTCCATTTAGAGCACAAATATGAACATACTTTTACAAAAATACCATCATGACCTTATTGTATGACAAAACATTTCTGCTTGAAAATAAACGTGTAATTTCTAACACTAGAACAATCTGTTCCTATGAGGCCGGCTCTTATACGAAACCAAAGGAAAATTTTTTTAAATTAAAATTTCTTTCCTAATAAAAAAGAGAGGACTGTGCATTTTTTTTTTTAACCTCAAAAACTCTGTGGTAAATTTTGTTGGAGGAGAGAACAGGTTGTGCTTTGGACTCATTGGTTTTGAGATGTTTTGGGGATATCCAGGGGGGCATGTCCAGTAGGGAGCCCAGGACTGAATATGTAGGGATGGGAATCACCTGCACTGAGCCCAGTGGAACCAGTAAACTCTCGGAGGAATAAGCCTCCAAGGGTCTTTGGACTATCTACCCTCCACTAAAAGAAGATCCCCATTTATGATGCCACTGACAGAGTGCCCCAAGAGACAAACACTGCTGGAAGAAGGAAACCAAACCCTCACAGAATCAGCGAGACCAGGCCAGGCAAGCCCCCCTAGCATTGCCTGGCAGAAGGCACTGGGCCCAGCTCTGAAAACTATGAAAATGGGCATAAGCCAGCCTGCTTCCCAATGAAGGAGGGCTGCCGGCATCTCGCCAGATCTGATCGAGGAAAGAGAGATTCCCAACCAATGGTTTCTAAATGAAAATTCACAGCCAAACCATGCTCCTCCCCAGGTCATAAAAACCCATAGCAGACACTAAATTTTTATCTTTCAGAAAGGTATTCTGGTGAGAGTTGGGGACACATCAAAAGCAGACGGGTATTTAATACGAAAAGCACCGCTTGAAAGTTGCTGGCTCCCATGAGAATGCTGTTTGCCTGGTTCCAATCATCTCCTGGCCTTGCATCCTTCACTCCAAGAAAAGGAAGCTGCTGCTCCCTGTGTGTCAAGAGAATGTGAGTGAGTCCCATAATGGAGGATCTCTACAGCCAGGGGCTCCTCTGCCAGTAATGCTGACCAGGGAGGTCAGGGGAAGGGAACAAGCACTGATTAAACACCTACTGTGTGCCAGATGTCGTGCCAAGTGCCTTCTCTTATGTGGGCCCAAACCCCAGCTCTGCCATTTATTTCTGCTGTGACTCTGCTGGTTAAGCCAGGAGCTTAACCCTCCCTGTTTCTTCCTGTATACAACGATGAGAATGGGACAGACGGCCTCTGAGCTCCCTTCTGCCTCCAGGTCCAGGAGGCTTTGGATTCTCTCATTTTTCTTAAGTTCTTAAAATGGGCTAGAAGGGCATTATAGCCACAGCCAATGGCCGAGCCACCCAGAGCTGCCCATCACAGAAGCCCCTCACAGAACTGGCAAAAAGAAGGAATCTCCTGAAAAGGAGTGCCAGGCTCTCAGGGTTGGGAGAGGGGCTTCAGGGGCCATCAGGATCCGTCTAGGAACCCTCTGAGGAAGAACCCACCCCCTCCAAGGTGCCAAGTGCACCTGGGAACAGCACTCCTTGCTAGGAACCCTCTCCTGGCATCAAGCCTAGTAACTTCCACCTGCAGCTCTGCATTCTGAGCCCAGCCCCCATGATGAAGCAGAAAAGGGCAAATTCCTCATCAGAAGGAGGGAGGAAGAGAAGGAGAGGCAGGGAGCACAGATCACTTCCTGTACTACTGTCCTAGCCCAGTGGGCATGTTACAGGACACAAGGGGTAGCGGGCAGCATCCTGGCCTTTGAACAAGGAGAGTCATTCACTCTGCATTTATTCAATCAGGTGAGGCCACTAGAAATAGAACACCGATTATTTCCTGCAATATTGTACTAGCTGGTGAGCATGTTATGGGACAGAAGCATCTGGGGCACTTAACACACAGAGGTGTTCACTCATGTATGCATTCAAATCGCCACAGTCACGGGTAATTCTCCTCTTCATTACTGAATAAAAGTACATCTGGGCAGCTCAGGGCTGTAGTGCCCAGGAACAAGCCTAGGACATCAACAGGCAGTGAGTCAAACTATCTGCAATCTCATTGGGTTTTCTAGATCTGTATGACCCTGGATCAGTCACTTTCCCTCTCTCCTGCTCCCTCCTCATCTGTAAAAGGAACAGGGCTATGCTAGACCAGACACTTTTCACTCAGGGCCCAAAGATCCCAGACATCCAAAAGTGCGGACGGGAAGAATTGTTTGTTCATCCTTCATTTGGGCAGACTGATAAAGGGGTCTCAGACAGAGAAAAGAAGGTAATCTCCTGGACTAGAAGGCCTTTCCTGGCTGCATTCCAGAGCTATGTCTCATCACTTCCAGATATGCCATATCAGGGAGTGTAGTTCTTGGTCCCCAGAGCCCCCCTCTCTCCAGGGAAATGAGGAGATGTCCTAGTTTCTTCTAGGGGGCCGCAATCAGACAATACTCAGTCTGATCCCACTGACAGCTTCAGGCCTTCTTCCTTCCCTCAGACTCAGTTCCCATCAGTCTTCCCCCACTCGCTGAATCTCACACCTCTGTGCTTCCTCCAGTTCAATACCTCTGTAGTACATTCGTATACCTCAGAGCCCAGAACACCAGGATATTCAAACATAGTCCTTCAAAACAGCGAGCAAAAGTCTCTCCATCCCTTTCTGGAAAAGACTTCTCATGACAGACATGAATGAGCCAAAGAGAAATGCTGGGAACCCCCAGGATTTGTCACCATCCCTGAACTTCTCTCCCCTAATAAGGAAGGACAAACTGCCCATTTCTTCCAAGAAAGAGGCGAGCTCCTCTGACAGACAAAGGAATTTGGTCCAATATAAAGTTTCTCAGGGCCGCTTCTGTGGAATGCCAACAGTCCGATGATACACTTGGGAGGAAAAGGAAAGCGGGGGCAGGGCTAGATGCAATTGCTCTATCTTTACATCAAGAGCCAAGAATGAGCTGCATTCCACATCCAACAATATGTGGCCCTCCACATCTCTGGCCACAGCATCCCCATGTCTCAGGCAGGATCAGTAACCACGGCCTTCCTTACACACAGAGGACCCCAACGACCAGATCTGTCCAACCCCATCCTGCTGTATATATTCTCTCCCCCTAGAGTGTAAGCTCTTGGAGGGCAGGGGCTGCCTTACTTTTGCCTCTGTATGTCTCTAGCACCTGGTACCTAGCCTGGCCCACAGGAAGCATCTGGGAAATAACACTAGGACATAAGCTAAGCAGGGACTGTTTTCATGTCGGTATTTGTGAGCCTAGAGCTTTTCCCACATTCCCTCCTTCCACCCCTGCAGCGGGAGGCTGCCTCCCATTCACACCATAGAGATCCTGTCTGTATATAGCCGTCCGCCTGCTGTCTCATCAGACCATACGGATCCCGTCTGTATACAGCCGTGTCTGCCTGTCATCTCTTCAGACCGTACGGATCCCATCTACATACAGCTGTCTGCCTGTTGTCTCATCAGACCGTGAGCTCCCCGAGGTCTGTATCATCTGTGCCCACGATGCCTGGCCCATAGTAAGCCCTCAATAAATGCATGATGCCTAGCAAACAGTAGTGTTCCATACAAAATGCCTGCTGACATGATGGATCCCAGAGGGGCCGAGGTCAGGGCTCCTGGTCTCAGAAAGCAGAGGCTGAAACACAATTTCTTCTTCAAAAGACGGGGGCTGATGTCACTCATGATGTTACATGACAGTCACTGTCAGTCAGTTTTGCCTGTTTTTCTTTGCAGTAAGATAAGGTTGTGGGGAGATGGGGAGACAGAGAGGCATAGACATAGACACACACACACACACACACACACACACACAGAGGAAATTACTGTGGCGTAAAACAAAAGACATTAATAAAACTTCTTCAAAGATGAACATCCAGAGGCAGGAGAAGATAAAGGATAGCGGCTTTAGACGGGCAGGGGAAATGAGAGCTGCAGAGAGGGGAGAGGCTGGCAGTGCCAGCGGGCTGCGCTGCACATGTGGGAGCGCCAGGGAATGTTTCTAAGGATTTCAGATCTTATCAGGTTTCCAGTTTGCTTCTCCTGGATCCAGCCCAGTAACCAGTTGCCTTAGTAACCAGATCTCCCAACCACGGTAATGAAGTTACCCCTGCTCACTAAATAAGGAGCATGGCAAAGTAACACAAACCCAGCTCCTTCCTAAATAACAAAGGCTCCCCCATCCCCCACGGCCCAGCAAACCCAGACGGTGGGCCAAGGCTGGCGGGGTCCGCTGGGAAGGAACCTTGGGTGTGGGGCACAGGGCTGGCAGCAGAGGCCCTCCTTCAAAGGAGAGAATAGAGAAATGTCTGCAGATTGACTGAGGCCAGCTTATAATCGGAGAGGCTGCACAGCACCAAGCGAATGCCCAGATGCCACGAGGCTGGGAGAGATGGCCACCTGTGAGCTCTGCCCACCCCCAAAACGACAGTGCCATCCCAACGCTGCCAGCACATCCAACCAGCTGGCCCATACATGGCCCCAAGCACCTCACAAGGTAACAAGAAAGCATGGCGGTCATGACAGATGTTCTCACGGGTGAGTAACTCCGCCAGGAAACCATCCCTTCTCTGCCAGAAGGCAGCTCATACCTCACCCCGGCCTCCTCTCTCAGAGGTGGGAGTGAGCTGCCCATCACAGCTTGGCTTCAAGGTTCTGCTGAAGCCTCCCGAATGAGCGGCTACAAGGGCTTCAAATGCCCACTTGCTGCTGGTGGGAGGCGAAGCTTTATAAAAACAATGGGGACAATAGCTCACTTTCCCCACCCCAAAATCCAAGCAAATGCTGTTCCATTAGGAGTCTCCTCCTTTGGTCAAACAACAATCACTTATGAAGCATGCCCGGAATCGTGCCAGACACTGTGGGGGGTGAGACCATGTGGCTGGGGGACACTAAAAATGAAAGATGTCTCCCCTCAAATAAAAAGCCAAAGCCTCCTCTTCATGGACCCGAGTCCTCACAAGGGCAGGAGCTCAGAAATAACAGTGAAATCCGGCAGAAACATCCCCATTTCATAGATGAGGGAACAGGGAGGGGAAGACAGGTGAAGTGTCTGACACAGACTTGGCTCTTCCTGACTCCAGGTCCACATGCCACGCCATCTGCTGAGGGGGCTAGAGGAAAGAGGACGGAGTGAGGACAAAGCACCTCAGGCCAATTTAAATTGTACCTCACAGTCCACTGATGTGCTCCCATGACAGTTTGTGAGTGTGCGTGTGTTTGGGTTGAGGGACAAAGGAGGTCAACTCTGCAAGAATGCCTCAAGTTATACACACTTATACAAGGTCGCACAGAATCTGAACCCAGATCCAGCCCATCTACCCAAACTTGAGCATGTGAGGAACTAGGTTAGTCTCTGCCTTTAGGTTTTTCATCTGAAAAAGAAATAAACTCCAAAAAGCTTCAGATGAGAATGAATGCACAGAATATGATGAAGGATGGCTCTTGGGGGGAAAGTTAAGAAGAACAGTATTTAGCCCTTGGAGCTAAAGAATAAAGACTGCCTGAGCAGATCATGAACAACTAAACAGATAAAACAGGACAGTGACCCAGGTTTCCAAAATTGAGATGCACGATTCCTCTTGGCTGTAAAGAAGCATTCCTGCATATAAAGGCTTTCTAACAGTCAAATAAATTTGCTTTACAAAAAAGAAAACCCTGGCAGAAGCCCCTTCTGCAGAGATCCCAAGCCCAGGCACCCAATGTCCATTTATCTTAGATGGCGTAAGTGCCGAGGGGAGTCACCCAGTCCCCCCACCCAATCCTTCACTTAAGTCTTCGGAGGGAGTTCCATTAACCCCTGGGGCTAGCAGCATTTAGAGACACTGTTCTTCATCAATTACCTCCATGGACCTCAAACGCGGAGATAACTCTCCAGGGCTGGGCCTATAAAGGAATCTGTCACTTAGCACCCTTCTCCTAGAGCCCAGATACATATGAAGCCAACCCCCGAGCTCTCCTGGGTCCAAGACAAGAGAAACAACAATGGAAATGATGCACAACAGGAGACATCTGCTGAGCAGGGTTCTCAGAATGCTCCCCAGAAAGGGCACACTGAGGCACACGTTCAGCTCCCACAGATTGCGGTGCCTAAAACCTGAGACTGCGTGACTGCTGCCCTGCTCTCTGGAAATAGGAGCATTAAGCAGAAGAGTGGGCCCCTCCCTCAATAATGCTGCTGCTCCTCCTCCCTGCTGGTCACCTTGTTCATTCTGACCCTACAGTACCTCCCTGGCCACAGAGGAGACAGCTAGGCACAATTCAGGCAGCTCCAAAGGGACAGCTCAAGGCAAGCACAGCTCCCACACTAGAACGGGGTTGGGGACCCCGTCCACCAGAGGTGGGGGTCACTCCCTGTTGCAGCAGGATGGGGGGGGCATCTCCTCAGAGCATCACAGTCCGAGCACAGGATCTGGAGGCCGAGGACCCGGGTTTTTGAGTCGCAGATCTGATCTTTCCCACCTTTACAGACAAGCTGCTACATCTCTATGGATTTCAGATGGCCTAGAGGACGATGCTGACGTTTCAGCCATGGCCTCTAAAGCATGTGTCTTCATTCATTTTCAGTTATGTTCTACTCTCCATGACCCCAGCTGGAGTTTTCTTGGCAAAGATACTGCAGTGGTTTGTCATTTCCTTCTCCAGTTCATTTTACAGATGAGGCAAACAGGGTTCAGTGACTTGCCCAGGGTCACACAGCAAGTAAGCAGGATTTGAACTCAGGTCCTCCTGAGTCCAGGACTACCGCTCTATCCACTGCACCACCTAACTGCCCCTGGTATACACAGAGGCAGCATCTGTTTAAGATACAAAAAGGCAACCTAGGACACCCTGCTCTCCATCCCTCCAAAGCACAGAACAAAGGTCTATTTAAAGGCCTACTAGATTCCCTTGGTTCTACACTGGTCATTTCATATAAACCAGGGGCATGAAAGAGATTCCTCTAGCAAAGGGGGCATTTCTGCTAGAAGAATTTAGAACCAAAGCATCCTAGATAGTAAGTTAGATGGCCCCTCAGGGGCCATCTAGGCTAACCCCCTCCTTTGACAGATAAGGAAACCAAGGCAGAAAGAGGTTAAGTGACTTGCCCAGGGTCATACAGCTTATAAGCATCTGACGTTGGATTTAAAAATTACATAATGCATAAACCTTGATGAGTTTCTGAAGCTGAGCTGGGCCTAAAACAGAGAAAGCCTTCAACCAAATGCAAAAGAAGACCCTGGATCTCAGGCAGTCATTATTCACTCCTCTAAGAAGCATGTTTGGATTTAAAGGGCGGGTCTGGGCTCTCTACTTACAGATTGTTTTGTTGACTAATCCAAGAAAGGATACGTGGTTTAATTTAATTGCCTCTTGCTGAGTCTACTAATTGAATAGCTCCTCATTTTAAAAGACTGCTGGACATTTAATAACGGAAAGCCTGCCAAGTCTTTGTGTTACAAACATAAGTAGAGCAGCACCAGCCTCGATACAACACACGGCCGAGAAAACAAGGCACACAATGAGTATGACAGAACAACAACCACAAAACATCAGAAAATGGTGGCTACCCCCAAAGGAGAGCCCCGAGAGGATGCCCACCTCACCACCTCCTTGGCAAAGGGGCAAGAGGGGAAGGAGGAAAAGTGTCTAGGGGTGTGGATTGTGGCATCAACTGGATTTTTTCCATCTATTGTTCAGTTTTGTGAATTTTTTCCTTTTCTTCCTATTTTCAAAAAAAAAATTCTTTGCTTTAAAGAATGGTTTTCTGGGATAGGAAAGACAGAAAGAAAGACAGAAGACATCTAGGGGATGTAAAAAACAAAAGGTAGCAATAAAAATCCAAAAAGCAGAGAGTAAATTGAATTCCTATAAACTGAATCCCATTTTCTCACTAAGTTACAGAATAATTTTGAAGACACATTGAAAGGGCCACACAACCACTATTCACCCCCCTCTACAGATCAATATTTTCAGTTGATGAGCACCAGCCACACTGGTCAATATCCTAGATAAATTCCGATTCTCATTTATCAAGGTTCCCAGTTGTAATCATTGGACACCTTGGAGATTTTCACTCTGTGTTCTTCCCCACTGGTAACAAGGACACATACACACAGAGAGGCCCAATAAACATTTTCAAGGAAGACTCTGAGATGTTTTCTCAGGTTTATAATCAAGCAACTTCCAGGACAGAATGTAAGCTCCCTGGGGGTGAAGGCTGTCTCATTTCTGTCCCAAGCTTGCACTCATTAAGAGCCGCTTGCTGCATTAGGGCAGAGAGGTGCACGCCATGAGGACAAAACCTGATCTACACTGCCGGGCTCTATCCACTGTTTTACTTAACTGTCTTAATTTCTCATAAGGAAGGGCTCAGTGATAGGGACAGAAGCACCGAGAGAGAACTGTTATAAAAAACAATGAACTTTTTAAGAGAAGGTAGAGAGGAATAAGGTAAAAGAAGACCAGAAAGGGAGGAGAGGGCTGGTTATGAAGGGCTCTGAATACCAATGGGAGCATTCTTGGTGTAACATGGAGCCACTATGGGTTTACTGAGTAGGAGGGTGATACAATCAGGCCTACACTTTAGGAAAGTCACTTTAGTGGCTAAATGGAGGATGGACCAGAGTAGGGAGAGAGTTGAGGCAGAGTCCCCTCCAGCAGCTATTGCAACAGTTCAGGCATGAGGTGATGAGGGGCTGCACCAGGGCAGGGGCCATGGAAGAGGAGAGAGGGGGGTATAATCAGAAATGCTGCTGAGGTGAAATCAATGAGAGATGCTACAGAGGTGAAATAGACAGGCCTTGGCACCATATTGGAACAGGAAGGTAGAGATAGTGAGGAGTCCATGATGCCTGGGTTGGGAGCCCAAGGGACTGGGAGGATAGTGGTGCCCTCTATAGTAGATCACAGAGAATGTTGGAGGGGGAAGGTGAGGATTTGGGAGAAAGATAATGAGTTAAGTTTTAGATATGTTGAGTTTAAGGTATCTATGGGAAATCCAACATTCAATAGACAGTTGGAGATGCAAGAATGGAGGTCAAGAGAGAGGTTAGGGCTGGATAAGTTGATCTGTGAATCTTCTACAGAGATTGCTGACTGAGAGCTGATGAGTTCATCAAGTCAGAGAGTATAAAGAGAAGAGGGATGGGGTGGCTAGGTGGCGCAGTGAGTAGAGCGCTGGCCCTGGAGTCAGAAGGACCTGAGTTCGGATCCGGCCTCAGACACTTAACAAACACACAAACACACAAACAAAAACCTAGCCATGTGATCTTGGGCAAGTTACTTAACCCCAATTGCCCTCCAAAAAGCAAAAAGAGAGAGAGAGAGAGAGAGAGAGAGAGAGAGAGAGAGAGAGAGAGAGAGAGAGAGAGAGAGAGAGAAGAGGGCCAGAAATGAGCCCAACACACTCCTGGGCTAACTTGATTATCAATCACCCAGAGCCAAGCCTTGTTTTGTCCTTTTCATTGACATTGCTGCCATAAATGCACATATTGCTTTCCTAATTTAGAATACTTTATTCATCACTGCACCATCCCACTATTTCTCTATAGTCTCATCTTTTTATAGAAATTATGATGATGATACAATGTCTAAACATTTTCACAGCCACATCTACATCAACTTGTTGTGTAAGGAGACAACCTGAATGTCCAACAAGAGAGGTCAAACAAGTTGTGGTACATTAATACAACAGAATACTTTGATGCAATTAAGACTGAGACAAGACAAACACTCGTCTGGGAGGGTGAAGTGAGGACCCATTCTGAGCATGGGTTGGACTACCCCAACTACATGGGGTTCTTAACCTGGAGGCCATGAACTTTCTTTTTCACTTCTTAATCACTGGATTTCCACAGAATCGGATTCTTTGCAATCCTCTGTTATTTATTTAAAACTTTTTTTTTTTTGAGACAAGGTTCAGAACCTCTACCAGACTGCCAAAGTGATCCATGACACAAACATGACTAAGAACCCCAGGCCTAAATGGCAGCCACAGTCCTTTCCTACTCCAAGGCTCTGGGATTCTAACCCAACTGTTGATTCCAAGTCCACAGAGAAATTGCTTAGGATCAGGAGTTGGAGCCTTCACCCAGCTGGATGCGAAAGTCACTTTCCACACACCCAGTCTCACTGTACATAGTTAAGTCCTCAGTGAAGGTCGGGTGACTTGAATTAGACATTCCTTGTGCACACTTTGCCAAATGGATGAGATTTTTTTTAAATGTTACTTCATTTTGAAAGGTGTTTTTCAACATGAAGGGCAACCAATGCATACAGGGGAGAGATTACCTGCAAAGTCCTGAGAAGAGTTCAGAAACGAAATCAGACCAACCAGGGAGGCATGTCTCCTAATTAATTGTTCTAACATGCCTGAGGCTCAAGAGCCAGCATGATCACAAGCTTTGGTACATTTGTTTTTTATTTCAGATAGGAAGCCAGGGGAACAAGGAATCACTAAAAAAGGAAAGTTAGCTCATTTCCTCTCCCAAATCCTGCTACCAAGCCTCGGGCTTATATGCCTTTGAACTCCAGTTGAAAGAGGTACCTCTCTAAGGCAATAGCCACAGGGCAGAATCAGTCACAGAATCTGCACACTGAAATGGACCTTAGCAGCCCTCTAGTCCAGTCCACAGTGGACAACGCACCTGACAAGTGGTCATACAACCTGGGCCAGAATGCCTCCAGGGAAGGGTGACACACTTCCTCACTAGCCCATGTCACTGCTGGACAGCACTTGTGGTTGGGAAGGTTTTCCTGCCATCAAACCAAAATTTGCCTTTGTAACTTCTACTGGGGTTCTTTGGGGCCAAAGAGAAAAATGGCCTTTCAAATTCTTCAAGCCAGCTATAATGCTCTTCTCCCTGGTCTTTCGTCTTCTTTCCTATTTCTCTTTGTACAGTACTATGTAAAAACATCACTCAAACAGTCATTGCAAACATTTTCTCAGTGGAAGTTAACTTCTTCTGGAGGGTAGAAATCCTTTCATTTGGGGGTCTCTGTCCTGGAACATAGTAAAAGCTTAATAAATACTTACTGGGTTGACTTGAAAACATACTCTAACAGTAGCTTTGACCACAGAGGCTCATTTAAAAATTACAAAAAGGATATGAAGAACACTATAGT
Source organism: Gymnobelideus leadbeateri (assembly GCA_011680675.1). Taxonomy (NCBI): domain Eukaryota; kingdom Metazoa; phylum Chordata; class Mammalia; order Diprotodontia; family Petauridae; genus Gymnobelideus; species Gymnobelideus leadbeateri. The sequence continues at coordinate 418,413 of WOXC01010045.1, forward strand.
ATTTCCATTTTTTCCAGGTTATGTCATAAAAAAAAAAGTATTATCATCTATTTAAAAGTGGAACAAAAGGAAAAAAGCATTCTGCACCATGGAATAGCCCTGAAAATCAGGAGACTGGCATTGGACTCCACAGCACAATTGTCTGATGGGACACTTCATGTTGCTGGGCTTTGGCGTGTTCCTCTATAAAACGGGGATAAGAATGCCTCTCTAAATGATACGAATGAAAAGGTAATTATTAGGCATTTAGTATGTACAAAACACAGGAGACATGTGCCAAGTACTGGGAATACAAAGCAGTTGGGTTTTTTTTGTTTTTTTTGTTTTTGCAGGGGCAATTGGGGTTAAGTGATTTGCCCATAGTCACAAGGCTAGTAAGTGTTAAGTGTCTGAGGCCACATATGAACTCAGATCCTCCTGACTCCAGGGCCAGTGCTCTATTCACTGCACCACCTAGCCACCCCCCAAGGGAATATAAAGCAAAAAAGCAAGAGTCTCTCTATATGGCAGTAATAGCCTCCAAAATAAATCCACAAACCCTCACCATAGTAAATCGCATGGGCGGGCATGTACACAGACACACACAGACACACAAGACACACAGACACACACACAGACACACAAGACACACAGATACACACACCCTTCCTCTGAGTGACAGTCACTGTTATTTCCAGGGGAAGCCACGGAAAGAAATGCTAAGAACTCACATCCCTTCTCTAAAAACATCCAATTGATACTATTAAGGTAAACGACTTGAAGACTGAATCATGATTTCCACTGTGGTTATCAGTTCTCATCCGGAGAGGACTAGGCACCTGCCCCTCCCCCTATTCCCACCCCGACCCTGGACCTGCCTACTGCCCAGGTCCGTTCTCAGGTCACCAAGAGTACGTTTAAGCTCGAAGGAGGCAGAACAGCAGAGAGAGACTGAGGGATAAGCCCTGGGTGCCCAAGACCAACCCCCTCTGATTCTGAAATAACTTGAGAAATCAGGCTGAAATAAAGACTGCCCCCACAAGGCCAAAAAGCGCTTTGGATAAGCGGTTGTTTGGGCATGATTTGCTTTTCTTATCTCACCCCTCTGCTCACACCATGAGCCGGGGCACTTTCCCAGATTGCCCAGAACAAAGTGACAGGCTTTCTCCTTCCCCTCCTACTTTTTACCATATATCTCTACACATGACATGAAAGAAAAGGCTGATCCCAAGTCATTCACAAAAATGAAAGAAGAAATCAATTTCAATATTAAAGATTTTTCTTTTCTAAGGGTCAGAATTTCAATTCTTAAGTGACTGTGTGTCCCAATCAATCAATGGGAGAAGGTATCCCAGAAGCGGCCAGGAGCTATTCAATCTTCTGAGACCCATTGAATATGGCGCCCCAAGCATGGAGCGGGGGACATGGCCTACCTCTCGGACGTCATGGAGCTGGGCAGAATACTGACTCTTTGATCTTCGGGCAGCAGCAGGTGACTTGTGGTGGGTGACAGTGACCACACTTGGGGTTGCGGGGGTGAGATGTCTCTGGCTACTGGGGGATGACGAATTAGATGTTCCATGGGGGAGCAAAGTCAGGCTTCGGCTCCGTGAGCTTGGAGGGCTCTAGAATAAGTAGAATAGAAATCTTTTAAGAGACCGGCACAAAAGGGCAAGCACATGGAGGGACGTGTTTCGGCTTCGTGTAGGGGGTGCAAGCACATATGGGTGTGTGAGTTTATAAGGAAGGGAGGTGATGAGTGGGAGCTATTCTAATCTCTTTAATAACTCAAGGTGAGTAAACAAGCCTATGCATTAATTCATGTCTAGGCAGCTAGATGATGCTGTGGATAGAACCCAGCAAAATTTTTAAAATTTTATTTATTTTTAGTTTTTGACATCCATTTCAACAAGATTTTGAATTAAAATTTTTTCTCCCCATCTTTCCCCTACACCCTACCCCAAAATAGCAAGCCTACTGAATACCCCTTCTCCCAATATGTTCTCTTTTATATCCTCCCCCATCACCCCCCTAACTTTCTAGTAGGGCAAGATGGATTTCTATACCCCACTGCCTGTATAAGAGCCCTGCATTTTTAATCAGGAAGACCAGAGTTCAAATCCTGATTCAGACACTTACTAAGTGTGTGACCCTGGGCAAGTCACTTCCCCTCTGTCTGCCCAAGTTCCCTCATCTATAAAATGGTGAATATAATAGCACCTACCTCCCAGGGTTGTTGTGAAAATCAAATGAGATAATATTTTCAAAGCTTTTTTATGAACCTTAAAGCATACAGAAATGCTCATTGTTATTAACCATTAAGGAGTATATTCGGAGAACCTGCTGTGTGATTAACCCCTGATCACCTCCAATCTCAACACCGCCCCTCTCGGTCTCTCCTGCCCCTCTGGTTGAAGAGCTGGGGGATACAGAGCACTAAATTCCTCCCCAAGCCCCCCCTCTTAGAGGGCAGAAAACCGACACGCAGCTTGATGGCTGTCCACCTTCAGCTCTGCGTGGCTTCAGCTCCTCAGAACTAGGTGCCCCCATGCAGGTACCCCCCACACCCGATATCTCCCTCCCCACCTTCTCCAGCTTCCTTTTGTGTGTCTGTGTGTCTTCTGCCTCATTAGATAGGAAGCTCCTTGAAGGCAGGGGCTGGTTTTTTTTTTCTCATTTGTGTTCCCAGGGCTCAGCACAGAGCCCAGCACATATTAGGTGGCCAGTAAATGTTACTGAAATCGAACTGAATTGCCAGGCACTGTCCTATACGATGGGAATGCAAAGAAAAAGCAAAAACAGCACCTGCCCTCAAAAAGTAGAAATGCTGGTAAAGGTTGAAAATGTATAAAAATTGGAGAACACATGAGAAATATAGACCCCAAGGCTTCTCAGCTCCCAGAGGGCAGATGGTCTGTGCAAATTCAGCAAATATTTATCATGATTACTCCTCTATTATTCAAGCTTCAGGGGCTATCATTCAGAGGGCAGAAAAGCACCAGCACCAGACAGTCTACCCAAGCCACACAAGGGAAAACATCCTATCAATTTGGAGCTGTCCATGGGGACAGGGTGCTGAACTATGAACCCTAAGCCTGTCTTGCCACTGCCACTAAAATGCTGGACCACCAGATCTGAACCAGAAGAGACCTCAGTGGCCATCTGGTCCAACCCAATCCTGACTACAGCTCCCTCCTCAACACCCTAGGAATGGCCTGCCAGCCTTTGCTTAGACACGGCTGCTTTTTCCAAGGCAGCCTTCTCCATGATTTTTGTACAGTTCTAATAGGGAAGCTAAGTGATGCAATAAGGTGCCCTGTGGAAGACCTGCGTTCAAATCTGACCTCAGATACTTCCTAGCTATGTGACCCTGGGCAAGTCATTTCACCCTGTTTGTCTCAGTTCCCTCATCTGAAAAATGAGCTGGAGAAAGAAATGGCCAACCCTTCCAATATCTCTGCCAAAAAAACCCCAAATGGGGCCACAAAGAGTCAGACACAACTGAAACAATTCAACAACAACAAAAAGACTAAATAAACTGTTTTATATTCTGACAGAAATTCAGCTTAGACCAACATTTTATAGAACATATGAATACAACACAGCATCATTGCACTATTAAGAAATGCATTTAAAGAACTCAAGAGAAACAATGAACGGAGGCAGAGAAAAGCAGGGAGAACCAGGAGCAAAGTGTATACAGTGGCCACAACAATGCACAAGAAAGCAACATCAACCAGACCACCCCCACCCCCAGCACAGCACCAAAGATGACTTAGAAGGATTAGTGACAAGGGTGTATGCCTTCTCCAGCCTCTGGGTAAAGATAGAAGACTAGGGAGGCTGAATAGAGAAAGCTGCCATCAGATGCAGCCCAGGAATGGTAGGTAAAAGAAGGAACATTAATAAAATGTTAATAAATAAATGCTCAAGCAGCCAGGAAGAAACAATTTCAATATTGTAGAAACACAATCAGAATAGCCCAGGACCTGGCAGCTTCTACACTGAGGGATGGAAGGTCATGGAATATGATATTCCAGAGGGCAAAAGAGCTGGGATTGAAACCAAGAATCACCTACCCAGCAAAACTGAGTATCTTGTTTCAGGGGAAAATATGGTCATTCAGTGGAATAGAGGACTTTCAAGCATTCTTGAGGAAAAACCAGAGTTGAATAGAAAATTTGACATTCAGACACAAGAAGCAAGAGATGCTTGAGAAGGTAATCAGGGAAAAGAAATCAAAAGGAACTTATCAAAGTTGAACTATTTACATTCCTACATGGAAAAACAATAACTGTGTCTGATGAAACCTTTCTCAGTATGAAAATAATTGAAGAAGGATATATGGGCATATGAATACATATGTGAATGTTTACAGGTATATATGGATAGAGGGCACAGGTTGAATTTGGTGGGAAGGGATGATACTTAAGGGGTGAAGTTAAGAGGTGAGAGAGGAAAGTGGCAAGAGGAGATGGGGAGAGACAGGGTAGGGTAAACTATCTCATGTAGAAGAAGCAAGGGGAAGTGGCTGCAGGGGAGGGGAAGACCAGGAAGGCAAAAAGGCAAAACCATATTCTCATTGAATCTGGCTCAGGGAGAGAATGACATACATACTAAATGGGATATCTCACCCTGCTGGAGAGTAGGGGGAAGGGGAATGAGAGGGGGGATGATGGAAGGGAGGGCATTCTGGGAGGAGGGGAGGTTGGAAGTACCCACTATCAAAGAGGGACAGGATCAAAGTAGGGAATGGACCAGGTGGGAGGTGAGACGGGTGGGAGGGAAATATAAGCAGTCTTTTACAATATATCTACTATAGTAATGTTTTGCATAGCTATACATGTACAACACATACTGAATTGCTTATCTTCCCAAAGGGAGTGGGTGACAAGGGAGGAAGGGAATGGATCTGAAATTCAAAGTTTTAAAATTAAATGTTTCAAATATATATAAATACTATTATTAATACTATTTTGCATGTAATTGGGAGATAAGATGTGCAGGCATTGGGGCACAGAGATTCACCTTGCCCTAATGGTAAAGTCAAAGGGGGTATGGGAGAAGATATGGGAAAGAGCAGATTGGATGAAGGGATATCTTGTGGACTGCTATTCTGGGGTGGTGGGTAGGGGAAAAATGTGGAAAAAATTGTAACTCAAAATCTGGCAGAACTGAATGATGTAAACCAGAAGTTAATAAAGCATTTGTTTAATTGAAAATCAATAAATGAATGAATGAATGCTTATACACACATGGGCCGTGCTGCCATTCCTTCTGCTGTTCCTTGGGAAAACTACTTAATCTCTCAGCTAGGTGCCTCAGTGGATAGATCACTGACCCTAGACACAGGAAAACTGAGTTCAAATCCACCTTCCAACATTCATCCTGGGCAAGTCACTTTATTGCTGTCTGCCTCAGTTTCCTTATCTGTAAAATGGGGGTGATAATAGCACTTACTTCAGGAGCTGGGTTCTACAGTGATTTCATATTGAGCCCTGTGGAATTTGAGGGTCTTGGTTTTATCAGGATAAACACACATTCTTCCCAGGAGCTATTCATCTCCCAGAAACTTTTCCATCTCCACTTTAGCTGCTAGCAACCTAACACAAACTATCATATACATCATACCTACTTACATAATGTATTCCTACCAATGAACTGTAAGCTCCTGGAGGGCAGGAACAGTCCTTCTATAGCCAGTACACTGCATGTAGCATGCACTCTATCAAGCACTGCTGAATTGGATTCAAGTCCAAACACCTTGCACTGCCAAGATTGATAGGGGACCATATAGAATTTTTGTTTTTTTAATAAATTTAAATTCACTTGAAACATTCAGTTAAAAACTTCCACTGATACCACAATAAGCTTACCATGTGCTGGGTGCTCTGTTGAGTTCTGAAGATACAAAGAAAGGCCAACCCAGCCCCAACCCTCAGAAGGCTCATGGCCTAAGAAGGGTGATGACAAGTCAATCACTAGGTCTGTACAAAACAGAGACAGAGCAAATAGAGGGGTCTTCATTTAGAAGTCACCAGTCACACTAAAGCTGGGGGACAGAAAGTCATCAACGGGCAAGGAGAAACATCGACTCCCTACATGCCCCACATGCTCTGCTGGAGCTAACTCCAAAATTCAGGGCTTTGGAATCACCTGCTAAATGTGTCATAGACAAAAGGGCAGCCTCCAGTACCTGGAGTGTAAACTGCCACTGGCCACTCTCTCAAGTCTGTGGTAATAAGACCAGTGACAAGCTCCAAGGCTGACAGCAAACGGCTTGGGCCATCTAAATCTATACCACAGGGTCCCTTTAGTAATGACAAGCACGTGGCTGCTGTCACAAAGAAGCAATCATGGAAGGAGACTCAGAGTCCATCTCATCTCACTCTCAGGACAATGGCAGACCACTAGGCGTGGGCACGGACAAATCCAGGATAAGACAGGTGCTGTTAAAACTCCCCAAGTAAACCTTTTCCCATTATGCTGCCTAGATCTTGTTTTAAAATCTAGTTTAACATTAAAAAGGGATATACACATTTTATCCAATGAATAAAACACCAAACCTAGAGTCAGAAAGATTCATCTTCCTGAGTTCAAATCCAACCTCAGACTGCTTGTGTTCCCAGGTGCTGCAGCAAGCACCCTAGCACACCCAGGATGGCTGTTAGCACAGGTTATTTGATATGCTTTTAGAGGAAAGACTGCTAAAAGGGGGGTGTCTGGGGCATGGGGACCCCAAAAATCTCCTACCCAGAAAAATTAAAAGTCAGGAAGGAACAGGAAGTTTATTCAGTTCTTGCAAGAAGAGGTGTCCCTTCCACCAGTATAAACCAACAGAATGGGGCACATTACAGAATATGGAACAAGAATTTATACCCTAAGGAAATCAAGCCCCCCTCCCAATGCTGTCCCTTCTCCCATTGGCTGGGAGGAGGGCTTATAATCTGACCACAAATTCTCCTCCAATGATAAGGAACAAAGAAGGCCCCCCACAATCTCTCAGTGGCTGGGAGGTGGACTTACAAAGCACAAGGAAATAGGGGATAGCCAATTCAAATGTACCTATCCTTATTCTGCAAACACCAAAGTGAAGAAGGGAGGGGCTAAGAACTTAATGCTGATTGACAGCAAGGGAAGGGGGGAAAGCCCCAGAACAATCGGAACAATTAGACGCCTAATGCTGGTGTGGCAGTAGTAAAGAAGGGGGAAGGGGGACAGGGGGCCCTAAAACTCAGACTTGCTCCCACAAGAAAACTTATGGGCTTTGAAGTTTTAATCTTTCCCATTCAGGGTTTAACAATCCTACTTTTAATTACATTCACTAGCTCAGGGGAAAGGTCAACACCCAGAACATCAGAGAAAATACAGAGAAATTAGCACGAAGACCAACAGATAGGGCTCTGACTGACTGCATCAAAGCCATATTGCTATACACTTTACATATACCATTGGATGGAGAGAGCCTTTACATCTGAGCAGTCAGGGAGCTCTGAACATACAGGCACTCAGAGAGTGACCAGGGAATCACAAGATCCTTCTCACAAATGAGCCCCCAAAGCAAAATATCAACTCAGAGTAGATATACACTTCGAGCCAGAAAGCATCACAACCCCTGTGATTCAGGGCCTAATTAGAAATTAGCAAAAGGTGTGAAAGCCTTCCTACAAGCAAGCCTCCCCTAAGTAAGCTTCCCTTAATGGGCTCATGAGGCCTATTAATGGGCAGGGGGAAATCTTATCATCCCATTAATATCATACCAGGTGACTCCCAGGTATCGGGCCCAAGCACAAAATGTGCTTTTGCGTCTCCTCACTTCATTGACTTGGCTCTCCCAGACAAGGAAAATAATGATGGGAAAAGTGGCAATTTAAAGAGAGAAGTGGGGTCAGAGGCTGGGGACACTGAGAACCAGGTCACTGGAGCCAAAGCCAGGAGTAAAAGCTGTGCATCTTCCTATTTTAATTACAAATGGGCCCACTTTACAGAAAGTCTCACCACAAGGCTCCTTAAAATATTAAGCTCTGCTCATACATATTAAATGAGATACCATTTGCAAACAAGTTTGCAGGAGGCCATACCAGTTGTGGTGAGTTTTCTTCTGGGCAGAGGAAATGCATTAGATTCTATAAATTACAAACAATGATAAAAATGATGAACATGAAATCACATATTTACAGGGTATTTAAGGTCTTCAAAGTGCTTTCAATCCATTTTTTGAAATAAAACATCAAGGAATAAATTGAGCTGATCACTAACTGACTGGGCCCATTAATAAGAACTGGAGAAATACTCATCAAGACTTAACTGGGCTTGGAGGATAGAAGTAAGGAAGGCTCAGGGCAAGGAGAGTCTCAGCCCTTTAACCTAGAGGACAACAAGTCAAAAGCAGAAAGAAAGACCCCACATCAACCCAGGATTCATAGCAGGGATGGCAAAAAACTGCAAATAAGTCCCAATCCATTAGTCAACAAGCATTAAGTGCTGAAGTGTCAGGAAAGACGGTCCCTGCCATTGGGGGAGCTCCCATTCTAATGGAAGGTGGAAGGGGTGAGTTTGGTGAGAAAAGGGCACCCAATATGGGAGCTTGGTAGAAGAAGGGGAGACATGGAAAGCCCAGGTGTTCCCCCTCCATGGCAGGTCTAGGAGGAGACATTCACTCAGAGGGAGAGGATGAAGGGATGGAGAACACATCCAGTGGGCGGATTCTAGGACTGCAGCGAGGCTTAGGGAAGAAGGGCTGGGGCAGGGTAGAAATCTAGGGGTGCAGCTGGGAGACAAAGGGCATAGAAAACAGGGACAAATGGATGAAACTGAATGGAAAGGACAAATGAGAGAACTTTCAAAGTCAGATTGATGCCAACTGACATAAGCAGAATCAGAATGACAAATAATTATCTCAGTCATGCAAATGAAAAGAAAGCAATTTGGATGCTAGAGGACAGATGAGAAAATGTACCTCCCTCCTTCCAGCAAAGTGCCAAATGGTGCACACACTGTCACAAACTATCACAGTGCATCAACTGGTTCTACTTAGGCATTTACTGGGTTACCAGGGAGGGTTCACCGGACGGATGGATGGATGGATGGATGGATGAATGGATGGATGGAGGACCCAAAAATGACAAAAAATAAAAGGCATTAATAAAGATTATTGTTAAAAAGGAAGATTCAATACATAGCAAATACTTAATAAACGCTTATTGACATTTAACTTGTATGAATAATGGCTATTTCCACTCTAGAAAAGGCTTCTGGAGGACTGAATGATTGAGAATTCCATTCCTAAAATTCAGCAAACTGACTATAAAATAGAACTGAAATGCCATTAATTTTTTTTGCTCCATTTTCTTGAAACCTCCCAAGAAATATCTTTAATGACATTTCAAAAGCAATAGCCAGGATCAGCCAAGTTGTATGGTTTGCTTGGTTTTTTAAACCTACCCATCCAGGACAAAATTTCCATATTCTGCTCATCTCCTGTCCTCTAAGATCAATGTGCCATTTCTAAACATGCAGACGCCAAAACGCCAAAACATCCAGAGGCAACAGAAGGGACCTGAGAGGCGGAGGCAAAGGAACCAAGGAAGATGCCCATCGAGGCCCCTCCTGACAAGTGTCGTCCAGTCTCTGCCTGAAGACTTCTAACAAGGATAACAACGTCCAGAGAGCCAGAATGACTTCAGAGGTCATTTCGTCCAACCCCCTCATTTTACAGCTGAGAAAACAGTCTCAGAAATAGGAAAAGAATTGCCAGAGACACCACAGGCAGCAAGAGGCAAAGCCATGATGTGAACCTAGGTCCTTAGATTCCAAATCTAGCCTTCTTTCCTATGGTACCATAAGGGAACTGTATTTATACACAGAATGCTGACACATACTGGCTCCCAACAAGGCAATTCAAACAGGAAGGCTGTCGTAGCTGCAATGAGAAGCCCTGGCTTCAAATCCCCCTCTACCCTTATGTGACCTTTTGCCATGGACCCTCCCCCCACCTCAGGCCTCTGAGGCTTCCCAGCTCAGCAGACCAAAGCACCCCAAAATGACTCTGAAATAATACAACAAAAATCTGGAAGATGAGGGATTCTCACATAAAAAACTGTCTAAAGTAAAACATTCAGCATTTAAACAACCACTTAAAACTTACAGTTTACTAGTACTTAACATTCCAACAAAAATGGGCTGTTCTCAGACTATTGTCTAGGGGATGGTCAATCTCCCTTAACCTCATCATCTTAGCATCTCATCTCAAAGCAAAAACTAGGATTAAAAAGAGAAACAAAATGGGCAGGACCTCCTTCCAAGTTCACTCCTATTACTAACATCACCAAAATTATACGAGATTATTTAAATTTTGTATGTTTTACTTTATAGATATGTCCTTGACATAAAGAAAGTTAAGAACCTAGGATTTATTTTTTCTTTACTTTTCTCTTTTTTTTGGCGATGCAATCTGCCTTAAGTGACTTGCCTAGGGTCATACAACTAGCAAGTGTAAAGTGTCTGAGGCCATTCTTTGCTTTTTTAAGACTATGATTTATTTTATTAAATATTTCCTAATTATGTGTAAAAAATTTAACAATCTTTTTTAAAATTCTGAGTTCCAAATTCTCTCCCTCCCACCCTTCTCTTGAGAATGCAAACAATCTGATATTAGTTATAGATACAAAGTCAGGCAAAACATTATTTTCGTATCAGTCAAGTTTCAAAAGAAAACAGAAATAGAATAAAAGAAAGTTTGTTTCCAGGGCATTCAGAGTTCATCAGAAGAACCCCTGACAGTCATCCTTTGAACATATCCCTTGACCCAAAACTTCACCCCAAGTTGCCTCCAAACTTAAAAAAGAAAAAGAAATGGCATCATTACCCAAGTCAGAATTTCCCAGCTGCTTTTCTGAGAGCAGAGCATGCAGGGACCCCCATCAATGAGCATCTGGAAATGCTGACGACTGATTACCCAGCACAGGAAAAGTGGCCACAAGTGGCTTTATTTCACTTTCTTTAATTATATTCCCTGCATGCGAATAGGCCAACTAAAGATGAAAAATCCAAAGGGGTAATAGACAACCCGCCAGTGTTTCTGTACTCAACAATTTAGCAAACACCTGTGGAAGCTCAGGGAGATGAGTGCTGGGGCAACCTGGGCCACGCTGTCCGCCTTGATGGAGGCTGGGAGGAACACAGGGGGGAAAATGAAGAACTGTCCTGCACCCAGCTTCCATCACACCCAGGCTACTGTCAGGGTCCCATGGACAAAATCCAATTCTCCTAGGTCACCAGCTATTTTTTAAAATGCCTCACTAATGTTTTCTTTACAAATTGTTTCTCCATAACATCCCCAATACCACCAAATCCTCTTTATAAAAGAAAAACATTAAAACCAAAGCAACAGATGCAGACCACACCCAACGAGTGTATACCACACTCTGCACCCATGGCCACCCTACTTCTCTACTGAAAGGAGGGAGATGTGTTTCATCATTAGTCCTCCAGCAATCCCCATTGGGTTAACATAGTCAACTCAACGCACCAAGCATTTATTTCTTGCTGACTGTGATTTGGGGCACTGAGTTAGGCTTTACTTCATTTTTTCCTAATGAACAAAAGTCTATTTTCACTCCCACCTTCCTCCCCCCACTAGGGGAAAAAAAATCTCCTTACTCATGTCTAAAAACACTATCTCCTCGTGCATCTGGAGTCCTGGTGATTTCCAAGGTGAAATTCTGTTATTGCCACCCTAGAGACAGTCCCTTCTGGCTGGAATTTCTTCTCCACTCACTTCCACTCTCCCTTGTAGACAAGGGCCATCCCAGATTATCTCCATCAGAAACACAGGGCAGAAAAACAACCAATTTGTCCAAGGTAATTCTGCTCCCATTAAAACCACAGGAGTATTAAAGTTAACTGGGGCATAAATATTTCCTGTTTTACAGAAAAAAATTTTTTTTGTAGCCTGCTCCTAAATGAAGCTGGTCATGAAGCAAAAATCTTGCTATGATTATCAGCAGCCAACGTGACTCGGATATAATCAATAACCCCTCTCCCAGAAGCACTGACCTCCTCACAGGCTATGCTGTCCTTCCCACGTGCTGGGTCATGGGAGTTTAAGGCTCCCTCTTCAGATCATTTCAGATGGGGGGGAGGCCTCTTTTGGTCAGTAGGCCAAGTATCAGACTCCAGTATTTGTGAAACTAATCCCACTAACCATCCCTCTGGGGCTCAAGGAGCTGATGGTGGTAGGGAAAGAGAGGCCGAGGCCTGTGAGTGACCCACGAGGGGAACAGCCGGGGCCGTGTGGGCACCAAAGAAGGCAGGTTCAGAGGGAGGGAGGCTGCATCATCAGGCGCATCATGCCGCCAAGTACTTTGTGAGCAACTGGGCTTCTTTGGTATTTGTTCTCAGTGCACATTTCTTTTAAGTTGACTGCACCTGCATGCGCATGCGCGCGCGCGCGCACACACACACACACACACACACCCCTTTCATTCTTTTTACTCTAACACACTTCAGTCAAACACAGGATACAGTGTAAGGCTAAAGATTCCCTGATCAGCGGAGGCCAACCCCTGCTTTTTACTGATGAGGACACACCCATCTGAATTCTGAGAGGTCTCACCTTGGTCTGTGACCACACTGGTGAAGCGAAAGGCTCTCCAGTGTAGGAATGCCATTTCCAAGTGCAAGGTCAGAGCCCATGCTCTGGGAGAGGCGAAGGATCCACAGCATCTTCACCATCACAGAGGTCTCCAGGAATGGACACCACCTCCACCACCACAACCATCACCCACATCAACAGCAGCAACAACTGACACTCATAGAACACCCTAAGGTTTACAGAACACATTAAAACATTCTCTCCCTGAATTCTCCCAAGAGACTGAAGGGATAAGTGCTACTATTATCCCCATCTTACAGATGAGAAAACTGAGAGGCCAAGAAAGGCCAATGAGCTACCAGGGTCAGTGTCAGGGGCCAGACTTAGCACTCTCCGCTCTACAGCCCCCCCAGCTAGCTCTAACCAGCCCTGAAATGACTTAAGAGCCAAGGCCTAAAAAGAAATCACGATGAGAACACTTCAAAGTGGCCATCCGCCCTCTCCCACATCAAATGTTTTATCACATCCAATAAGCATATAACACAGTGGGATCCCGCATGTACAAAAAACCTTCCTCTTTCTGTCGCTTGAGTAGGAGTAAAGACATCGCCCACCTACTGTGGAAAGTCACTCCCAAGGGTGCCGTGATGTGCAGACGGCTGTAAAATACAGGTCCCTGTCAATTAAGGGTCTCTCCACCGCCCTTTTCTGGCGCTAATGAGGTCTGAGATTTTTCCCAAGCCTTGGTGTCTTCCCCACCTGCAGACACCTTATGAATTGATCCTTCCACACCCTCTTGAAGGACTGATCCCCCTGGACAGATCTCCCCTTGCCTGAACCTCGATGCTTTTCCCATCTTGGTTCTATTTAGGGACGTTTCTACTTTTGCTCTCAGTACACTTTTTAAAAGTGTCCAATGGTCTCCCTGTGGCCAAATCCAAAGGTCTTTCAGGCTCTTGCCTGAGCTTCAATGGGATCTGTTCTGCAATTCCAGTTCTGAATGATCAAGGTGGAGTCAGAGACACCCACGTCCAAAGCCCCTTCCCCCTGGCATTTACTTAGCTGAAACGATGATAAGCCTCAGTTTCTTCACCTGTAAAGGGAGAACACCACCATCCATAGCACCCGCACCCAGAGCAGGTGAGAGATTCAGATGAGATCGTGTTTGTGAAATGCTTTCAAACTTAAACGCACAGATACTGTCAGTCAAAGCCTGGCCCACGTGGAAGAAGCCGCGTCTCCAGAATCTTTGACAAATGCTGTGTGCTGCCAGTACAGTGACAAAATCCACTGTTTTCCCATCATGTTTCCCATTAGCTGAGACATTCTAAATCGAGGCTCCGTTCTCAGTGCGTGTGGAAACAAGCCATCTCTTGGCTTCTTGGCAAAGAAACACACTCCTATTACGCTTTCCTTCACTCTAGTTTTTTTACACACACAGGACTAGAAGACACTTCCTCTTTTTCCCAGGATAGACTGTCAGCCCCTTGAGGGCAAGGATTTTGCCATATTAGGTAACATTTATATAGCAATTTAAGGTTTACAAAGTACTATACGTGTTTTCTCATTAGATCCTCACAACAACCCTGGAAAGTAGGAGCTATTATTGTCCCCACTTTATAGCTGAGGAAACTGAGGAAAAATGCAGTTAAGTGACTTGACTAGGATAACACAGATAGTAAGTGTCTGAGGCTGCATTTGAACTCGGGTCTTCCTAACTCCAGGCCCAGCACTCTGTGTGCTATGGCACTCCCTAGCTGCCCAATTGTCTTTAGACCCAGTACCTAGATACAAAAGCACAGTACTTAATAAATGCTTGGGCTTGGTGACTGATTCGATCCCAGTAATAGATATACAGGTCCTTTTTCCCTGTCCCAAATGCTCAAAATGACAGAATTTCCTCTCTGTCCCCTACAGAGTCTTCAACCCTGATCATGTGGCAGATGAAAGATCATAATTAAAAATATGGTGATTGGTTTTACTGACTTGATTTTTTCTCCTCTTTCTCTTTAAAAAAAAATTCTTTGGGGACTTTCAAAGAAATAGAGGACTTTCAAGTGTTCCTGATAAAAAGACCAGAGCTGAACAGAAAATCTGACTTTCAAATCCAAGACCCAAGAGAAGCATAAAAAGGTAAACAAGAAAGGGAAATCATCCGGGATTTGATGAGGTTAAACTGTTTCTGTTCCTACATGGGGATATGGCATTTATAACTCTTAATAACGTTCCCATTATTAGGGCAGTTAGAAGGAGTATACAGAGCCAGAAGACAAAGGTATGAGTTGAATATAATGATAGGATTATCTAAAAAAAATAAAATTAAAGGATGAGAAAGAAGAATGCAGTGGGAGAAGGGGAAAGTGAGAGGGAGAACAGGATAAGATATCTGACATAAAGGATGTCTGAAAGAGGTTTACAGTGGAAGGGAGATGGGGGAAGTACGGAGGGCAGCACAGAAACCTTACTCTCACCAGAACTGCCTAAGAGGGAATAATATACACACTCAGTTAGGTGTAGAAATCTATCTTACCCTCCAAGAAAACAGGAAGGGAAGGGGATAAAGGAAGTGGGCAGGGAGCTAATAGGAGGGAGGGCAGTTTGGGGGAGGTAAAAGTCAGAACCAAAACACTTTTGAGAATGGACAGGGTAAAAGGAGAAAGAAAAAGTAGGATAAACAGAGGGAAAACAGATGTAGGGAAGTATGTAGTTGGTAATCATTACTGTGAAAAAATTTTTTTACAGTGAGTTTCTCTGATAAAGATTTCATTTCTCAAACATACAGAAAACAGAGTCAAACTTATAGAAATAAGAGCCACTCCCCAAT
This sequence comes from Gymnobelideus leadbeateri, assembly GCA_011680675.1. Taxonomy (NCBI): domain Eukaryota; kingdom Metazoa; phylum Chordata; class Mammalia; order Diprotodontia; family Petauridae; genus Gymnobelideus; species Gymnobelideus leadbeateri. The sequence goes on from WOXC01010045.1 coordinate 433,811, forward strand.
TGATAAATGTCCAAAGGATATGAACAGGAAGTTTTCAGACAATGTAGTCAATGCTACCTAGAGTCATAAGAAAAAATGCTCTAAATCACTACTGATGAGAGAAATACAAATTAAAACCACTCTGAGCTACTACCTCACATCTGTCACATTGGCTAATATGACAGAAAAGGAAAATGACAAATGTTTGACGGGATGTGGGAAAACTAAAACATTAATGGGCCACTGATGAAGTTGTATACTGATTCAACCAATTTGGAACCATGCCCAAAGGGCCATAAAACCACCTGTCCCCTTTGACCTAGTAATACCACTACCAGGTCTGTATCCTAAAGAGGTTTTAAAAAAAAAAAAAAGAAAAGAAAAAGGACCTACGTGTAGAAAAATATTTACAGCAGCTCTTGTAGTGGTGGCAAAGAACTAGAAATTGTGGGGACGTCCATCAATTGGGGAATGGCCAAACAAGTTGTAGAATACGATTGTGATGGAATACTATTGGTTCCATAAGAGATAATGAGCAGGCAGACTTCAGAAAAGCCTGGAAAGACTTACATGAACTGATACAAAGGGAAATGAGCAGAAACAGGAGAACATTGTACACAGTAACAGCAATATTTTATGGTGATTCACTGTGAATAACTTAGCTATTCTCAGCAATACAATAATCCAAGACAATTCTGTGGGACTTATAACGAAAGGTGCTGTCCATCTCCAGCGAAAGAATGAATATCTGAATGCAGATCAAAGAATACTTTTTCTTGAGTTTAGTTTTCTTGGGTTTTTTTGGGGGGGGGGCCTGTTTTCTTTCACAGAATGACTTACATTGAAATGAATTTTGCATGACTGTACATGAATAACCTATGTCAGTGATGAGGGGAAGAGAATTTGAAACTCAAAATTTGGAAAAAAAAAAAAAAGCAACTGTTAAAATTGTTTTTACATGGGGGCAGAGCCAAGATGGCGGAGTAGAAACAGGACTTCCACAGGGTTCCAGCTACCCACTTCCCTAATCCATGTAAAAGAAGACTCTGAACAACCTTTGGCACTACAGAACCCACAAAATGACACAGAGAAGCTAACCTCCTGCTGAGGACAGCCCAGCAGCCAGGCAGGGAGTGGCCAGCACAGTGTTCTGGGAGCCAAACCCAGCCCCACATGAGCCAGAGTTTTAGCCCCAGTGTGGGCCTGACCACCAGCTGGAAGAGCTCCAGATAACCAGCAGCTGTGGCAGTTTCCAGAATTATCAACACATAGATGCTAAGGAGACAGTGAGAGATCAGTGCAGTGTGGACTCTGGGATCCAGTAGTTGGGAATGTGATGGCTTTTGCCCCCAGGGTGAGAAGTGGCTGAGGTGCCCCATCTCTGCAGCTGCAGCCATACCTGGCTGCTTCAGCTCCTGGCCTGCAGAGTGTAGGGGGACAATGTGACCAGTCTGGGGGGTATTCACACTTGCTTTAACCTTCTTGGATCTGGATTGCAGTCTAGGGTGGAGGTCTTGGGGTATGTGACCAGCTTGCCAGAGCATGTGGAGGCTTCAGAGAGGGCACCCAACTAATACCTCTGGCAGCTAAGAAAACCTCAGCATTTGGGATGGAAGCCCCCCTGGCTGGTGGCAGAGTCCTACTGTGGCAACAAGCCCAAAAGTCAAGTACTTGAGTGGCAACATGCCTAGGCAAAGGAAACAAAATAGAGTATCCCAACTTTACACTCTTACTTTGGTGACAAAAAGGATCAAAGCATGGAACAAGAGGAAGACAGTGAAGTAAGAAATCCTGCACCAAAAGCTTCCAACAAAGATACAAGCTGGTTACAGGCCATAGAGGACCTTAAGAAGCAGATAAGAGAAGTGGAGGAAAAATTGGGGAGAGAAATGAGAATGATGCAAGAAAATTATGAAATGAGAGTCAACAGCCTGACTGAGGAAAATAACACCTTAAAAAACAGACTAACTCGGGCGGCTAGGTGGCGCAGTGGGTAGAGCGTCGGCCCTGGAGTCAGAAGGACTGAAGTTCGGTTCCAGCCTCAGACACTTAACACACACACAAACAAAAACCTAGCCATGTGACCTTGGGCAAGTTACTTAACCCCAACTGCCCTCCAAAAAGAAAAAAAAATAGACTAACTCAAATGGCAAAAGAGGCTCAAAAAGGCAACGAAGAGAAGAATGCCTTAAAAAGCCAAATTTGCCAGATGGAAAAAGAATCTCAAAAACTCACTGAGGAGAATCATTCCTTCAGAATTAGACTGGAGCAAATGGAAGCTAGTGACTTTATGAGAAATCAAGATGCTGTTATGTAGATCCAAACAAATGAAAGAATAGAAGACAATGTGAAATATCTCATGGGAAAAACCACTGACCTGGAAAATAGATCCAGGAGGGATAATTTAAAAATTATTGGACTACCTGAAAGCCATGATCAAAGAAAGAACCTAGAAATCATCCTTCAAGAAATTCTCAAGGAAAATTGCCCTGATGTTTTAGAACCAGAGGGCAAAATAGAGGTTAAAAGAATCCACCAATCACCTCCTGAAAAAGATCCCAAAAAGAAAACTCCTAGGAATATTATAGCCAGGTTCCAGAATTCCCAGATCAAGGAGAGAATATTACAAGCATCCAGGAAGAAACAATTTGAATATTGTGGAAACACAATCAGAATAACACAGGATCTGGCAGCTTCTACACTGAGGGACTGAAGGGCTTGGAATAAGATATTCCAGAGGGCAAAGGAGCTGGGATTAAAACCAAAAATCACCTCCCAGCAAAACTGAGTATCATGTTTCAGGGAAAAATATGGTCATTCAGTAGAATAGAGGTCTTTCAAGTATTCTTTTATATATATATTTGAAACATTTAATGTTACGACCTCGAATTTCAGATCCATTTCCTTCCTCCCTTGTCACCCATTCCTTCTTGGGAGATAAGTAATTCAGTATATGTTGTACATGTCTAGCTATGCAAAACATTATTATGGTAGATATATTGTACAAGGCTGCTTATAGTTCCCTCCCACTCATCCCACCCCCCACCTGGTCCATTCCCTACATGATCCTGTCCCTCTTCTATAGTGGGTACTTCCAACCTCCCCTCACCCCAAGGATGCCCTCCCATCCATCATCCCTCCTCTCATCCCCCTTCCCCCTATCCTGCTGCAGGTTGAGATATCCCATTTAGTATGTATGTCATTTTCTCCCTGAACCAAATTCAATGTGAATGTGGTTTTGCCTTTTTAGCCTTCCTTATTCTCCCCCTCCTTTGCAACCACTTCCCCATGCTTCTTCTACATGGGATAGTTTACCCTACCCTGTCTCTCCCCATCTCCTCTTGCCACTTTCCTCTCTCACCTCATAATTTCATCCCTTGAGTATTCTCCCTTCCCAACAAATTCAACCTATGCCCTCTATCCATATATAACTGTAACCATATACACACACATTCACATATGTATTCATATGACCACACCCCCTTCTTCCATTATTTTCATAGTGAGAAAGATATCATCAGTCACAGATATTGCTTTTCCATATAGGAATGTAAATAGTTCAACTTTGATAAGTTCCTTTTGATTTCTTTTCCCTGATTACCTTCTCAGGCATCTCTTGCTTCTTATGTCTGGATGTCAAATTTTCTATTCAATTCTGGTTTTTTCCTCAAGAATGCTTGAAAGTCCTCTATTCCACTGAATGACCATATTTTCCCCTGAAACAAAATACTCAGTTTTGCTGGGTAGGTGACCCTTGGGTTCATTCCCAGTTCTTTTGCCCTCTGGAATATCATATTCCATGCCCTTCGATCCCTCAGTGTAGAAGCTGCCAGGTCCTGGGCTATTCTGATTGTGTTTCCACAATATTGAAATTGTTTCTTCCTGGCCGCTTGTAGTATTTTCTCCTTGATCTGGGGATTCTGGAACCTGGCTATAATATTTCTGGGAGTTTTCTTTTTGGGATCTTTTTCAGGAGGTGATTGGTGGATTCTTTCAACCTCTATTTTGCCCTCTGGATCTAAAACATCAGGGCAGTTTTCCTTGAGAATTTCTTGAAGGGTGATTTCTAGGTTCTTTCTTGATCATGGCTTTCAGGTAGTCCAATAATTTTTAAATTGTCTCTCCTGGATCTATTTTCCAGGTCAGTGGTTTTTCCCATGAGATATTTCACATTGCCTTCTAATCTTTCATTTGTTTGGATCTGCTTAACAGCATCTTGATTTCTCATAAAGTCATTAGCTTCCATTTGCTCCAGTCTAACTCTGAAGGAATGAATCTCCTCAGTGAACTTTTGAGATTCTTTTTCCATCTGGCAAATTCGACTTTTTAAGGCATTCTTCTCCTCATTGCCCTTTTGGGCCTCCTTTGCCATTTGAGTTAGTCTATTTTTTAAGGTGTTGTTTTCCTCAGTCAGGCTGTTGACCCTCATTTCATACTTTTCCTGCATCCTTCTCATTTCTCTTTCCAATTTTTCCTCCACTTCTCTTATTTGATTTTTAAAGTCCTTCTTAAGGTCCTCTATGGCCTGCAACCCGCTCATGTTTTCCCCTGGGGCTTTTGGAGCAGGACTTCTGACCTCACAGTCCTTTTCCCGCTCTATGCCCCCAAAATAGGAGTCTAGGGTTGCATTTTTCTGTTTCCTTTGCCTTGGCATGTTGCCACTTAATTGCTTGACTTTTGGGCTTGTTGCCACACTATGGCTTTAAGGCCAGCTAGAGGAATTTTCGTCCCGAACGTGTGGGGGGCAACTTCCGTTTCTGGCAAGCTGTAAACCCACCCACAACTTCCACCCTAGATCACAATCCAGATCCAGGGAGGTTAAAGCAAGAGCGATTACCCCCCAAGACTGATCGCTGGATCTCCCCATGATTTGTAGGCTGGGAGCCGGAAATGCCTATGAAAACTACAAAATGGCGTGTCTCCTCAGCGGCTTCTAGCTCCCAGGGGAGGGAGCTGACGCATTCCCCAAATACAGGTCCCAAAGTCCATAGGACACTAACCTCTTACTTTGTCCTAGGCATGTCTATGTTGATAATTCTGGAGTTGCCACAGCTCCTGGTGTTCTGGGGTTCCTCCATCTGGCTGCTGGCCCTGCCACCCTGGGGCTAAAACCTCGGCTCACGCGGACCTGGGCTCGGCTTGGCTCGGTGTTGCCGGCTCCCAGACCTCTGCGCTGGTCCTTCCTGCAGGGCTGCTGGGCTGTCCTCAGAGGGAGGTTAGCTTCTCTGTGTCGTTCTGTGGGTGCTGGGGCTCCAGAAGTTGTTCAGAGTCCTTTTTTACATAGTTTGTGGGGAATCTGGGGGCAGAGAGGCTTGGACGAGCTGTTTCTACTCCGCCATCTTGGCTCTGCCCCCTCTTTCAAGTATTCTTGATGAAAAAACCAGAGTTGAAAAGAAAATCTGACATTCAGATACAAGAAGCAAGAGAAGCATGAGAAGGTAAACAGGGAAAAGAAATCATAAGGAACTTATCAAAGTTGAACTATTTACATTCCTACATGGAAAAAATTGTAACTTATGAAACTTTTCTCAGTATGAAAATAGTTGAAGAAGGGTATATGGGCATATGAATACATATGTGAATTGTGTATGTATGTTTACAGGTATACATAGATAGAGGGCACAGGACCATTTTAATAGGAAGGGATGATACTTAAATGATGAAACTGAGAGGTGAGAGAGGAATATGACAGGAAGAGATGAGGAGATACAGAATGGGGTAAACTATCTCATATAGAAGAGTCAAGAGAAAATGGTTGCAAGAGAGGGGAAGAACAAGAAGGCAAAACCTTATTCTCATTGAATCTGGCTTAGGGAAAGAATGACATACATACTAAATAAGATATTTCACCCTACAGGAGAGTAGGGGGGAAGGGGATGAGGGGGGGAATGATGGAAGGGAGGGCAGGCTGGGGGGGGAGGAAAGTTGGAAGCACCCACTTTTGAAAAGGGACAGGATCAAAGTAGATGTGGGAGGCGGGATAGGAGGGAGGGAAATATAGTCAGTCTTTTACAATATATCTACTATGGTAATGTTTTTCATAGCTACACATGTATAATATATCCTGAATTGCTTATCTCCCCAGTAAGGGTGGGTGACAAGGGAGGTAGGAAATTAATCTGAAATTCAAAGTTTTGAATTCAAATGTTTAAAAATATACAAATACTATTATTAATAATATTTTACATGTAATTGGGAAATAAGATATACAGTCATTGGGGCATAGAGATCTACCATGACCTACTGGAAAAGTCAAAGGGTATATGGGAAAAGATATGGGAGAGAGCAGATTGGAGGAGGGGATATCCTGTGGGACTGCTATTCTGGGGTGGTGGGTAGGGGGAAAATGGGGGAAAAAATTATAACTCAAAATCTGGCGGAAATGAATGATGTAAACCAGAAGTTAATAAAGCATTTGGGGGAAAAAAAAGATAACTGAGTTAGAGGAGAGAAACTAAACACTCAAAACATAGACAGGATTTTTCCCCCAAATTTGGCTATGAAAGAAAGGAGAGATGTGAGAAGATAGCCTGATGGGAAGAGTTTAATATTGGAAGGACTTTTGGAAGACAGGCTCATTGATGCATTATTGGTAGAGATACAAAGTGGTCTAACTATTCTGAGTATCTTTTAGAATTGTGTAAGAAAGTCACTAAAGTACCTACATTTCCTTTTGACCTGTAATATGTCCCTGGGCATATGCCTCCTATAAAATCAATAAAGAAATAGAGATCCAATACATACTTTAAAAAAAAAAAAGGAGAAAATTGTTTTTCATGGAATTGGGAAAAAATAAAAAATTAAAAAATTCTTTGTTCTAAGGAATGGCTCTCTGGAAGACAGAAATATAAGAGAACGTCTAGGAGATGTAAAAACAAAAGATAGGCATAAAAATCTATCAAAAATATTTAAAGTCTCCCATTTCAAATGTGAAGAAACATCAGCACAATCACTATACCAGACAATGGCCACTCTTAAACCTTTTAAATCCAAATTCTCCCACCTCACATAGATCCAGAAGGGATAATTTAGACTGAAACAAACAAGTCTAAACTACTTTTTAAAAAACCCCAAACATGATTTTACTCCAAAGCCCAAACAAACCTCAATAATGTCTTAAAAGTCTGAATTCACACCAGACTGAACTAGAGCGAGGCCAGTATCACCCTATGAGTAGTTAAGAGTCAGAGCTCCCAGACTTAGTTATACTTATGCAATTTCAGGACAATTCACTTAATATCCCTGGGCCTCAGTTTCCTTATCTGTAAAATAAGGAAGACTAGGGTGACCTCTAAGACCCCTTTTAACCTGACATTCAGGATCCTATGAATACTCCTCCATCAGCTGACCAATTAATAAGCATCTGCAGGCATTTACTAGGGGCCAGGCTCTGTGCTTAAGAAGTGGAGATTGACAGAAGGACAAAAAACACAGTGCCTCCCCTCAAAACACCAGGTATAGAGAGTAGATGGAAGTAATGGGAGAAGGGAAGGCATTAGCAGTAGGAGTGACCGGAGAGAGCCTGCTGCAGAGGGTGGGATGTGAGCTGAGTCTTGACAGAAGCCAGAGAAGCTAAGAGAGGGAGGTAAAGGGAAAGAGCATTCCAGGTATGGGGCACAGCCCAGGCAAAGGCATGCAGATGGGAGATGAAGTCTTACATTCAAGGATCAGCAAAAAAGTCAGTGTTGCTGGATCAGAGTATGGGGAGGGGAGTAAAGTATAAAAGGACTGAAAAGGTAGGAAGAGGTCAAGGACCCCAAGTGGGATTTTATACAGTATTTGATCCTAGAGGCATGGGAAGGCATTGATGCTTATTGAGGGGGAGGCAGCCAACATGGTCAGACCTGTGCTTTAGGAAAAGCCTTTGAAAGTTGAGCAGAGGATGAATTAAAGCCGGGTGAGATATAAGGCAGGACACCAGCGAGCAGACTTCTACAAGGGTCCACTAAGAGAAAAGAGCCTGAATTGGTGGCTGTATGAGAGATGTGGTGACCGTAGGGATGATGAGATTTGACCTGACATTGTATAAAGGGCTGGGATGATAGGATGACCCCAAGGTTTCCATCCTAGGGAACTTGGCAGAACACTCAACAGTAACAGGGAAACTGGGGAAAGGGAAGTGTTTGAAGGAAAAGATCCTGAGTCCTGGGCTGGCCGTCATCTATTACTCCTTAGTCATGTTATGTGACCAGCCCACTCCCTTTTCTCTTTCAAGTCATTCTTGACCTCCGTCCCCCAGCTTCCTTCCCAGAACCACCTTGTATACATTCTGTCTTGGTTCTGTGTACACCTGTGCAATGTGTAATGTGGTGAGCCCCTCAAGGGAAGGCAGTCATTCTGACTACCGCACCCCCAGTATCTAGCCCAGGGCTGGGCATAGACAACAGTAGGTGCTTGACAAATACCCACAGATGGACTGGTTTGTTCCACCAATCCCCTTCTAGTGTGCTCATGCCCACTATGAAACCCTCCAAATCTCCTTACCCCAGCCTTGGGGGGGGGTTCCTTTACAATGGTGACTCCCCTGAGTCCTCTGTAAACAGTGGGGAGCCCTGGATTTACTCCCCAGCATTTTCAGTTACACCCTGAATTTTATTTCGGGCACCAATACCTCCTACGATTAAATGGGAAAACAGCATCACACTGTCCCCACATTATTCTTGAGCTTCTGGGAAATGGAATGACATCAGTGATCTCTTGGAAGATGCCCAGTCTACCTGTGTTTTAAAAAATACAAAGGTCAGGGGCGGCTAGGTGGCACAGTGAATAGAGCGCCGGCCCTGGAATCAGAAGGACCTGAGTTCGGAGCCGGCTTCTGACACTTAATCCACATAAACAAAAACCTAGCCGTGTAACCTTGGGCAAGTTACTTAACCCCAATTGCCCTAAAGGGGCGGCTAGGTGGCGCAGTGAGTAAGAGCGCGGGCCTCGGAGTTTGGATGACCCGAGATCAGATCCGGCCTCAGAAAATGAGCACCCACGCATAAATAATGACTAGCCGTGTAACCTTGAGCAAGTTACTTAACCCCAATTGCTTTAAAAAAAAAAAATACAAAGGTCGCCTCTGCTATTCATCTGCCTCAATCTAGAGGAAAAAAAAAACAGGCAACAGAGAACTTTAAACATCCCCCCTCCCCACACCACAGAGCCTCCCGTCTTCTTGGGGACCAAACCAACTAGCCAAGTCTCCACTTGGCTGACCTCTCAGAACTTGGGGGGATGTCGGGAGAAGAGGTTCTGCAGGATTCCAGACCCAGCCTTTCTCCAGCATGTGGAATTTCTAGGAGAGAAACTCCCCTGATACAGGCTGGCAATTCACTTCCAGGGGAATAAGCATCCTCTGTGATCTTTTCCAGCATTCTGTCTGCGAGCTCCTATGCAACAGCCAGTCCGAGAGGGCTACTGCCCCCCGAGCTGCTGACGGGCACAGGGAATGCTGCTTAGCGGCTGTGGGGGCGGACCTTCTGGCCACGGTACCATGAACCCCTCTTCTTCTCCATAGGCCTGAGGAAGCAGCAATAACTAATGCTAACTTCTAACCCTGGATGTGCCTACCCTTCCTATCCAAGAGTATTCTTATCTTCACGACATTCTTGTGGTGATCAGAGACGTTATTCATATTGTCCAGACTGAGAAACAGGCAAGGGCCATTCTAAAGACACACACTCGATGTCAGCAAGCATACAGCCCAGGTTTTGAGAGCCACAAGGGCTCCTGGGTTCAGATCCTGCTTCAGACTCTATACACTCAAGCTGTGTAAAACACCTTGACTCTCCGAGTGCCTCAGGGGCCTCATCTGTAAAATGGGAGCTAACGGCCCAAGCTGCCTGCCCTCTGAAGTTACACGTTGATAAGCATGTTAAAGATCACTGTAAATGCTAACGGTATCATTCAGGTTTACTTCCAAGTCCATTTGAATTGAAAGCAGTTAGAAACCAAGAGAAGGCTTTTCAGCAGGGAAGTGAAGCAATTAGGCAGAAACCAAGGAGCCGTCTAGCCTCTGCTTCCTCAGCCTTTGTCTGAGGGGGATTCGGGGCCCGAGCCTCCCAAAGCAGGGAGCTGCCAGTCACAGAGGGAAGTCCCGTGTCCCCGGAATTTACCTGACACACCCGGGGATAAGGCAGGTGGCAGGAGCCACTGTGCTGCTGCAGCTCTGAGGACGAAAGCCCTGAAGAGCAGCTGTCCGTCCTCACCAGGGATGAGTCACCGCAGCCCATCGGGAGGGACCGGGATCCGGCGGGGCAAGGAGGCCACTCCTGCCCGGCCCTGCAGCCACTTACCGGGCAGTCAAGGTACAGCCAACAGCAACAGACTCATCCTTCACAGAGATGGCAGGCAGGCACATGGAAAAGGGGGAGGGGCGGGGAACCTTCAAGGAAAGGCGGAATCCGCTTCTTCAGCAGAAATGAGGGCCGGAACATGCATTAGAGCAGCACCCAGGTCTATGCAAAGTCACGATTGGAAGGTGAGGCACAGGGGGAGAGGGTTGGGGGCTGAGGAGGCCTCCATCCATCACACCCCCAAATATACACCTAACGGCCTCCCACCAACACCATCAGAGAACCATTTTCTCTGCTTCTACTTATAACTCTAATTGGGAGATGTGAACGTGGGCCAAGCAGCCTGACAGATGGGGCTGTCACCTGCCTGGAAAGAGGGGCCAGAGGCCACATGAGGCACATGCACACATACTCCCTATCCAACACAGCCTTCTGCCCACCCCAGGGGCCCTAGGAACAACATGGCCAGGCAGGTGAATGGCCCCAACTCGGAAGTGAGAAGGCCTCATTCCAATCCCTATCAAGACACCTCCTGGCTGGGTGGCCCAACCCAAGTCCTCCCCTCTTTAAAATGGAAACAGTAATACCTGTAACAGTTATCCATGAGGCTGAAATGAATGATGTGCTCTGGATACTTTGTAGCATAATATAAATAACTAAAATCATCATCATTAAAGGGAACACACCACCACTGGCTGACCTTTTTGGTCTAAAATTCCTAACCTGTCTTAGATGACAGACCCCTTCCCCAATCTGGTGAAGCCTACATACAGATCTCTTCTCAGAATAATGGTTTTAAATGCCCAAAATAAAATACAGAGATTATGAAGGAAACCAAATATATGGAAGCAAAACTGTCATTGCTTTTTCCCATCCAGGCTTGGAGACCCCCGGAATCTGTTCACAGGCCCGTGGACCCCAGGTTAAGGAGCCCCTCCTGCCCTGAAGCCCCATTCACACAGAGAAACTGTAGGCACTGCCTCTGGAGGGAAGGGGGTGGGGGGAGATGCCTCCAGGATGTGTTGCCAAGCAGTGGAGAGAAAAAGAAATCATTTAATGCAGCCATCAGGGTCCGTTTCCAAGTGCTGAGGCAGGCTGAAGCAAGGACCAGGAGGCATGTGCCAGGACTCAATGTACAAGCAGAGCTCCAGCCTCGGGAAGCTGGACAGGATCTAGGGTCCAAGATCTGGAATCAAGAAACCAGGGCTCAAAGCTGTGTTCCAACACTGACTGGCTGGGAGACCCTAAACCAGTCCCTTACCCTCCCTTTGGGGCAGCCAGGTGGCACCACAGTGCACAGAGTGCCAGGCTTGGAGTCAGGAAGACTCACCTTCCCAAGTTCTAATCCAGTCTCAGACTCTTACTAGCTGTATGACCCTGTCCAAGTCACTTCACCCTGAATGCCTCAGTTTCCTTGACTGTAAAATGAGCCGGAGAAGGAAATGGCAAAACTGCCATAGCACCTTTCCCAAGAAAACCCCAGATGGGGTCACAAGTCAGACAGGGCTAAAAAAATCGAACTACAACAATGCTCTTTAACCTTCACCTTATCTCACTACCTGCCATTCAGCTGCAGTCTTGTCCACCCACAGAGACCTCCTCCCCTTCTCCTGTACCTCCATGGAGGAGAACCCTTTCCATGGACACAAACCAGATTCCACACTTCTTTCCAAACCAGAAAGACCAGAAGCCCAGGTCAAGCTGGAGCAGGACTCAAAGGCCGTTGGAGCCCACTACCTCCTCCTGTTACATTTCAGGTGTGCAGAGTGGGGACTAAGCCCGGGAACAAGCACCAAGGAAGCCGAGTCTGTCCTTCAGACCTCTGCACCTGCACTCAGTGCTCAGACACCGATGCCTCAGACCCAGCTCTGGCTTCCATATTTACACTAGTCTCTGTTTCTTCAGTTTCACGGCTGCCCAGGACTAGTCTCGTCCCAGAGAACCAAAGCACCATCCATTTGGAGCTGGAAAGGACCAGAGAGGCTGCCACCAAGACCCACTTGCTCATTAGACAAATGAGAAAACAGCCACAAAGAGATTAAGTGAGCTGCTCAGTCACACAGAAAGTAAGCAGCTGGCACGAGATTGGAACTCGTCTCTTTCTAACATCCACAGCACCCCTTTCATTGTCAATGTTCAGTCAGGTCCGACTCTGACCCCACTTGGGGCGTTCTTGGCAAAGATGCTGGGGAGTGGTTGGCCATTTCCTTCTCCAACTCATCTCATAGATGAGGAAACTGAAGAAGATAAGGTTAAGTGACTTGGCCAAGGTCACACAGGTAAGAAGTGTCTGAAGCCAGATTTGAACTCAGGAAGATGAGTCTTCCTGACTTCAGGCCTGGCATTTTATCCACTGCCCACACAGCTGCCCTATAGCAGCCCCTAGAGCAATCCCTAAATTCTGAGTTCTAAAACTGTCCCTCCCATGGCCCCACTAGCTTTGAATTTGACAAACATTTGGCGAGTATCTATCCTATTCCAAGCACTGTGTGAGATACAGGGGGTAAACAGGAAAAACTCTCAAGCAGTTTACATTATAGTAGGATAATATACACAGATAATGTCAGGTAATTCATGCTGAGGTGTGGATGACTGATGTGCACTTTAAGATTTAAACCTTCTGGTGGGGATTTATATGTTTTTAAGTAGTTAATCCGAATGAATCTTTAGTTTGGAAAATCACTGCAGAAAGAACATCTGAGATAATCTAGCAGAATGGGCACAGGAATTTTATCCATGAGTCAGTGAAATGAAAAGAATTTTATCTTTTATCTGGGCAGGAGTTCCCTCTACATTATTCCTCCTAGACTCCACTTGAAGAGGTCCAGAGACTAGGGACCTAGCTAAGCAGGTAAAGCACTGGTTTTGAGGGCAGGAAAATCTGAAATCCAATCTGGCTTTTGATACTTATTAGATGTATGATCCTGGGCAAGTCACTTAACTTCTGGCTGCCTTAATCCGCTGACTGGCTGACTAACTACTCCAGTATCTCTGCCAAGAAAACCCTGCAGGCAGGTCACAAAGAGTGGGCAACACCACTACCTTCAGGCCTGGCACAAGAAGGGAGCTAAGTAAGCTACACAATGAGTTAGCAATATCTTCTCACAAGTAAAGGGACACTACCTCTCTCTAGAGGCAGTTTTGTACACTGTGTCCACACTGGAACCTCATAGGACAGGTGCTTGGGTGACTGAAATGAGGGGCTGAACAACGTGGCCACAAAGCGTAAGCCTGATGGAATCACGGGGGCTGGCTGCTGCACAAAGACAAGGCCAGCCTGACTGGGGCTTGAGATACGTGCTTATTCACAATCTGGGAGGAAGAATCAAGGAAAGCACCCAGAGGCTTTCTGTTCAGGGCAGAGGAGAGTTCGTATTTCCTAGATGATGTCATCTCCAAAATCCATGGTTCTGGCTGTTTCTGACACTTTCCCATGCCCCTCCAAACCTAGTCTGAGGCCAAGATTGACACCTGCCTCCTCCAAGGTCGCTGCTGTACCTGCTTCACACAAGGCTCAGATTTGCTCACAAAGGATCTCCTTTTGGAATTCAGCCAGGCTGCAGAGGAGGGACAGGCATTTATTAAGCACCTAATATGTACCACACACTAAGCAATGCTCCTTACAAAAATTATCTCATTAGAGAACAAGTTCAATTCTCCACTATACAAGATAGGGAAGGGAAAAAAGGCCCCAACAGGAGAAGGTATTTGCTCCAGATCTCACAGCTAATAAGTGAAGGGACAGGCCTCTAAGCCTGCTCCCCTTCCTCCCAACCCATGCTCCCCATGCTACAGGTGGCCTCCCTCGGCATCTTTTCTTTCAGTCTGAAGGAACAATGTTTCCAAAGACTCGTGGACAGTCTTCCTGGCCTCCACAAACATTCCTATTCTCAGGGAGCGGTCAGCACATCTAATTTCTACAATAATGCTTGAGAAGGCAGCACTTTATGAAGACAATAAAAATTCCCATCATTTTAATAAAAGCTTATTCAAAACCTTTCTTGAATTGCATTTTATTTAGGTCACTGGATGGCAATGTTTTACACTCAGCTTTTAATACTAAAAAGGTAATTATCTGTAAAAATACCACAAGAAAGATGACACTGAATTTAGTATAATAGGAAAGTGAAATTGCCCAGTATCAGAAAACTCTGAGGTTGCAGGCGAGGGAACACTAACATCCTCCAATAATCCTGTCTAACTAGACTGATAGGAAATTTCATTAAGCACAGGCCCATTCATTCCACTCTAAAGAATTTCTGCCCAGGACAATGGGTATTATAAATACAACTTTTATGTAACCTGAAGCAGGAGCCCCTGAGGACGGGGTGACCACACAAAACACCATGGGAAATTCCACGGAAGATACCCTCTACCCTTGCAGGCCAATCATATCTCCTCAGCATCTTTTTATATCCCTTGAAGCAGACACACAGCAAAATCTAATTCATTCAAACCTATGACTAAGTTAGGGATGAGTCTAGAGTTAAAGAACACAGCCCCCTAAGCGTGATTTTAATACTTTCAAGAGCCTACAGCAAACAGAACGGGAATTAGACAACATTGCTCAACACTCCAGTCCTTGCTGAACAGAAAGGGGTCTTACCTCTAACAAACCACAGACAGTCCTCAATTAGCTTCCCAAGCTACTCAGCAAAGATTCACTGAAGGGCTAAGATCACTGAACAAACAGGAGAATACATTTTCTTTCTCCTCTATCAAATAACCAGAATTTTAGCTAGCTGAAAATGTAGCCTTTGAGAGGCATTTCCTAAATAATATTTTATTGTTTCCCAATTACACGTAAAAACAATTTTTAACATTTTTTAAAAATTTTTCTGAGTTCCAAATTCTCTCTCCTCCTCCCTCTCTCTGAGATGGTAAGAAATCTGAAGTAAGTTATACACGTGCAATCATACAAAACACGTTTTTGGGAAGTATTTTGGCATCATATGGAAAGAACAGACAATTTTCAAAAAAAGAAGATACGTTTACCATTAATAACCATATGAAAGAGCTCACCAAATCATAAGGACAGGATATAAAAACGAAAACAACTCTGAGATTTTGCCTCACACCAATCAGCTTGGCAAGGGTGACAAAAAACTTAAGTGGCAAAGGTTGGAGGGGTTGTGGGAAGACAGAACCATTCATATGCTGTTTGAAGAGCCTCAAGTTGGCCCACTCACCATGGAAAACAGTCTGGAATTGAGAATGTCATTAAATTGTTCCTTGTCATACCCTTTGACTGTGAAATACCAATACTGGGCACGTCCCTCCTCGAAAGGAAAGGTTCTGTTGGGGGTTGAGGGGCGGGCAAGAAGGGGGGCAGGGGTTGCTGAGCAGTCACAGCAATGTCAGTGGGAAGAAAAAGAAATCAATTTCTGAAATAACAAATATTCAGGAAATCTGAGTTCAGGTCTCAGTGGTCACAAACTGAACTAACTGTATGAACCCAGGAAGTTCTGTCAACTCCCAGGGTCTTTTCCTCTGTTATGTATGAACTTGTATGTCGTGAGGCGCAAACAAGGGGCCAACAAGTTCATGCATGTGAGGTGTTTAAGCAGGGTGAGGAACAGGGAGGGTGTTACTCTTTACTGAGAGGAGAAAATGATTAGGATGAAGCCATTCTAGCAAGAAGACCAGAATGCACTGACTTTCATTTATTTCCATCAGAACTAAGACTTACACTGTTGGGTCAAGTCCTACATTAATCAGTCGACTTCACAATAGGACCATGCTACTAGTTATGGATCAACACAAACCTTAATTTAGAATCACCCAAGTCAGATTATGATGTCATTATTTAGCATAATTATGTCACATCTGAGAACAATGGATCTACAATCCAAAAGGGTCCACTATAGAACTTCCCTTTTCTACAAGAATTCCTTCCCTATGACTTCCCAGCCACTCAACCCAGCCCCTTCTACAAACACTCAACACTATCCTCAGGTCATGTCAACAAACATTTATTAAGCACCTACTAAGTGCCAGACCCTAAGCAAAGCCCTGGCAATACAAAGAAAGGCAAAAGACAGTCCCTGCCCCCAAGGAGCTCACAGTCTAAAGAGGGAGACAAGCAAACTACTGTGTCCAAACAAAATAGAGACAGGATAAATTTAGACGCCTACCCTCCAAAAAAGGTGTCCATGATGGGCTCTGGTGGAAAGAGCCGAGTCTGAATTTCACCACCAACACTTAACTGTGCAAAGTTTCTCAAGCTACCTGAGAAACTGGGGATGATGCTTTTAGCATAGCATCACAGATTAAGAGGTGGAAGGAACTTTAGATGACGTTAAATCCAACCCACCTGCACCCCCACCCCAGACACACACATTTTACAGCTAGGGAAACAGGCACAGGTCGATTAAGTGACTTGCCAGGGTCTCACTGCCAGAAAGTGAAGCTAGGCCTTCTGGATTCCAAGTCCAGGCTGCCTCTCCAGGTCCCAACCTCCAGATGGTCACTGGCTAGATCAGAGATAACAAATGCATTTTGCAAACCTTGGAGTACTACATGCATAAATGTGAGTGGCTGTTCTTACTCAGATCAGAGACCAGCTGATAGCGGAAGAATTTAAACCCCTCCTACAATACCCACCAGCACATAACCTCTGATTAGACAGCAATAGAAAATTCCACTCAAGATGACTCAGGAGTCAGAACAACACAGCCAGAAACCTTTCCCATCCCCCTTCAAGCTGGTGCCTTTCCCTCCATCAGACTGGGCTCCTTCAGGACAGGCCACAGGTCCCTGCCTTTTTTTTGTTTGTTTCCCAAAGCTTAACACAGTGTGTCAGTATGCAGTAAGTGCTTAATAAATGCTTGTTTACTTGACCAAAGCAAAGTTCTAAAACCCTGAATGGCCAGCAAGGACTTGAGGAAGGTTTGTGTCCTTCCCCCTTGACATTCCAATCAGAAGTAACGCGGGTACATTTCTAATTGTCCTTTAAAAACAAGTCCTATTTGATGGTTTATGAATCGTCCTGAATCTTCCAGCCCTGGAAAAGGGCCATTCCCAAACAGATGCCTCAGACTTATTGCCCCTCCCGGGTGTGCTGAGAATGCCAGGGTCACCAAGGATTTGTGAAGTCTTCACAGCATTGAATATTCTCTAAGAAATACCTTCCCTGATGCCCCTTTTATGATCTGATCCTTCCTCATCCAGGCTTCCTCCCTGCTTCATCTTCCTCTGTCCATGAGTCCACATGTGACCTAAAGGCTCTGCCCTCAAGTCTGTCTGTCTCTGTCCCTCTCCCCCATCCCACTCCAATTGCTTCAATTATCACCTTGATGCCAATGAACCCCAGTTCTATATATCAGCCCCCCATCTCTCTCAGCTTCCCCGTAGAACAGCTCCGTCTAGACCTCAAACTCAACCCATCTAAAACTCAGCTATCTGCATATTAAAACAACCAGCCCCCAACTCCCTTAGTGAGGCAGGGCTGCCATCCTCCCAGTAACCCAGGCAGAAACACTCACCTTCCACCTTTCCCTTATGTTTAATTGGGTGTCAAGCACCATCAAGCCTACCTATGCAACTTTTAAGTCTGGATGTGGAAGGGGAAGATAAAAGAGAGGGAAGGGAGAAATGGGGAGAGAAAAAGGAAGAGGAAGCTGCAGACAAGCTCTGATTCTCCCCCAAAATTGCAAATGAATGAAACTGGTAAGAGGGACAAAAAAAAAACCCTCAGAGACAAGAAACAAAAATCACCAGGCTTCCTGGGAAGAAGGTCAAATGCAATACTTTGTTCAGAAGGCTAGGGAATATACCTAAGTCATGTTTCACATGGCCCTTGGCAGGAGAAGAGAGAAGGAAGCAACGGTGAGCCAGCTGGAGCGGAGAGTGACCTTTCCACAGGGGCTACATCTGTTTTCAAAGCAAACAAAGAACAGAAACCTGCCCCGGTGGGTTATCAGATCCATCAGCTGGCATCTAATGGGGCCAGCTTTGAACCAGCAGCCTCAAGGGGACTGCCCCAGCCTTCATTAACCCATCCTTCGACCCCAATTCTTCAACAGGTACACACAGATCCCATAACCAACTTCGCTTTTAAATCATTTAAACTGTTCAAAAATACACGGACTCCTTTTCACCACAAACATGGGAATGCCAGTCATGTACCTAACCCCAAGTCTCTAACTGAAAGAAACCACCATTTAAAAAAAAGGAAAGGAAAAAAATAGATTGAAAATACAAATATCACCTGTAAGGGTATAATGATTAAGTCTGGAATAGGCTGTACTTAAAGCTCCATGATGACAGCATCTGGTCTTAACTAAAAATCTTGGACTAGCACAACTCAAGGGGAAAGTTATCCCCTCACAGGGCAATTAACCCTTCCTCAAACTGCCAGCCTGGGAAAGAGGCTGGTGGGTCCCCACAGGCCATCTGCCTCCCAGCATCCTAAAGGAGAGCTGGTCTCCCTTGGCTCTGCTCCTCGCCCTGCCCATGGAGAATACAGACTTCTCCTTCCATCTCTGAGGATGTGGGGCCCCCACAGATACACTGGGGGAATGGAGGCCAGGGCTGGCATAACCATCCCTCTCAGCCCATCCCCTTTTAACCTAGAGGATAACCCCACATATGTATCCCGCCCATGGGTACCTACCTTCGAATGAGTTTCCATGTGGTACTTGGCACAGTTCTGGAGCTGAGCCACCCAACGCTGCTTTTCCTTAGCATCAGCAGCTGAAAGAGGGACAGGGAAAGACACGGTTGGCAAGGACCACCATACCCCAGAGTACCTGAGGCATGATGAGGGGTGGGGACCCCCAAACCCAGCAGGCTGCTGAGAACTCACAGACAATCCCCAAATGAAACATTAAAAATGCATCCTCAATATCTCACAGAGGGGGAAGAAAAACTGCCCTTTTTCTTGCCTTCCAAGAGTCACTTTTGCTCCTTTAAAAATGCAAGAGAGAAGAAAAAAGAGCACTTAGTTTAAAATGTTTCTTTACCACATGTGGCTAATAGAGGCTTTAAAGCCCAGTTTCGCAGGGCCCTTTGTTATCTAACACAGACTGTACAGTGGGGTTATTAACATTTCCAAATCAGCTTATGGTTGAATTACCATTTTAATATGTATTCTTTGGGGTTTTTATTAAGATGGGAAAGGATAAGGTACAGAAGAAAACCTCAGAGAACCCAAAATGAGTGCAAAAGGCCATTAAAAGTTCAAACTGCCTACAAATTTCTTGGGTTTCTTGGCCCATTGGCAGGCTCTCCTCAGCCCCTAAATATATGGACTCAGAAACATCCTGTACCTAAAGTGTGTGTGCTGGAGATCATGTCAGGAGATATTACCTACAGGTCAACACTTAATAACACAGCCCAAATAAAACCCGCCTGAACTACTGTTACTCAAAATAATGTGTGTAAATATTATTATTGTTATTATTAAATAAGACCCTCACATTTAGAGCCACAGGAACATAAGCAGAAGGAACCTTTGGGATCATAGGAACACAGATTTGGAGATATAAGTGACTCTAGAAGACATCCTACCTCCCCCCACCAATAGGCCAGAAGGGGCCTTAGAAGGACATCTGGTCCAGCCTTTTCATCTTATAAGGAAACTGAGGCCTCGACTCTGTGATTTGCCCAAGGTCACACAGTCAATAAGCAGGAGAGATGGGATTTGACCCCAAGGCCTCCCGACCCTCAAAGTGGGGCCTTCAAATAAATGGACATTCAGAGAAGCTAACATACAGTGTGTGTTTTGCAGACTTTGGGGCACCATTTTAACATTAACTATTACTACTGACACTGTTAATACTGCAAGGGCAAGACTGGGAATTCTTATATAATTTTCCCATTTGGTGCTCAGGAGTGGCAGTATTACCAAATTACCTGAAATTCTCAAAAGACCATCTGGAAACTGTGCCCTATGGACCCACCACCGAGTGCCCGAGACATGAGAATGCCCCTGGCCCATGGCCAAGGCCAGGCACCGTGCCCAGGGAGAGCAGGAGGGGTAGGGGGACTGGTTCCTTTTTTGTCCCCAGCTAGGGGGCACAATGGTGAAGAGCTCTGGGTCTGGAGTCAGGAAGACCTGAGTTCAAGTCCAGCCTCAGATACCGTGTGGCCCTGGACAATTCACTTCACCTAGCTTGCCTCAGATTCCTCATCTATAAAATGGGCTGAAGGAGGAAATGGCAAACCACTCTAGTATCTTTGTCAAGATAACCCCAAATGGGGTAATGAACAGTCCTAGCAGGCAGTAGGCACTCCCATATGTTTGAGGAGGGATTGCTTACAAAGTCCTGCCCTCCAGACTCTCTGCAGAGTGGGGTCTGTTACCCCATACTGCTGACCACAAAGGAGTGCCAAAGTCTGCCCGGCTGGGCACTGCAGTCAAATTCAGCTCCATGACTATTTCATGCTGCTAATGCCATGATAATAAGCTAACAAATGAGGTTTAATAATCAATGGTCTCTTACTAACTAGAGGTGAGACCTCGCCTGCTCTCTGGACAACCTGATTGGGTTTTTCTCCCGTGTGGTTTTTGTCATTTTAGTTTTATAAACCACAGGCAAGAATAAGTGCCGGCAAATTTTCCCACCTATTGTTTCTGCTCTGACAATTTATTTAGCAATAAACCAGCTGGCACTGCCTGGGACCATATAAATCTCAGCAGCCAGAGGGGACGCTGCATGAATCTCAAGAAAATGTATTCATCTCGCCCGCTTTCCCTCCAAACACAGGCTTCACCCTTGCTTCTGAAACTGCACCCATTTGTATTTTATAGGTTTTTGATGGCTTTATGGAGCTACTTCTAGAAATATGATTTTTAAGCAGATAATAAAAGACATTAACTACTTTCTGGTAGACAGAGCAACACAGCA
Organism: Gymnobelideus leadbeateri; assembly: GCA_011680675.1. Taxonomy (NCBI): domain Eukaryota; kingdom Metazoa; phylum Chordata; class Mammalia; order Diprotodontia; family Petauridae; genus Gymnobelideus; species Gymnobelideus leadbeateri. The sequence goes on from WOXC01010045.1 coordinate 454,920, forward strand.
GAAAGAACCCAGGGTTTGGAATCAGGCAGCCTGAGTTCAAATTCTAATGCTGTTAAATGACCCTTGAGTTACCGAAGCTAGAATTCTGGGCCTCAGTTTCCTCATCTGTAAAACAAGGAAAGCGGACTTAGTAGCCCACTCCTAGGGTCACCTGTTAACTGGCACCATAGCAGTGAACAAATAAACAGGCCAACAACTGGGCCCCTCAGGGTCCTCCACCAATACCAGAACACCCACTGTCTGGGAGGCGGCTGCTGTACCATGGTGCCATCAAAACACCTCAGGGTTTAAATTCCAGTTTTTCCACCTACTGGCTGAAGGAACTGGGTAAGTCCAGCACAGGCCAATTCAACTCAACACACATTTATTCAGCATTTGCTGCTGAGCTGGGCACAGGAGACGATAACACAAAGGAGTATGTCTCTGCCCACAAGGAGCTTACGCTCTGGGAGAGATATACAGTGTGTACAGAAATACTACAGAGACAGAAAAATGCACATTGATTTTGAGGGAGTCAGAACTGGGGACCCGGGACAGGCTGGGGAAGGGGTGCACTCGAGATTCTGTACCCTCGATGGGCTACAGAGAAGCAGGAGAACAGGACCTCCCCAGGATGCCATGCACGCTCTCCCAGACTCTATGATTTTTGCTAACTTTGGGCAGCAAGACCTCTAAAATCTTGTTAGCAAAGCTCAGTGGAAGTCCCATGGAGGAATTCAGAGGAATGAGATAAAGTGCACATCCCTCCCCACCAGAGGAAGAAGCCCTCTGGACATTCCAGAGCAGGAGTTCTGGACCCGTTTTTTTGGTATTGTGGACTCTTGTGGTAAAGCCTGCAGACCCTGGCCTCAGACACTAGCCGTGTGGCCCAGGACCAGTCAATCAGCTTCCTCAATGGTAAAATGGGGAGAGGAACAGCACTTACCTCCCAAGGTTGTAAGAATCCAATCAGCTGTTTGTAAAGAGGGCTCAGTCCAGGGGCAGGCCCACAAGAGGCCACATAGAAATACTTATCCTTTCCCTCCCTTCCTTCCTTATCAGGATAATGGGGAGTTTTTAGATTCATAATTAAATGAAATGCTAAATTTCAGTAAGAAGACGGTGAACATAAAAATGTAATCTTCCCCCCCATCCAAATTTAGAAAAAGAGATCTATCCCCAGGACCATTGGGGTTCCATTAACTCCAGGGTGAGAACCCCAGCTCAAAAGAGATGCAACATCCCCTCAGAGATGAAGGGACCTAAAAGAATCTGTTGGCAACAAATAAAATTGTAGGAAAGAGGTGGCTTTGGGATCACTTGTTGTGAAGGAAAGTCCTCTTTTTCATTTTAATTATTTTTCCCCCAATTATAAGGCATTTACTTTTTCTCCCTCTTGACTCCCTACAAAACTTCTGTAACAAATACACATGGTCAAATAAAACCAAATGCCACAATGCCCATGTTTATAAATATAGTCTCTGCTTGCATCCACTCCCTAGCTTAGGCAGATGGCACATCAGTCCTCTGGAATCATGGCTCATCACTGCCTTGAACAGATTTCTTGGTTCTTTCTGAGCAGCTGAGTTTTACAATGTTGTTATTGGAGAAGGGGAAGGGTCTTTCTTCCCTCAGGGGAGTCAAAGGCACCTGTCTCCATCCTTCCCACGTCTTCACCTAACTCTGGTAGGGAAAAGCCGGGACCACAGCCCTCAGCCCAGGGGCCATCCAAGGTAAGTACAGGAAGGGAAGGAGGGAGAGCATCCCAATGGTGCCTCCAATGCCAGCACAGACAGCCACAGTGAGACAGATGACCATACCTCTCAATTTGTACACCTCTCCATTAGCAGAATACACTACCAGCATGTGGGGGGCTTCATCACTCAGGGACACTATGGCTCCAGCTAAAGACAGGGCTCCTCGCGGCTTCTGGTTCTTACTTTGTTCATTCACAAAATACTGCAGAATCCCAGACTCGAAATCCAGCATAAAGTACCTGTTGGAAGAGACCACGAGGGTGTTATTGTTTTCTCCTAAGAAAAGGGAGTATTGCTAAGGCCAGCAACACAGAAGAGCAAATCAACTATTAGCTCAAAACCAAGTCTCCACAATTCATTGAGAAATCAAGACTCTCCTAGGTGTTTCACCAAAAGTGGCCCACAGGTGGTGGACACAAATTTCATTCTGAAACTGGAAATAGTCCACAACCATGAGTCCCTATGGGCAAGGGGTCTGGGTCCTTTTCTGACATTCCCATCATTGTCATTTCTTGGTGCTCAAATATGAAAGCAACAAAGACTTATGTTAAACCTATAGTGAGCACTTAATAAATGTTGCCAGCTTCAACCTAGGGTGGTAAAAAGCCAGGGGATAGATTCATTCTGCCACACATTGATGCCCACCCTCCAGGAGGATTCCCCAGAAGCACCTGGTATTTGGCAGGAAGTCTCTGATAGTCTAACCAGCCCTTGCCCCCTCCACCCAGACAGCAACAGTTAATTAGAAAAACAATCACCATCACCAAGAATGCTGGGCAGCCCCTGCCCTTGCAGTTAGGTGGCACCATAGTGGATAAATTGCCAGGCCTAGAGTCAGAAAGGCTCACCTTAAATTCAAATCCAGTCTCAGACTCATACTAGCTGTGTGACCCTGGGTAAGTCACCTCACCCTGCCTACTTCAGTTCCTCATTGGTAAAATGAGCTGGAGAAAGAAACGGCAAACATTCTGGTATCTTTGCCAAGAAAACCCCAAATGGAGTCAGGAAGAATTGGAAATAACTGACAAATGATTCAACAACAAAAACTATTCTTTTAAAATTACTATTAGTGATTTGGAATGCTGTTACATACAGTGGTTAATTGTTGACAATTTTTCCGAGAATTGTTAATATCCCTCTGGTTTTATTGCTGGGTCAAAGGGTCTAGGCAGTTAATAACTCTTTAGGCATAATTCCAGATTGCTCTCCCAAATGGCTGAATAGTTCACAGTTCCACCAACCAAGAATTATGTGCCCCAATTTTTCCACATCCCCTCCAACATTTGTCACTTTTCCCTTCAATCATTTTTAGTCAATCTGGTAGGCATAAAATGATATCTCAAGGTTGTTTTAATTTGCATTTCTCTAATCAATAATGACTTAGAGCATTTTTATATGACTATAAATTGTTTTGATTTCTTCATTGGAAAATTGCCTATTCATATCCTTTGACCATTTATCAATTGGGGAATGAGTCATAGTCTCATAGATTTGACAGAGTTCTTTATATATTTGAGACATGAGACCTTTTTCTGAGAAATCGCCTATAAAATTTTCCCTCAATTTTCTGCTATACTTCTGATATTGGCAACATGTTTTATTTGTATAATACCTTTTTTAATTTAATGTGATTGAAATTATCCATTTTACACCTATTTCTCCTGTTTATTCATAAATTGTTCACCTATACATTAAGTCTGATAAGTAATATGTTCCATATTCTAAGTTTCTTGTAACATCTCATTTTTTTTTAGGTCATATATCCACTTCGACCTTATCTTGGTAAATTGTGCAAGATATATGTCCACATTGGTCTACCAATACCTGGTCTATTTCCAAAAGTGATTAGAGAAAAAGGAAAAGAAATCTCTATGTTCTAAAGTGTTTATAGCAGCTCTCTTAGTGGTGACAAAGAATTAGAAATTACAGGAAATTACAGGGATGCCCATCATCCCTGTAGGGGAAGGCTGAACAAGCAGTGGTATAGGTGTTGGACACAGGTCCACTCTGCCCTTCTCCCATTGATTTGTCACTTTGTCCTTCCCGAATGTGGGACACAAACCCACTCACCCTTTCCTTGATTTGTAAAACAGGCAGCCCAACCTTTCCTTCATTGATTTGTAAAGCAGAGAACTCCACCTTGCTTAATCTGTAAATAGGCAGAACCCCCACCCCTTGCTTTCCCTTGATTAATCTGTGGGTGGGAGTCCCAGCCTAGAGTTTCTCGCTGGCAGGAAATTCAAATGTATACTGACCAATCACTAATTGTAGTTTCAAGAGTACACTGACCAATTATTGGAGTTTCAGCTTACATCACTGTAATTTCAGCTTATGTAACCTGGCTATGGAACCTCTATAAAACCAACACAATGTCTGTGCCAAAGGACTGTCTGATTTGGGTGACCATGTACCCTGACAGTCCCGTGGTAATAAAATCCACTTTTTAAATTTAATCTTGGGGATCTTCTGTCTCGCTTTTATTGGGGTATAACATAGGATTGTGTAATGGTATAATGGAATTTAAAGATCCCCTTATATTGGCTTGGTTTTCTGTTTAAGTGTTAAAACCCAGAGCTTGTGAATCCCACTTGTGGGGTGGATTTGTTGAAGAGAGGGCTGAACTGGGAGGAGCTGGTGCAGTGGATAGAGAGGCCCAAACAGAGAGAGGCCAGAAGAACTTTTGGGAGCAGTATCAATACTGAGACAGAGGGAGAGAGGGGGAGAGAGAGAGACAGAGAGAGAGAGAGAGAGAGAGAGAGAGAGAACTGCCAGCCAAAGCCATCTGCAGGACTGCAGAGGGCCAGTTGGAACTGCCCAGGACTTTTGAGAACTGCCACCCTGAGCTGCCGAGAACTGAGGAGGCATGACTGTGGTGCTGGTATTTTTTCTGTCTGTTTTGATGTTACTTTGCCAGATTTGTCTGCTGGTAAATGACAATGCTGTTGTTGCAGAGGTCCTGGAACTTTGCTGTTGGTTCTGAAGCCCTGAAGGAGGATTTTCTTGTTGTATATTTGCAGAAATCCTTGAGGAGGGTCTTGCTGATATTTTCAGGGGTCCTAAGACTGTTCTGCAGATAGACAAGTGAATTAATGAGGATTCTGGCAATGTATACTGTGACTCTGTTAAGCTTTGTCTCCCTAGGAACAGAGATTGTTGAGAACTTGCTTCAGGTCAAGATGAAAAAAAGACCTCTCCTTAGGTATTGAATACTGTGATGATATCAGAACCTTGTAGTGCCTTAGGCAGTAGGTGGCCTTTGTGCTCTCCACTGCCCCTTTGAGAGGGTCCTTGGTGGAGATGGATGATATCGTAATTCAGTTGTGATCCAGGGGTAGGAATTTTTGACTTTTATACTTTGTGACTGACCAAATGAATGTACTCTGTTTATGACTGGAAACTAATCTACAGTTGAATAGAAAGAAAACTTTGTGATTGACTAAATGAATATGCTGCCCAGGGGTGGAGTACTTGGACCTTAGTACTTTGTGGCTAAATTTAGAACTTAATAAATGACTGAGATACACTGTATTTTGATTCTGATTTTCTGTGAATGTTTTGCCTTAATCTGTCACTGAACAAATGGAGTTTGCTATGCTCGAATCTGAACCTGGAAGCTGCTTGTGCTTGGTGTTACTGATTGTGATGGAATACTATTGTGCTATAAGAAATGAGGAGTTCAATGATCTTAGAAAAACATGGGGGAAAAAAAGGGGGGGGGCAGCTAGGTGGCACAGTGAGTAGAGCGCCGGCCCTGGAGTCAGAAGGACCTGAGTTCAGATCCGGCCTCAGACACTTAACACACACAAACAAAAAAACCTAGCTGTGTGACCTTGGGCAAGTTACTTAACCCCAACTGCCCTCCAAAAAGCAAAAAAAAAAAAAAAAGAAAAAAGAAAAACATGGAGACTTGCACAAAATAATGAAAAGTGAAATGAGCAGAACCAAGAGAACATTGTATACAGCAACAGCAATACTGCTTTTAGAACGACTGAGGGAATAATTCATTTTAACTATTATAAATATCCAAATTAATAATAAAAAGACATGAAAAAAGATGCATACAGAGAAAGAACTGACAAATAGAAGTATGTAGAGAACAATTTTATATTTTTACATATACATATGCCTCTTTGTATCTAATGGTAGCCATGGAGGGGGGAAGGAAAAAAAAGAAAACAATTATATGATAACTTTTATATATTTAAAAGGAATAGCAAGTTGTACATAACAGATTTACAGTTCCATGGGAAATCATCTTTTTTATTAGACTGTTATGGAAATGCTTGTTTTATTCCATAAATTATAAATAAAATAAATAAATGTTTAAAAAATTTTTTTAAAAGGAAAAAAGAATGCTTGCCAGCAATATAGAGTTGTCTATGACTTAGTGGCTAAATCCAAGGGAACAATCCCAAGTCTCTAAGGCGGATTTTGAACTCGAACGTTCTGACTCAAAGCCCACACTCTACTCACCTATCCAGAGTTCTTAACTTGGGGGGGAGGGGAATGCGGTGTCCTATGGCAGATTTCAAGATTTAAAAAAAGATGTCTTTTTTATTTTACTAACTTCTAACTGAAATTTGGCATTCCCTTAGATAATGAATGCATGCCTCAAACCCCAATGGCATTGTTAATAATAACTCTGACTTTGTCACCAACATTAATCCTCAATATTTTCATATCACATCAGTTATTACAGATATCTTAAAATATGGTTTGCACTCATCACTATTTCAAAATAACATGATCGCAGCCTTCCTGTCTACAGCCTATTGGTATCATTGGTTTCCTTTGTAATTCTGTGTATTTTATTCTATATGCTTAAAAACATTCTGAGAAAGAGTCCACAGATCTCTGAAGGCCGCCAGCAGGGCCCAGGCCACAGGCACAAAATACCCTCTGGTTTTTTCTCAGGCAGGACAAGTGGTCAAACAAAAATAAAGGTGGAAGGTGGTCAGTCTATCATTCTGGCTCTACAAACAGTCAGACTGATTTAAGTGCCAGCCACTGCTTGAGTCCCTAAGTGACCCGTATTTCATGTCAGAGTGATGACAGCTATACCAGAATGCTTTCTACAAAGACAGAGCAATGCCAGTGGGAAGAAAGAAGACAATCTCCCAATCTACCAGTGACTGAGCAGAATCATCCATTCTTTGTGGGAGAAAGAAAAAGGAAAAACAGTCACGGCCAGAGAGGCACCAAATGAGGACCCCAGAAACATGCCTCCTAATAAGAAAGGAGAAGCAGAAAGTAGATTCAGCACCCGTGGAACAGCCCAGCTAGTCAGGGAGCTGGGCACAGAACCCAGGCATTCTGCTGCTTATTAAACAGCATCAGGCCAGCCCTGGTAGGCACGTGGGCCCAAATTCCCCACAGGTTCTTCCAAACCTCGGCAACCTCTTGGCCTCCCTCCTTGAATGCCCCCAGTCCTCCCTGCTCAGACTAGGCAATCTAGCCCAGACCTCTGCCCGAGAACTCAAGATACCAACCACATACACAGACCGCTCACAAAATCCATTATGCAGCAGACCGGTACAAAGGGATTAATTTAACGCTGATATTTTTCAGTAAGAATCAGGGAATAGCCAAATTCAATTTAAGACAGCCAGAATGTGGACTTCATAATGATGGCACATTCTAACCTCAGGCATTCTAACCATTCATAACAGGAAGGTCTTCAAGGTCCACCGTGTACAGGTTTCTGACACACTGTGGGGGCCAGGAACGTACAGGAACCAATCAAAAGGCACTTAATATCTACCATGTTCTAAACACTGGGGCAAAGACGCCCCACCCCATCCCACCCTCAAAAAGAAAGTCTCTGACCTCAAGAAAATGATTGTCTTTGCTTGCGTGCCAAAGCTCTTCCTTGACATCATGGAGATTATATGACTGAAAACTAAATAAAGTGTCCATGTTTTCTCTACTGAATTTTAAAAACCAAATTCATTCTGTACCTTCCGGAGTCCCAAAAGTCTCAGTGTAGTTTTAAACTTTTTTTTTTTTTTGTGCAAGTTTACTACACTGAGACTTTTGGAACACCCTGCATTTGGGTATGTCCTGCCCTATTAGAACATAACCACCTTGAAGGGAGAGATCCCCAGAGCCCAGCCCAGCACCAGGCACACAGGAGGCTTTTAATAAAGGCTCGCTGATTCAGAGATTTATCTGACTGAGCCTTAAACCCGGGCACTGAAGCTGCATGCCCCAAATGCAGTGGGCGGAATGTGGAGCCTGGATTTGCTAAGCTCCAGGTTCAAATCCTGCCTCTAAGCTCAGTTAATGTGTGAGGAGGGGCTTCTCTCTGGGGCTCATTGCAGGTACAGGCAGGTTTGTCCTGTCCCTATCTCATTCAACAACTTTGTGGCTGAGATATATCTGGTCTCCCCCTGAGACCGTGAGCTCAGGGGCAGTGCCTGTAGTGCAGGGCAGTACCGTAAGAGCTTAGTAAATGCCTGGTGACTGGACTTGGCTCCTTAAATCTCATTGGATGCCTGAGATACTGATCCAGACAGAGGTCAGCTCTTTCCCTTTTCTCCTGAGACAAAAGGACTTTCTTTTCGAAAGAAGTGAAGAATACAATTAAAAACAAGGAGGGATTTATATACCAGTGGGGAATGTTCAGATGCCTCTAGAGAGTAGACCCCGCCCCTGCCCACTGGGAGATGCTGGTGATTTGGACCCACAGTCAAGACACTCCTGGGAATCAAGAGCGGTGAGGTGGCACCATGGAATGCATAGGGCACTCAACCAGAAGCCTCATCTCCCCAAGTGCAAATCCAGCCTCACACGCTAACTAGCTGTGTGACCCTGGGCAAGTCACTTCACCCTGTCTGCCTCAGTTTTCTCACCTATAAAATAAGGTGGAGAAGGGAATGGCCAAGCACTCCAAGATCTGCCAAGAAAACCCCACATGGGACAACAAAGCAGTAGATATGGCTGAAATGGAGCTAATGGTCCTTGACCGACTGACCCATTGACCCATCTCAACATCTGTGGCATATGGGTCCCCTTCTTTCCACTCTCATGGGCCCCATCACGGGTTAGGCCCTCCACACCTCTAGCCTAGGCAGCAGTCTCCCAACTGGTCTTCCTACTTCAAGTCACTGCATTTTCCTGTGCTATTCTGGAAGATTCCTGATGGGGGGGAGGGGCAGGAATGCCTTGGGCAGCCCCCACTTCTCCCATGCAGACTGACACTCTTCAGAGCCTCCTCCTCCTATGGGACTTCTGTCCCTGCCTGCAGCAGTCTGTCTAGGCTAGTCCTCATGCTAATCGGACAGGCATTTATTAAGCATATTAAAGCAAGGCTAATTTCACTGGAGTCGCTCCAGGAAGAGGATTTAAATCATCTTAAGTCCCATTTTAAAAAACTCAAGGTACTAGAGAGATACCTCCTGGCTTCAAACAGAGAAGAAGCCCCTGCCTTCAAGACACTTACATTCTATGAGGCCCTTGGTTCCTGTCAATATGTAAACCCTGCTCCCTGCAGCCTCTTAGTAATAAGTCAGTTTATAGTCAGATACCCGCAATCAGACCCCACCTCTGCCGCTTTCCAGCTCTCCATGCATGCTCCTCAGGTCCTCCTGCCTGTACGACCTTCACTAGAAGGTCATTAACTTTGGGCTGCCCTTCCCAAGGCCTGGGTCTCCTGTTCCCACCAACCCACAGAGGAGCCAGGCCTGCCTGGCTGCCAGCATGATAGCCAGGGAGAGCAGAGATGCCCTCATCACTCCTGGGGCTTTTCCATCTAGAGAGTCTTCCCTCTCCTCCCTCCACATTTCCTGACTGCTAACGTGCTCACCTGGCAGGCACCCACCCGCCACGCCTGGCTGGCATCATGCAAATTGATTGCAGAGGATGCACTCCTCTCCTCCCACAAACACTTAAAACGTTACCATGCAGAGACACAGACTTTCCAAAATTCCTCCCCTATCACAGCTCAGGAATGACTGAAAGAGGGGGGAAATCCTGCACAAAGGAGGATGAAAAGGAGGGGGGGAGAGGGAGGAGAGAGACAGACAGAGAGGAAAGAGACAGGGAGAGGGAGAGAAAGAGAGAGGGGGAGAGGGAGGGAGGGAGGGAAAGAGAGAGAAATATACACACACATAAGGATTTTATACTTTATTTTTATTTATTTTGGCAAATATTTCCCAATTACATTTTCATCTGATTCAGATCTCACTGGGGAATTGTACAAAGACCTCTGATCAAGAAAATTAGAGCAGAACCAAAGCTTTTGGATTGTGGTGCCGGAGAAGACTTTTCAGAATCCCTTGGACAGGAAGGAGATCAATCAATCAATACTTCAATTAGTTCAGACTGTTCACTGGAAGGTCAAATGCTGAAGCTGAAGTTTAAATACTCTGGCCACACAATGAGAAGATGGAACTCCTTGGAAAAGACCCTGAGATTGGCAAAGGTCGAAGACAAATGGAGAAGGGGAAGGCATAGGATGAGGTGGGAGCGGTGAGGGTTGAGTGTGGATGGACTTTAGGAGACACTGAGTGGAGAGGAGAAGGGCCTGGTGTGCCGTGGTCCTCGGGGTCACAGAGTCAGACATGACTGAACAACAAGGAAACACAAGCTGTTATTAGAGAAGAGGGGACTACAGCCCAGAAAACTGAGGGTTAAGTAGTTTCTTGACAACCACGGGTCCGGCACCATCAGACAAATTCCGCCCTCTCTCCGCAGGGCCTCAAAAACAGACATTTAGGACTGCACTCCAAAGTCTTGGGTTTGAAGAGGAGCTCTCCTTCGTTCTCAGGTGACCATGACTATGTCTCCCCCCCCAGGCCTCAGTTTCCTCACCTGTAACATTAGGGGGTTGGGCTAGGTGACCTCAAAGGCCAGCACCAGCTAAATATCCATTTATCCAATGGGAAAAGAGGGATCAGTCAGACCAGAGGAGAATCAATGATAAATACAAGATGCTTAAATTTGTGTAGAGAGGAAAGAGTTAATCAGAGTGAGAGTGGTCCATAGGGTAAGAGAGCCAGAGTCAAAGATCACTCAAGAGAGACCCCAGACCATGAGAGACCGTCCAGCGGCCAACCTCCCCCTTTTCAGAACAGCATTTTTGACAAAGAAAACCAATCATACTGAAATGCTTATCAAAATATTTTAAAGTTTTCTTAGATAAAATGCTTTTAAATGTATAAAATAAAAATACTTTAGATTTCAAAGGAAACCAAGTGTGAATAGTTATTAAAATAAAACAAAACAAACAAAAAAAAAAAAAACAAGCTCCCGGGCCAGGTTAAGAACACCTCCCACAGGGAGGGGCTTGCATGAACTGTCACAGCAATAAAAACAGAAATAAGAAAATACACACAGGGGCACCAGGAACGCAGGGGGAAGGTCACCCAAAGAGAATGGCGGTGGGACAGGGGACGCCAGAAAACAGAGACTCAAACAAAGCTAGAAATTACCACCTGTGTGACCTGGGACAAGTCACTTAACTCCCGAAACCTGATTTTCTCTTGTGTAGAATGAGCTCTCTGGCCCAGACGGTCCAAGTTCCAGACCCACGAGCCTACAAGAGCCCTTCTCTCTCAGCAGAGGTGGTGGTCGCCAGGGGAAGAATGGTGCATACCTGGTCTCCTGGGGAAGATGCTGTTACTGTATCAGCTGTTTTTCCATAACTGTATTCTTTGTGGTTCAACTGAGAACAGGGGGCAGATTTCTATAAATAAATGAGATGTCAAAATTCAACTTATCCTCAAAGCTGTATTTGTTTGCTGATGAAGGAAGGCCTTGGTGACGATCAGGGGGTCCCACACTTCACTTTGGCTTGGCCTAGATAAGTTAATGTCCACTCATTCAACAGCAGCAGACCAGACTGAGTTTCTCAGCTTTGTTGTTTTAAAAGGAGTTTCAGAACAAAGATTAATTATCAATTTCTAAAAGTAACGGAGCAGAGAAGGAAGCAGTCTATTAAGTGATTGCCGTATCCACTTCAGTCTTGTGGAACGTAGAGAAATACCCCGTCTGCTGTACCCACCAGCAGGGCCCAACCAAGGGAGCAGGTCTAAGTGAATGATGTGCCTCTGGCTTCAAATTCTTTTTCAAATCAACTGAGAAAGCAGCCCCAGTAAGTGAAGCCCAGTTTTTCACACCACATGGAAGGGAGAAAGCTGCATTTAAATTGGATGTCCTCTGTCTCCGCTGGAACAGCTGCACGATTAGGTCTGATTTCAGAAACTGGATGATATACTGCAGAGAGCAGAAAAAATTATAATCCGCCCAACATGGCCTAAAAGGGGCTTTTAATCATGCATTTGTGGAATTCAGAGAAACGTGGGGAGATGATGATGGACTGAGGCAGAGCGAAGAAGGAAGAGGGGCAAATACTCTAAATATAAAGAAAAACAACCCTGAGAGGTCGCTGTGCTTGGGAGAGTCCAAATGGCCAGCTGTGGTCCAGAGAATCAGGGCCACACACTGGCCCTCCCCCAGGAGGGCACCATCAGCCCTGGTCACTTTGTCAGCTGGCTTTACTTAAATGTTGCATTTTTTCTCCCTTACTCAATTACAGGAAGAAGATAGGTTTTTGGCTTTCTGAGCCTCACTTTCCTCCTCTGTAAATATGAAGCCTGAGGGTGACCTTCCAGACTCCACGATCCATGGCTCTATTTCAGTATAACCAAAGGGATTAAAGAAACTGAAATGACATTTCCAAATGCACCCAGAAGCTGTTAAGTGATGGCTTGGCCAGTAAATTAGGTTCAGAGCATTCGCCCTAGCCGCTTAACTTAATTCCCTGCAATCCAAGTGGGGCTGTATTGGAAGAAATGCCTCTTTGGTCCATTCCAACGTGCCATGGAAACATCACCCAACAGAGAATCCATTTCCTGTTGCTGCTTAATTTTTCTGGCACCAATCAGCCTAGTGCTTGGCAGAGGGGTCTGCCACTCTTCCAGACACACCAGCTCCAGTCCTGCCCCAAAATTTTTATCAACAAGAATCTACAGTGGCCTACTCATGAGATTACATTGACCCTCCCCGAGGTTCTGGGCTCATTGGTTCCGAGGGCCCTCCTCTGACTGGCAAAAGTATCTCTCTCTGGTGGCTCCTCTGGGCCTCAGGGTCAGCAGCTATAAAACAACCCATGAGACCAGTGCATTTCCAGGACACCTCCTGGATGTCACTGTCTATCATCGATGATCAAAGGAGTGGGTGCAGTGATGAAAAAATAGCTTTTCCTGTTTTCTAATTGGCTTTCCCACAATGCATCCAGCTGCTTCCCAGCTAGCCCAGGGTTCCTGCCCATCAGCTATGGAGGATGGGGAGCTCTGTGGGAAAACATAGGTTGTGTGGCCTTAGCTTTGCTGGGGGTCTAATGGCATGCCATTCTTTCCCCCTCCCTGGGCCAATGGGACCACACACACCTGTTTCTCTTCCACTCCCAGGTACCTTTCCAGGCTCTCTGAGGACCAACTCGAGGATCCCTGTCAACCCCAAACTTCTCTAAGCAAACAACCTCCAGATCTATACATCTGTCCCCAATGTCTCCCCTGAGCTCCAGCCTCTCCAAGCGCCCATCAGGGAGGCAGCCAAGCAGCCCAGGGAAGAGAGACTTGGAACTGGAGAAAGAAGATCTCAGCTACATTCTGCCTCAAATGTTTACTCGTTGTGCGACCCTGGGCACACAACTGGGCCTCAGTTTCTGTATCTGTAAAACAGGGATGAAAACAGCAGCTGCCTCCCAAGGGGGGTGTAAGGATCAACAGAGATAAGGTAGAAAACATTCTGCAAACCTTTAAGTATTATATAAATAGGGAGGGAGGGGAAAGGGAGGAGAGGGGAAGAGAAGGGAAAGGGAGGGGAGTGGAAGGGAAAGGAGGGGAGGGGAAGGGGAGGGAAGAAAAGAGAAGGAGGGAGGGAAGGAAGGAAGGGAAGAGATGAAGAGAAGGGAAGGAAGAGAAGAGAAAGAGGGAGGGAAGGAAGGAGGAAGGAGGGGAAGAAAGAAGGAAACAGAATGAAGAAAGGACTGATTAAGCTCTTTTCCTATGCCAAAGGCTGGGGCTACAAGTAGAAAAGCAGGACAGCCCCTCAGTCTCAAAGTGGTCACACTGTAATTAAGAGAGACAAGATATTCCGGGGTGCAGCAGCAGGACTGAGAAAGCCCCATGGTCCTAAGTGTTCTGCTGCAGGATACATGGCAAAGAAGGGGTCTACAGGCAGGTCAGAGGGCAATGCCTGGGGGTCTGGTCACAAGGCAGAGGGTGAATTTGTTCCAAGCACTATAAAGAGAAGACATTAATGTTGTTTATGCGAAACCACTGAATAGACCCAGAAAACTTCACTGATAGAAAATAAGAAATTCTGACCGTGTGAGCCAGGCTCCTTCAGGCATTTAGCCTGCAGATACTGCAGCAGATACTCCATCGTCCTGGTGAATAACACAATATTTCTTGATAACAACCCCAACAGTCAACACAGGAAAAAAAAAAGCAGAATAAGGTAATAAATCATTTGGTATGTACTATGTGTATTAGAAGGGGAGTCAGGTAGCACGGTGGACAGAGCCCAGGGCTGAAGTCAGCAAGACCCATCTTCATGGATTCAAATCTGACCTCAGACACTTACTGGCTGTGTCACCTTGGGCAAGTCCCTTAACCTGTTTGCCTCAGTTTCCTTATCTGTAAAGTGAGCCAGAATAGGAAATGGCAAACTGCTCCAGGATCTTTGCCAAGAAAAGCCCATGGTCAGTACTGGCACAGAGTCAGAACAACAGAGCTGCCAGAACACTGCCCCCAGGACATCCATGAGGAGCCCCCACCTAGGACCACAGGTGAGGTCAGTGCTGGCTGGAGGGAGACTGCCAGGTGTGGACTAAGGCCTGTCTGCCAACAGCCACAGACAGCGCACAGCTATCACAGGGTCCCCCACCGGGCCCTCCTTCCTCCGGCTGCAGCTCTCAGTCACCCAAGGAGTAAAACAAAGGGGAGTCTTCCTCCCATTAAAGAGAAAAGGGCTCTGAGGAAGCATGAGAAAGCAGGAAGAGTCCTGGCTCTGGAGTCAAGATTGGAGGTTATAAGCCTGGAATGCCTCCGGGCTGTAAGAAAAGGTGAGCAGGCTGATTTTAGAAAAACACGGGAAGACTTGCATGAAATAAGGAAGAGTGGGATGAGTGGGAGCAAGGAACGTTGTATGGGGTTAGCGGGGATATTGTTCAGAGCTTTTCTGAGTGTTGGGAATATTCAGATCAACTGCAAAGAGCCTCTATATACATATAGAGAGAAGCATACACGAGTGTGTATGTACAGACCGATACACACGCACATAGATACACATATATACTGAGGCACACACATGAGTGAGTGGATCCCAAATGGTGGCCTTCTCCAGTGCACAGTGGGGAGGGAGGGGCGAGACAGCTCAGAACTTAAAATGTAACCCAAAAAATTTTACAGGGAGAAAGAGGGAAGGGAAGGAGGGAAAGATCATTTGCCAAGCCCCCCAGAAGAGTCAGCTTATATCAGAGGCGTCAGGCACGGGGCCACCATGCAACTCCCAAACCAGATTTACATATAATGGGGAAACATATAACCAAAGAAACAAAAATACAAGGACACAGACGAGATAATGAGCAAGAATATGGAACCCAGATAATGTGGATGTGGGGTTTTCTAAGTCCCCATAGGGCTAGAAGGGGTCCTCAGGGAAGCTTTAGCAGCCCAGCTTGACCCTATTAGTTTACATTAACAAGCCGGAAAGTCAGAATTCCAAAACTGGAGCAGAAGGGACAGGCTGCCCTTGGACTCAGAAGGCTGGGTCCAAGGACATATCCCATCACTTCACTGGGCAATGCACCTATTTCTCAGATGCCCCCAAATGACTGAGTGTTTGCCTGTTTGCCTTGGTGATGAGGAGCTTCCACAGGCCTCTCTGCACCAATGAAATGAAAGGAAAACATTGGATTAAGCCAATTATTGTATTAATGATGCTAATCTTGAAACCTGAATTTTGTGAGCTCAGAAATTCCAAGCCAGAAGAGACCTCTAGTCTTACAGAGCAAGAACTCGAGGTGGAGCCCAGACAGGGGAAAGCCTTGGCCACTACCATCACCCTGGTCACACCAGCTGGGATGCTGTTTGATTAATTAGCCCTTTAATTAATTTAATTAATCAGTCCTTCATAGTTTTACAGATCAGGTTTGTCAGGCACCTCAAAGACCAACACCTGCCACAAACACATCCATCAGAAAAGCCCCTTCTAATGTACCTAAGTATGTGACACTAAGCTGGTGGGAATAGCACCTTCTCTCCTGGCCCCTCTGTGTGTCTCAGGGAAGGACCCTTTCTGGAGCGCAACCATCGGAAACATAAGGGCAGCATTCTGTGGGAGGTTTTCCTCCCAACAGTGGCAGAGACTGCTGGTGTAAAGGCTAGAAGAAGTCACCCACAGAGGCAACAGCTCCTCTGGGATAATCCACACATCCAGGTGGAAGGCATTATTAGTGGGAAGCAACGTGGCATGGTGGATGGAGAACCAGGCTTAGAGCCAGAAAGCCGGAGGTCCAAAGTCCCATGCCGAAGACACACACAGGCTGTGGGACCCAGGAAACACAGCCTCTCAAGATTCTGGGCAATTCCCCAAGACTGAGTCACAGAGAAGGCAGAGAGCTACATAGGAAGGAGTGTCCTCACTTGGGAGTCCCCAAAGCCAATGAAAGCACAAGTCTGGGGCCACCCCTCCTCTATCCAACACCAAACATCATCCAAAAGCCAAAGTTACAATCAGCGGGGGTGTTTAAATGCAATCAGATGACCTTTGTGATTACAACGGTCTGGGCTCTTTCCTCCCCACTCCAAAAGCCAAGCTCTCCACCCACCTCAGCATGATATTTCAACACATCTGAAGACTTCAGAGATACAGGGGAAGACTTCCACAAACTAACACATAGGGTCACCTGAAGAATCACATCCCTACCACCACCAATCGTGTAGACAGGGCCAACACAGAGGCATCCAGACTCTAGTCCATTACAACAGTCGATGCTGGCAGTAAATGAAAACACCTCCTAGAAAAAGCTCAACACTGAGGAATGGAAGAGATAGTAGCAGTCTGGAAGGAGGGAGGATGAAGCAGCTGCTTCTGACAGAGAGGTGGAAGCTACAGGGGCAGAATGTGCTTTGTTTAGTTGGGAGAGGCTTCCATGAGGGGGATGGGGGAAGTAAAAACAAAGCTACCAACAAAAGTGTGCTGTTTTTTAAAAACCAACAAGATTAAAGGTAAGGTCCTAGTCTTAACCACAGAATGAAATGAAAACCCTTCCTGCTCAAACACCTGGCCCTCTCCCAAATCCCTAAGTGACAGCACTGTGGGGGCTGGGACCCAGGTGGGCTCCCAAGAAAAATGTGGAGAGGAGATGGGAACACGCCAAGACCTTTCTCCTTCCTTTTCCCCCAAAGATCATGGTGGCCCAGCTGCCACATCCAGGCTCCCTGCCTCCCCTGTACTCCTCCCCACTCCCCCAGGCACCCTCTTGAGTGAAAATGGCCCAGAGTGAAGGCCTGCAGCTGTTGTGTATTCAAGGCCTAATTCTTCAGACATCTGGTCTCCTCCTCCCACATACTAGATCTGGCATCTGGAGGTTGTGACTGATCCAGGGTCTCATGGCCCGCAGACCAGAACTCAGGATTTTGTTGCTTAGTTGTGTCCAATTCTTCATGACCCCATTTGGGGTGTTCTTGGAAGCTGGTGGTTTGTCAGTTTCTTCTCCAGCTAATTTTACAGATGGGGAAACCGAGGCAAACAGGATAAAGTGACTTGCCCAGGGTCACACAGCTTTGAACTCGAGGTCTTCCTGACTCCAGGCCAGGCATTCTATGCTCTTGCTGCCTAGCAGGTGCCTAAATGTTTCTTAATTGATTAATGGCAGGGAGGATCCAGTGGTGCCCAGATGTTATGACGTGCCTTCAATTTAGAAAGACTGACAGCTCCATCTCATGGTCCCCCAGGCCTGGGTAAAAAGGCTACACTGCTTCACAGACCCTGAAAATAATACTGGTTTATTTTGACTTTCACAGAAATGGGGATTACTAACTAGTGGGCAATTTCAACCTCATTTCCCCAAAACCTCTGTTGAGGGCCCAACGCTGGGGCCCGAGAGCCAATCAAGGCTGGTTATGAGGTCTCCAGAGAGAAATTCTGTTTACCCACAAGAGGTCTGCTGACATTCTTAAAAGGATGTTAACTGTTTAAACATTCATGATGGGACCTAATGGTTCTGTGTTAATTCTTGTCCCTTCCTGCTGACTGCTGGAGGAAAGCTTCTCTGAGGTTAATTAAGCAAAGTCAATCCAACCACCATTTATTAAAGGGCCATGACAATTAAAAGAGAGACAGAAAGACAGACAAGACCCTGTTTCCCAAGAGCTTACAATCTGGGGGTGGGCAGTTTTAGGTACACACACAAATAACTGTGACTTAAAGGGAGGCCAAGGGCAATCAATTGAAAGGCATTTATTTTTTTTAAATTAGGAAAAGAAAAAGATTTATTAAGTATGGAGTCTGGGCCAGGCACCAGAAATACAAAGACGAAATTAAAAAGTTGCTGCCCTCGAGAAACTCACATTTTATAGAGGGAAATGATGAATACAAAGGAAAGGTCCAGGCATAGGGATGTGGGGGTCAATGAGGTCAGCAAAGAGAGGAGCCCAGAAGGCCACAGGCAGACCCTTCAGGAACCATCCATGACAGATAGCCAGGAACCAGACAAGAAGACAGAGGAAGACTAGACCACGGTGACAGGAAGCTGTCATCCTAACAGGCACTGAGACTTTGAAGACAGACCAGAGTACCCAAGAAAATGATAGAAATGGGCTCCAGAAACTGAGCAGCTGCCAACTGCCCAGCAGGGCTCAGCCAGCAGGAACTCACTAGCCTTCACCAGCTGACAGATAGCAGGCAGCCCCAGGGTTTTAACCAACGCACAAGACCAGAAGTAGGCCATCTTCCCAGGACTGGACAGCCTCTCCCAATGCACAGGACCAGCATTAGGCCATCTTCCCAAGACCAGATGGTCTTCCCCCAACACACTGGACCAGCATTAGGCCATCTTCCCAAGATCAGACGGGCACCTACAACTGCCCAGACATAACACTGACCTGCAGAACCTAAAGAACGTTTTTCAAAGATACCAGATATGCCTGATTTCCAAGCTGCCTGGATGAAAAGCTTTCAAAATACCTTATCCTAGGAGAGGAAACCTAACAGGAAAATCACACGGGATAAAATAAGATCCCTCTCACCCCTGGGATCCTGGCAGCTCCTGGAGCTATACCAGGGAGTGACGTGACCTGAGACTCTGATGCTTATATTCAACTACAAAAGGCAGTTCTCCTCCCCCACAGTGGGACAGGTCCACACCAGAATCACCTCTTCCACTGACCTCCATTTATACTCCCAGGTGGGCTGGTCCTAGCAAGGTTATCCCTCTTACTGCTGAAAACATAATGGTGATTAATCCCTTATCACCCAAAAAGTACAGCAGCACTAAGAGCCCAAACCTGGAGGGCTTGGGTGGATTGTTTATTTTAATACCTTTAGAAGGCCACTGTGAAAGAATCCCACAAGCCTGGTGGAAAATGGCACTGTGAACTCTCTGTCCCTTGAGGTTAGTAAAAGGCACCTCAGCTTGGCTCCAAGGCCCTCCAGAAGAAAGCTACTATGTTTATCTATCCCTCCTCAGCTCCTCCTGGGCCAATGATTTCATTAAAAGCCAAGGTACAAATAGCTCTTAACATGACTCACCTTCTCAGCAAGGCCACTGCAGAAACTGTGCAATCCCACATCTCTCCAGGCCAGATTTCACCTGAAGTCTCTCTTATTTTCTTGCCCTGCTGTCCCAAACCAATTCTCCTTACTCAAAAATTCCAAAGGCCCAGTGATTTCATGGACACAGGCATTCCACTCAATGATTCAGGTCTCAACCCATCTATGCATGGCCAATAAATGGCCACTCTACACTTAAGCTCAACAGAGGGTCCAACTTAACACGGAGGGTTTGGGGAAGGAAACCCTCCACTCTTTTGCCTGACATCTGAGAGAAATGATTATTTTTCTCTTGTATTGCTAATTACTGAATTTTAGGACCAAGGTTTCCCCCCTTTTTTTACTTCCTCAGCCACAAATCAACCAGTATGGGAAATCTTGGGCAAAGACTTACCCAGGCTAAGATCTAATCAGAGACAGTAAAAGAATCTCCAAATTTAGGTGAAAGGGTAGATTCTGGCTCATTAAGTTTACACCGGCAGGGCTGGGAAAATGTGGATTCTCTCTTTTGTCAGATGGAAATTGGTGAGTCCCTCGAATCCAAGACTAAGGCCCTCATTAGAATGAGCCTACATCTCAAAATATGTTCTCATTCATTGTTAACCAATCAGAGCTGACACCCTCAGGAACACCTACTTTTCCAAGGGCATAAAAGTTTTGAGCCTGCCACCAAGAGAGTCTTTGGCATTCCAGAGTACCATTAAAACCTCCTTTATTAATGCTAGCATTATTAATTCTGCTTTATTATTTATTTATATTATCATATATACTATTATATATTATTATTTCCTTATCAATTACTTAAAATGCTGGCATTGTTAATGAAATGATTAATTACCTAGAAACTATGTCCATCTAGAGAAAGAACTATGGAGTCTAGATACAGATTGACACATACTATTTTCTTTTTTTTGTTTTTTTTCTTTCCCATGGTTTTTCCCTTTTGTTCTGATTCTCCCTTCACAACACAACTAATGTGCAAATATGTTTAATATGACTGTACACATACAGCCTATATCAGATTGCATGGCATCTTGTGCAGAGAGAGGAGAGGGAGGATGAAAAAATTTGTAACTCAAAATCTTTAAAAGTGAATGTTGAAAACTAAAATTAAAGAAATAGTTTAAAAAAAAAGAAATAGGTAAATGCATGGAAAAGATTAAGTATGCTCTATACAGAAGCAAATGGAAGTGTTTGATAAACCCAAAGATTCTAGATACTGGGGATAAGAACTCACTATCTGACAAAAGCTGTTGGGAAAACTGAGAACCAGACTGGCAGAAACTAAGGACTGATCAGCATCTTACACCACATGCTAAGATAACTTCAAAGGTACTGACTTAGACGTAAAGGGTAGCATCACAGACCGAGTAAAGGAGCATGGGAAGAAATTACTTGTTAGATGTCTGGATGGGAAAACAATTTACAACCAAGCAAGGAACAGAGGGGAGGAAAGGAGGTAAAACAGGCAATTCTGATTACATAAAAACAATTGCACAAACAAAAGCAACGTAGCTAAAAATCAGAGGAGAAACAGAAAAAAGGAGAAAATAAAATTTTCAGCAGGTTTCACTAATAAAGATATCTTAGGGAACTGATTCAATTTCATAAGAATAAGATTCATTCTCTAACTGATAAAATGGTCAAAGGATATAAACAGAAAAATTTTAGAGGAAGAAATCCAAGCTATGGGTAGCAATATGAAAAATTCTCTAAATCACTAATAATTGGAGAAATGCAAATGAAAACTCGGAGGTTCCACTTCATACCCAAACTGGCAAAGTTTATTTAAAAAAAAAAAAAAAGGAAAATGCCAGGTGCTGGACAGACTGTGGAAAAACAGGTACTTTGATGGTTGGTTGAGCTTAAGAACTGGTTCAGTCATTTTGGAAATCCATTAGGAACTATGGTTTAAAAGGTATTCAATTATGCATACACAATCTGTGACCAGCAATAACTCTACTGGTTCTATACCCCAAAGTGATCAAAAAAAGAAGGACCTATCTATACAAAAATATTTATAATAATTCTTTTTTGTTTTAACAAAGAATTGGAAGCTGAAAGGGTGGACTGGGGAATGGCTAAACAAGATACAGTATATGAATGTGATGGAAGAAATAAGGAAGGGAATGGATTCAGAGAATTCTGGGAAGACTTCCATGAACTGATATAGAGGGAAGTGGACAGTAGCAGAACAATATATACGACGACAACAGTATTATAAAAAATAATTTTGAAAGACTTACTCTGACCAGCCATGATTCCAGAAAACTGATAGATATGCTGGATTCAGAGCACAGAGAGATGGATGTAGACAGAGATACACACAGACACACACACACACACACGCATTTTCCAAATGGCCACGTGGGAATATTCTACTTGACTGTGTCTATCTGTTACGAGGGTTTTGGTTTTCTCTTTTCCTGGTAGGGGAGAGAAAGCAAATCTTGGTTAACTGAAAAAATAAAATTTAATTAAAAAAAAAAGCAAAGACAGACCTTTGTATCTAGGAGAAAGTTGAGGTCATTAAATAACAATATCACTAGGGCTGATAATCATATTAACAATAATCCAACACAACGATTAGTATGGAAGAAAATTCTGCACTCTGCATTTGAGGCATAAAGTTGTCTGAAACAATCTTATTCATTTTAGATTATTCTAATCTTTTTTTCTGCTTAGAAAGATTTCCAAAGGCAAGCCAATTCAGACTTTCCTCTCTCTCCTCTCTCAGCAGAAAAATGCTTAAATTAGAATATGTAATTACAATATTATACATAATTATAACAATGTCATTGTTATTTTAATGAACTTAAACTTCAGAACAGATACAAAAGCCTTATCTGGCCTAAAATGCAAAGTACAGAATTTTGCTTCCTCAGACAGGATGGCCTCCATTTCCTGCACACTCTAGGAGAATCATTTTCCATTCCACCCCTCCTCGACCACTCCCTCCCACTATCTCCTTTCTAGCTGCTCAAAGGTGAACTTAAGAAACATTTCCATTACCTGAAGTCATCAGATTTCTCTTAATGTGATCATTACCCTAAAGCCAAGGTTCTTAAGCTAGAGTCCAGAGACTCTCAAGGAATCCCTGCATATATTTATATATTGAACTTGTATGGGAGAAAAAATATATACCTTTAGTTTCACTAACCTATTACTGAAATTTAGTATTTCCCTTAATTATTCAAAAAGTATGATTCTGAAATGGGATTCATAGACTTTACAAGATTGCTCAAGAGATCCAGGTCAGAAAAAAAGATTGGGCTAACTGAATAATCGAGGACCCCCTTGCCCTATCCCAGTCCACCTTATTCCTTCAGGGAAGAGTTTCTTTCCTGAGCTGATCTGGAGAAAGGGCCTATTACTTACTGGTGAGTTAGAAACTGGGTAGGCCCTTGATAGGAATTGTTGAGCTTAAAGGACAGAAGATCCCCGAGATTAAATTTGAAAGTGGATTTTATTATTACCGTGGGACTGCTGGGGTTACATGCCCAAATCAGACAGTGGGTTGGCACAGACCTTTTGCTGGTTTTTAAAGAGATTCAATAGCCAGGTTACGAAAGGAAACTACAATCAGTGATTGGTCAGTGTACATTTGAATTTCCTGCCGGCACCCAGGCTGAAACTCGTGCCCATGGATCAATTAGGGGAGGGGAAGGTGGAGTTGTGTCCAACAGAATGGCCTAGCAGTCAGGTCTGTGTGCTGCGGTCAGGCCATCTAGCCTTGAGGAGCAAGGTCAGATCTCCTCTCCAAGGAGCATGTTCAGGGCAGACCCCAGGTGGAGATGTTCCCCCACCTGGCCAAGGAACGGGACAACTCAGCCACCGGCTGAGCTCTGTTCTGCTCAGGCCCCCCAAGCGTGGCTGACCGAGGTCTGAGCTCAGGAAAACCTTCCCAACACAAGGGCCTCCAAAAGAAGCTTTTGCCTCTGGCCCAGGCTACCTGCCCCTGGCTGGATGCTGGAGCTGGCTCCTGACCTCATGGAATAACAGTAATAAAATAACCACACGGCATCTATGTGGCACCGGCTATCCATGAGGCACTGTGCTAAGGGCCTTAAATACACCATCTCACTTAATCCAGAGTGAGTGTTGTTATCCCCCTTTCACAGATCAGGAAACTGAGGCAGGAGTGGGGTGACTGGCCCAGGGTCCCACGGCTAGGAAGCGTCTGAGGCCTGACTCCAGCCACCCATGCTCTCCGCTTCTCCACCACCTCTCTGCCCCACGCAGCTCCTTTCTGATGTGGACATGTCTAAAATTTCTGGGAATTCCTGGCACCTCCAAAAACAAGCAAATACACAGGTTTTTGTTCCTCTCCTGGGTCACAGAAGGCCCTTGGGGGCGCGATCTTCCTTCCACTCCAAACAGTACTGAGCTTACAGAGGAAAATGGTTCCTGAGCTGGACGGGAGTTCAGAGGCTGCCGGTCCAGCCTCTCATTTAACATCTGAGGAAACTGGGCAGCCCCGCAGGCCTCGAAGTCACACAGGCAGCCCAGGAAAACCCAGATTCAAGGTTTGAGCTCACAACCCCGATTCAACATTCCTCCTACCGCCCCCCGCCACCACCCCATCAAATCGCTAGGGAGAGATTTTTGAAAAACTTTTAAAAAATAAAATAAAACTAAGCTTTGAATTCTCCAAAATGGTTGTTTTCTATCTGAAAATACTAGAAATTCGGCTCCCATTCCCACAGTGCTGCTGCCAAGGAGCTTCTCAACAGCCCTCCAAGCTTGGAAGGCCAGGGTACCAGGCACCAATATCACTTCCCAAGATGGCGCAGGCTTTGTACCATCTGCCTCCCCCCTTCCGAGATGAGCTTCCTGACCAGGAGCAATTACTGGGCCAAGCCATCAAGCTGGTGAAGCCCCCCAAACCTCTAAGAGAGGAGGAGAGGAAAGCCATTACCCTAATGCTTCCTTCCACCAACATCCATCAGAGATGTTACATGCATGCATGTAACAAAAAGCCTAATTGTCCACACCTTTCTTAGGAGAGTCTCAGAACATTTAAAATTCAATGATTTCTTATTGAAGTGAATGGCCCCAGTCTTTTCACCAAGAATGGTATTCATCCACCTGAAGTAAAGGGGGAGAACAAGGCCTCATTAATGCCAGGAATCTGAGAGAGGACAGCTTCATTAAATAAGGCTAAATGCCTCAACCACATACTTTTTTCTAAGGAAATGCAATAAAGGGGGTAAACAATTAGCAAGCATTTAATAGGCATCCACTGTGAGCCAAGCATTTGGCTACAGGTCCTGGGGATATAGGACAGAAGAGACACAGCCCCTGCCCTCAAGGAGCTTATATTCTAACGGAAGGGACAACAAGGGCATCTAAGTCTATATCAGGAGAATAAATATGAAATGGTTTAATGCATGGCAATTCAGGAGGGAGGGAGGGATCCCAGGCATAGCGGACACAGCAAATGAGAAGGAAAGACCAGAAAGGCGACCAGTCTGGCAGGATCAGAAAATACAGAAGGGGGATTACACCCAAGAGGGCTGCAAAGACAGGTCAAAGCAAGACTGTGAAACAGACATGTTATCTTGTCTTTGGCTAACAGAGGTCCTCTGTGGTGATGCATTAATGGCCAGGTAAGAATGGTTTTCAAGGAGAATATTAAATGTTTGCAAATGGATCTTCCAAAATGTAGGGGGAAGGCGGGTCCTCACAATAACCCTGGAAGGTAGGACCCTATTATCCCTATTTTACAGATGAGGAAACTGAGGCAAACAGAGGTCAAGTGCCATGCCCAGGGTCATACAAATAGTGTCTTGAGATAAGATTTGAACTCAGGACTTCCTGACTCCAGACTGACTCTAAATGTCTATATAATTTGGCCCAAAGATAACAGTGCCAGAAATAAACCTGAAAATGTTCACAGACAATAAGAAAGGCTCCACATATGCCAAAAATCTTTATAGCAACACTCTTTGTGGTAGGGAAACAAAACAGGGGCCCGTCAACTGGGAGATGGATGAACAAGCTGCAGGACCTAGATAACAGAACATGGCTGAGCTGTAAGGGCATGGGAAGAGTTACATAACAGATGCAAAGGGAAGTCGGCAATACCAGGAAAACGTCATAGGCCGTGACTTCAACAATGAAAACGGAACCACCACCAAACCATCAAAGAGGAGTGCGGCCAAATCATAAGAACAATCTTGGCCCTAAAGAAAAGCCTATACCAGGGGCAGCTATGTGGCGCAGTGAGTAGAGTGTCGGCCCTGGAGTCAGAAGGACCTGAGTTAGGATCCGACCTCGGACACTTAATGCACACACAAACAAAAACCTAGCCGTGTGACCTTGGGCAAGTTACTTAACCCCAATTGCCCTCCAAAAAAAAAAAAAGGCACAAAAAAAAAAAAGAAAAGCCTATACCTTTGTAGAAGGGTTGATATTTTTTTTTTGATGAACTGATTGGTTTTGACTGTTTTTCTCTTCACTTTTTTCCTTTTTTTTTAAGATTCTTTTTTATGAGGCATAAAAGGGAGAAAGGAGGAGATGCCAGGGAAAATCTAGGTGATACAGAAACATATTATCAATAAAAACCTGTTAAAAATCATGGAGAGTTAAAAATACAAGAAAGCTGACAAAAAAAATGGCACACAAGTTTGTTTTAAAGATTAACCAGCCTGGATATTGCTACTAGGCCTATACTTCAAGAAGGATAAAGAAAGAGGGAAAGGACCCACATGTGCAAAAACTGTATATAGCAGCTCTTTTCATAGTGGCAAAGACTGGAAACTCAGGGAGTGCTCAGTCAATCAGAGAATGGCTGAATAAAACGATGGTACCTGATGTAATGGAACACCACTGCACCTTAAGAAACAAAGAAGGAGGTGGTTCGGAGAAACCTCAGAAGACTTGCATGAACTGATTCAGATGGAAGTGAACAGAACCAGGAAACCGATTTCTACAAAAATAACCAGTATTGCAAAGACAACTCTGAAAGACTTAAAAACTCTGATCAGTGCAATGACTCGCCATGATTCCAGAAAACAGATAATAAAGTATCCTGCCACCTCCTAACAAAGAAGCAATGGACACATTTGGGGATACGGCCAAATGAAGAGATTTGTTTTGTTTGACTCTGATTATCTGCTACAAAACTTTTCAGTGGAAGAAGGATCTGGAAGGGAGAGGAAATCCATTTTTATTCATTGAAAAAAATAAAATTTAATTTAAAAAAGATTAATGGGCCTAGCTGTGCTTTAGGAGCTACAGTGTTTTTATATATAAAGTACTTTACAATTTTTTTATGTTTTATAAATTTATCACATACCACAGCCCCAGAAATTCGGGAGTATTCACAGCAATAGATATATAACTGTGACATCCTAACAAAAATAAGATGATTTTTAAGAAAATAACACTGATTGCTCATAAATCATCAACATTCCCATTTTAGAAAAGGTTATCTTTTTATTTATTACAAAGCTTACATCCTTGGGAACCTTCCAATCAGAAAGAAGCAAATTTAGAAACTACTGCAGCATGTCAAAAATACTCAGAAGGAAACAGCGTAATTTGTGGGACATCACCTTACAAAATAAACAGAGAGATAAGTCAGTTTTACTATTAAAAACTGAACTGCTTTTATCAGCACAAAAGCGAGCTCATTCAGGCCTTTACCAGACTCACTGCAGGACCATAAGATGGGAGATCCTGGAGGGCAGGCATCATGTCATTTTTGCCACAAAAACACAGCACGTGATAAATGCTGTTGATGGGAAGATGTTCCTGAGGAGCCCCCAAGCTGACTGCCCCAGGACTCCAGAACTCTGCCATGATGGAGGCAGAGAAGAGCTGATGCCATCACCTACAGGCAGCACCACTGGGGAAGGAATCTTCCCAAAGACCCTCATTTTGCAAATAAACTGGACCATAGCCTCCACACCTCCTAATTCTGTACGACTCCATCTACATGGATCAGAGCATGAGGTCACTGTTCCCATTTTTACAGGTGTGGAAACTGAGGCCCCCTCTGCTTTCTTCTTTGGAGTACACTAGGGCTCATTTAACCTTTCCTCTGAGCTCCAAGGTCACAGTACCAGGAGATTTTAACAGGTCTGCAATCTCATGGATGTGTAAAAGACAACATTCTTTTATAGAAATGCCCACAAGAAAAACCCCTGAAACTTGCTGACCGCACTTAATGCAAGTTCTCAAGCCTTAATTCGGAGATATTGATTTTTTTTCTTAAAACAGGCAACACATAACAAAAACATCCTGTCCATTTGGCATCTAAATGCTAGTGGACGAAAAAACCACTAATTGAGGAGTTTCAGGAACCGCTAGCCCACCAAGGTGACTTTGGAAGAGCCCAGCCAAAGACACAGTGTATGGCGTGGGGCTGGGGGGGACGCTGGGAGAGGCACCAATCCCTAAAAAATGTTTGCTACCTTCCGCTTCAGCTCAGAGATCTGGTATCTCTGGGATACACACATACACACACACACACACACACACACACACACACACACACACACGCACGTATGTATGCATTCACATATACACATGTGTATACATATACACTTGTATGTGCACTATGAATATAGACGTGTATATGCATAAAGATACACATGTATCTTTGTACAGACATATATGTCTATAGGTACACATACATGTGCATAGATGTGTGCAGATGTGTGTGCATGTGTATCTATACGCATACAGACATGTGTGCATAGATATACATATATACGTAGATATACATATGTATGCATACATATATACACATACACATAAGTATATGCATACTTATATATACATATGTATATACATATACATAATGCATGTATACACATGTATATACATATTATATATAGATAGATATAGACATATGTGTATAGATACATATACACATGTGTACATAAACACACATACAGACACCTGTATCTGCATATAGAGACACACATATGCGTATGTGTATACGAACAGATATGCAGACATATATGTGCATAGATACAAGCATGTATATAGATATATGTGCAAATACATATACAGGTGTGTACCTATACACATATAGGCGTGTGTATAGATACACGCGTGTATATGTATGTGTATACAGATACACAGACAAGTATATATGTGTATAGATACACATACACCCCACCCCTAGGAAGCAGGTGCTATTATGATGCCCACTCTACAGACGAGGAAACTAAGGCAAACAGGGTTTGGTGACTTGCCAGGGTGCCCCAACTAGGAAGAGTCTGAGGACAGGCTTGACCTCTGGTCTTCCAGACTCTAAAGCCCACCAGACGCCTCATGTAAGAAGATAATAATGGCCATAAGAAGGATCAGGAAAGACCAGAAGCAAAAAGGAAATGGGAGACACAACCTCTTGTTAAAGTAACCCAAAATAACTGGAAATTTAGCAGTAAAAAAAAAAAAAAGACCAAGGGCTAAATCTAATATAATGATCTTGGACAATTCTGGAAACATAACCATTTATGAAATAGTCCCAGGGTACGCTAATATGTCATTAATAAATCAATTAGCCAATAATTCACTTACAAAAAAATCCATTTAATTTGCTTTTTAAGCGACCCAAACAACCTAAGTTCTAAATAGAAGAAAGTGGCTTAAGAAAGCTCAGCGCTCAAGGCATTCATCCTGAGCTCATCAGCATTTACAGATGAGAAAACTGAGGCCCCGGAGCGCTCCCAGGGCCCTGAATCTGGAATGGGAGGGAAGCTCAGAGGCCGCCATATCCATCTCTCTAATCTTACAGGGCAGGAAACTGAGGCCCTCACAGGTTAAATGGCTGGCCCATGGTCACACAGGCAGTAGGATCTGAACCTAGGCCCTTGCAGTCCAAAGCCAGTGCTTTTCCCCTGTCATACTCCATTATGAAAATTATTAAGAGAAATAAAATAGCAGAATTTATCACGGAGAAAAACTTCCCAAACATCTCTTTACAACATGGCTCCCACTCCCACCCCCCACCACAGGCACTGCGTACTCTGAATCTGCAGTGGTGGCCTTCAGAGTCACAGCCAGACAGCATCACCAGGCAAACATTTAAAAGATGGGATTTTATCTGAAAGATCACCTAAGGAATCACTGAAAACACTACATGACTTCCCAAGAGCAACCCATCCTACCCTCTGCCTCCTCTTTAATTCGGGGACCACTGCCCTATCCACCTACCTTATCTGCCCCATATCATGTACTGATGACTCAACTCCTTGGGCTGACCATCCCTCTGCTTGCCATGGTTTGGCCATCCTACATAGAGCTCAGCTCAGAGGGTCCACCCAACATGCTGGAGGCTTTCCTCCATTTCTCCCAAGCTTGGCTGCCCACCTGTCAACCTTCGCTCCAGGCACTCGGCCAGCCCACATTTTCTTCTACCTTTTAACTCTCTGATAATGTCCCTCACACCTGTTTTTCCGAGGTTCTCATGCCTCATCTGTGGCAGGCTGCTGACACCCACTGGCCTTGCCCACTGACTTCTATGTAATGCTTCTTTTCAGTTATCTGTCTCATGCCTTGCCCCTATGTAGGAATGTGGGTCCTATGGACAAGATGGGCATTTGTAGGAAGCTTGGAGTCAGTAAAAGAGCTTTGAAATTTCCCTGCTCTCCACTCAGTTCTGACCCCAGCTCTTGGTCCATTTGACTGACAGCCAAGCTCTCCGGTGGTTGGTGAAATCTCCCCATTCTGCACTGGCTTTCCCCTGTGGATGGACAACATCTTGGGGCTTTCTACAACCTGGTGTTTCTGGAGGACCCCCAGTCCTAGACGCAGCCCTGCACTGATATCCTGTCATTTTTCCCTCTTTTCTGGTATCTTCTCTACCCTGAGACACCTTGTAGAACAATCGCTTAGTGATCTCAAGCCCGCATCGACCCCAGCATGGAAGTCCTCGGGTCCTCTGGTCCAACTCAGCAGCACATCCCACTACTGTGTCACGTGACATCACCTCAGTGGCATCTCATATCAAAAGTGTGTTCTGAGCCAGAGACTGTAATTGGGGGCTTGTTGCTGTTTTCCTGGACGAGGCAGTGCCTGGGGTCTTCTGGCCTCCTCTTTTGTGCTGACTGATTGAAACAGCTGAAATTTTATACAAACTAAGTGATGTCTGCCTTTTTCCCCACTCCTTGGTTTGTCTCACGTCAGTGGCCTGTTTCAGTCGGTTGGGATGAAGTTAACACGGTCTGACTGGGTTTTTACTTCTGCTCGAATGGCCTGGCTGCCCCCAGAGAGCTGATTCTGACCAGACTCCTGTCTGTTGACAACGCGCTAGCTTCAATGGTTAGGAACGTTATTTGGTGCTTGCCATAATAACCAAGCTGATGCTCACATACACTTTACTGACGCCAAATTTGATCTTCACAACTACCCTGGAAGGAAGGCACAGTCATGCGCTCATTTTACAGATAAGGAAACTGAGGTTAAGTGACTTGCCCAGGGTCACACATCTAGTCAGTAGCTGAGGCCAGAGTCAACCTCAGGTATTCTGCCTCCAGATCCCTGGATGTATAATGGAATAAATTCGAGATGGAGTCAGTGGAATCTGCGTTGGGGTCCAGCGTCCAAAGCTCCCTCTCTAGTCAACCTGGGAGGCTTCACTTGCTTTCTCAGGGACTAATTTCCTCTTCAGTAAAAAGTGAGATTTAGACCCTAAGGCTCTTCCAGCTCCAAATCTATGGTACTATATAGAAAGAACAACAGTTAATAAGGATTGGGGGAAAGTGAGGAGGGCAGGAACCCAATCTCAGAACTATGGTTCCAGGCAGGTAAGTAACAAGGAAATGGATTCTGGGGAGGAAAAAGAAAATAAATTATTTTTTAAAAAATAAGTCAATGGAGATTTTTAAAAATTCAAATAAGATGGGTAAAGTCTTAGTAATTATTATACGAGGCAGAATTGTGATGGATATGGTTTAAAAACAAACACAGCATTTGCTCAAATTTGTTGGGTTTTGTCCCCACAAAATTCTTGGGTGTAGACACTCCTTTCCCCAATGAGACTTCCTTCACCATCTGATTTACAGTCACAGACAACCAGTTCACAACTGCCAGACTTGGACCTGCCCTTTGAGACTTCAAACTAAGCTCTCTCCACTGGACTCTGGAGAAACAGTCAGGCTTTAAACTGGTCTAGCTTGAATCTTTCATTTCATTTGAAGTTAAAGGGCTAACAAGAAAATTATCCATTCCCATTATATATTCCCCTAGTATGGGAACTGGCTTCACCCCCTTCCTCGGTGCCACTCCTTCCCAGCCCTATTATCTTCACATTTAAAAGCCTGAGATGCAGTCATTTCCCCCGTAACACACCTCCCATGTAGCCTTTCCACCATCCCCACTGGATGGCCACCTCCATACTCCCCTTCGCTGGCTTCCTCAGTTTCCCTGACTTTTACTACCCTTCTCCCACCAACATGAACCATGTGGGTTCAGCCAAAATGGTTCTCCTTAAGTGGAAGTACTCACTCTAGCGGCTTCCTGGTGCTCCTGAGCTTCTGTCTGGTTTTCAAACCCTTTAAACCTTGCCAATATCTATTCCTAGCCTCATTCTACATCACTCCTCTTCCCAATCAATCAATAACTCTTTATTAAGCTCCTACTATGTGCCAGGGACTGTACTAAGCACTGGAGATGTGCCCTCAAGGGGTTTACCATCTCATTCTCCCACTCAGTGATCTAGAACCCCCCACTCCATTCATTTCCCATCTCCCTGCCCTTGCATTTGCCTCACCCCATCTCTCTCTTCCTTCAAGACAGCTCACAGGCCTCTCCCAAGCCCCTGGCCAGTGAACTCTTTGTCCTTACCCACAGACATGCTGAGTTGGAGACTTTAAGGAGGCAGGAGGAAACACCCAGGGCTATAAGGGTGGTGATCTGGTCAGGGCAGGACACCCTCCCAGGTCCCTGCCAGCTCTGACATTTGGTGACATTTGCATAAAAACATTTTATTTTCTTCATCAGCTAATGGCCTTCAAGACATTTCAGGAGAACAGGTTAAAACTCCTCTCCACTGACTGGTACCTGCAAAGCTTCATCCATTATTAACTTTAAGGACAAGACACAGCTTATCACAATTAAGTTTGTGATAAATTCCAATTAAAGTTTTATCTAATCAGCAAATGAGAAAGGGTCTGGAGGATCAAGGCTTTACTTTCAGGAGTTTTGCTTGGAAATGTTGATGCAGCAAGGCATTCTTGGAGTCAGAAGGTACTGGGTTCAGATTCCGCTTCAGACACTTCATGACAGTGTCTGTGTCCCAGGTCCTGTATATGCAAAATGGGAGTGCCGGACTCTGGGGCCCCCAAGGCCCCTTCTATTTCCAAATCTGTGATCCCAAGTCATTTAACCCCTCTGTGCCCCAGTTTTCTCATCTGTGAAATGGGGGGGGGGGTTAATGGTTCAATGACCTCTCATCTCCCTACCAACTCTAAATCTATGACCCACCAAAAACTGTTTCTGTGCTTTTCAATGCTCCCACAAAGAGGAGATATTACACCAGGGGAACTCAAAGCACTTTTAAGTGCCTGAGGTCTTTGCTTTTAACTCTCCAGACAGAGAAGACCTAAGGAACCTGCCCGGGTCGGCACCAACACAAGACCAACAGAGTGATGTTGTCTGTGACCCTCTTCCCCTGAGGCGCCAAGCCAAAGGGACTTCAGGAACGGAGTGGCAGAGGGGCTGGAGGTGGGTCTGCTGAGCCTGGATGAGCCTGTCCGGGCCTTCGAGGGCTCCCTCTCAAAGCCCATCTACCATGGGCTAGGGGGCATCAGCCCAAGGAGGGTCTGTTCCAAGCAAAGCCCAGACTCTGGGCCCAAGGCCATGCCCCAAACTGGCCCTCCTCAAACACACTTAACAACACGGTTTTTGTTCTTCTCTAAAAAACATTCTTTCAGACACCTGAGTTTGCAGAACAGAACTCACAGCTGGGGGGGGAAGAGATAAAAATGGTACCATGCTCAATACCGTAGTAAGTGCCCAGACACAGAGGACCAGGCTGGATTTAAGTCTGGTAAAAACAGAAAGGAGAAATAAAATAAACACATTCTCCTAATCCTCACCCAGGCCCAAGGACCAAAGAAAAGCCAAAGGAATATGGAAATCACCCTGAGTAAATAAGCAAAGCTGGGCAAGGCCAGCTGAGCAAGGCCAGTAAGAATATGTGAAAACAGCCCTTTCTCCGGCTCCTTTCATGAGTGACCGTCTGGGCTTGGCCAGAGAGCCCTCCCCGAACCAGGGGCAGCCAGGGGCTGAACAATGGTCTGGAAGGAGACCAAGCTAGCGAGGAAGGCATCACGTCTAGACATCCCAGCTGCCCAGGAGACCCATCTGGCCGCCTGCCTACCATGCTGACCCCGACCTCTCCCTTCCCATCAGGAGCTGCAGGCAGCTTGTTCAGAATTGACTGTGCAGACCGTGGTGATGGGTGCCCGGAGCCTCTCACTGGCCGCCATCCCAGCAGATGCCAGCCATCCCCACCAGCCTAAGGAAACGGAGCTGTGTGTGACTGCCCGGGGTCCCTGAAGGCCCCAGAAACCTCCAGACCCAGCACTGGGGAATGGTGATGATTTATAGATATTAATGGCATTAAGGGCAATTGGTGGCATCAACAACATTCACATGGTGACCTCGTGAAGAAAGAAAAATATCCCTGCTTTACAGATGAAAAGACTGAGTCTCAGAGGTTAAGACAACTGTATTCAAGGCCATGGAACAATGAAGGAAGTGACAGGACTGCTACTTAGGACCCTGGCTTCAGAGCTGAAAGGATCCTCGATGGGCCTCCTATCCAGCACCATGATCTTACAGATGCGGAAACCAAGGCAGAAGCAGAGGCGGGCTTCGAACTCAGGCCCCACCACCCCATCTATCTGCCTCCACTCCTCCCACCCCATCAGAATGCCAAGCTGTCCACAGGCTTTCATGCATTTCGAAGTTATTCTTTCCCACTGTCCTCACGCCTCCTAGTTAAGAAAGCTGAATTTACAGACTTGAATTCTGAGCAACAGCGGGCACGGCGGCTCCCACCCGCTGCATCCTCAGCCCCCCACTGCCAGTGAAGCATCCCTGACAGCGGGCACAGCGGCTCCCACCCGCTACCTCCTCAACCCCCCGCTGCCAGTGAAGCATCCCTAACAGCAGGCACAGCGCCTCCCACCCGCTCTCAATGCCCTTCTTTTGGTTCTGGGCTCTTGCTGTTTCAGAGCACCAGGACCTAAAACTCAGGGAATAAAAGGAAAAGCCAAAGACGGGATGGGATGGCCAAGGGCCAAAAAAAAAGGGAAAACGCCCAGAAGTGGCCCACACCAGGGCATTTCTAGCGCTACAGGGTAAGGCATCAAGAAGCAATCATGAAGAGCCCACCATGTGCCCTTTTACAGATATCTCATTTGGTCTGCATCACCACCCCCCTGGAAGGTAGGGGCTCTTATTATCCCCATTTTACAGATGGGGAAATTAAGGCAGGAGGAGGATAGATGGCTCGTCCAGATCCACATAGCCAGTAACCACCTGATCCTGGATTTGAACTCAGGTCTTCCTGACTCCAGGCCCACCCAGCACAACATCCACTAAGACTTCTTGGGGCCCATAAACTGTCACACCTTACTGAGCCCTACTCCACCATACACTCAGAAACTTCAGAAGCAGCCGGGGCCTCCCACATCACAAGGGGATGTAAATCCTTCCCGAGGGGCTTTTTTTGGTCTCTAACCTAAATATCCAAACAGACGCCTTACGCCTTGTCCTAAATCCAGCCACGAGTCCCAGATTTACATGAACAGATGCCACAGGACATATTGTGGACACGAGGAGGAGAGGATTTAAATAAAAACACTTATTTACTGCGGTATCATGCCAGCGGGCACCCCGCTCTCCCACATCTCCAGCCTTCCAGAAAGGGAACTCAGTCCATATGCGAGGGACCTTTCTGGGGGGAGGAGCTGCTGTGAGGACCCATCTGAAGACAGATGGAAAGGAATTCTCCAAACCTTAAAGTAGTATATGACTGCACCTCCTCTCCAAGGGGGGGGGGGGGTCCTCATCTGTGAAGAGGGGTAAATGTGGGAAGCAGCCAGGCACAGGAGATGAAGAAAGCTGCCTTGGAGTCAGGAAAACCTGGATCTCAAGGCCGGCATACACTGGCTGTGTGACCCTGGACAAGTCACTCAACCACTCGGGCCTCCTTCCAACTGATGCTCTCAGATTACGAGGTGGGGAATATGTCCTGGGGGAGGAAATAATCCCAGGCTCAGCACCCGCAAGGATCTCAGAGGTCACTGAGGGCAACACCCTCGGTTCACAGATAAGGAAACTGGGGCACAGAATGGGCAGTGACTTGCCCAGGGACACATATCAAGGGCCAGACTTGAACCCAGAGCTTCCCAATTCCCAAGCCCAGCATCCTGCCCACTGTGACACACCACCTCTCTGGAAGCCCCTCAAACAAGGCAATCACAGGTCAAGACAGAATGAATGAGTCAATGAGTGAATTATGTGCACGGACATACAGAGGCACACCGCCCCATAATTGGACAGAGATGGATGAACATAGGCTCAAATGAGATCATGGGTGTGAAAGACATCCCACAGGACAAGAGCTGATGCTCACACAGCCCTCTAAGGTCGATGAAGCCCTTCACAGACAGGACCTCACGTCAGCCCCGGGAGTCAGCCCTATGGGGAGCCCCACTGCACAGATAGGGAGACCAAGGCCCAGTGTGTATAAGGTGTGGAGAGCCTGGGGCCAGTCTGCCCAGCCCAAGTGCGCTGGTCCCTGCTCCTGGCCCACCCTGCCGCCTCTGCACTGCAGCCTTGGCCCTCCCACCCACCTCCCTTGAGGACAACTGACTCTATACCTCCCCGAGTTCATGCCACCAGGCCCAAGTCACCTGCACATGTGACACTGCAGGGGATGGGACGGTGCCAAGAGTCACAGCTGTGCAGAACATCCCGGGCAAGTCAGATCCCAGGACCTGAGATCTAGAGCCAGAGAGGACAGAACCATAGGAACAAAAATCCAGGGCTGGAAGGGGCCATCAGAGGCCATCTCATTCAACCTCCCTATTTTATAAATGAGGAAACTGAAGCCCAGGGCTGGAACAGGGGAGTCCGACAGGGAGGAAACAATAGGGGAGGACAAGGATGTCAGAAAGATGGTGTGTGTGCTGGACATCAACAAAGGTGCAAGGTCATCTCCCCAGCAGCCCACTCACCTCCTCAGGTCCAAACCTAGGTCTAGCTGTTCAACTGCCATGCTCACCCAAGACAGACGGACAACTGGGATGCCTGTCCTGCCTGGCAATGGCATCTCATAGGCACCTGATAAAGGGAAAGGAAGGGAGGGAGGGAGGAGGGGAAGGAGGAAGAGAGGAAGGAAGGGAGAAAAGGAAGGAGGAAGGAAGGGAGAAAAGGAGAAAAGAAGGAAGGGAGGGAGGGAGGAGGGGAAGGAGGAAACAAGGAAGGGAGGAAGGGAGAAAAGAAGGGAGGGAGGAGGGGGGAGGAGGGAGGAAAGAGCAGGGAAGAGGGAAGGAGGAAGACTTTCCCCAAAAATATAGCTAGGTAATAGAGGAAGAAAAAGCCTCCATCCCCAGCCCCCAGCTGCCTCACTCTGGCCCAGGCTGTTTGACCTAAGGTGTTATCCAGCTGCTCCCCAGGACTGCAATCCATGACCAGATCCAAGCCCTTCAGAATGGTATGACAAGCTTCAAAAGCCACTTGTGGGTATAAGAAGGGGGGGGGGGCTCCAATGTGCTTCCCCAGTCCCAATGTGCATCATGTCCCTTCTCCAGGGCAGCATGAGCCAGGACCCAAAGATACCAAGATCTGAGGCTGGACAGGACCTTCGAGGTCATCCAGTCAAAGCTTTCATGGAAGGCAGAGACACTGCACCCCTCTAAAATCCTGCGGTTAATGAAGGTCCAGAAACGAGGTCTCCTGACCACAAGATGGAAGCTCTTTTCCACTTAAAAAGAGTCAGATTTCAGATTTGAAGCCTGAGGCAGGTCACCACTGGGGTAATTCAGTTTCCTCATATGTAAAGGGGGGAGATGAGGAACTGGGCAGGTCCTATATGTGGTCAAACTGTCTACAAGGGCAACTTGGAGGGCCCTGACCAAGGATCTACCTGACAAGGGCCAGTCACTGTGCCTGAAATCTCCACCATCAGAGTCACCCCTTAAAGGTATTCTGTCTCCAAAAGGTGCCAATTAAAATGCTCAAGAATCAGAATGCTGCAGCCCCGGGTGGGGGGGAGGGGGAGGGGGTTCTTTTGTCCCTTGGCTTTACTGAACTGTTTCCCTTTCTTAGGAGGGGAAGGTTCAATAGAAGGGGGAGGGGAGGGTACAGGAAGGAGCTATCAGCATCATTTAGAATAAAAACAAAAGGTGATCAAAGGGTGCAAGATTGGTAAATGTATCTGAGGAGGGGACCCTCCAGGCTGGGTCAGGAAGAGTCTAGAGAAAGGGTTCTAAACCACCTTAGGGTCAGGGACCCTACAGGAATCTTCTCAGAATCGGGGGATTTAAATGCACAACATAAAATGCCCTGGATTACAAAGGAAACTAGAATGAAATACTAAAAAAAATTTTTTTGTTTAAAGCTCACCAGCCCCAGATCTAGTGCAATGGACCCTTAGGGAAAGGTGGTCAGGCAAGGGGGAAGCACGGAAGGGTCAACAAGAATGTGGGCACATGGAAAGGGCAAGGGGTCTGGGCTCCGACCCCAGCTCTAACACTTACCACCCTTGGGACCTTGGGCCAGTCGCTTCTTTACCTCCCCTGGGCTTCAGTTTTCCCATCTGTAAAATGAAGGTATTGGACTAGGAGATTTCTACAAAATCCTCCTAATTCACCCTCCTGCCCAGGGTGGGCCCTGAAGGTGAATCGGCATCCCCAAGAAGGGCAGCCTGGTAGGACGTCACTCACTGCTGTTCTTGTTGATGTAGCTGACATTTCCCATGTCTGCCAAGCCTCCTTGGTTCTGGGGTGGCACCCGTGGTCACCAGCCGCCTCCCTAGCCCTATTTTCTCCTGTAAAATGCAGGGTTTGGGGTAGATGACCTCCAGCATCCTGCCTGGTTCCTGCGTTCTCAGTGACCACTCAGAGAGTCCCCTGGGAAAACCCCTGAGCAAAGAGGGATCCTTAATCGCCCGTTTCTCCAACAACTCAACATTTTATCATAGACTTTAAAAACCCAGTTGGGCTCCCCTGCCATAGGCTCCCCTTCCAGCCTCCTCAGCAACCCCATCGGAACACAAGCCCGGTGGGGACACCTTCCACCCAAAGTTTACAGGGCCTTGAGGCACACTTGATGGTCTCTTCCTGGGCCCTGAAAGGGTCCCAGGAGGCCACTCAGCAGTTTGTATCCTCCACAAAGAGACTTTCGGCCTCTCTTCCCCTCTAAAGACTGAGTAAGAAACCTGAGGCCCCAGGTGGGACAAGAGAAGAGACAAGAACCAGGTGGTAACAGCAGGCCTGGGCTCAGGGTCCTGGTGGGTGGGCCCCCAGCCTCAACTCCACCCTCTCACTCACCTTCAAACAGCTGCCAAATGTCATTTCCTAGCCCTTCTCTACTTACCTGGGCACCCCACTGGACCTCAGCACTTTTCTCCTCCTTCCCTTCTGTCTCCCTCCTTTTCTCTCTCTCTCTCTCTCTCTCTCTCTCTCTCTCTCTCTCTCTCTCTCTCACACACACACACACACACACACACACACACACACACACACAGACCCTGAGCTCCTAAAGGGCATGGACATTGCTTTTGCCACCAGAGCTTAGCACAGGGCCTGGCACATAGCTACTTAGCTAGGCACCATAGGTGCTTAATAAATGCTTATTTCTTTCCCCATGAAGTTGTAACTAATTCTCCTTGGTGGGACAGGATGTCTACTCCCCCTAACTTCTCACGGCAAGGGATATCTGGCAAGGAATATCTGGGAAGATGACAGGATGAGAGATCCCAAAGCAAAGCAAACCCATAAAATAACTCAACAGAAAACAGATTTATGAATAAAAAAGGATAGGGCGGATGAGGGGAGAATGAAGGAAAACCCTGTCCAGTCTATTTCAAGGAAATGAACAATGAACAAGCTTGTCCCAGAGGTAGCAGTACCAAAAGTTTACAGAATGCCCAGACCACAAAATTCCAATCGCCCAAATACATCATCAAAAGGGGGGGAAATGCTTCAAGTGGCTAAATGGAAACTGCTATTTATCAAGAAACATCAATTCAGGTTTGGAAAGATTTTTCCACAAGAATGAAAAATGACGGAAAAGCCTGGAACTCAGATAACAGTGAGAAACACCAGCCACAACCCAGAATGAGCCTCCCAGCAAGGCTTATTTTTGAAAACAAAAGGTGATTATATAAAAAACAAAATTACTTCCATCATTTCTCAGGGAAAGATTCACCTGTGGAACTGGGTTTGGCTTCAAGAAACAGACTTCAAACAAGAGAGAGGTAGATCCTTTCCAAAATCCATAAGGGGTGAGAAAGAGGGAAGACTAGAAAGTAGGGGGGAAGGAAAGAAAAAGATAAAGACACTTTAAACCTTTGGAATAGGCCTCGAAAAACATTGTGAAAAATTAAGTACAACAAATCTAGAAAATTTTAAATTGTGATTAACTAATGGTTTCTCTATAAAAATTCAGAAAATATAGTCATTTTATGGATTTATATTATATAACTATAGTAATCTATTAATCACTCACTGAGTGATTCAGATACCTTGGGGGGAAAGGCAACAGAAAAGCGAAATAAACCAAAAATAGGAGAAAGGAAAGAATGAAGCAATCCCAGAATAAAACTCCTACCTTTAACAACGGAACTAAGGGGGGGAGGGGAGTAGAAGGAAAAAGACAGATGAGCAAAACTAATGAAGAGTTAATCTTGGGGAAGTGACTTAAATGTTGGAGAAGATGAGAATAAAGGAGGAGGTGCTGATTAGGGAAATAAGGTAACACAATGGCAGAAGATAAATCTAATTTAGCAAATGTAATCATGAATTCTCACATCTTTTAAAAGATAACAGAATTTTTTTAAAACGACAACAATCCCACCAAGTTAACTGTCATACCGAGGATGCAGGAATTCTTGCGGCATTAGAAAAACTAGTAGTATAATAAATCATATTAATAACAGAAACAACAGAAAGGAAGAAAAAAGAGGAAGGGAGGGAGGAAGAGAGGAAGGGAGGGAGGGAAGTTAAAAGA
Organism: Gymnobelideus leadbeateri; assembly: GCA_011680675.1. Taxonomy (NCBI): domain Eukaryota; kingdom Metazoa; phylum Chordata; class Mammalia; order Diprotodontia; family Petauridae; genus Gymnobelideus; species Gymnobelideus leadbeateri. Next base: position 495,647 of record WOXC01010045.1, read on the forward strand.
GGAGACAGAGAAAGAAAAAAGGTTTTAGCTGAGAACAGGTTAAAAATCTATTTGCAAATGACATGTTATATTTAGAAAATTCTAGAGACAAATGGATTACCTCAATCCTTTGGCAGGATACAGGATAAACTCACAAAAAGAATCTACAGGGTTTGTTTGTTTCTTAAACAGATCAATAAAAGAAACCAGTAAAGAAATACCATTTATGATAACAAAAAGTATGGGGGGAGGGCGCAGCAGCCTACCCAGAATCAACAGGACATAAATACAAAAACAACCAGAAAACAATTTTGACAGAAATAAAGACCTGAATGACTGGAGGGCTGGTTTAGCTGAAAATCAGAGTAGAAAATGTCCACAGTACCCAGACTAACTTGTAGATTTAATGTTCCACCAGTCCAAATGCCAATCGGCTCTTTCATGAAAGAAGAGCATTTCTGAAGCGTGGTCACCCCCAGAGGGCACTGGGCCACCAGGTGAAGCCACCTGTCAGAGGCCACATGGAGGTGAGGGGCAGGGCCAGGATTCAGAGCCAGAAGCCCTCTCTGCACTGCCCAGCCCAAGGCTCCAATCACACAGCCTCCTCCCTAACTGTATCCCCCACTGCTCCCCATCTCTAAGGCACGCCCCTCCCTAAAGCCAGTCTCAAGACGCTACTCTCCCACCCAAAAAATTCCAAGGCTCCCTATGGCCTCAAAGACAAAATAAACCTCCTGTGGCATCCAAAGCCCTTAGCTGTCAAGTGTCTGGTCCCTACCTTATTACACCTTCCTTCCATCCACACTCTCTACATGCCCAACTGGCCAGGCTGGCTACTGGCCACTTAAGACAGTCCAAGCTCTGTCTAACGTAAAGTGCTTAGCACAGAGCCCAGTACTTAGTAGATGCCTAATAAACACCTATTTCCTTCTCCCCTTGGCTACCTTTTCACAAGTCATCCCTATAACCAGATAAGCCCTCCCTCCTCATCCCTACTTGTCCTTCAACACACAACTCAATACTCCTCAAGAGAAGCAACCACACATCACTGTCACCCACCTGTACTCGAGTCCTTCCCCTGGAAAACACTAGGTATCTACTGTATGAACACATCATCTGCCCCTGCTCCTTTAGAGTATAAGCTAGAGAGCAGGGATCAGCCTTCCATTCCTCTCTGTGCTTCTCCAGAGTCTAGCACACAGCAGGTGCCTAATAAGTGAGTGCTAAATGAATAACCCAGCCCCAAAGAGTTGTCACAAGTAGCTCCATGTAAGGAGGAGGTCTCTACTAGTGTCTAAAGCCTAAACAGCCTGGTGGCCCAGGACACAGAACAGTGGACCTAGCGTCAAGAAGACCTAAGTTCTAGCACTGACTCCAATGTCTGCTAGGACAAATCAAGCATCATCTAGAAAGTGGAGATGAGACCAGCAAAACACACACACACACACACACACACACACACACACACACACACTCACACTCTCACATTCTCTCTCTCTCTCTCTCCCCTCCCCACCCAGGGTTTGGTTGATTTTCTAAGGATCAAATGAGATAATATTATATAGTAAATAGTAAAGCACTTACTTAAAGGTCTAGATGGCTCAGTTAACTAAGGTGTTTTCATTCTAGGTGCCTGCTAGTAAAAGCAAGGGTTTTAGGTTAAAAGGGAAGATTGGAGGAGTAAGCAGTGTCTGAGAACAGGATCTGGTTTTCTGGACCATGACTTAAACTATGGCAAAGATGGGATTTTTTAAAATTTTGCTTACATGTATGTGTATATATATATATCACACACACACACACAAACACTCACTCTCTCTCTCTCTCTCTCTCTCTCTCTCTCTCTCTCTCTCTCCTAAAATCTTGCAAATCTAATGCGAAGGACTCTAAATTGAAAAGGCGAAACTGAGGCTTGAAAGGATGAGCCCCAAGAGCGGAATATGGCTCTGAAAGGGTTTCTATCTTATTCAAAAGAACAAAAAAAGAAACCAAAGCAGGACTTGTCAAACCTAAGAGCAGAGGGCAATGGGAGGAGAGCAGCACAGTGTGTTAAGAAAGCGTTCTGAAACCCAGGACCAGGACCAGGACGGCAGTGGAGGGCGTTTGGGTGCGGATCAACGACGTCAATAATTAGAAGAGACATTTCATCAGAGAACAGTAAAGGAACAAGAAACTGACAAGTTTGGGAAACAGACAATCCAGCTGTAATAGAAGCATGATAGGATTGGGCAGTAGGAGGCTTCATTTATCCAGACATCTCCTGGTACTGAGTCTCTCTGCCCAAAATAAAGCAGCTAATTGTCTTTTGATGTTGTCTTCAGGTAATTTCGTGCTTCAAAAGGTGGAGTGACCAGTAAGGGAATGAGAAATGAGAGACAGCAGGACCTGGTACCTAAGAGCTGGTCCACCTTACCCTGCCTTAGTCACCCACTGGCTACATAACCCTGGGAAAGTGATTTAATTAACCACACCAGACTCCTTATGGAACTCTGTTAAGGCTCAAAGTGACAGAGAAGGTACTGAGCTACATGGGGGGAACTCTTCAATAATGACAATCACTAGAACTCACAACTCATACCAATGTACCAGTCGTCCCACAACTAAAAATGGATGGCTAGAGATACTGAATAATTATTCAGATGGCATCATTATTCAAAACCAAAGTAATTTTACCAGTGAAATCTCTTACAAACCAAGTCTTTTCCCTACATATCAGAGGAAATGAATACACTCAGAGATATGATCTCCCACTATCATCTTTTAATACAGATCAGGACCCAGGGTTTTGGATGAGCTCTCTCCAACTCCTCAGTTTTGCTTCATTTCTCACAGAAGCCCCTAATAAATCTGACCTTTGATAAGTCTCAGAGCAACAGACAGATGGTGGAAATCCAAGGGGCACAATGGTCTGGAGGATTATTTGTGTTTGTTGTTTGTTTTTTTTTAATTCTGAAGTCTTTGTTTGTGTGCCCTTTCCATATTTTTCCATAAATTTCTCAGAGCCCCAGAATAAGCCCCAACAAGGGCAATATAAGTTACTTATACACACACACACACACACACACACAACACACACACATACACACTCTCTCTCTCTCTCTCTCTCTTCTTTATTTATTAGGGGTTAGCATTAGCATCCCTCCATTCTAATTTCTTTTGGCAAAACCCTCCACCCCAAGGAGAGAGTACAAATGCCAAGATTCACCCAGTATAGGGGCAATCCTGGGTCTAGTTCAAAGACATTTCAAAGGTCAGTCCTATTTAAATCATGGTCTCTCTATAAAGCAAATGAATCAGTGAATAATAAAAGAGAAAAATCCCTTTTCAATGTCTGATTTATTCAACTATAAAATTACTCTTCCAAATTCACAAGAACTAAGGGGCTTGATGTGGAATCTCTGCTTCACAGGGTAAATGAAACCAGAATTTTGCCGAGCTTCAGGAATAATAATAGCTTACCTTTAGAGAGGACACATTACATATATTGTCTCACAGCTTTGAGAAGAGAGTGCTATTATCATCCCCATTTGACAAATGAGAAAACCAAAGTCTAAAAATAATCAGTGACTCAACCAGGGTCACATAGTCAGGAAGCCACCAGAGATGGGATTCAAACTCCAAGTCTAGTACTATAAGTCATCTAGGTACCACATGGTTGGAGCTGAGAAGATCTGAGTTCAAATTCCGTCTCAGAGCAAGTCACACAACCTCTGACTCAGTTTTCTCATCTGTAAAATAACACCTCCCCAAGTTATTTGTGAGGACCAAGTATGATAATATATTGTAGCAGCAACCACACTGGCATACACAGGATGGCTGCTAGCACAGGTTCTTAGACCTGCTTTACTAAGAAAGATAGCTGTTTAAGGGGTCAACAATCTTTTTAAAATTACATTCACTGGTTCAGGGGAAAAGTCAACACCCCGAACTTGAGGGAAAATCCAAAGAAAACAGAGAAAATACAAGCAGAGAAATAAAGACCAACAGACAGGGCTTCTAAGTGTCTGAGAAAATAGACAAATCCAACCGTCTGACCAAAGCAAAAATACAGTTATCAGAGAGAGAAGCACCAACATCTCAGGTTTTTCAAAGCCAGGGGGGCTCCTTAACGGCTACCCAGAGTCTCGCCTGGTCAAATCACAAGAACATTCTTCTAATGAACAAGCCCCCAAACAAAATGTTAACCTGGGGGTGGGGGCGCGGAGGGAGAAACAGAGACACAGAGAGACACAGAGAGATAGAAAGATACGCTTCTGGAGGGTATCACAACTCTCCTGACCCACTGCCTAATTACAAAGTAACAAAAGGTGTGAAAAGCCTTCCTGAAAAACAAGCCTCCCCTAATCAAGCTTCCCTTAATGGGCTCCATCCAGGGCCTATTAATGGTCAGGAAGATCTTAAATCCCCTTAAGATGTTACATATATAAAGCACTTTGCAAAGTGCTACATAAATGCTATTATTGTTATATTATCTCATTCACTATTTCACAATGCCTTTAGAAACAAGCCTAGGATCAGAGTTTGGAGTTTCTGATCTAGACTGAGTCCCTTATCTTACAGAGGCCCAGAAAGGTGCAACATCTCACCCAGGGTAGCAAGCATTGGAGCTGGATTAAACCCAGGTCTTCCTGAGGTCCAGCCTTCCAGCCACCAGCATTGTACTCCCAAGAGGAAAGCTCAATGGTGATACCATCTCCCATTGATACAGAGCTTTCTAGGTATCAAAAACACTTTCCATTTCAGCACACACACTATCCCAGCTGCTTCTCACCACAATCCTGAGGTGGCTGGGAAAGCTGAGCCAGGCTCTGTAAGTAGCTCATCCAAGGCCACACAATTAGAACCCAGACCTTCAACATCTTGACATTTTCAACAAGATAGCTAGAGAACCCTAAAGCCCAGCTGCTTAGGAAGCTACTTTTAAAAGAAACTCTTATTTCCTACAAACTCTGGAGTATCTGGCTACCCAGAAATCCACGACTTTCCCCAAGACGACCTAGTCTCCACTGGGGTCAGCAGCAGCTGACAATGAAGTCCAACCTGACTCCTACAGAAGACAGATAAAAATGACACTCACTAAAAGCCACGACTTTTGACTCACATACCCACTTACAAATATGTGACAGTCGATGGCAACTAAAACCCAAGGACCTCCACTTTACAGTCTAGCCAAACCCTTCATACATACCAGCCCACAGAACATAGGGCACAATACTCAGGCTGCTTTATTTGCAAAGAGTGGGTCTTCCTCAACTTACCCACAACCAACCTCTCAACATCTCAGCAATGCTATCAGCATATAATGCTTCCTACTTAACAGGTCAATCTGTGCGCTCTGTCTCTGTCACACACACACACACACACACACACACACACTCTGAAACACTAACACCAATGTCTCTTTTTCTACCAAGTCCTTTTTCCTTCTTGAGGAAAGCTAGGTACCTACTGTGTTTCCCATTTTTTCCTCATTACTCATCAGTCAGTTAAAGCACAGGGTATGGGGAAGCTAGGTGGCACAGTGAACAGAGCACCAGCCCTGGAGTCAGGAGGACCTGAGTTCAAATCCAGCCTCAGACACTTAACACTTAACTAGTTGTGTGACTTTGGACAAGTCACTTAACCCCAATTGCCCCTCCAAAAAGCAAAAAAAAAAAAAAAAGCATAGAGTATTCCTGCTTAGGTGGGAAATCCGTCTAAACGTTAATTAAGCACCTCTTACCCGAAGATCCTGGGCTTTGCCAGTCACCCTACTTCTAAACAAACCAAGGAGAGGGTATGATGAAAGCTTATGGGTGGCCTGTTATGTTTTATTTCTACTTTTGCCTTCTATTGAGTAAATGTTATATTATTATTCTTGCTTTCTCCTTCCAAGAGTCAATGGTGTCTTTGTATTACATTGACTGTGTAAATGGGAAGCACACCAGGGGGGCTCACACCTGTTTCCTCCTCTGTAAGGAAGAGAGGACTTGTAGCAGCAAGCACCCCAGCATCCCCAGAGTGGCTGCCAACACAGGTTCTTAGATCTGCTTTTCAAAAGGAAAGCAACTCAAAATCAGTTAACAAGCTTACTTTAATCAAACAAACACATATTATCTAGTTCAGGGGGAAAAGGTCAGCACCCCAAACTTCAAAGTATACAGACAGATCAAATAGGCTTCCAAACTGTCCAACCATTATCAATATCAAAATCACAGTTACCAGAGAGGGAAGCATCAACATCTGGGTTTTCAAAGCCGAGGGGCTCTCAAGGGCTTCCCAGAGTCTCATTTGGTCAAATCACACAACACTTCTCAAAGTGAGCCCCAAAGCAAAGCCTCAAATCAGGGATTATATAGTCTTCTCCAGGGTCAGACAATGTAACCACCCTCTTGACCCACTGCCCAATCACACAGCATCAAGGTGTGGTAATTCCTGAAAACCAAGCCTCCTGCCACAGGCTCCATGTGACCACATTCAGCCTATTAGGGAGCAGAGTATACTTCCAAATTAAAGAAGGTTCTCAGAGTCACTTAAATCAATCAAAGTCTCTTAAGCCAATCAAAGGGCCTAGGGGCAGGGAAGATCTTCAAATCTGCATTTCCATTACAGGACTGGACTGGAGGACCACTAAGATGCCTTTCCAGCTCTAAATCTCTGATCAATCAAATGCATTTATTAACCAACTACTCTAAGTGCTAGGCACCAGGGTTACAAAGAATAAAACTACCCCTATTTTCCAGGAGATGGCCCACCTAAATTTCGGGACCCTGGACAAGTCACTAAAGATCTAACCCTCAGGCACTACTATTAGACTTAAAATAAGGATAATAATAGTACCTTGGCCACAAGGCCCATCATGAGAATTAATGAAAAAATACTTTGCAAAGGACTGCCCATTTGACCAACTCACAGGCCAGGCAAGAATGAAATGCCAAATTATGTCACCAGTGACAAAGATCAAAGCCTCCTTCACAGAATCTGACAGCTGGAAGGGACCCCAGTGACCATCAAGTCCAAGGTTCTTAACTAGGGCGTCCACAAACTTGGATTTTATATATGTATGTTTTTGTGTGTATACACACATATCGACAACAGCATGCCAAGATAGTTGGTTTCATTTGTAATCCTATGTGGAGATTTTTTGCATTTAAAATCATTCTGAGAAGGGGGTCCACTGACTTCATCAGATTTCCAAAAGGGTCCATGATACAAAAAAGGTTAAGAATTCCTGATCTAGTCCAGCCTATGCCCAAGAGGAATTCCCTCTATAATGTCCTCAACAAGGAGTCATCTCATCTCTGCCTAGGGACCTCCAAGGAGGGGAAGCCCACCACCACCTTGACCATTAGGATACATAAGTAAGATTTTTTGCATAAGGGGCCAAGGAACTCAAGAGAGTTTTCTGGGAAGATCTCTCTGAAATTGCAATCGAAGGTTAAATGAAAATAGCAATCGATATTCACTTAACACAAGATTTTTCATTAGATTTCTTCAACTCTAATGCTCTGTAAAGCAAGGCCAACTTGCACATCTAAATTCTCAGACTGTGTCTGAGACCTTGACAAGACCCTTGCCCATTGATCCATCCATAAAAGGCTTCTGATTTTTAAAAATAAAACACACTGGTAAGTCTCTTAAGCCTTCCCCAACAGGAGAAAGGGAAAGCTGTAGTTATTATTTTAGTGACCAGTGAAGACTGAAATGTTGAGAAAATGGCTTTTCAAAGGAACTGCGAACCAGTCCCTTTGAATTAGGAAAGTCATTCACTCAAGAAGCAGGTTGCTTAAATGGTAAACTGAGGCCTGACCAAGATAGACAATAACTGGACCTTAGGCAGCCCTCCAGGTTTTGCACAGTATGTACTTTCTGGCTTTTATCTCATCTGGTGTTCTAGTTCTGGTACCCTACAAAGTAGATGGCACAAATATCCATAGTCCCACTTTATAAATGAGGAATTTCAGGCTTAGAAAGGAGAGTCTGGCCAGGATCACACAGCTAAGTCAGGTCTTCCAGACTTCCCAACCCAGCACCCTCACCACCGTGCCTAGCTGTGGCTTCCCCTCAATTCTACCGCATACATCTCTCCCCAGGCTTTTGTGGTACCAGAAACCATTGCATTCTAAAGAACTCCAGCTATCAAGTTAAAATCCCACCTTCTATGCTTACTACCTTAAGTGACAAGGTCACCAAATGCCCCTGGGCCTCAGTTTCCTCATCTGTAAAATGAATGCACCAGGCACGTCCCCCCTTCTCAAGGAACCCAAGCAGCCAAGGTGTGTGTGGGGGGATGTGTGACAAAGGGTGTGGGGGGAGGGGATGCAGGGGGCTTGGCTACATCGGTTTTGGGGAATATGCTTGCTTTTCCTTTCTTACAGGAGATGGCTCAGGTAGGGGAAGGGAAATAAGAGGTTAAAAACACCAATAAAAATTCAAGAAAAAATAAAATAAAGGGTTGGCCTAGACTGCCTGAGATTCCTTCTTCTAGAATAGGAGTTACAGGTTCATGTCATCCATTTAAAACAAGATCACAGAATCATAGATTTACATATATTGACAAATAGCTCCACCCTGTCTTCAGAGAGGTGGGGGTATAGGTACAGAATGTTACAAACTATAATCAGGGCTGCTATCTTTCTTTTCCTGGTAAACACTGGACGGTCCAATGCTGGGGATGGGGTGGGAAAGAGGGGGAGGAGGAAGGGAGGAGAGGGAAAGAGAAAAAGGGAGGCGGGGAAGGGCCCTACTAAAATCTGGAAAAGGAAACAAAATGTGAAAAGCCAGATGATGACAGGCTCTAACAGTCAGAGACTAGAATTTCTGCCAGAGGAAGAAGTCAGGTTACAGCTGTTGCTCTAAGCAAGTCTTCCTAAACTAGAAAAAATCTGCCAATGTGTATTCTTGACTTTGATTGCAGAGATGGATGCACTGAGTGGGCTTCTGCTGTTCTATAGAAGGTCCCATAATTGGTCAATGGCAAAGGCCCTTAGACACTTAGTAGTTGTGTGATCCTGGGTAAGTCAATTCACCCTGTTTGCCTCAGTTTCTGCATCTACAAAATGAGCTGGAGAAGGAAATGGAAAACCACTCCAGTATCTCTGCCAAGAAAACCCCAAAATAGGTCACAAAGGGTCCGATACAATTTAAATGGCTTAACAGTAACAACACAAGAATATAAACTCAACCAGCTCCTGGGTCCAGTGGTCACTCCAGTGGACAGTTAGGTGACACAATGGATGGAGTCTTGGCCCTCTCAGGTGAGTCAGTTTGTATGATTCTGAACAATTTAGTTAAACTGCCTGCCTCGGTTTCCTCATCTACACAACAGGATCCGTAATAGCACCTCCCTCACAGAGTTGTGATGAGAACCAACTGATATATATGTAAAGCATTTTGCAACATTTAAATCATTCTATAAAGTGCTAGTTATTATTATTAGTATAATTACAGGACAGAGGAATTTAAATGTCTCTACAGAAATGTTCATTTTTTTAGCTAATTTAGAGCTCTAAGCTAATGTTTTTTAAAAGTAGGGGTTTCTTAGATAAACAGAAACCAAAGGACACTCCAAAAACTGAATAAACCATTAAATGCCTACTATGTGCAAGGCTCTGTATGCTAGGTGCTGGGATGGAAGTCAAGAAGCATTTATAGAGTACTTACGGTGTACCAAGCTCTAGGCTAAATACTGGGTGTTCAAAGAGAGGGGAGGAAAAAAGTGCCCTTCCCTCAAGGAGCTCACAGGCTACTGGGGCCAAGAGCATGTACACCACTATGTTGGAAGCAAACATACAGAGAAAACTGTCCACAATCTCAGTGGGGAGGCACCAGTAGGAAGGGAATAGGAAAGGTTTGTTGCAAAAGGCAGGAACTGAGCTAGAAGCCAGAAGAGCCAGGAGTCAGAGAAGGGGAGGGAGGGAAAGAGAGAGCATCACAAGCATGGGAGACAGCCAGAGAAGATGCCCAGAGCTGGGGGATGGCATGTGCTATGCAAGAAACCACAAGAAGGCACAGAAGGGGGAAAAGAGAACCTCTACACCCTAAAGAAGCATCCCTTCTAACTGGGAGACAGCACAAAGGTAAAAGAAGGAACAAGGAAGCTGGCTCAGAATCTTAAGACCTGGAGCCTCCCCCATTTTGGAGGGCACCCCTTCTTCCCCAACCATAACCTCATCCTTGATGCCCACTCCTACATCTCAAGCCCATCTCCACCACTTCTCCCTGATCATGTGGCCGCTGCCGCCCATCAATGACCTCATGCTTCCAATGTCTCCCCTCTCCAATCAGATAGCTCCTCACAGATACCAAAATGTTTTCCTAAGGTCTGACCATGCCCCACTCCCCTGCTCAGAAATCTTCATTGGATCCCTATTGCTTACTGAATAATACACAAAACTCCTTTACCTAGAATTTATGGGTCTCTAAAATCTGACTTCCAATAAACCTTCCATATATTCCATAAGCTCCTCCCCCCACCCTCTACCTCCCACCTTCCACCTTCCAACCAAACTCGGCTATTAACCATTCATGGAATGCAAACTCTGTCTCCCACCTCCACACATTTGCTTAAGTAGTTCCCTATGTCTAGGGTGCACTCTCCCAAAATCATGGTCTCCCAGGGAAGCATTCCCTTGTCTGACCTCTTTCCCCATCTTATTAGAGCTATCACCCTCCATACTACATTCTAACTAATCAGCCAAGCAGCACACAACACCAGATGCCAGAAATACCAAGACCAAACCATAATGTTTGAAGAATATTTTGAGTCCCTGTCTTCAGGGACTGTTTTGTTTTTCTCTTTTTACCTGGAGGCCTTCCCAAAGAGTAGGACGGGGACAGACAGACACAGGAAACCCTCAGGTAAGGTAAGCAGGGAAACAAAGTAGAGGGAATTCCCCTCCACCAATCCAGGTTCACACCTGTTGTAATCTGGGCTCTTAAGAGGTCTGCCTGGTGTGCCAAGAGATTAAGTAACTTGCCCAGAGATAAGGCCCCCATTTCAGAGGTAAGACTCGAGGGCCCAAAACTCTGGCCAACTTATCTGCAGAGATTAGACTCTAGCTAAGAATACTCTAAAAAAAAAAAAAAAAGTCTAGGAAATCGAAGTCATTCAACTTTAAAATATAACCAGTCCTGGATTAACACCATGTGAGATGTGTGATCCAGCAAAGAGAGGCATGAGGAGCCCCGAGTTTCAGCTCAAAGCTCGAGAAAATGTAGTCAGTGTGACCATGAGGAGATGGAAGTACATCTGGAAAGGGGGCTCGCCGCCAGACTGCAGGGGACTTTCAATGCCAGGCTGGGGAATCAGGGCCTCAGCAGCCATTGGAGATTTCTAAGAGTCAGCCCAGCCTCTGGAAGTGCCAAAGGACAAAAGGAAAAGGGGACACGTTCAAGGACTACACTGCACAATGCCATCAGTCAGTAGGTGAGATGGGAACGCCGGCCCTTGGCATGACACATGTATCAGTTTCCTGAAACACATGTTGATGATCAGGTGTCCGTCCTATCAAACCGGCTGGCCATCTGTCGGCAGTTCAAGAGAAGAAAGTGCGTCAGTTTTTAATACCATTTCCCTGCACTTCATGGGGCTCCCTGGAATCACAGAAACTAATACCTGACAGGAAACTTTCCACTTACAGAAAATTCACCTTGAAAGCAGCGACTGTGATATTAGAGAACATTTTGTACAAAGGTTCCCATAAAACCAAACAGAAGCACATTAGTCAGACTAATAAAAAACCAACATACTGGCCCAGATCAGTGCAGACGGAACCTAACCAGGTCCCAAGGTTACCCGTTAGCTTCTCGCTGGCCTTTGTAACGAGGTCATGTAAAAAAGGGGCTTCTCACCGTCCACCTCCTTCGAAATCAGCTGCTGGACCAGCCAGGCTGAACACGCTGTGCTCCTGGGCTGCCCAAGCTCAGAAGGGAGCTGGTGTTCTTAAGTATTTGAACTCAAATACAGACATTGCTAAATTGGCTGGGATGGTAGAAAAAGCAAAGGTGAATCCAGGTTCTGCTCCTTACAACCAGATGACCCTGGCCAAGTTCCTTCAGCTTCCTCATTGGTGACATGAGGGGGTTGGAAGAGATGATTCCCAAGGACCCCTCCAGCTCCAATAAAGACGATACACATACTTCCTCCTCCACCTGCACATCTGGGGATGCTCTTCCCGATGCCAGGTCAAGGCAAACGAGGCTTCCCATTCCCATCTCAGGAGTTTGTGCGGTGACTTTCTTGGCCTTAATAAAACCATCACCCTTGGCACTTCAGCAGTGCTGACCCCACTGGGAGGTGGTGAACCCACCCGTGCTTCTCCCTAATAAACAGAACCCCAGGAGCTCCCCTATAACATCTTCATTTCATTTCGTCATTCTAGACAGGCATCCTGAGAAAGCATATTAAAGCTTTTGATTTTTACGGACATCTTAGATTTTCTTTGAAAAGACCAGAGAAGGGGTAAATGCCTCTTGATTGGAGTTGTTTTTGTTGTTTTCATCTGGACCCCCAAACTTCACTGACCTGGGGCACTCCCACTGAAGAAACTGACTCTCCTAATTCTACCAATTCATATCAGCAACTACTCCACCCTAAATAGTATTAGACAGTTGGCTGGGGCACCAAGAGGTTAATGGACTTTCCCTGGGTGACAATGCCAGTGTCTGTCAGAGACAAAATTTGAACCCAGGCTGTCCTGGCTACAAGATCTGCTGTCCAGGCTGTCCCTCCACCTCCCCCTCTCCCCCATCTTTACAGTACAAATGATGTTATTATCCCCCAAAAAAATATTTTGATAACTGTTTAAAGCATTTTCTTTCTGGATTGTGACCAAGTAAAGTTCTACACTGTCTGGGTTATCAAAAAACAAATTAATGAGAGGAAGGGGAGGTTGCCATTTTTAAATTTTTACAATCAGTTTTTGGTCCTAAATCATATTAGGTCAGAGCCAGACTAAGCAGGTCATTACAAGAACTCAAGCTCCCAAGAAGATCATTTCTGTTGTCCCCTTCTTCCAGGAGATGTCTGTTGCCATTAAATTTTTTTCTGACTCCTCTGTATAAGATCTAGAGTATGTCTTCATCATGGCCCCAGGCCATGGATCAAAGAAATTAACTTCCTCTTTTTTTTTTTAAACAAATGCTTTATTAACTTCTGTTTTACATCATTCATTTCCGCCAGATTTTGAGTTACAATCATTTTCCCCCCATTATTCCCCTACCCAACCTCCCTGAATAGCAGTCCCACAAGATATCGCTTCCTCCAATCTGCTCTCTCCCATACCTTCTCCCATACCCCCATCGACTTTTCCATTAGAGGAAGGTGAATCTTTGTGTCCCAATGCCTGCACATCTTATCTCCCAATTATAGGCAAAAGAGTATTAATGATAGTATTTATATATATTTGAAACATTTAATGTTACGACCTCGAATTTCAGATCCATTTCCTTCCTCCCTTGTCACCCATTCCTTCTTGGGAGATAAGTAATTCAGCATATGTTGTACATGTCTAGCTATGCAAAACATTATCATAGTAGATATATTGTACAAGGCTGCTTATAATTCCCTCCCACTCATCCCACCCCCCACCTGGTCCATTCCCTACATGATCCTGTCCCTCTTCTATAATGGGTACTTCCAACCTCCCCTCACCCCAAGGATGCCCTCCCTTCCATCATCCCTCCCCTCATCCCCCTTCCCCCTATCCTGCTGCAGGTTGAGATATCCCATTTAGTATGTATGTCATTTTCTCCCTGAACCAAATTCAATGTGAATGTGGTTTTGCCTTTTTAGCCTTCCTTATTCTCCCCCTCCTTTGCAACCACTTCCCCTTGCTTCTTCTACATGGGATAGTTTACCCTACCCTGTCTCTCCCCATCTCCTCTTGCCACTTTCCTCTCACCTCATAATTTCATCCCTTGAGTATTCTCCCTTCCCAACAAATTCAACCTATGCCCTCTATCCATATATAACTGTAACCATATACACACACATTCACATATGTATTCATATGACCACACCCCCTTCTTCCATTATTTTCATAGTGAGAAAGATATCAGCAGTCACAGATATTGCTTTTCCATATAGGAATGTAAATAGTTCAACTTTGATAAGTTCCTTTTGATTTCTTTTCCCTGATTACCTTCTCAGGCATCTCTTGCTTCTTGTGTCTGGATGTCAAATTTTCTATTCAATTCTGGTTTTTTCTCAAGAATGCTTGAAAGTCCTCTATTCCACTGAATGACCATATTTTCCCCTGAAACAAAATACTCAGTTTTGCTGGGTAGGTGACCTTGGGTTCATTCCCAGTTCTTTTGCCCTCTGGAATATCATATTCCATGCCCTTCGATCCCTCAGTGTAGAAGCTGCCAGGTCCTGGCTATTCTGATTGTGTTTCCACAATATTGAAATTGTTTCTTCCTGGCTGCTTGTAGTATTTTCTCCTTGATCTGGGGATTCTGGAACCTGGCTATAATATTCCTGGGAGTTTTCTTTTTGGGATCTTTTCAGGAGGTGATCTGTGGATTCTTTCAACCTCTATTTTGCCCTCTGGATCTAAAACATCAGGGCAATTTTCCTTGAGCATTTCTTGAAGCGTGATTTCTAGGTTCTTTCTTTGATCATGGCTTTCAGGTAGTCCAATAATTTTTAAATTGTCTCTCCTGGATCTATTTTCCAGGTCAGTGGTTTTTCCCATGAGATATTTCACATTGCCTTCTAATCTTTCATTTGTTTGGATCTGCTTAACAGCATCTTGATTTCTCAAAGTCATTAGCTTCCATTTGCTCCAGTCTAACTCTGAAGGAATGAATCTCCTCAGTGAACTTTTGAGATTCTTTTTCCATCTGGCAAATTCGACTTTTTAAGGCATTCTTCTCCTCATTGCCCTTTTGGGCCTCCTTTGCCATTTGAGTTAGTCTATTTTTTAAGGTGTTGTTTTCTCAGTCAGGCTGTTGACCCTCATTTCATACTTTTCCTGCATCCTTCTCATTTCTCTTTCCAATTTTTCCTCCACTTCTCTTATTTGATTTTTAAAGTCCTTCTTAAGGTCCTCTATGGCCTGCAACCCGCTCATGTTTTCCCTGGGGCTTTTGGAGCAGGACTTCTGACCTCACAGTCCTTTTCCCGCTCTATGCCCCAAAAATAGGAGTCTAGGGTTGCATTTTTCTGTTTCCTTTGCCTTGGCATGTTGCCACTTAATTACTTGACTTTTGGGTTTGTTGCCACACTATGGCTTTAAGGCCAGCTAGAGGAATTTTCGCCCCGAACGTGTGGGGGGCAACTTCCGTTTCTGGCAAGCTGTAAACCCACCCACAACTTCCACCCTAGATCACAATCCAGATCCAGGGAGGTTAAAGCAAGAGCGATTACCCCCAAGACTGATCGCTGGATCTCCCCACGATTTGTAGGCTGGGAGCCAGAAATGCCTATGAAAACTACAAAATGGCGTGTCTCCTCAGCGGCTTCTAGCTCCCAGGGGAGGGAGCTGACGCATTCCCCAAATACAGGTCCCAAAGTCCATAGGACACTAACCTCTTACTTTGTCCTAGGCATGTCTATGTTGATAATTCTGGAGTTGCCACAGCTCCTGGTGTTCTGGGGTTCCTCCAGCTGGCTGCTGGCCCTGCCGCCCTGGGGCTAAAACCTCGGCTCACGCGGACCTGGGCTCGGCTCGGCTCGGCTGGGCTCCTGCGCTCTGCGCAGTTGCCGGCTCCCAGACCTCTGCGCTGGTCCTTCCTGCAGGGCTGCTGGGCTGTCCTCAGGGGAGATTAGCTTCTCTGTGTCGTTCTGTGGGTGCTGGGGCTCCAGAAGTTGTTCAGAGTCCTTTTTTACATAGTTTGTGGGGAATCTGGGGGCAGAGAGGCTTGGACGAGCTGTTTCTACTCCGCCATCTTCTTAACTTCCTCTTAATATGTGGCCAAGGAGAAAACTGGAAAGAAAAGTGGGTGCCAATGACCAGGGAATGGTTTAACAAAAAGTGGTCATGAAATATTATTGCTTTGGAAGAAATAAAGAATATGAAGAATTGAAAGAAACACAGGAAGACTTGTATGAACTGATGCAGAGAGAAACAAGCAGAACCAGAATCATACACAATAACCACTAATGACATAAAGGAGAGCAGTGTTTAGAGGCTGTCAAACTGTGATGAATTATAATGATCTGAGTCCAAGGAAACTGATGACGTGTATTTCCCTCTTCTTAGTAGAGAGTTGGGGGCTGTAGACATAGAATGTGGCAGACACTGTGTTGGCTGATTTTGCTTAAATGTTTTTTAATGTTATAAGGGATATAAATTGGGGTAAAACAAAATGAAATATGAGTAAGGATTGATTCAAAGAATTCCTTACATTTTTAACTGTCTCTACTACCTTAAGAAGCTAGGGATAGGAATGAGAAATAAGGACCAAGAAAGAGACTCCAAGCCTATTTTCTAAGGTCAGATCTCCAGAAGACCAATCAATCAATTAGAAGCTATTTGTTAAGCATATATGACAAAAGTTCTTCACCTTTTTGGTGCAACTCTTTGGCAGGTTGGTCAAGCCTATGATGACCCCTTCTCAGAATGTTTTTAAATACATAAAACATGTAAAATTACAAAGGAAATCAATTACATGTAAACAGTTATTACAATACTTTAGTTCATGCAATTTTAAAGGACTTATGATGAAAAATGTTATCCACCTCCAGAGAAAGACCTAATAGAGTCTGAATGTAAGTCAAAGCATATTATTTTTCACTTTATTTTTCTTGTATGGGGTTTTTTCACAACATGGCTAATGTGGAAATATGTTTTACATGACTGTACCCATGTAAATATATATACATCAAATTGCCTACCTTCTCAAGGAAGGAGAATGGGGAGGGAAAGATGGAGCAAAACTGGAACTCAAAATTTTAAGAAACAAACGTCAAAAATTGTTTTTACATGTAATTGGAGGGAAAATATAAAAATTTTCAAAAACCAAAGCTGATGGATCTGGCCTAAAATGCTGCAGGCCCTCTACTCTGCTAGGCACCAGGAGCATAATACAGGGGCAAAAAAAGAAAACATCCCTGCTCTCAGAGAGCTTACATTCTATCAAGAGAGACAACAGGGACATATACAAATATATCCCTTGATAGCTGAAGTCAATCTTGGGCTGTTATATTAAATAAACCTTAAAATGGGAATTCTATTCATTAGAAAAAATAGCAAAAATGCCAGTAAGTAACTAAGAAGTATTTGGGAGTAACTCCCAAATCTTTAAAAGAGATTAAAACAAAGAATCAAGGACTCCTGAGAGTGTAAAAAGGTCTCATACAAGAATCCCTGAAGAGCCTGGACAGATGGGGGCCCAGTCTAGTCTTAAATACCCCCACAGGCAGGTAGAGCACCCAATATGGTTAAAATTCACATCTCAGTAAAATCCACTTTCACCTACCTCCACACCCACTCTAAGGGCCCTGGGCTGGTACACCCAGATGAGCACACTGATCCCATTCAAGAATCAGCCTAGCAACCCAAGTTCTCCTACAGAAAGGTGGCTGTCACCATGGCAACAGTTTAAGGGTAGATGGGAGAAAAAACGGAAAGGGTGATAGGGAACCTTTCCAAGGCTCCCATCAGGGACTGCTGGAGTAGGAAGCATTTCCAGCAGAGAAAATACAGCCCTGTAGCAGAAACCCACAAGGTTAAGGGAATAAAAGACCAGAATTGCCTTTGCCTGGTGGAAAGAGTGATGGAATTAGAATGAAAGGACCCAGGTTCAAATCCCACACCTTGGCAACTTCCTTCCCTTGTAACCTGGGGCAAAGCCCCTCACCTCCACAGGCCTAAATTTCCTTATCTCTTAAATCAGCAGGTTTGACTTGATCTTTCTTGAAAGTCTGTACACAGGAGACCATGGGGTGAAGAAGTGGGAAAATTAGAAGCCAGGGCTGACCTGAGATCCCTGGGACCTTGAGATAGGCATCATTCTCGGGGAGGAAGGAGTTGTGGGTTCAGATGGTCAAATGCTTAAGAAAGAAAGTAAAAAGCAACTAGTCTGTAATATTTCATGTTAAGGGAGCCAGCTGGTTTACATAGAAAGTTCTACATAGGTAGGATGTCCTTCAAAACAAAACACCCCAAAACAACCCCTCAAACTCATTACAGACTAGCAGCTGACAATCCTGATTTTTTAATACCTCAAGGTTCATTCCAGTCTCTCCCATAGAATCTCAGGGCTGGCAGGGCCCGAAGATGCCACCTTATCCAACCCATGTTTAGAATAAGAATTTCCTCTGCATCTGACCAGATGAGGGGGAAGACCTCTCAAGAGGGGAAACCCAGAGCTTCCTCAGACCACTCACTTTACTTTCGGACACATTAAGAGTTAGGAAGTTCTCCTTGGCCCCTGCCTAAATCTAACTCTGTATTGCTCCAAGCCGCTCCTGACCAAGCCACCCTTCTCAGAGGCTCAAAAGAGCTGCAGACATGGTCTAACCAGAATAGAGGGCAGTAGGACCACTGGCCACTGGCAAGCCAAGACACAATGATTACTGACTGACACGCTCAAAACAGAATTTAATTTCAAAGTGATTATCAAAAGAGTGACCACACTGTGCCTCTGCTTTTAGAAGGCAAGAGGTTAAGCAGCAAAACCCAAGAATGAGATGGTATCAACCTTCCAAAGAGGCTAGAGAGCCCCCATGTGCTCTCCCATGGGAACCTCCCCAGAAACTGTCATTTTTAGGGTTCTGGGCACAGGAAGGGTTCAGCTGGAAAATTCAATTGCTCTTCAATTCAGCTGTTTCCTGAATGCCCAAAGGGTGTGTCAGCTGAACTAAGCACTGAAGGGGTGGAGATGTCTGTAACAAGAGAAGGCCTCCAAGGGGTCACCAGACCAGGAGGACTTAGAGACAATTCAGGGGTTACAGAGGGAGTCTGCCTTCGAGTCACAGGACCTCAGTTCTAGGGTCTGCCAGTTACTCAGCACCTAGGCAAGCCTTTTAAAGAAGCCATTAACCCTTGTTTCTCCACCACCAACCCCAGCCCCCAGCTCTGGCTGCCCTACTTCCCTGGACCTCATTCATCAACAGGGCTGGATTTAGTCAGAGAAGCTCTGCCCGATGTCACGTTGGACCAGTCACTGCCAATTTCTGGGCCTCAGTCTCCTTATCCGCTAAATGAGGGGAATGGCGTTGATGGTGTGTGAGGTCCCTTCCAGGCCTAGACCTGCTACTTTTCCTATCCCATGACAAGCCTCAGAGCTAATGAGAGCCTGGGGCCCATCTAGTCCAACCATCTCATCACACTCTAGAAAACAGAGACAGAGAAAGCAAACAGCTTGTCCAAGGTCACAGAGGAAATAAGAAACAGAACTGCAAAACCCAGATTCTAAGTGAAACTACCTGACATTTACATAGCAATTTAAAGTTTGTAAACCCATTACATACATTTCATTGGAGCTACACAACAACTCAGTGGGGTTATGGTATATAATATGCCCAATCACATAGATTATATGATTATATATAGTAAGTCCAGCATAGGGCTTGTTATCCCCACTTAACAAGTGAAAAGGCATATCAAGTGTAAGAGGCCAGACCCAAACGCCGGTCTCTCCTAAAGCCCCACCCATCCTCCACTTAGTTGCCAAGGTGATCCCCTCCATCCCAATAAGCTTCAAGGGTTCCCCATCACTCAGGATCAAACATAAACTTGCTTTTGAATGTAAAGACCTTCAGTCTTTTCTGATCAATTGATAAACATCTATTAAGCGCCTACTATGCACTGTGCTAAACACTGGGCACAGAACTGGAATTCCCAGGAATTGGAATTCAGTCAAAGGGCCCAACTTGAGCACCTAGAGGTCCCCATTCCCTGGACTAGAAAGTTTCCAAATTCCTTCCGGCTTAAGCAATTTTAATTCAATGAAAGGGGAGGGAAACCAGCAAATGAATCCAACTTGGAAGCTAAGGTGTAGTGAGAACCTAGAACAGGACCAGGATTTATTCTCTGCTCTATTTATCTGGAACATTTAATATCTTAAGAGATAAAAACTTTCTTCAAAGGGAATGGCCATCTTCCCACTCAAAGAAAACTTACCCAAAAAGTCCCTGAGATACTGACATAGTTAAGTCGGGGCTATCCTGGCAAAGGAGAAAGTAAGGCCAACCTTCATATACTATGGTAAAGGGTGAATGCCAATGTAGCACCATGGAGAGAGGGCTAGCCCGAGAGTCAGTAAGACCTCAGTTCAGATCCTGCCTCTGACACTCCCTAGGTGAGTGCCCATAGACAGGTCACTTAAGCTGTCTTGACTCATTCACAGACCAATGGTCACGGGCTATAGATACCAAAGGAATCATGCACCTTTGAATGATGCTAAAACATGGGATCATGGATTTAGAGCAGGAACAGACTTAGATACATCAAGTCCAACCCTAGCAATTTATGCATGAAGAAACAGAGGCCCAAGATGGTCAAATAATTTACTTATGGTCACAGAGGTAGTACATAACGGATCTGAGATTTGAACTCAGGTCCTAAGGTAATGGACCCACCATTTCTTCCCTGTCCTACCAGGCTCCCTTGAGGGCAGGGCTCAGCTTCCATTTGCTGCCCTATCTCCCTCTGAGTCTCATACAGCACCTTGCATAAGGTAGGCCCTTGAACAGTATCCAGACTACAGAGTGGCCCAGCCCCCACAGATAGCTACCTTGTGCAGAGCACTGGGAATTTTGGCAGATACCCCTGTTAACACAGCCCCAGGCTTCCCTAATTACTTCTGAGGCAGTTGGTATAGTACCACAGGTGCTTGGTGTACCACAACAATACCCAAAACTGCAGGAAGTTTCTCTAAAAAATTATACTTCCAATCAGGGAATATGCTTCCAATCTGCCTTCCCCTCCCCGCCAAAGTAGCCCCATTTTACTGAGACTAAGACAGGCCCTAAAAAATAAACCTCAGCTCTCAGAATCAATCAGCACCACAGGCAGGTGCTTGCCTGAAACAAGCAATCCTACAAACGTTCTGGAAAGGCCACTTGCTGCACATATCAGAGCATGGACAGCAGCGATCCCCACTTGGGTTTCATACCCCTGAAAAAACACGTGTGGGTATAGACAGAAGGGAAACCACTGGCTTTCTTAGTTTCAGCCTCATCAGTTCCTTGAATAAAGTTGCAGAGAATCATCAATGCATTTCAACAACTATGTCCCACAAGCAAAGTGAACACTGGGGATGCTAAGATAAATGACAAGTACCTGCCCTCCAGGGGTTTATAATCTTTGATGGAAGCTGTAGAGCCCGAAGGGCCTGCTTCCTTCCCCCCATTTTACAGATGAGGAAACTGAGGCCCAGGAGGCTCACCCTGGCAGTAAGCAGCTGAGACAGGATTTGTGGCAGTGGCCTAGAGTCAGGAAGACCCGAGTTCAAATCCAGCCTGAGACAATAGCTCTGAACTCTGGGCCAAGTCACTTAATCTGTTTGCCTCAGTTTCCTCGTTTGTAAAATGGACGTAATAGCACCCATCTCCCAGGGTTGTGGTGAGAATCAAGTGAGATAATAATTGTAAAGCACGTAGCCCAGTGTCTGGCACACAGTAGGTGGTAATAAATACCAGCTATTATATTATTATTTCCATTTGAACCCAGGTCCTGCGGTTCTAGAGCTCTTTCCATTGTCTACACTGTCTACATCTACAACACATGCCAAGCTCATCCTGGAGCCATCCTGTCCCTATCTGCTGAGGACAGCCTTGGCACAGCGCAGAGAACCCCAGATCTGGAAGGCCTGGGTTCAGTCCCAGCCCTGCCTCTATCTGCTGTGTGACCTTAAACCAATCACTTATCTCTCAAGACCCCAGTTTCACCACGTGAAAAAATGAGGAAATTGGACTATTTCAATTAACAAGTGTTTAGTAATAGGTTCCTACTATGAGAACCCTGCAGTGAGCTTCCCTTCTACCACTCTGCCATTCTTAGCTCCCTTTGCTATTTCTTTGGGCAACACAGTTCAATGAACATCCGAGTGTCCACTGGGTGCGATGGCCTGGGCCAAACTGCTAGAGGAGGGAGCTCCCTCCAGCCTTAGCCCAATCCTGGATTCAGCTCCTCCCACCTCCACGCTGGAAGCATCTGGGCAGGAGGAGACTCCTGAAAAGGGCAGATACAAGAGCTACCATAAATCTTCCCTGGGTCACTCATGGACACCCGGCATAGTTGGGGCAGAAGATCTGGGGGAAAATACATAAACCCCTACCACTAAGCTTTAACCAAAACCACAGCCCCCCGGCACAAACTTGGCAAACTCAGCCTCACAAAATAAACAAGAGACAGAAACAAGGCTATGCAGACACTCCAGGGAGTAAACAGGACTCGAGCAGGTGCCTCGGATTCCAAGCAACCCTGACCACCCAGTGCACATCTGGCCTGTCCCTAACCTGAGATAAGACTTCTTCACCTCTTCCCAAGCCCCGCCCATTCCTCCTCCCCCAGCACGAACACCAGACAGAGGGGATTTCAGATTGGACGCTAAAACGAACTTTAATTCCAATTCCTATAACTCCTCCCCGCCCAGAATATTATAAAAGTCCTTTAATATAATTTGCATGTGAATTAGACGTATTGGTGGCCAGGAAGGCGATCTAGGGCTAGAAAGCCCTCAATAGACGCACGCTCCAAGCAGAACCAAACGCCCCAGTGTAGTAACATTAATACAAAGTAGCTGTCTCCTAGCCGAAATCAGAGAGCCTCGAAAACAAACCAGGTACTTCGGAGCGGTCTGGACCGCCTCCCCACCCACTCCACCAGTTCTTGATTTTGCTGAGAATAGGAGATCTTGGGGGGGCGGGGGGCGGCAATCAGAAGTAGCAAAGGGAGTATTCAAAAGCGAAAGTACAACTTAGGTCTCTTCTCCTGATCACAAGATTCTTCCAGCCGAGGGTTAACCCAGCATCCGTCTGGAAAATTTCCTGGGTTTCCATCTTCCCAGCCACCCAACCAAGGCACACACCAGAACAAGTGACCGGCTGCAAAGGAGGCTAGGGCAGGGCCGACCAGGGACATGGGGCAACCTTGAGGAAGAATGGAGGGACAACCCTGCTTCCGGCCAATCCCCAAAAGGTGGGCCACCAAGATGCCCAAGTTCTTTCCGACCCGTGAGGCCTCTGGCACCAGCGAAACCACACCCTGTGGCCCTCCGGAGGAGCAGGGGTCTCCTTTAAACGGGATCAGCAATTCCCGGGCATTCAGGGGCGTTTTGGAAGCCAAGTTTAAAAGGCTGGTTAGTCCTGGCAGACAGGAGTCGTACCATTCTTCATCCTTGCTTGGGGTCCCCAACTGGAACTCCAGGAGGCCGGGCTGCACCTTGCCTTAGCCTGGGGACCAACGGGGATTCCCTTCTACTACTCTCTAACTATCTGGCTACTCCCAACAGTTTGGGAGGAGGGGGTGAGTGGAAGAGCTCGTAGCTCGGGGCGTAAGCCCCCCCCTTTTTTCCCCAAGGTGCAAATGACTTTGTAGAGCTGGGCTGCAGGAAGGGAGGAGTGAAAGAGAGACTTTTTTAAGGGGCACTTACCTTTTTTTAGCAAAATGCAAATGATTTTCCGAGTTGGGTCCCCGAGGGAGGGGTGCTGCTGCGGGGAAAGGCAGCAGCTGCTCCCGGCAGCCCCGAAGTTCAGACTGGGGATGCACGCCCGGGGCTCACGCCCCCCGCTGAGCCCGCTGGCTGCGGGCGTGCATGCCCAGCGCGCACAAGCCGCAGGACCGCCCGGGAGGTGACCGCCCGCCCGGGCCTCGGCCCCCCACTTACCTGTTCTGCCAGCCCTGGAGGAGGTTGGTGTACTTGCTGAGCACGCCCTCGAGGGCCGGCTCCCGCCTCCGACCGCCGCTGCCCAGCCGGCCCCCGGCCCCGCACGGACTGGCCGCCACCGAGCCCGGGCTGCTATGACTCCCTCCCTCCAACCGCCGGCCCCCGGCCCCGCGGGCCGCCCACGAGCCCGACGGCGACGAGCCAGCCGAGGTGGCGCGGCTGCTGCTGCGGCTGCTGCCGCCACTGCCCGCCCCTTCGCCCGCGCCCGCCCCGGGGCTGGCCGCCTTGTCCATGCTCCGGCGGCCGGGCCGGGCCGGGCGCGCTGCTCTGGACGCCGCGGGGCCGCTCCAGCTCGGGCTCGGGCCGCCGCCGCTCGCGCTCCCGATCCCGGGGAAACGCCTGACTCATACGGGAGGGCGGAGGGGGAGGGGCGGCGGCAAGGGGAGGAGGCAGGGCAGGGCAGGGGACGCGAGCCAACCGGGCTGGAGGCGCCCCGCGGCCCCGCCTCCGGCTGCTCTCCGGGAAGCTGGAGCCTCCCCTCCCGGGGGGCGCCTGGGGGGTACTGCGGCCATGCCCCCGGGGAGAGATGCCAAGGCCAGGAGCCACTCAGTGCCTGGGCGCCCATGCCGGGAGCTCCCGGGAGCAGGCTCTCCAGGTGGTGCCGGGCTCCCCCATCACGCCTTCCACGCCCCATACGCCCTAACACCTGCAGACCCTCGGGGCGAAAGGTGCCCCCTCCGCCAGGACACGCAAAGCTCTGGCTGAGAAGCGGGCCATATGTGCCCGCAGCCGCAGGACTTCGTGGACGCTGCGCCCCGCGCTGAGAAACAGGGCAGGGGACCCCCAAAGCCTGCCCACCCCCTGCTCTCCCAACTAAGCTGGTCTCAGCTTCGATCCGGACGGTTGAATGTTTCTTAAGGGCCCACAATTTGTGCTTTTATTTGTGTGGCTTTTTTAGAGAATCTGGGGCTTAACACATTTTTTTTTAATTGAGTTTAAAAAAAAATAGATCCGTAATTCCCTTTAAGGAGCCTTCTCTGTGGTAGAAGGCTCAATTCCTGCCCGGAGGGATCTACAAACCCAGGAAACGTAAATAATTAATGCGTTCAAAAACTGGAGCTGCATAGAGATTCAGATCTCCAGGGGACAATCCCCCTCCTCCCACCCCGTTCCCTCCTAAGTCTTTCTTAGAGATAAGTTAGCTCTGAAAGCTCCAATAGGAAAGCCTCGGAAGCCCACTGAAGTATAGACTGTATCCGGTTGGCCATTTGGGTGGAGGTGGGGGAGAAGGGAGGGTAGTGACCTAGCCCTGGAGTCCGGCAGACTCGGGTTTGATTCATCCCGCGTCAGTTACTTAGAAATTCACTTAACTTCTCCCAGCTTCATTTTCCTCATCTGTGAAATAGGCATAATCCACCCCCACTGGGTGGTTTTTGAGGCCACATTGTAAACAGGTTGCTTTGTACACACTTTTAAATGTTAAATAAATCTCAGTTGATATTAGTGCTGTAAATGGGCATTCCAGGGCTGCTAACAAAAAAAGGGGGGGGGTTTAATCCTAAAATGTTCCCCCAGTAACCTTTATTAAATTTTTTTTTAATTTAGTTTGTCTTTTCTTTCCATTTTTATTACAGAAGCTGCATTTGGGAAGAAATTAAACCTAGCTTTGGGCCTTGTACCTTGGGGCTGGGGAGGGGTGGAGGAAAGAAAGACGGGTCTACAGGTCCCTAAAAGCGTGGGACGTCCCAAGGGGAAGGACAGTCCTGACCCTAGATCCCGTGGCCCAGAGCTACGGAATACCAGGGTGGTTCAAGGTTTGGAGACCATGCCTTCCAGGATCCACCGAAGAAACTAATCGATCAGCCAGTCACCAAGTGTTTCTATGGCAGATTAGGTTTGTTGGGTCCCCTTCACTGGAGGGTTGGTAGCTGAGGCCAGGTGGCTTCTTGTTGGGGATGGAAGGGAAAGGTTTCTCCTTCAGGTTCGCGTTACCTAGCTAACTAGACCCCGCTTTCCACGGGAAGCCTTCCCGTCCCCTCACTGGACTGAGAGCACCTTGAGGGCAGGGAAGGACTGTCTTTCAGTTTCTTTGTATCGCCTGAATTTAGCTCGGCGCCTGGCCAATAAGGAGGCTATTACTGACTGGTCATTAGCCGACCTGCTTCTGGTCAGTCCCCTGAGTAGTATCTTCAGCCCGCTCATGTTTCCTAAAAGCAGGTCTCCCAAGGCTGGGTCCTGGGCGCTCGTCTCTTCTTCCTTTACTGTATGTGTCCGACTCCTCGTGACCCCATTTGGGGTTTTCTTGGCAGCGATACTGTATCGGTTTGCCATTTCCTTCTCCAGTGGATTAAGGTCTTCCAGACTCCAGACCTAGCATTCTATCCACTGAGTCAGTTAGCCACCTCAGAGGCAAACCAAACAGCTGATTGGCACAGTAGATAGTGTCCCGCCTAGAGTCCCAAAGACTCATCTTCCTGAGTTCAAATCTGACCTTGAACACTTACTAGCTATGTGACCCTGGGCAAGTCATGGTTTGCTTCAGTTTCTTCATCTGTAGGGTCTTTGCCAAAAAGGAGGCAGTGAGAGACAGACACAAAGTGAACAAGAAGAAACTTGCTAGTTAGTGTCTGGGGCTCAGTTTGACCTGGGGGCTTCCTGACTCCAGGCCAGCACTCTAACCACTGAGCCACCCAGCTGCCAATCTGCTCTGCTACTCCCTAATTCCCTGGGTGAGCTCATTGGCTCCTATGGATTCAGTTATTCTCCTCTCAATCTCCCTTCTCTTTCTAACTTTCTCATTACTATTGAGTACCCACCGTCCTCCAGGTCAATCTCGAAACCTAGGATGCCTCTCAGCTCCTCACTATCTGATTTGCTGAGGCTTGTCCATTTTATCTCTCGGACATTTCTTTTCTCCTGACCCATCCCCAAGGAGGTCCTCATCCCCACCCCTGGACTCTGCAACACCTGCAGGGTGGGACAGAAAGGGGGGCACTTGTCTGTCTCCCACAGGTGTCTCCCTACTCCACTCCATCTTCCACTCAGCTGCCAAACCGATGTCCCCAAAGCACAGGGGTTTGAACAACAAATCCAAGATTTTATATTTGTTCCTGAAAGTGACCAGGATCCCCTGGAGTTTGTTGAGTGAGGAGGTGATATATTCAGACTTATGTTGTTATATTCTACATATACATAATAAAAACAATATTATTCAATTAACAACTGCTTCTGATTTCTCCCTCTAAATAAAACTATATATGTATATACATGCATACATGTGTATATAAATATATGTGTGTGTCATACCAAGCTTCAAAATATAACACTTAAGTACAAGTTAATTACCCTTAACAATAAACTTAACTGTTTTCAAACTATCCTTACTAAATTTTTTCTCTCACATACAAGGCAAATTAAAGCTTTTTCTTAGCTTCAGTCTCCTGTTGGTTTCTAACTTTATCACAGTGCAGGTGTTCCTTGCTCCCTTACCCTCTTGCCCAACAATATTGACTGTTCTCATCCGTCAAAGATTGTACTTGACTTGGTGTTCTGAACTCTCACCCCCTGCACGTTATCTGTCTCATAGCTAATCTAAAAGATTATTTGTGCCCACCTGTGACAGAGCCTTCCAAACTCACATCAGGCTGATCAGCCACAGTCTAATACACTATGCCTTAATCCTGACATCATGTCATTTTGGTCCTCTTCAAGAATGTACCTAAAAGATGGGAATCAGTCATGTCCTTAAGCCTGCAACTGACTTCCCCATGAGGGTCTATCCCCAATCAGGAGTTTTATCCCCTTATTAGTCTTCAGCTTCTCACCAGAGACTTATTAAAGGGATCAAAAATATTTTAAATTTAAAAATAAAACAGAATGCTTGTTAAATGTAACATAGTATTAGTGACATATAAGATTTTGTTGATATTTATACACGTTATAAAGATAGGTTATATAATTATACATTATATTTATTCTATATTATCAAATATATTCTATATAAATAAACATATGTATGCTTATTTTTTCATTACAAATTGAAGTAAAACATTTTAAAGAAATATAAAGAGAACATTTGTGTATGAATACTCTCTGTTACATGTGACTCCTCAGAGTTCTAGGGGTACTCTGAAGGGTTTGGGTTTATCCCTTGCCTAATACTGTTGAGCCCCTAACTAGTTGTGTTCCCCCTCAGTATTAGTTACCAGTGGCTAACCACAGTTCCATTTAACACCTTAGCATCAATTAGATTTTACAAAGCGACATTTATTTCAAAGACAGCAAGAACAAACAACATTGGCACACTCTCCCCTAAACCATCTTGGTCATTGTGGAAAGTGGGCTCAAAGTTAGCTCAGTTTAAAACAGTTCCTAAGTAGCATTATGGTTCATATTCCAAGTTCACATCCAAGTCAGAACTGATTCTGGATAAGTCCTTGTCTCTGTTCTGCAGGGATGGCTCCCAAAGGTAACTTATTTGCTCTTCAGGGCATCAGTGCTGAGGGGACTGCAAACCCCAGATCCTTGGATGGCCAGATACCTGGAAGTTTCCTTTCCTGACCTCATGGGACCATTTATCAGCCTCAGTGGAGAGAACCAAGGACATTTCCCTTATAACATTGTCACTCACCAGACAACATGAGCAAACCAAAGTCAAACCAAGAGAAAGAAGCTGAATGGGATGACTTGAAGGCTGACCCAGGTCCCCTTCACCCCATGGTTAGGCAACCAGAACCAGTTACAGGATGTCTAAACATGCTGTACAATCTCTCCAAGATGTTTCCATCACATATCCTCATTACCTTCCTAAGAGGGCTTCTTATTATAAGTAGTGACTGTGCAAGAACCAGATTTCTCTTACATTTCGTAAACAAAGCTAACAATGATTTCTTCCTAGGTATTTTCCCACATCACAGCTTTACCTGGGGGTAACCTCATTAGGGAGTAGAACATTCTTCAAGTCCATCTCCCAGCTCCTTCTAGTCTCAGCTAAAATTCCCACCTTCTGTAAGAAGTCTTTCTTGATCCTTCCCTATGAGATCACCTCCTGATCTCATTGGTCCTCTTTAAGAAAGAAGGATGGACAACAGCAATATCCACTCTATCCTGTAAATAGCTTGCTTATACATCATCTCCCCCATTAGAATGTGAGTTCCTTGAGGATAGGGACAATCCCCAGCACTAAGTAAGCTCTTGACTAACAGTATATTTAAGCAAGAAAGTAGGAAGAAGAATTCACTCTCTTTCTTCCTATAAATTAAACAGGAAGTAGACTTTCCAAAATTGTTTAATATGGTGGAAAGGTGATGGAAGGTAAGAGGGAATCCTAGGAAGAATATGGAAGGACTTGAGAGGAAAGGAGCCACTAACGTAGCCAGGTATAGGTACAAATTCAGAATTACTATGTCTTCAATGTCTCATTGTGGCATAGAAGTAATTCTACATACTCAAAAACTGTGCTAGAGGAACACAATTTGTAACCAAATTGGAGAGGATTTGAGTGCTAACCTATGATGAGCTATATGTCTATCATCCAAGTACCAGTGCAGCTGAGATCAAAGAAACTTATCACCAAGTCTGACCACCAGGTGGTGATTTTTTTTCATTAATTCCCTTGATATTCTTGACCTTTTGTTCCTACATGTGAATTTTGTTGTTTTTTCCTAGCTCTATAAAATAATTCTTAATATGGCTCTTTCAAGTATTGAAATAGGTCACTTATGGCATACTTTACAGTATATAAAGTATTTTCCTCACAATAATCCTGTGAAGTAAAAAGTACAGAGTCAAGACTTGGGAAATAGGAAGTAGGAGTCACCCAGAGTACAGTGTAAAGGGCAGTACCTTCTTTCTCCAGTGATTAGTTTCACTTTATTCTTCCTTCCATTGACATTATTGTAGTCATTGTATAACTGGTTCTGCTTAATTCGCTTTGCATCAGTTCATATAAGTCTTCCCTTGCTTCTCTGAATTCTTCATATTCATTATCCCTTATGGCACAGTAACATTTCCATTACTTTCATGTAATCAATCTTTTTAGTCATTTTCCCATTGAGGACACCCAGTTTGTTTCCAGTACTTATGAAGGTTCGCTTTCCTGACCTCGTGGGGCTTTAGTGAATAAGACCCAAAACCTCTCCCCTTTTATAGCATTTTCTCTCACCAGACAACAATCATCAAATGAGTCAAAGCAGCTGCCACAAAAAACAGTGCTACAATGAATATTTTGGCCTGTATGGGCCCTTTCCTTCTGTCACTGATCTCCCTAGGATCCATGCCTAAGAGTGGGGTCTCTGAATCAAAGAAAAGGAACATTTTAGAAGCCCCTCTCCATTGCTACTCCTCTCATTTTGAATATGATCGTGAATTGCTTTCTACAGTGTCTGAACCAGTTAGTTCATAGCTTCACCGAGAGTACGGCAGTGTGCCTGCCCATTATGGGATTTTTCTGTCTTTTGTCTTTTTTGCCAATTGAATGTGAAGTGAAATCTCAATTGTGATGTCTCTTATCACTCGTGATTTAATACAGTCTTTCATGTGGTCGTTAAAATTTTGCAATTATTTCAAGAGCTGTTCATTTATACCCTTTAAACACTTATCTACCAAGAGTTCCTGGTCTTACCCAGGCTGTCCCAAACATCTTATTAAAGCTTAATATGCACTAAGACTTTGGGGACACCCTGCCTATCTATGTTAATTCCCTATGCATCTTGGATATAAGACCCTTATCAGAGATATTTGGTGTAAAGATTTTTCCCCCCAATCCACAGTTTCTAAGGAGGCACTTTTAAATATTGTTTAATTATTTATATATTTTAATACCATAAGGTCTCACTCTCCATAACTTAGAGCCATTTACTTCATGGTAAGTCTCAGTGCATTGTGTTACAGGGAAAGCTCAATGCTTTGCACACAGTAGGGACTTGTGGAATTGAATCAGATCTCAGAATCACACACAGGGAGCTATTTTTCCCAGACTGGGGGTGATGAAAGGAGGCAGCAAGGCCTAACAGAAAGTACCTGGTGCTTACAGTCAAGAAGACAGAGCCTGAAGCCTAATTTTGTTCTTTACCAGTTCTCTGACCCTGGGAAGTGACTTAACTGCTCTCAGCCTCAGTGTCCTCATCTGTAAAAATGTGGGGGTGGATAAGATGGCTTCCATGGTCCCTTCCAGCTCTCTGTCCAGGATCCCTTGCTCCCAACTTGTCCTCTTGGAAGACAAAGACTGTCTTTATTAGAACCAGATATTGTTACTTATAGGCTACTAGGTAATACAGTGTGTAGAGCTCTGGGCCTAGAGTAATGAAGACTTATCTTCCTAAATTCAAATCTGGCCTCAGGCACTTCCTAGCTGTATGACCCTGGGGTAGTCATTTAACTTGTTTTCCTCAGTTTCCTCATCTATCAGATAAGCTGGAGAAGGAAATGCAAACCCCTCCAGTATCTTTGCCAAGAAAACCCCAAATGGGGATACAATTAAACAGCTCCTCCCTCATTTCTGGACACTGATTGAAGCATTTATTGTCTTTTCCCCCGGGTCTAAAATCAGCCCTGAATTTGAATCTCAGCTCTACCATTAACTGTCTAGTGACCTTGGTCAAGTCACTTAACCTCTCTTGACCACAGTTTCCTTGACACCTTCCAGGAGCCTGAGTGTCAGCAACACTCCAGTGCCTGCTCCCTGTTGATGGGAAGGAGGGTCCAGGTCACACTTCCTTTTCTTTCATCTTCCTGATGAAACCCTCTGTTTAGAGAGTCAGGACAAGGGCAAGTCCTGGGCAAGTCAGGAGCCTGGAAACTCACCTCCCAGACCTGGGGACCTTTGCTACCTCAAGAGGTTGCATATGACTCTGGAAGACCTTGATGCAATCAGGCAGGAATTCCCACCTGCTGATAAGGAGGCTTCAGAGAACACAGGGCTTATAAATCAGACAGGCTGCGTCAGCATTCGGCTACTGGGCGCCATTCAGGCTAAAAATAGCTCTGGTTCTGGGCTAACTGTACTCATGGGCAGACCAAGTGGCAGCCTGTATGTGTATGTGTGTGTGGGAGCGTGGGGGAGGCCCTTCCCCTCCCCCAGTCTGCCTCCATCAGCTCCAGGTCCACACTGCTTTCCACGGCACAAGGAGCAGCATTAAGGTCGGAGCCTTGGTGGCCATTCACACCTTAGTATAAAAAAGTCTATTGGAATATTCTATTCCCAAGGATGGATTTTGATGAGGCAGGGGAGAGAAACAAGGAAGAATGGACTCCACTGACAGAGGGAAAAGAAAGGCTACTTTGTGTCTTCCTGGCCCAGATCTAGAGCTGGAAGGAATCACATTAGATAGTGAGCTCCTCCAGGGCAGGGACATCTCTGTCTTTCTTTGTAAGCCCTCGGCTCAGCACGGTGCCTGGTACACAGTAGGTGCTCAATAAATGTTTGTTGAATGGATTCCAGTCTAATCCTGAGAGCCAGAGAGGGTATGTGTCTTATCCAAGGTCATGTAGGAGGTAAAAACAGCAGAGCCAGGATTCAAACCCAAGTCTTCTGACCACCCTCCCCACCCCACCCCCACCCCTGCCCCAGCCTAGACCAGCCTGCTTATGTGTTCAACCAAAACTTTCAAGCCAAAGCTAGTCATTGAAATCCTGCTGCATGAGTGATACCTGATCAATCTCTGCACAAGGGCAGTAATGAGAAAGCCACATTTGGAAAGTGTGAAAGGGGAGCAAGACTGGCACCACCCTGAGCCAGGGTACAGCTGGCACATCTGTGAGTATTCCCAAAGAGAGAGAGAGAGATGCTGAAGTTATAGGGACCTAGGTGTGTGTATATGCAATTATACACACATGTGCGTGTTCACACACACACACACACACACACACACACACACACACACACACACACACAGATACAGAGATATACAGAGATACATCTGTAGGGGTATGCCACCAGCACACAAGAGTGGATTACAGTGATTGAGTTGTTAAATTTTCATTGTAAGTATTTATACCTCTAAATTGGTAAACTCTACAAATCAGGGCTTGATTTATTGTTTTGTTGATGGTCTAGAATTGATGGAGAAAATGTAATAAAGCAGATTAAATGTAAAAGTCTGTGGTATGTACATTTTCCCTACTACAGAGCTGGTTGTTAAACACTGACTAGCACATACGTATATGCATATGTGTGTATGTATTTATACTTACATGTATTGTATATTTCATGTATTTCATCTTATAAATATAATTATATATGTAACAATTCTATATAATAATACTTATAGCATGTATATACATATACACGTATACATGTTGTATGCACATAAACATGTATACATGCATATAGAGAAAAGTGTACTACCAGCATACGAGAGTTGATACTTACCTATATTGCATATTTTGATATATAATGTAATATTTTCCAAAAATATTATATATAAGCACATACTATTTTATAAATATATATAAATACATACTCTAAGTATTTCATGTATGTACATGCACATGTACATATATGCACACACATATCTACACAGGTATATGATTGTACTGATAAGTATTTAACAACCAGCTCTCAGAAAGACTGTGAATCCCACAGACCTTTAGGTTTAATTTGTATTATTAACATTTTCTCCACCACTTTTTAAACTCTAGACAGCAACAAAACAATAAACCAAGCCCTGATTTGTAGCATTTACCTATTTCGGAGGTGTAAATACAATGAAAATTTAACAATCAGCTTTCATGTGGTAGTAGCACACCCCTATATATGTGCATGTATGTATAAATGTGTATACATAAACATGTCTATGTGTGTGTGTTTCATATATCTAATATATTATTTTGTATATAAATTATGTTCATAATTATATATAGATAACATATGTGAGTACAGCTATCCCTTCCATATCGTGACTTTCCCCACTGAGATTTCAGCATACGAAATTAAATGGGAATGGGGGTGGGGGGAGTTTTGCAGAAACCACAGACAACAGGCAAAGGCCCACAGATGACACAGAAAAAGTTTAGAAACTCAGAAAAGTTGATATGACATCAACATATTTTATCTTTTAATACCATAATAATTCAGACTTCTTCTCTGGGAGAGAGGGCCAAACATTTTTATGCAGATTTCCCAGATTGCAGGGGCACCTCGCCCCCAACCCCTGATCTATGTGTCTGTATGTGTCTATCTAACATCCAGGAACAGTGAGATCCTAAACTATCCTCTGCTCTGTCATTTGCACCAATACTTCCCATCAGGATTCCTCTACACCAAGTCATCGCCAGCATCGTTCCTGGGGAGCCATTTCCCCTTCCCATCCTTACAGACCTCATCTCCTGATGCACTTTCACCCCTTCCCTCCACACTCTCTCTGAGCCACAATGACATCAGCTTTTATGACCTCTGACTCCAATCTATGTCAGTCATACTCCAGACTCCCTCCAACCCATCTCTGCTCAGCTGAATTTGCCACAGGTGGCAGAATGACTCGGTTTCTGTCCCTACCCCAAGGATTGCCTTGAAGTCAACAAAATAATGAGGACAGCCTGGCATTGAAACTAGTATGAGATAATTAGTAGGGTCAGAACAGCCTCATGGATGGTGAAGGGTCATGGCCTGTGAGAACTAGTTGAAGGACCTGATGGTGGGACAAGGCTTGGGAGAAGCCCCAGGAGGGATATGAGACACTTTCAAGCACTCTCCTCCCCCCAAAAAGACCCATGAAAAAGGAACAGTTCTTAATGGCCTCAGAGGGCAGAACTCAGTCAGGGATAAAAGCTGCAAAGATACAAATTAGGTTTGATAAAAGGAAAATTCCTCCTAATTAGAGCTATCCCAAAGTGTAATGGGATGCCTAGAGAAACCATGCTCTTTCCTCTTAACTAGAAATCTTTAAATAAAGGCTAGAGTCAAGGGTGTGCCAGTAAATAATTTAACAACTGGCTGGCTAAGAAAAACAAAAGGATGGGCAACGCTCTTTTAACTTCAGTTTGTATAATTCACATTTTCTCCATCACCTTCTTAAGTCTAGACAATCAACAAGTCTAGCAATCAAGTTTCGATTCCCAAGTTGGTTTGTTGTTCACACTGAAAATTTAACAACTGACTCTCACAGACCAGGGAGAGTCAGCTTCAGTCCAGCCCCTGGCTAGAGTTCACTCAGAGAAGATATGGGCCAAACTTGGGATGAACCTACCATGCCCCTTGCTGTGCTGTCAGTGACTCAGGAAGGCTGCCCTGGAAGGGAATCCTTAAAGGAAGAATATCAAATTCTGTAACATGGTACAGCCACGAAGACACCATATTTAGGAACTTTTCCCCATAACTGGTCATGTAATAAATGTTTACTGAATGAATAAATATTTACCTTTGTATGGTATGATTTATATGTCGTCTTCCTTAGTAGAATATGAGTTCCTGTTTTCGTGTGTGCTTGTGTGTGTGTGTGTGTGTGTGTGTGTGTGTGTGTGTGTAATACTCCTTCCTTCAATAATTCCCCAAATCCCATTCATATAATGGGGCTGATCTCTGGAAAGGGGTGATTCCTTCTCCCCTCAAATTTCTAGGGGTAACCATGAGGATGATAAAATTTCTAGACATGTCCCTCCTATACAGCCAGACTTACTAAGCTTTTAAGAGGGGCATTTACTAAATAATTATAGCAAAAACAGCTGTTACAGAAATGCCCCCCAAAAAACTAAGGGCTGGGGGGACTCTCCCCTTGCACACACAAAGTCTCTGTGGGGAATGGATTTAAACTTCCTTCGGCCAAAGGGGAAGTAACAGGTTCTGGTGACTACAAGTTCTCTTCCTTCATGGAGATTTTGCCACATTATCCGGCTCTCTGCTGGGCTCTGGGGGTTCATCCTCAGAATATCTCTCAGCTCCTAATGGAGACTGTTGTTGGCTGCTCTGTCCTGGGGAAACAGATCTGTGGATATGGTTACCCATGCTGATGGAAACTCCTGGTCCTCTATCCTTTGGGGGATGACAAAGTCACCATCACCTGGTCAGTATGGGAGGAACAGGGAGGAGGGGGAAAAGAGAAGGAGAGAGACAGACAGACAGAGAAAGGAGAGACAGACAGATACAGCGGTCTTCTTTGCTCCCAAGGGTAATTCCCTTTCAGGTGTCCAGAATGTCAGAAGTACAGCTGGGAGAAGAATGCAGGAGGGGATGGAGGGGTTCATTGTATTTCCTCTAAACACGAGCTAATTGTTGTAAAGAAGCATAGTGGAAACAAAAGGGGCCAGAGGAAGAGGGAAGGCCAACTCTGCCCTCTATGAAGCAGCCACAATAGCCAGCATTACCCAAGGAAACAGACAGTGGTGCCTGCCTCTCTCCCTGGGTGGTTATGAGGAAACAGTAAACCTCCAAGCGCCCCTAATTAATACCTGGCTTCCCCATGTCTACGGGCACTTTAAGGTTCCTGAGGACTTGAGCTGTTACCTTTTTACCAACATGTTGGCAGTTTGGAGGTGTGTAAATGGCTTCTGAGGCCAGGGACAGACTATTTTAAATAGGGACTGACCTAGAAAACCCCCAAGCCAGATGGTGACTGTGGGCAAAGCCTCCCTGGCTTTGACATGAAGGAAACGTTGAAAGCTAATTTCATAGCAACTCAGCCGGCTGTCCAGGCTGTGCTGGGAAGACCAAGAACACTAAGGGAGAGCCAAGGCAAAAGGGCACAGCCCCAAGTATCTCTTGCTGCTCTAATTTCACAGGATTTAGAGCTGGAAGAGCTTAGGTGTTCTCCAAGCCCTGACTTTTGTTTCCCAAATGAGGGAACTGAGACTTAGACAGAGGAAAGGACCTCCCTCCACAAGTATAAGAGGTAAAGCCACTTACATAGAGAATGAACAGACCTCGGAGGACCTCAAGCCCAACCCCCTCACTTTACAGATGGGGAAACTGAGGCTGAGAGACCATGCAGCTGCCTGGACTCAATAAACTATGGACCACACTATAATGGGATCGTGGAGGGCCAGAGAAGGGAAAGGGGGTGAGTATTTCTGTATTGCCTGTGCCCAGCACTTTACCAGGACCATCTCCTTTCATTGTAATTGTCAGAAGTGGAGTGAGGAGGGGGCAGTGCTGACGATGAGCAGAATTACCTCGACTATGAGACAGAGGCAAGATCTCAGCCAACGGGAAGTTCTGTAAGGATGTCCACCGTAAAAGGAGCTGTCCACACAAAAAGGCAGCGAGAGGCGGCTAAGTCAGAGGAACCCAGATTCAAAGCCTGCTTCTGGCAGTGCCAGCCCCGTGACCTTGGGTCATTTCGGAACTGAGGTCTGCCTCAGTTTCCTCAACTGTATAATGGGAACGAGAGGACTTTTAGTAGCTCCCTCCCAGGGCATAAGTCTCAGAGGAGATGATGGTTGCACAGCATTTGGCAGATTTCAAAAAGCTGTATCTAAATGCCTGTTGTTTGTGAGGGAAAGGGCCAAAGAAACTTCACGGCCCCTGGAAGCCAGCAGCCTGAGAGCTTCAGAAACCCAGAGCAGGAATCAGAGACAGGAATCAGGGATACACAGGCAGACTGTCTGGGTAAGGCTCATGCTCAGTGTCTTAGGTTAACTGGGCACTCACTGGGCACTCTCTTGTACAAAACAGCCCAGGGAGAGATCAGAAAACACCTGAAGTAGACAGTTACCACAGCAGCATTGATATAGCCCTTTAAGGCTGGCAAAGTGCTTGGCATTTCTTAACTCATTTGAGCCCTACAACCTCCCAGTGAGATGGGTGTTATTTTTATCCCTATTTTCCAGATGAAGAAGCTGAGCCTCATTGCTGATATCCACATAGAACCCTAAAGCTTTCAAGATGACATTCATTCCATGACTGGCAGTGATCCTTGAAGACAGGGTACTATATTATCCTTGATGTAATCACCACATGGAGAAAGGGGCTGCCTCTCAGTCCAGGGCCCAGTGCCCAGGGCCCAGCAGGGGCTAACACTCCTCCCCTCTCAATGGAATATTATTTATAAAGTATTCATGAATATTTGCCAAGCCAGTGCCCAGCATACAGTAGGTGCTATATAAATGTTAACTATTTAACTATATGCTGTTATTATCCTCCACTTAGCCACTTTTTCCCAGATCACTGAAATGTCCTTTCTCTTGGGTTCTCAGCTTCAAGCTTCACGCACTTAGCCACACACACACACACACACACACACTCCTTCTCTGTATCCAGTTTCCAATTGCTTTTTGACCAACTTGAATGCCCTGAGCTCACTTCCTGCCACCACTAAGTAGACCTGGGAAATACTGCCATCTGAGAACAGCTGCAGAACCCCCCTCCAGGCAGGGCGGGGTGAGGCCGGGCATAACTGGGCTTCCTTTGCCAACATCTCCAACATCTGAGAGGTGTTAGAAGAGCCTTCAGAAGACATGTGCTCAACCCCCTTCATCAAACAGAAGAGGAAAAGGAAGGCCAGAGATAAACCGACAGTTGGTGAGTGCTAAGCTGGGCTGTGAGCCCAGAGACTCACACATTCAACAGACTCTCTCCACCAGAGATGCTGTGAGTGTTCATGGGACCATGGATGCAGAGCTGAAATTCAGGCCAACTTTTATTTTACAAATGGGGAAACTGAGGCTCCAAGCTTCTCCATGTTCACTCAGCTAGTAAGTTTCTAAGGCAGGATTTGAACGCTGGTCTTCCTGATTCCAAGATCAGTAACTGACCAAGCTGTCTCCACTGGTGCAGCTAACAATCCTATCTATCCTTGTTAATCTTAGGTGCTCAGAGACGCCCAGAGCCTCTCCCATGTTCACACAGCTAGTACTTGATTCAAATCTTCCGGATTTCAGAATTGACTGCTGGGCATTTGAAAAATGGAGTCAGTAGCACCTACTAATATTTATAAAGTGCTTGGCACATATTATGCCCTATATAAACATTAACTATTTTATTATTGTTGTTATTTGCAAAAGAGAATCTATGCAGAGTTCTTTGCAAGCCTTAAAGTGCCAGCCAGGAGAGGCCAAGGGTCCCGGCACTCCCCTAGAATGGGCTGGATCCAGTTTCTTCCATGGGCACGGCATAAGCAGGGTGGTCAATATTACCCCAGCATCACCCTGGCCATCCCTGGATCCCCCACCCACAAACAAGGACCAAAGCAGTCTCCTCTTGAGGCCCCGTGGTACAAAGAAGGCTTATCTTCTGCCCCAGAACGAGGGCTTTATCTTCTTGGCCACCATGCAGGGGGGAGTGTTACATTTCTCCATGCCCTTGCCTTCACGACAACAAGGACTTGATTGTTTGAGCTCACCTTGACTCTTGATTAATGCCTTAAGGACAAGCCATTTTCTAGCTGTTCCAGTCCCCTGGTGCTCAATATCTCACTGCCTACGGGGTGGGGCCAGAGGCAGTGGGAGAACCAAGACGTCCATCCACAGCTCTCACAGCTTATGGGAACTGAAAGTTATTGTTTTCTTAAAGATCATTCCACATAAGTCCTGCTCTCCTTTGTCACATTAGCCTTGAAAAAATCAAGAAAAGAGAGCGGCTAGGTGGCACAGTGAATAGAGCACTGGCCCTGGAGTCAGGAGGACCTGAGTTCAAATCTGGCCTCAGACACTTTAACACAAAAAACTAGCAGTGTGACCTTGGGCAAGTCACTTAGCCCCAATTGCCCTGCCTTCTCCCACTCAAAAAAAAAAATAATAAATCAAGAAAAGGAGGGAGTAACTATCACATGCCATCACAGACAGAGGGCTGGGTGGACCTCAAAGGCTAATTAATCCAACCTCTTCCTTTGACAGATGGGGAAGATGAGGTCCCCTCAAGAGAAGTAAAAGGACTTGCTCAAATTACACAGGTTGTGAGCAGCAGCATTCAATCAATCAGTTAAAGTAGGCTTAAATACTTTCAAGGCAGTAAGAGGGAAAGGTGAAGGGGAGAGGCCCTACCAGCTAAGAGGACCAGGAAAGACCTCACAGAGGGGGTGGTGCTTGCATCAAGTTTTGAAGAAAGTTGGGTATTCTTAGAAGCAGAAGGAGGAGAAAGAAACGTCTTGGCCTGGAGAGCAGTCTCTGAAAAGCCAAAGAGAAGGTGATGAAATACCAGGGTCTGAACCCCCATCCTCAGATGCCGGGTCCAACACATTTCATTGTGACATTCTATCTTTGCCAAGAAAGGTGGTCTAGACAGAAACATAATACAGCTGGAGCTATGGGATGATGCCTTCCTTTCCCCTGCATGACATTCAGTCCCTCTCTTAATCCATCAAGGATTTATTAATTCCTACTTGTGTCAGACATTGGTGTAGCAGCAACCACAGTGGAATACCCAGGATGACTGCTAGCACAGGTTCTTAGATCTGCTTTACTAGGAAAGACAGCTGTTCGAGGGGTCAACAATCTTTTAAAATTACATTCATTAGTTTAGGGGAAAAGTCAGCACCCTGAACTTCAAAGACAATCCAGAGACAAATAAAATAGAGAAAATACAAGCAAAGAAATAAAGACCAACAGACAGGGCTTCTAAGTGTCTGAGAA
Organism: Gymnobelideus leadbeateri; assembly: GCA_011680675.1. Lineage (NCBI taxonomy): Eukaryota > Metazoa > Chordata > Mammalia > Diprotodontia > Petauridae > Gymnobelideus > Gymnobelideus leadbeateri. Next base: position 535,889 of record WOXC01010045.1, read on the forward strand.
ATTAGCACAGATTAACAGACAGATTCAACTGTCTGACCAAGGCAATACATACATAGTTACCAGAGAGAGAAGCACCAACATCTGTGTTTTTCAAAGTCAGGGGCGCCTTTCCCCCAAGCTCCTTAATGGCTACCCAGAGTCTTATCTGGTGAAATCACAAGAACACTCTTCTAATGAGTGAGCCCCAAAGCAAAATGCTAACCTATATATATATACACATTTCTTCAGGGTCAGAGGGCATCACAACCCTCATGACCCCCTGCCTAATTACAAAACAAAGAGTATGGGCCTTCCTGAAAAACAAGCCATTCCTGATCAAGCTTCCCTTGAAGAGCTCCACATGAGGCCTATTAACCATCTGGGAAGATCTTATATCCCATTAACTTTACAACTGGATATCCAAAAGCAAAATCTCTTCCCTCAAGGAGTTTACTTTCTACTAGGGGCAGGGGTGAGGGGAGATAAAATTTATTAATATTTTACTATATGTGCAGCATACAACGATTAGCTCATTTTTTAGCTCAGGGGAAATATAATGGACTCCATGCTCTATGTGGCTCCTCCCTCTGAAGCTTTGTGTGGAGTTTTAGAATAGAAATTAAATGAAAAACCAGGAATATAATAGCCATAGCTTGGAGCCCCCAGTTAGGAAAATTCCTAATACTGAGGTAGAAGTTTGGCTCCTTGTCCTCATATAAAATTATGTTTATATTTAGTTAATTTGTGGTCTTGTTACAGATGAGACAAAAATTCAGGTTACTAGAAATGTTGAGATAAAGTTAACTAGTGAATCAACCAGCATTTATTAAGCACTTAGGCATCCAGCACTATGTCAAGCACCGAGGACACAAAGAGTGGTAAAAACACTGTGTATGCCCTGAAGTTCATATTTTAATGGGGAAGACAACAAGCAAACAGCTATGTAAATATAAGAAATATACAATGGGCAGCTAGGTGGCAAAGTCAATAGAGCGCCCGCCCTGGAGTCAGGAGGATCTGAATTCAAATCCAGCCTCAGACACTTAACACAAAAATTAGCTGTGTGACCTTGGGCAAGTCACTTAACCCCAATTGTCCTATCTTCCCCAAGAAAGAAAGAAAGAAAGGAAGAAAGAAAGAAAGAAAGAAAGGAAGGAAGGAAGAAAGAAAGAAAGATACAGTGTAAATGAGAGGTAATCTCAGAGGGAGGGCACTTGGTGGGGGTGGGGAGGAAGGGGACCAGGAAAGGCCTCTCATAGAAGGTGGGATTTGAGCTAGGGGAAGTCAACAGATGGAGGAGAGGTAAAAGAAGTATTTAGCTAGGTTTATACGTGAGAAAGAGAAAAGACATCAGAAACCACAGAAGTGAGTTAGCCTGGGCAAAAGCAGGTGTCAGGGGTTGATTGTGACCCCTCAGGAAATGGAGGAGGAAGTCTTGGCCAATGCCACCCATAGCCACCGAGAACCTAGGGTTACCTGTGTTAAAGCAACAGGCGCAGTGTACCCACAGTATGTAGGTTCATAGATTTAGAGCTAGGAAGGACCCTAGGGCTCCTCTCTTTATAGACATGGAAAGTAGGGCCAGAAGTAGTGAAAGGCTTTGCCCACATACCCTAGGTGGGCAGTGCCAGGGCAGGGATCTCACTGAACCAAGGTCCTTTTCTACACTACACTGGCTTTCTAATAAACCTAATTACAGAGGAATGATCTTGACTTCCAGATCCCTGTTTCCTGAATACTCTGGAACTGGAATAGGAATCCAGAACTTTTTCCACCCCACCCCCAGTGCTATGCTTTATTTTCTATGGGTGAATCTTAGATGAAGTTAGAAATCTGACTTCCCTTCCTTCTTCCCTGCCTCCACAAAAGTGCCAGACATGCACCACACCCTCTTCTGAGCAGATCTGCTTTTAAAAAATAAAAAAAGAGTTCTATGACTCTTTTTGCCAATTGCTTTTCTCATATTTTGTCATTAAAATGGGATCTCTCCTGGGCTCTGGAGAACAGCTTTGGCCTTTCTGAGCTGACTGGTCTGGCAAAGGGGGGAGGACTTCAGAAGGGAACAGCTGTTGGGCTGAACTTTTTGGTTTAAATTTAACAATAAAATCAATTTTGATTCCACTGAAACATCTGGAGGAAGGGAGTTGGGGGTAGGGGAGGGTCCCAGAGGAGGGAAATTGACTAAAGCAAAAATGCCAAAAATCAGTTAATAAGGAGATTCCATTTTCAGGCATCAGGGAGAGAGGAAAATTTCCAAGTAAATAGGCTCAGTAAACTCAATAAACGTCTTCTGAAATACATAGAGCCTGACTGAAATGGGAATTCTTTTTTTTTTTTTAATTTAGTGATAGCTTTTGTTTTTCATCACCTTCATATCCCAATATATTTCTTCCCCCTTCTCATTTCCCTCCTTGAAAACTGCTCAGCAAAAAAACAAGAACTCATTAAATCTGATATATACAGCAGTCCACACCTATAGCCTCCCACCTCTGCAAAGAAAGGAAGGAGGTCCATTGTCTCATCTCTTCTTTGGAGTCAAGCTCAGTTATTATAATTACAAAGTACCCTGGTTTGCTTTTTTTTTTTTTTGCAATTCTTTCCATTTACATTCTTGAAGTCATTTTGCATCTTTTCTCTCTAATTCTGTCATAGTATTTCAGGATTCCTGATTTAGAGCTAGAAGGGGCCAGGGAAGGTAAGTTACTTGTCACATGGGCAGTAAACATCAAAGGTGGGATTTGAAATCAGGTGTCCTAACTCAAAAGCCAAAGCTCCTTCCCCTATAATAATAATAATAATAAATAACCAGCATATATTTGGCATGCTAATGTCTGTGAAGCACTATATAAAATTTTTAGTTGATCCTCCCAACAACCTTGGGAGGTAAGTGCTATTAATACCTCTGTTTTGCTGATGAAAAAACAGAGGCAGTCAGAGAGTTAGTTAAGTCCCAGTATTTGAGACAGGATTCAAACTCAGGTCTTCCCGTCTACTCTGTTACTGCCTTTCTCTATCTCCTCTTGTTTCTCTGGTTCCATCCTAGTCATCATTTCTTACAGCACAGTTATATTTCATTATATTCCTGTAACCGTAATTTGTTCAGCCATTCCCTGCTCTAGGAACATATTTCTATATCTTTGCTCCTATAAAGAGTATTGCTACAAAAGTTTTTGCATCTCTGGATCCTGTCTTTTTTGTCCTTTGTCAAGAAGTTTTGCTGGAAATGGGATCTCGCTGTCCAAGGGTATGTATGAACAGTTGAGTCACTTTCTTGGCATCACTCAGAATTGTTTTCCAGAATGGTTGAACTGATTCACAGCATGTTGGGATGAATGCTACACATATCTGTAAATCTAGAACCCCAGAAGCCGTATTTTGGGGTAGGCTATCAATAAGATCACATTAAACAAAATGTAGGTCTCCAACTGCAAAGCCCTTTTGCCTCAGCTAAGATCTTACCCAAGAATCTCTACCAGAACCAAGGGAGAGAAAAATAATGACCATGACTTATCTGTTTTCCAATACTTCTCCGAAGTGGCTTTATTTATAGAGACTGTGTCCTTTCCGAGGATGGAACATTTGTTTTCTGACATGAGACCTCCAGGATCATCCCTTTGTGAATTTACTAGCAAGGTATTAGACAATGAGTTAACACAAGCCATAAAAGGCAGGCCAATTGATGGGTATAATAGAGCCTCTTAAGCATGGCAAGGATAATGTCAGTAGATGGTGTGCTTAAGCAATGGGTGTTTCCATAAGAGCATTTATGAATGACAGTAATTTAAAAGGAGATGGGGGAGAATAAACAGAAAGAATTGGTGAAAGTCATACATAACATATATCAAATTGCTTACAGTCTTAAGGAGGGAGTGGGGGGGGGGAATAATTTGAAATTCAAATTAAAAAATGAATGTTAGGAAGTGTCTTTATATGTAATTGGAAAAAAATAAAATACTACTAAAAAAAAGAAATGGCAGGTGTCAAAGTAGAATTGAAAAGATGATTCTGCACATCAAATAGATAGACTTCTCCTTGTTTGACCAAAGAAAAATCTAACCTTCCTCTCACATGGTCCCAACATAATATTATTAAGAGCTTATATTTCCATAGCAATTTAAGGTTTACAGAATGCTTTCTTCATAGCTCTGTGAGGGCAAGAAGTGCAAGAAGCATTATACCCAGTTAACAGATGAGTCAAGTGAGGTTCAAAGAAGTCTCCAGGTTTCTTCTTTATCCCCCCTCCCAGTCTGCCTTACACTGTGCTCACCAATGTGCCGTTATAGCTTCCCTAGTAAAATGTAAGTTTTTTGAGGGCAGGGCAACGAGTCATTCTGTAACCTTGGGTCTCCAAAATGTAATGGAGTGACCTGAATACAGTCATCATTTAAGAAATGTTTGTGTGAAATGTGTTGTCCTCAGTCACCTAACTAGTAAGTACCTACTGTATACAAAGCCCTCAACATGTGATAAAAAGACCTCTGCCTTCAAGGAGCTTACATTCTCTTAGGGGAGAGACTGCAACATATACCTAGGGAAATAAATATTCCATAATTTGAGGAAGGCAAAAAACAGCTTTAATGACTGAAGGGAAATGTAGCAGGTTTCAATGGAAGAGATATCTGTACCTGAGCCAACCTTGAAGATGGAGAGATTCTGGGGGGCATGGTAAGGAAGGAGTGCATTCTCTACATTGGGTACTGCTTGGGCAAATGCATTGAGATGGGACATAGAATGCTGAGTTTAGAAAATGCTTAGAATAGTACACTAAGGGGAATAGAATTAGGAGAAGTTAGTACAATACAGTATGGGAAGGGAAGTGATAAGGCAGGAGAGATAAGGGAACAAAATTGTGGAGGACCATAAATACCCAGCTGAGAAGCTTGTATTTAATCCTAGCCACAATGGGAATCTGTTGAAGGTTTTTTGAGGAGGGGAGTGAAAGGAGACCAGATCAGTCCCTCTTCTGAGCCTGGTCAAAGATGTCAAAGTCTAAATTGAAATTCCCTTCTCCTGATCCTACTGCCAGTAATTTTTCCATCCTACCAAAGTAACTTTTTCCCCTGCCACACAAGCCTATGCTAGAAAAGGCAAAGCTGCTGTCGCCCTATTGGGATTTTCCCGATAACCAATGGGGATGGAGATGCTGACCATACAAGCATGATTTCAGAGGCGTGGGAAATCCCTCAATTTGTCCACAATTTGAGCCCTGGCTGCCTGGTTATCTTGCCTGAAATTCTCACATTAGGAGTCATAATATTGATAAGGGACCTTACAAGTCAGCAGTCCACATACCTCCCCAACCCCTTTGCAGATAAGGAAATGGTGGCTTTGAGCTGTTTCAGCCTCAGTTTCCTCATATGCAAAATCGGGATAATAATTGCATTACCTACTTGTAGGATTGTTGTGAGGAAAATGCTTTGTAAGCTTTTAGTGTTAGAGAAATGAGTTACCATCTTTATTATCAATAATGATAACCTCCTTTAAAATGTAAACACCTCTGGGAGGCTTCACAAGTTAAGCTGTGATTAATGCCCTAGTTTAAATTGATAATTAGCCTTTCAGGACCATTTGTTCTGGCTGTTGAAGGTTATTCCATGAGGAGGGCTTTTAACGATTGGTGGGGAGGTATTAGACAGGAAGATAGAGAGGAATCATTTTATAAGTTTAGGACAGAAACTTAGCCTAGGACAAGGATTCTTAAACTGAGGCCATGGATAAATGTCAGGGAAACTTGGGTAAAGAAAAAAAAATACATCTTTATTTTCACTACCCTGCAACTGATACTTAACATTTTCTTCAATTATTTAAAAACATGATTCTGAGGGGTGGCTAGGTGGCATAGAGAATAGAGCACCAGCCCTGAAGTCAGGAGGACCAGAGTTCAAATTTGGCCTCAGACATTTAACACACACACACAAAAACTAGCCATGTGACCTTGGGCAAGTCACTTAACCCCAATTGCCTTATCTTCCCCCCTCCAAAAAGCAAAAAATTAAAAATAAAAATATGATTCTGAGAATCTGCCAAATTCTGAGACTGCAGAAGGGGGCTGTAACACCAAAATGTTTCAGGTACAAAGACAGAGACTAAACAATCCCTGCCCTCAAGAAATTTATACTCTACTTGGGGTGGGGACAGGGAAACACCACTTGTATAGAAAAGGGAAAAATAGAATTGGAGAAAGAGCTGGGAGGAGAGCCGTAGCTATGGATGAGCATGAAGGAGTGGACCATGGTAGCCAGGGAAGAGAGTATAATGTAGGCCTCTAGAAATCCTGGTGAGTCCATGTAGGGGCAAGGTAAGCCCCTCTGTGAGGAATAAGATTATACAAACCAAGGCCCCAACTCAATATGACCTTTCTATTACCCTGAGCTGTTTGGAAACAGGGATCCTGAGAACTTGAGGGATGCTCCTCTCCTGAGACCCTGGCCAGGTCCTTGAGAAGAGATATGATAACTGCCCAACTCCTGGAACTAGCCACTCCAAGGAAACATGGCTCTTGGGGGTCCTTGGAGGGACTTGCCTCCGTCCCCAGATCCGAACACCTGGCAGTATGCCTTCTTTGTTCTCAGCACTACTTAAACTGTAAGGTTCAGACCCCAAATTGGAATCTCACCCATGGAGAGGACCCTCTGCCTGGGACCCTCCCATGCGGGACCCTGATGGCTGTAACCAGGATTCCCCAGCTTGTGTGGTCAGGTGTTGGTGCTTCCCCACAACGGTGATGCTTGTAAATATGTAAATATATATATCCACTATGAATCATAGTTGCTCTTATTCTGCTATCTTTAAGCCTCTTATTCTGTTATCTCCGGTTTGCTTCTCACTTGCCTACATATACATATATTCTGAATAAATATTCTAAAGAAATTGCCTTGGGTCTTTCTTGGAGTGCCGAGCATTCCATTTACTTGAATCCTGAACCTCCTTAATTGGACAGTCCATTTCAGAGATTTTAGCTGCCAGAGAAAAACTATTGTATACTTTACCTTGGAAGATTCCTTAGGGGATAAAGCCAAGATGTCTTTTGATGGAAGGCCATTGGTGGTTCTCCCATGGTCAACCCAGCCAGGGAGGAATACTTTCAAAGGGAATCAATATGACAAAACCATGCAAGCTCATCTGCATGCTGGATATGGAAGAACACAGGCCCAATAACTTTATTTTTTTTTATTGTTTTGTGCGGGGAGGCAATTGGGGTTAAGTGACTTGTCTAGTAAGTGTCTGAGGCCAGATTTGAACTCAGGTCCTCCTGATTCTAGGGCCAGTGCCCTATCCACTTCACCACTTAGTTGCCCCCAATAACTTTATTTCTAGTGGCCCAATTCTAGAATTCACAACAAAGATTCATTCTCCTGGCAAAAATGAATAAAGTAGGTATAGACAAAACACTGTCTAGAAAACATTTTTGTTTGTCTTATAAGTACTCCTCTTAGTCTAAGTGGATATGGTTGAGATGGTTAAATTAATGGATATAGATCTGTTAAGTGTTTATGGTTTGATGGATGATGAGTCTTTTGAGTCAAACCATTAGTGAGTCAAGAATGACTTTTGAGCTGACCCATTAGTGAGTTAAGAAGACTTGGTGCTCTCGAAAATGAAATAACGTGTTGAACAATAAAAAGGCTGACCATGTACTTCAGGGAATTTTTCTGGGAATTCTTTGTAATCTGCAGCACCTTTCAGTTGACTCATTTGCTTGAATAAAATGAGGTAGAATTATAACAGTTCTGATAATGCTCTTACAAATTCCTCAAGCTCTACTGAGATAAATGCGGCTTCTTTGTTAGAAATGAGTGTCGGACAACCCCTGTATTACAGAACCATGATTGTTGCTGCAGAGATTTGAGATGGAACTAGGGACTGATGGTGCAAGGACTCCTTGGCCTTGGAGGCACAAACACCAGGTTCAAATCCTCCCCCTCTCTCTTATTAGCTATATGTCAGTTGCCCTATCCAAAACTCAGTTTTCTCATCAGAAAAATAAAGACAATCATCCCTCTGGCCCCTGAGCTCATCTCGGTTGTGTGAATGCACCAGGGATGCAGAGGCAAAAATGGAACGAGTCCCTGCCCTCACCGAGCTTATATTCTCTTGGGGAAGACAACATCTTACACATAGGAATATACACAAAATAAATATAAGAAAATTTGGGGAAGAATGGAGGCCTCGTGGTTGGCGAGGTCAGGAAAGGCTGCATGTAGGAAGTAGTGCTTGTGCTGAACTGTGAAGGAAGCCAAGGATTTTAAGAGGTGTAGATGAGAAGGGAGTGAGTAACTGGCATGGGGCACAGCCTAGGCAAAGATACGAAAGCAAGAACTTGTAAGAAAGCCAGTTTGGTAGGATCATAGAGGGTATGAAAGGGAGAGATATGTAACAAGCTAGGTCAGAGCCAGGTGATGAAAGCCTTTAAGTACTCCAGAGAGGAGTTTGTATTTGATCTTAGAAACACTGGAGATTATTGATGAAGAGAATGACCCTACTTCAGCAGTGATGAGATTAAAATGTAGACTGGGACTTACATTTTTAGGCATGGCCAGTGTGGGAATTTGTTTTTCTAGACTATGCATGCTCATGATGAGAGTTTTGGATTGGGGAGGGGGTTGTTTTGGTCCAATGGAAGAAGTGAGGAGGGACAGATTATGAATTCATGTAAAATAAACATATGCATTTTAAAAAGAAAAGGAAAGGGGAGTGGCTTAGTCACACCTGTGCTTTAGGAAAATACTGCTGATAGATGTGTGGAGGAGAAATCGGAGGCAAGATTACCCCAGCTCTCGCTAGAGGCAGGAAGGCATGGCAGCTATATGTGGGGAGAAGGAGGCTGACGGGAGAGATGTTGCTTCTGGAGAATCGACAAATTTTAGCAACTGATTGGATGTGTGGGATGAGGGAGGGTAGAGATCTGAGCATGATGATGATGGGGGGAACAAAGCTCAGGTGGGTTTTAGGAAAAGCCCATCATGAGCCCTGACCCATGCTATTACTGGAGCCTTTTCTGAGGCATCTACACCAATTGAGAAATTCTTCCTTTGAAATGATTTTATAAAACCCATGGATTTTCTTTTTATCATATGGTTCCATGGCCGAGGTTTCTAGATCACTTCCTATAGAAAAGGAGTTGCTTCTATTAGGTTATACAAGTATGCTAGTAAATGTTTAACAATCAGCTCTCCCGAAGAAGGAAAAAAGTGTGCACAAGAAACACTTTGCAGTTTAATGTACTTTATTAACATTTCTCCATCACTTTCTTAAGTGTAGACAATCAACAAAACAATAAACCAGTCCCTGATTGATAATGTTTCTTGATTTCTGAAGTATAAATGCTCACAGTGAAAATTGAACAATGGGCTCTGCTGGCCCCAGCGCACCAAGTAACCAGGCCTGTTCTCACTTTCCTTCTAGTCTTTGCAGGAGTAGAAGAGTTTCCAGGTCACCAGGCGAGGGTAAGCTAATTCTCTCAGACAAGCAGTTGCCAAGAGAGCGGCATGTAGCTGGAATGAGATATTGTGATAACTGCCTTCTATACTAAGAACGGGGTTTCACCATAAAATGTCCGTAATTCACTTTGAAGGTTTGGAATTCTTTAAGCAGTTTCTTTGATGGCCACCTCTTTAGTGCCTGGGTCAAATGCTAGGCAAATCTGGGGTTTAACAGTGGTATGATTTGGGAAGTATCTCACTGGTGTTAATGATCTCATGTTCCCCCCGCCCCCATCTTTACAGTACAAATCTTCTTGTTCTGATATGTGGTTGTGTATCTGGAACACTGCTGTCTCTGAGGGAGTAGAATCGTGAGTGACCTGAAGGACAGTGGATGGGCACATAGGGAGCCCAAACAGGATGGGGCCTATTTTCAGTGATTATCTATGCTCAATAAGTGATATAAGGGATATTCTGGAGGGAAGAAAATGATCAGGGAAGGGAAATCATGTGTCAAGAGTGAGAGGTAACAAAGGGATAGACTGAGTGTTTCACTGATACCCAATAAATTTTATTTTATTTATTTTATTTTTATTTTTTGCAAGGGAGGAGGTAGGGCAATTGGGGTTAAGTGACTTGCCCAAGGTCACATGGCTAGTTTTTGTATTAAGTGGCTGAGGCTGGATTTGACTCCAGGGCCGGTGCTCTGCTCAGTAGACCATCTAGCCATGCTGACTTCCCTCTTTCTAAAGTCTCTTATTTATCCTGTACATAGCTCACTTTGTCTATACTGGATTACGAGTCATCTCCTCTATTAAAGGGTAAGCTCCCTGAGGGCGTTTGCCTCTTTTTGTGCTTAGCACAGGGCCCAGCACATAGAAGTAGGTGCTTAATACAAGTTTATTGACTGGTTTTATGCCCTTTTTTTAGTGTTTGCTTTTGTTTCCTTTCAAAATAGCTTTTATTGATAGCATTTGTTTTTCACATTACTTAGATTTTTCTCCCTTATCCTTTCACAGTCTCTCCCAGAGAGACGTCCCTAATAACAAAAAAATTTTAGAAAGAAAAGAAAGAGGGGGCGGCTAGGTGGCTCAGTGAGTAGAGCGTCGGCCCTGGAGTCAGAGGGACCTGAATTCGGATCCGGCCTCAGACACTTAACGCACAAACGAAAACCTAGCCATGTAACCTTGGGCAAGTTACTTAACCCCAATTGCCCTCCAAAAAGGCAAAAAAACAAACAAACAAAAAGGAAGAGAAAGGAAAAAAAACTCTGAGCAAAACTGACCGATACATTTTTAAAAATCTGATCTTAAATAGAATGTTCCCCATCTGTGGCCTTCCCTGCTGCTCCCTCTACAAGGGAGCTGGGGGAGACATCTTCTCACATCTCTTCTTTGGGGCCAGGCTCATTCTTTCTATTTTTGCATCATTCGTTTTTGATTATCCTAAGGAGGCCCTTCTCTTGCTTACATTGTTTTAGTACTCCCGTGTGGTGTTTTCTCAAATCTGTGTTTAATTTTAAGTCTCTATCTTCCCCAAAGCCTAACATGGTTCTGTGCACACAGTAGGCACTCAGTAAAGATTCGTCAAACTGAGCTGCTGAATTGTCGGTATTCAGTCTTACTTCTCTAGGAGGGCAGATCACTGGTTCTCTGTAAATGCTGAGCAAGACTTCAGGGCTAGAGCTGATATAATTAAAGGTGGAGGCTTCTGTTTACTTTGGAAAACGTCCCAGAAGGACGATTTGTGTGAGCTGCTGCTGAGTGAAGCAAGCGGACCAGAAGAACATTGTGAACAATAACGACAATGATGTAAATGAAAAGATCACTAAATGGAAGACGAACTCTGAGTAATTGAAAATCCAACTGTGGCACCAGAGATCAGTCAATGAAATCTCCACACCTCCAGAGCTCAGCAATGTCTGGCACATAGTAGGTGCTTAAGAAACATTTGTTGACTTGACTTGGATCTTTCTGGAAGAGGGATAGAGGACACAAGGGCAGAACGCAGCCTACAATGTTTATTTTCTTTATTATGGGCAAGTTTCCATTTTGAGGGGCATGGGTGTGGCATTGTGTCCAGGAATAATCTTGATGCAAAAACAGAAGACGTCAATAAGAAAATCTTCAAAGATTTGATAGATACAAAGAACTACAGTTACAAGGATAATTATGGAACTCCTTGACTCCTGAAATTACAATGACTTCTTTATCCATCTCCGTATTATTTCATTCAAATATCCTTGAATTCTAACATCATGGGGTCATCAGTTTAGAAATTCAAAGGGACTAAAGAGGTCATGAAGTCTAATTCTTTAATTTTATAAATGGAAAGACTAAGGCTCAGGGAAGTTAAGTAAATTGTTCAAGGTCATACAGGAAGCAGAATGGGAGGTGAGATCTGAACAAGGTCCTCGGACTCCAGAGCTAGGACTCATTTGACAACATAATATTTCTTCTCCCTCAGACCCAAGTGCCACCTGTCATCTTATTATTGAATACAGATCCAGAATGAAGCATTAAGCATAAGAAACAATGGCTTAGGCTGTTTGGAATCATTGTAATAGGTTTTCACCAATTTAGAATGAATGAAAGGCTGTCAGACAAGGTGGGCTAGGCTGCTCTGCCAATGAGCAACTGCTGTTGGACAGTGCCAGGCAATCCCTGCCTAGAGGAAGAGAAACCTGTTCAGCCCCATCTAATGGTGGCCAATCCTGGTAAGGAGCCAGCACATGTGAGTGACTTGCTTAACCCAAACTAGCAGTGAATCAGCCCTGTGAGGAACAAGCATAGATGGCCATATCCCACAGGGAATTTTGTGAGGACTTTGAAAGCAAGTCTCTTGCTCTCCCATTTGACTAAGTGCCTTTGCTATAGAATTAACAAAGGCTATATCTCATTATTAAGAGAAAGCACACCAGTGGGGGCTCACAGGATACAGTGTACCAGGATGAGTAGGAGTTGTGTGAGTGAGCCAGAGTGGAGATCTTATAGAAGTATTTACTAGGTGCTAAGTTCTGGTGATATAAATGTAAAATCAAGACAGTCCTTGGTCTCCAGGAGTTTATGTTCTCCTAGAAGGAGACAGCACACACAGGGGATAGGTGGGTATTTTGATCTGGGAAGTCACAAGGGAACAGGCTACTGGCAGTTCCTTTCCAAAGGTAATGGTAGTATTGATTTAATTATAGCTCTTAAAGCAGCAGATTGAACGGGCTGAGAGGGTGTGCACATGAGACAGGATGGAAAATGGACAGGGCATGGCCATGTTGTGATGCCTGAGCCCAGGGAGTTCAGAGCTGAGTGGCTTAGCTCTTTCTGAGAATGTTCTTTGGAGTTCCTGTTTGGAGGGCAGAGCAGCTGCAGAGTGGAAGAGGATGGAGATCCAGGAAGTCAGAGCTGAAGCCAATGAAAGCATCTCCATGTTTGCACGTCTCACCCTTTAGAATGTAAAGAAGCAAGAATTGTTTCAGTCCTTGCATTTGCCTACTTATCACCCAGCCTAGTGTTTGGTGTATAGTACTTGCTTAAGAAATCTTAATTGATCAGTGATGACAAGTCCATCACAATGGAACATCTTTAGCCAGCTAGTGATGACAGGCCTCAGAAGCAGTTGCCAAGCCTGGAAGAAAATTGTGACAAATATTGAGTTGTTCCAGAAAGCTTCCTGATGTATCATGAAGAGGTCCACCCAGTGCTAGGTGTCAGCAACATGGCCCCTAGAATATGTTATCACTGTTCAGATCACTCCAGGATAGACCCTTGGGGTCTGGCACTTTAATGGATCTTTTATACAAAAGACTGTGGGAACAGAGAAGGGGTCTAGATGGAATTAAGGAATGGTGGTCTAGGGTGGGACGAGGGGAAGACCATGAGGGCCACTATGAAAGTTCAGTTATTTAACTGGGAAAGGCTGGTTGCCCCAGGAGAAGCCAGGGACTTGGCCATATGGGGAAGGTCCAAAGAAAGTTCAGGGTGGGGTGCACTCCCAGGGCCCATATAGTGAGTAATGGGGATATAAAAAGAAGTATAAGAGATTCACTGCTCTCATGGAGCTTACAGTCTAACAGGGAGGCAACATGCTAACAACCACGTGTAAACAGACTATAGCCAGGATCCATTGGAAATCATTAATGGAGGGAAGGCACTTGAATGAAGAGGGAGCAAGAAAGTCTTCCCATAAAAGGTGGGATTTTAAATGGACCTTGAAGGAAGCCAGGGAAGCCAGGAGGTAGAGATGAGGAGAGAGAGCATTCCAGGTCAGTGAAAATGCCCAGAGCTAAGAGATAAAGTGTTGACCCTGCAAGAAGAATGAAGACTGAACCAGGGATTATATGTTGAAAAATAAGCAGATCTTGTGGAAGCATGCGTTTCTTGTATTTTAATTAATTAATTAATTTTTAGTTTCAACATTCACTTTTATAAGATTTTAAGTTCCAAATTTTCCCCCTTCCCTTCCCTCCCTGTTCCCCAAGACCGCATGCAATCTGATATAGGCTATACATGTATAATCATATTAAACATATTTCTACATCAGTCATATTGTAAAGAAGAATCAGAACCAAAGGGAAAAGTCAAGAAAAAGAAAAAAAGAGAGAAAATAATATGCTTCAGTCTGCATTCAGACTCCGTAGTTCTTTCTCTGGATGTGGATGGCATTTTCCCTCATTGATATTTTGGAATTGTCTTAGACATTTCTTGTATTCTTCTGGCCCTGCTGGAGACCTCCCCCTTTAGATAAAGGAGGGCAGTGATTTTAGATCCCACTTCCTTCAGTCGTGCCGTCTGTAGTGATGCAGTTTCTTTGCCTCCCTCAACCTTATAAATGACCAGTGGCTCTGAGTCAAGAGATGCTGTTGGAGGTCCCATCGTGAAGGAGGATATCCCCTAACATATCATCTAAGAAATCTTCCCTAATTACAGGGTTGAAACAGATGGCCCCAATCTACCACACAGGAAATGATGTCTTCACCTGGCTGTTGGTTTTGTTTATGAAATTTAAATTCCTGAACTGTGATGGAGGGTGCTCTTTACTTATTAGTTGTTCCAGAGTCAGTTGGCAGTGCCTGGTCATTGTGCCAGCTTTAAGAGAAAGCTTCTTCTCTTTAAATTCATCCCTAGAATGGGCACTGTGTTAGGTGTCTGAAAGGGCAAGGCATCAGCTGACCTTCAACTTCTCAGCTGAGAAATCATTGTAATAATAACTATAGTCACGTAAAAGAAACAAAATACTGAGGAACCCAACAAGGAAAAGATCACATCACAGATCCTCCTCCCCTATACACAGAATACAAAGTAAAATTAAATCCCAAAACCACACCCAATAAATCAGTGAAGAATGAGTTCCAAGAGACCTGGCCAGAGTCCAGGAGAGATTTTTAAGTGAATAATAATTAAGTGATTGATCTGCTGAGTCCTCAGAACCCATAGCTGACTTCATGATTTTCTTGAAGGCTGAACATGGAGCCAGGACAAGCTGGGATCTTCCAGGAGTTGGCCCTGGATTATTTTTTTCTCCCTGCTGCAAATAAAGGCCCTCAGACCAAATTCTAGGGCCCTGCAGGGTAGAAGTAACCCTTTAGGACAGGAGCTCCTAACCTTTTTTTTTGGTGTTATGGAACCCTTCATATGAAATCTATGGACCTGTTCTCAGAATTGTTTTGTTTTTCTAAATTTGTAATTGCTAAGTTTCAGTTAAAAGTTAGTGAAAATAAACTAGTAATTTTTCCCATTCAAGTTCAGGGCCCTCTGAAATCCACGAATCCCACCTTAAGAACCTCTGATTTAGGGAGATGTTACCCAACAGGAGCAGGGGCCCAATTCTTCCCCCACTGGCCTTATCTCCTGATTTATACCCCAGGTTTGGCTATGGAATATCATTTCCAGCAGCGGAAACACCCACCACACTCTCCAGATGATCACAGATTCTTCCTCAGGGTGCAGATCATAGGACATAAGTTTAGAAGGAAACTTAAAGGTCATGTGGTCTAATACCTTCACCATATAGAAAGGACAGAGAGACACATCAAAGGCAGCCAGAGTGCTGGACCTAAAAGTCAGGAGGAATTGGGTTAAAATCCCACCTCAGGCACTTCCTAGCTGTGTGACCTTGGGCAAGTCACATAACCTTTGCCTGTCTCAGTTTTCTCATCTGTAAAATGCGGGGGACTAAACATGTACCTCCCAGGGTTGTTGAGAGAACATTTGCAAAATACTTTGCAAATTTTAAAGCACTGTCTTTGTGCTGGCTATTTTCATCATCAGAAGTGAAGTAATTTACCCAAGGTAAAGTTAGTGGCTGAGTCAGAATTCAAATCCATATTCTCTACCTATAGATGTATCAGCTCTTTCTACCATACCATACTTCCCCTTTGCTGAAGAAAAGAACAGGCAGGATTATTCACAATAGAGTGGAAAGAAGGAATACTGCTAAGGAGAACACAGTGGAAGACCTGAGTTCAAATCCTGCACAATTGTGACCTTGTATGACCTTAGACAGTCAGTCCCTCCCTCTTGGCCTTCATTTCTTCCTGGGTGAAATGATATCAAATATGGCTCTGGAATTCTATGACTCTAACTCTGAGGCATCCTCCAGAGCCTCCGTCCAACCTCTGACAAAGCTTTCTCTTTTTTCATCCGTGAAATGAGGAAGCTGGAGAACTTTCTTACAGTCCCTACCAGCTCTGCCTCCGATGGTTTGTAATGAAAACGCCAAATAACATCGAAGCCATTTTCTTGACGGCCATGGAAATCAGATAGAAAGATGAAACTTGGAATGGATTATTTGACTCATTCACCTTTGCTCTGCTCATGATTTCTCAGGACAAATCTCTTCTGTGTTTTCAGTGTTTCATTTTAAATGGACCCAGGCATTATGCCACCTCCCAGGGGTTATATTTTTCATATTTTAATCATTTTGGGGGCTAGCAAGATTATCTCCCTGTTGGAGGCTGCAGCAGCCTACACTTTTTCTTGCTTACTCTAACCCAGTTTCTTCCACTGGCAATCCCCCTCTGACACTAGGCTAAATAATTTAGTATTTACCATAATTGGATGCAGTTGAAGCACCCACTTTTGTAAAAAAAAAAATGATCAATATCCTTTCTTTTTACATCATCTTAATTTTCAAATACATCCCTCCCCTCTCCTTTTCTCTAACCAGAGTGTTATCCCTTATAACAGTGAACAACAATAATAGCGTATTAAAGAATAATAATATTTAGCACTTATGTGACACTTTAAGG
The DNA here is from genome assembly GCA_011680675.1 of Gymnobelideus leadbeateri. Taxonomy (NCBI): domain Eukaryota; kingdom Metazoa; phylum Chordata; class Mammalia; order Diprotodontia; family Petauridae; genus Gymnobelideus; species Gymnobelideus leadbeateri. The sequence continues at coordinate 552,533 of WOXC01010045.1, forward strand.
TTTGTAAAGTGCTTCATACACATCATCTTCTTTGATCTTCACAACAACCCTGAGAGGTAAGTACTATTGTCATCCGCATTTTATAGATGAGGAAGGTGGACAGTTGTAAGTGACTTGCCCAGGGTCATAGCAAGGAAAGGTCTGGGGTAAGATTTGAATGAAGTTCTTTGTAACACCAAGTCCAACACTATCTACCATGGCTACTGGCTACCCACTCTCTAAAAGAGAAAGAAGGGAGAAAAAGTAGTCCAACAAAAGTAACCCCAATGTGTCAGCCAATACTGACAATATATGCAATGTCCTATAGCCCATATACAGAGAAAGAGCAGAGTTTCATTTTCCCACTGTTCTTTGGGACAAGCTCGGTCAGTAGGATTGTTGTTGTTTCCATTTCTGTTGTAGCAGCTGTGTATATTTCTTTTCCTGATTCTACTTGCTTCACTTTGCATCAGTCATTTCAGTCTTCTGATACTTCTCTATAGCCATCATATTCACCATTTCTTCTAGCACTGTAAATTCTACTATATTCCTGTACCACAACTTGTTTGATCATTCCCTAAGCAATGGGCAGCTGTATTATTCCTAGGTCTTTGCTAATCCCAAAAGCACTGCTATGAATATTTTGGTATGTATGCGATCTTTCCCTTCCCGTTTTTGACTTCCTTGGATTCTAATAACCACAATGAGATTTCCAGGCCAAATGATGCTTGCCCACTTTCCTGGTGAATGCTCTGGGCATATGGTGTTCGTTCTTCTCGGAACCCGAGTAGCCACAGAGATATAGAAGTTAAATGAAAGTCAGCAGGCATTATTATATTATTTAGTGGGTCATGGTATTTCCTCTGATTTTCATCATTCACAAACATTGATTGATTGATTGATTGATTGATCCCCCCAGCTACAATCATTTTCTCTGGCTGTCCCCCATACATGGAATGCTCTCTCTCATCTCTCCTACGGGCTTTCTTCAAGTCCCAACTAACTAATTAACTTCTACAGGAAACCTTTTCCAATCCCTCTAATGTCTAGTGTCTTCTCTCTTTTAATTTCTTATTTATTCTGTATACAGCTTGTTTGTATGCATTTTGTTTGCTTATTGTCTCCCCCATTAGATTGTGAGTTCCCTGAAGTCAGGGACTGTCTTTCACCTCTTTCTATATCTCTAGTGCCTGGCATATAGTGGAAACTTAATAAAATGTTTGTTGACTGACTAACAATGTACTATATGGGCACTAGAGAAAGAACAAAGACATACAAACTATGGTCTTACCCTTTTGGCTTTAGTCTGTACTGTCCTTAGCATCTCAGGTTCCCTTCCCTGTCCCCCACCTCCAACCAGCTCCAAATCATGCCATTTATATCTACAACATCTCTTACCTCTGATCCCTTCTTTTTTTACTTATATAGCTACCACTTTATCTCAGGACCCTCATCACCCTTCACCAGAACTAATTGGGCTCCCTGCCTCCAGTCTCTCTCCACTCCACTTCATCCTCCAAATTGCTACCATTGTGACTTTCCTTACAAGCAGTCGGCACGTGTCACTCCCCTGCTCAGCCAATTTCAGGAGTTCCCTGTTGACTAGGATAAAACGTAAACTCTTGTATTTAACTTGAATCCCTTTAAAACTTATTCCCAAACCTCTATTTCTAGTCTCATTATATACTACTTTCCTTCCAGAACTCCACAGTTGAGTCAACCAGATCTCTTTGTTCCTTGAAGGTGACAGTTGTTGACCTTTGTGTCTTTTCACTGGGCATCTCCCAGGCCTGGAATGCACCCCCTCCTCACCTCTGCCCCATGGGCTCTCCTCTCAAGTCTTAGGTCAAATTCACTTGCTATAAGAAGCCTTTCCTGATCCTCCCACCTGCTAGTGCTCACCTTCCCAAATTAACCTGTATTTAGATATTTTACATGTATTTGTATTTATTCTTTTTATATTTATTCTATATATCCCTATATAGAGAATATAATCCTTGTACTCTCTCTGTCCTTATGTAATGCTGTGTGCCCTTAGGGATACATGATGGAAGGTGCCTTCCCTTTCCTCCTGCTTTGGAGGACATGAAGATTATCTCCAATTGCTTCCTGTTGGTCATGATGATCTCTTTAATTGGCTGTTGAGCAAGAACTCAGTAGGTTTGTTCAAAGGCATTCTCCCCCACCAAGGTCTCTTCTTCCTGCCTGACTCAAAAGTGAAGGGAAAAGAAATGGGAGAACAATTTATACAACAATAGTAACATTATAAGGAAAAATAACTGAAAGACTAGAACAATGCAATGACAAATGACCAAAGATGAATCATGATTCGTGCCTTCGACAGTACAGGTGACAGATGTAGAACGCAGGATGAGTCCTACATTTTTGGACGTGGGCATTGGGGGAATATGTCTGTAATGCACATTTACAATGGGGGTTTTATTTGTCTTTTTAAAAATTGCTCAATGCCGGGGGGTGGGAGGAAGAAATCATAAATGCTTCTAAAAATAAAAAGTACATTAATTTTTTTTAAATGACTCAGTTCTGAAGATGAGGTTGTGAATTCATGCCTTTGTGTCTCCTTTCCTTTGGCACAAGTCCTTGTGAGATTCTGAAGGGCAGCAGACATCTTACTGGGCACCGGAGCAGTGAGACAGCAGCTACCAGAGGAGTCACAGTAACTACAATGGCATTGGCAGAAAGACCAAGATGGAAATGGATGCCCAAAGAAGCAAAGAGACTGACAGAGAGACAGAGGTGGAGACATGACCAGAAAGAGCCTTCTTCCTGTTGATCAATCAACTGGACTCAACAGAAATAACATCGAAATAGCAAATTATCAGCCCTGGCAGAGAAATTGTTTGTAAATATCTCCCAGAAGCTCCAATTCTAGCCTCTCCACTGCTTGTAATCATTCTATCAGTCTGTTGCTTACTCTTCCTTTTCCTCTGTGGGAATAAAACTACCTGTTCCACACTTGCTTCATATTGGTGCTCTGGGGACCTTTCTCCCTCCTTGCTGGATCAGTGCCCTTTGACTAGAGTCAAATATAGAAATGCTTTTCTGGAATCTGACGGTGGGGGGTGGGGGGGGTCAAAGCCCTGGGAACCTGGCTCCCCTATGAGTAATCAGACAGCCCCAGAACAAATAACTTGTATAGGATCACACAGCAAGTAAGTGTCTGAGGCAGGTGTTTCTGGCTCCAGGTCCAGAGCTTTGGCTGCTAAGGCACCTACCTAGCTGCCAACTCTCAGCTGTAAGAGGCAGTCTCTGACCTCGAGCAGCTCACAGTCTAATGAGGGAGACAATGTGCAAACAGCTATGTACAAAAAAAGTATGTACAGGGTAAATTGGGGATGGTTTCAGAGGGAAGACACCAAGATTAAGAAGGGATGGGAAAGGCTTCTTGTAGAAGGTGACACCTTGGCTGAGCCTTGAAAAAAGCCAGGGGAAGGAGGAGGCAGAGAGGAAGAGGAAAACTTTCCAGACCTGGAGATCAGCCAGAGAAAACACTCAGTCAAGAGTTGGAGTGTCCTGGGGCAAGGAACACTGTCACTGTACCATATTGTATACAAAGGAGAGGAAGAAGATTGAAAAGGTAAAAAGTTATCAGGTGATGAAGGGCTTTGAAAGTCAAACAGAGGATTTTACATTTGATCCTGAAAGTAATAGGAAGACACTGGAGTCTGCTGAATTGAGGACTGATATGGTCAGACTTGTGTTTTAGGAAGATCAGTTGAAGAGGAGTTAAAGGTAGTTTTGGAGTACAGAGAGACTTGAGGCAGAAAGGTCAGAGATATTTGCAACAGTTTTCAGAAGAAAGACTGTTTCAAATCACTAATAACAGGAGAAATGTAAATGAAAACAAATTTGAGGTTTCACCTCACTTTCATCAGATTGGCAAAGGGAGAAAATGGTAAATGCTGGAGGGGCTGTGGAAAGACAGGCACATGAATATTCTGTTGGTGAAGCTGTGAATTGGACCACCTCTTCTAGTAAACAATGTGGAATTATGAGAGAACAGTTAATTAGCTGTCAATACACTTTAGCCTAGAAATATTAATGGACATACTTCCCAAGAGGTCAAGACAAAAAGAAGTACCCATTTATATTAAATTATTCAGAGCAGCACTAAATCCATGATCGCCTCCAAAAGCAAGTCACTTAACCTCTCAGTGACCCCAGAAAATGTTTTGAAATAATGAACTGCAGAGTTGTTCCCGTCTGCTTTAATGGTGGGAGTTGTCTCTCTGAGAGTTCCCTAGATCAATGAAGTCACAGGTCTGGCCCCAAATAAAAATTCTTGCTAACTAGGTGCCAAGCTTAATTTTTTCTGCGTCGTATAAAGAGTGTGTACTTTCGGCAACCTCTAAGTTTCAGTGCCCTAGGTCAAAGCCTCATCACCTGGGCCTGGTTATGGCTTAGAGGGGAAATCAGAGATATTTTGAAGAACTTGTGATGCAGGTGGATTGTAATGGCACCACGTAGGCTGCAGTAACCAGCCTTTGCCACTAGATGGAGAACCTGCATTGAAAAGGCTTTTAAAAGTGTTGGCTGAACCTGGGGGTTCCAGGGGCCTGAAGTGAAAAATTGCTGCTGAAAGGGGGAGGGGGTTACTTCCTCCTATGACCCCAAACTAATGCAGTCAAATTTGACACCTTCATTAGGGTCTGGAATAGCAGTCAGGTCTCTTGAAATATCCAGGTGTGGCCACGTGTCTCCATTTCCTGAGCACCTGGTCATATGGTCTTTCTCTGGTCAGCCAGGAGTATATTTGGAGAGCCCAGCCCTGATTGGCTCTATACTATCTGATTGTGCAGCTTCTACCAAATCATTTGTAGAAGGAGGGTCACTATTATAAGACCTCTGCCTATATCTGAGAGATCTTCATAATGATAAAAAGGAGAGAATAGATGTGAAAATTCTTTGGGGAAAATATGTTTTATGTATTACAAGGATGCAAAGTATCATTTATTATTCCAGGATGTCTTCTGGCCCCGAATATGGAATTTGATCTACCATGTACCATGTCTGAATGCATTAAAAGAATAAGTCTCACATTTCCTGAATGATCACATTCCGCCCAACAGTTTATGCAAATATATACACACAGAACTGAGCCCTTGTAAAGATGAGAACGCAATGTTTATGTGTGTTCCTTTCCCATTAACCTGGTTGGAATATGTTGGGCAACTGTGGCTGTATTGAGAAGAGAAATAAGAAAAATAGGAAAGAGAAAACAACAAAGGACAAGGAGGAATGAAAGGGCATTTTTCAGACTTAGAAGCACCACTAGAGTCAGAGGAGAAATCCATGTGACTTACCCTCTTATGTTAGACACAAGAGCTCTTAACCTGGAGTCTGAAGACTCACGAGGTATGTATGTGTGTGTGCATATGTATATGTGTGTAAATACATATACACATACATATAAACATATGTGTGTTTATGTGTATACATATATACACATATATTTTTATGACTGTGTCTCAATACAATTGGTTTCCTTGATTACACTATGCATTTTATTTTATGAATTTAAAACCATTATGCTAAAAAGGGGTCCCACCGGCTTTACCAGATAGCCAGAGGGGTCCATGATTAAAAAATAAAAGATTAAGAACCTCTGGCTTAGGAGATCAGAGTCCCTCCTGTTGTTATTCCCATGGATAAGGGATTGTTTCATTCTTTATACTTGTACCTCCAGTGGATAACATGTAGAAGGTGCCTAATAAATGCTTGTGGATGCTTGATTAGCATGAAGGTGTTGCAGTTTTTCACCAAAAGCCCCAGTGTGCACGTCTATATTCAGCCACTAGGGGGCACATGTGTATAAGAGCTGCAAGTGTGTTAACCCCAGAAAGGTTAAACCCCAGAGAGATTGACTCAGGAGCAACTCACAGGAATCTTACAGACTGGTTCCATTCTATTTTACAAATGAGGAAACTGAGGCCCAGAAAGATGAAGCCACTTCTCCCAAAGATTCATAATCCCTTCATTTGCAGAGCGATGATCTTATTATCTTTTTTTCTTACTGTTTTTATTCTGAATTTAACAAACACCAAATAAAATGAGCATTTCTACATACATAGAAGAGTAAAAAAAAATATTATATGGGAAATTCTTGCTTTTCTTTTAAAAATATGTAATAAATGTAATATGTAACTTTGAAAGCTGTGTTGCTTGTTCGTGATTCTTTTTGGCCTCCCTTCTGTTCTCTTTCATGCATTTTAAAAAGAGACATTTCAGTGGTTTTCTTTCCCTTCCTTTTCCCTCTCTTCTCTCCATCCCATTCCATCTCAAAATTGCTGGAGGAAGAAAAAGAAAAAATAATAATTCTCTTGTAACAAATGGTCAAGAAAAACAAATTTCCGTACTAATTGTGTTTGAAAATGTGTCCTGACTACATCTTTTCTCAGTCAGATGGTGCTTAGCATGTTTCATTGGTTGATTAGATGTCTTAAGTCTCTGGAAGTTGTCTTTACAATGTTGTTGTTATTGTATTAATTGCTTATACAGGTTCTGCTCACTTTCCTCTGCATCAGTTCATACAAGTCTTCCCAGATTTCTCTGAAATTGACCTTTTGATCAACTTTATGGCATGATAATATTTCTATTATGTTCATATGCCATAATTTGTTCAGCCATTTCTCCACTTGATAAGCACCTCCCCCCTTTCCTTTTTTGCTTCCCCTCCCCCAAACAAAAGCTGCTATAAATATTTTTGTCCACATTGGTCCTTTTCTTCCTCCTTTGATTTCTTTGGGGCCTTGGTCTAGTAGCAGCATCATTAGAGTAAAGAGTGGGCACAGTTGGATAACTGTTGGCATAGCTCCCAATTCCTTTCCAGAATGTCTATTCTAATTCACAGCTCTACTAACAGTGCATTACTATATACCTATTTTCCCTGAGTCCCTCCACTGATTTTCATTTTTATTTTAATTTTTTTGTAAGGCACAACCTCATAGTTACTTTAATTTCCATCTCTCAAATTATTATTGGTTTGGACCATTCTTATATAGTTGTTTGGAATTCTTCCTTTGAAAACTTCCTATTCCTTCCCTTTCTTTGGCCATTTGTCCATTGGGATCATATTCTTTTAAGCCTTCTCAATCCTAATATAAAAATGGCAGCAAGAACCCAGTGTAGAGAGCTTTTGTAAATAAGTGGTCAACAAAAATAAGGCATTTCTCAATCATCATCAAGGAGAAGATACTGTCATTAATCATAATGAATTAATTAGTCATAATCAATTAGTAATTAATTACTAATCATGACCTATTTAATTCTAAGTGAAAGTAGAGCCAAAGGCTGAGGGAGGCAACATCTTGCCAAGGAAAGAACTCTAGACTTTGATGTAGTTTTGAATTCTGGCTCTGCTCCTTACTACCTATGTAGCCTTGGATAAGTTACTTGACCCACCTGAGACTCCTTTCTCTCCTCTAAAAAAATACGTGCAATGCTCTGGTTTGTCTCTAAGGTCCCTCCTGGTTATAAGTCCTCCAAGACTAAGAATTTGTCAGTAGCCTTCATAATTAAGAATCAGAGGAAAGGAATGAATGAATGAGACAAGTGTTTATTAAGGGTTTCTGGGAGCAAAGCTTGAGGATTATGGTCTACAGAAAGGTAGATCCTAGAATAAAACATGAAGGCTCAGTATGGCCTCACGCTTTCAGAAAGGCACAGAATGTAAGCATTGGAAGGGATGTTAATGGCCATCCACCCCAATCCAACCCCAAGGTGGATCTCTGCTCCAGTAGGTGAGTGGTCCCCTCACCTCTGCTGGCAGACCTCCAAGAAGGGGGAAGCCACCCACTCTCTACTGTCAGTCTCTATCTAGGCTAATTTTATTTTCTTTTTCTACCAGTATGGATATAGGTGTTCTTTTGTATATGCCTACAGCTAGGTCCCAATGAGTGTGAATGATGAATCCCCCTGAAGGGATCACATTACTAAAATTCACACTTTCTATTTCCACTGGGTTGAAATAAATGACCATATTTTGTATAATTAAAATTTCTAGGGGCGGTTAGGTGAGGCTGTGAATAGAGCACCAGCCCTGGAGTCAGGAGGACCCAAGTTCAAATCCGACCTCAGACACTTGATACTTACTAGCTGTGTGACCTTGGGCAAGTCACTTAGCCTCTAGCTGTCTCAGCTTCCTCATCTGTAAAATGGGGATAAGAATAGCACCTGCCTCCCAAGGTTGCTGTGAGGATTAAATGAGTTAATATGTGTAAAGAGTTTAGCTCAGTGCTTGGTATATAGTAGGTGCTTAATAAGTGCTTATTCCCTTCCCTTAAGTGGAGGGAAGCAGAAAAGGACAGAGCTAGGTGTCCTCCTTCTGCTGAAGTCCTTGGTTTATATTCTAATGGGAGGGACACCATGGGAACAATTATACACAAATACAGTAGTCACAGTGTAAGGGAGAGGCAATCTCAAAAGGAAGGTACCAACAGCTGAGGGTGATGGGAAAGGACTCTCGAAGAGGCAGACTTGGAGCTGAATCTCAAAGGAGTTCAGGGAAGCCAGGAACAGAAGGTGAGAAAGGAGAGTGTTCCAGGTATGGGGAAGTCAGTGGAAAGTCCCAAAATCAGGGGATGGGAGTGACGTGTACAGCTGGATCATAGAGAATGTGGGGGAGAGAACAGGCGAAGAAGCCTGGAAAGGGAGGGAGGAGCCAGGTTGTGAAGGGCTTTGAATGCTAACCAGTGGATTTCATATTGGATCTGGAGGTAATAGGGAGCCACTCGAGGTTATTGAGTACAGAGGTAACATGGTTAGACCTGTACTTTGGGAAGATCACAGTGGCAGCTGAGTGGAGGATGGACTGGAGTAGGGAGAGGCTTGAGGCAGGGAGACCCACCAGCATCCATAGCTGGTGGGAGGGGATGAGGGCCTGGGCCAGGATAGGGGCTGCACCAGGGGAGAGAAGGATGTGAAGACAGAAAGGAAGAGACCTGGAGACAGACTGGACATGGGGGGTGCTTTGAAGTAAGGAATCGAAAAAGATACTGAGAATGCCAGGCTGAGTGAATGGTAAGATTGTGATAGAGGGATGGGAAAGGTTAGTAGGGGAGAATTTGGGGGGAAAGATAGTGGGTTCTCTTTTGGACATGTCAAATTTGATATCGAGAACTAGAAGCCCAAGTGGCAGCTGGAGACTTGAGACTGGAGGTGGAGGTTAGGAGAGAGGATGAGACTGGACCTGAGAAACGTCTTCGTGGAGATGATCCCTGGAACCTTGGGACCCGGTGGACCCTCCAGTGAGATCACTTAGAGGGAGACAAGAAGAGAACCCAGGAAAGACCCTCAAGGACCCCCCAGCCAGAGCGTGTGACCTGGAGGAAGATCCTGCGAAGGAGCGAAGGAGGGGCCACTTGGGGAGAGGAGAGCCAGGAGAAGGGCAGAGTCACGAAAACCCAGAAGAGAGTCAGCACCTTAGAGAAGCCAGTGACTGGCAGCATCTTTGGAGGCCAAGAGGCCGAGGAGAATGAGGATCAAGAAAAGTTTGGCAATGAAGTGATCATCAGTCACGATGGAGAGGGTGCTTTCAGCTGAATGATGAGGTCATTAGCCAGATTGCAGAGTTCAGAAGTGAGGTCCTCGAGGCCGGCAAGGAAGGACAAAAGTCGGGAGGCAGAAGAGTCTGACCACGAGGCTTTTCAATAAACTCACTTAAGCCAAGAATGACCTTTTACTTCATATACAAACGGGGCCCCAGGGCAAAAACCTCCAGCTAGGGCAGAGGGGCCCTGGACAGCTGTAGCCACAGATGGCCAACAGCTGCTGCTAATTTTAGCTGCCTCTACTCTGTGTGGATTATGGTCTCAAGCCCGTAAACCCAGCCAATGGGGATTCCCCTGTCTAAGCTGGGGGTGGAGAGAAGGGGGAGAAAAAAGATAAAGTATAAAAACTTGTTGATTTGATTTAAAATTTAGTTGAACTAAATTATTGGTTATCTGGGATGGCTCTTTGGGAGGTAAGAGGGATACAGGGGAAATTTTCATATCAGTCATGTTGTAAAGAGGAATTAGAATCCATGGGAAGAACCACGATAAAGAAGAAACAAAATGACAGAGACAGAGACAGAGACAGAGCAAATAGTCTGCTTCCATCTTCATTCATTTATTCTCTGAATGTAGATAGCATTTTCCATCCTGAGTCTTTCCAAGTTGTCTTAGATCCTTGTATTGCTGAAAAGAGCTAAATCTGTCAGAGTTGGTCATCACACAGTGTTGCTGTTACTGTGTACAATGTTCTGGTTCTGCTCACTTCACTCAGCATCAGTTCATTCAAGTCTTTCTAGGTTTTTCTGAAGTCTGCCTGCTCATCATTTCTTATAGTACAGTAAGTATTCCATCATGTTCATATAAGCTATCAATGAAATTTATTTTCAAAATATTGACACCATCTGTGGTCACAGGTTATAACCCCTCCCTGTCACAGTAGAAGGTCTTAGTGAATTATCACAGTTCAAAATAAATCATTGCATGGGGGTCCTAGAAGTCACCAGTTCATAAAGCAATGCTTCTCTATTTGCAGTTGAAAGAGATTCCAATCATCCAAGGAGTACAGATTTAGAGCTGAAGGGATCCAAAGAGGTGATCTAGCTCAATTATATAGATTTTATAGATGGAGAAACTGAGGCCCAAATGGGAGACATAATGGCCCAAGGTCACACAGAGAAGAACCAAGATTAGAAACCTGCTTCATCTATTCCCAATTCAAAGAGCCTTTATGACTCTACAGTTCACTAGGAGTGGAGGTCCCCTTTGGTTCTGCTATGAAACCAGAGCCACTGGACAGATGTTCACTAAGGACTAGGAATGACTAATAGTTAATAACAACAGGCCTTCATCCGGAAGCAGAAAAGCCAAGAATGAGGAGGGGATAGAGCAGAACTGGGGTGGGGGGGTGGGGTGAGGGGGCAGAAAGAGACAGAGTGAGAGAGAGACAGATGTGGGGAGCCAAAGAAGCCTGGTTCAGAACTCAGATGTTAAATCCTAATAGTGGACTTTAAAACAAGAATCTCTGAGATGCAACTTTTTGTCAAGTTAGCTCCTGAGTTCTTTGTTATGAGTTACACTTATAAGGATGTTACTTGCGTTCTGAGATCAATAGGCTATACCCCAAGATTTTAGTTATTGAGAGCCAAAATATCTGATTCTGCACTCAGGTATCTTTGGGTGGCCACCTCTAAACATGATGACTTTTGAGGATTGTGCTTCAGCTTTGAAGTCTGCTCTCAATTGTATCCATTTATGACTGCGGCTGCATTAGCAGATATCTGAGGCCTAGGTCAAAGGTCTTGTCCTAAGACTTTAGTCTCCTAGATTACAAATCCTTATCAAATTATCTATTCTGTGCTACTTCCAGGATACAACAGACTGAGGTAATGATAAGAAAACTTGAGTCCCCTTCCTAATCAATAAATGGAGTTCATTGTTCTTCCTTGAACTGCCCACATGGCCTGGTCATTTCTTATTCACATCTCCAAATCATGCTGAGTGCTGGACACTGAGAAGCCCACGACAGACAGAGACAAAGATAGACAGATGGAAAGATGGAGAGAGGGAGAAAGAAAGTGACAGAGACAGAGACAGAGAAACACAGAGAGAGACAGACAGAGAGACAAAGACAGAGAGAGACAGAGACACAGAGAGATGGAGAGAGGGAGAGAGAGAGAGAAAGGGAGAGACAGAGAGAGACAGAGACAGAGACAGAGGTCCACAAACACCAAGGGGGTGGCTAGCAAGTTTAAAGACAATTCGTGACACACTGGACCCTATTCCTGAAGGCCATGGGATTTGTCTTTCACTGGTTCTCCAGACTTTGTCCTTTAGCAAGGTTGTTTCTGCCACTTCCCTTGCCCCTCCAAGCCCAATATGAGGCTGAGATCGAGATTCACTTCCTCCAAGGCTCCTCTGCCTCCTTCACACAACACTCAGATTTGCTTTCAAAGAATTTCCTTTTGAAATCCAGCCTGGCTGTGGAGGAGAGGTAGTGCTCCTTTAAACTCAACAGCAGCACGCTCTAGCTGTGTGCCTTGGGCAAGCGGCTTCCCTCTCTAGGTCCTCCCCAAAAGTGGATTGGGCTGCAGCCTCAAGAGTCTTCCAGCCAAGTCAGAGGACACCTGTTGGCTTGTTCATGATGGGAAGGTCTTTTTCAGGTGTGGGGAGGACTCTGTGGTTATGGAGGTAACTCTGAAATAGGGTGGCCCTGTGATTCCTGAGGATGAGGTGCTCCTTCTCACCCGCGTTTTCCCTTCTGTCCTCACCCACAGCCACCCCTCCTGTGCATGCCCTAACCACCTTGTGCCCAGACTACTGTAATACTTTGCCTGGGGTCTGCCTGCCTCAAGTCTCTCCCCTCTCTGGCCCAATCTCAGCCACCAGACTGATCTTCCTAAGGCCCAGGTTTGACCATGTCACCCCCCCACACACACATATACACACACATACACCCTACTCAGTTAACCACAGCAGCTCCCACTGCCTCTAGGATCAAATACAAAAGACTGTGTTTGGCACTCAAAGCCCTTCATATCCAGACCCCTGATACCTTTCCGGTCTTCTTCTATCCAGTGACTCCCTTCTGGCTGTTGCTCAAAGACCAGTCACTCTCACCTCCAAACTCCATTCTTTGCCTTGGTTGTCCCCACACCTGCAATGCTGTCCTCCCTCACCTTTGCCTCCTGGCTTCCCACCAGACTCACCTCAAATCTCTCCTTCTGCTAGAAGCCTCCCCTGGTGTCACCCACTGCCAGTGCCCCCCCTCTGAGACTGCAGAGCTCCCAGGCACCTCCCTGCTTGCCTCCCTCTAGAATGGGAACTTCTAGAGGGCAGTGGCTGATTTTTGCCCTTCTTTGCATGGCCAGAGATCAGAACCAGGCCTGGCCCATAGCAGGTGCTTGGTAAACTCTTGGTGACTGATTTCCTGCCTCTCCTCCACAGCCAGGCTGGATTTCAAAAGGAAATTCTTTGAAAGCAAATCTGAGTGTTGTATGAAGGGGGCAGAGGAGCCTTGGAGGAAGTGAATCTCGATCTCAGCCTCATATTGGGCTTGGAGGGGCAAGGGAAGTGGCAGAAACAACCTTGCTAAAGGACAAAGTCTGGAGAACCAGTGAAAGACAAAGCCCATGGCCTTCAGGAATAGGGTCCAGTGTGTCACGAATTGTCTTTAAAGTTGCTAGCCACCCCCTTGGTGTTTGTAGACCTCTGTCTCTATCTCTGTCTCTCTCTCCAAGATTAAAATTTGGAAGTGGATTTTATTGCCACGGGACGACCAGGGTCACACATACCCAAATCAGACAGGCCTGGCATGGACAGTGTGCCGGTTTTTAAAGAGATTCAATAGCCAGGTTATGTAAGTCAAAACTACAATCAGTGATTGGTCAGCATACATTTGAACTTCCCATGCTCTGGAAGCCCACCCCAGGCTGAGGGACAGGAAGCCCAGGATGGGATGATTAGGAAGGGACAGGGGATGACGGGTGGAGACATATCTGAATCAGGTGATCTCCAGCAGGGGAAGGGGATGGGGGAGGATGGAGAAATCTCTGGCCTGGTTTTTACCCTGCTCACTGATCAGTTGGGGGAGGGAAGGGTAGGGTTGTGCTCAACACTGGGAAGAGCCAAGAATAAAAGTTCCATGGAGCTTTCTGATTCCAGAGTCCCATCAACCCGACTCAACTGGAACATTTAAGTGACTTATCTGTGCCAGGGTTAGATGCGGAGGACTCCAAGACACAAATGAAATGGATAACAAGATACCCATGGGCACAAGGAGAAGATGAAAATGGAGGAGGGAGAGACCACTGAGAACTGGGAGCATCTGGGTGGCTTCCCAGAGGAGGTGGCCTTGAGCTGAGCTTTGAAGGAAGACAGATCCTAAGAGACAGAGTAGAGAATCAAGTCCACTCCAGGCAGGTAGCCCAGCTGGCCTGGGAGAGAGAGCTCCAAAATGGGAAGATCTTGAAATAAGATGGAAAAGAGAGGCAGAACTAGGTTACTGAGGATCTGAAATGACCTTGCATTGGATCCTTGTGGGTAATGAGGAGCTATTGAAGATTCTTCAGTTGGAGATGGGTGTGGTCAGCCTTGTGCCTTCCCTAGGTTAAGGTAGCAGCTGGGTGAAGGATGGATTAGAAAGGAAAGTCACTGGAGAACAATTAGGTCATGGTGGCTTTAGTTCAGGGAAGAGGCGGTAAAGGCTTCATTGAAGGTGGAAGAGGCATTGAGTGGAGAGAAGGGAAGAGAGGCAGACTCAATAAAGAAATTCATTAAAGTGGAATGCCTATAGAATTGCCCTCAGATTCAGGAAGTCCTGGCTCTGATGTTGTATGACTGGAGCAAGTCACAGATCAGGCTTCTCCTAAAACTATAAATTACAAGAAGGGGTCCATCTGCTTTGGCCAAGGACATCTCCCCTGGCAACTCCTAAGACCGCTGAAATCACAGGACTGGTGAGGTGAAAATTCATAAGACTTGGCAGCTGGCTGGGTATGAAGGCTGAGGATGAGTGAGGAGGTGAGAACAAACCTGGATAACTGGGGAAAGACTGGCTCCCAACCAAAGTAGGGGAATATGGAGAAGGGGAGGCCGCATGGAGGTAATATATGTGACCAACTCAGAGAACCTTCAAGGGGTCGTCTATAAATGTGCACATGATTAAATTGCAAGCGAGTGGGGCCAGCTAGGGCAGTTAGGTGGTGCCATAGTCCTCAGAGCACTGAGCCTGGAATCAGGATTCATCTTCATGAATTCAAATCCTGCCTTCCTAGCTGTGTGACCTTGGGCAAGTCATGTAGCCCTGTTTGCCTTGGTTTCCTCATCTGTAAAATGGTTTGGAGAGGGAAATTGCAAACCTCTTCAGTATCTTTGCAAAAAAAAAACCCAAACAAACAAAAACAACAACTCAAAACAAAATGGGGTCACAAGGAGTTGGACACAACTGAAACAGCTCAGCACTCAACAGCTCAAAACTCCAGGGCATTTTTCCTTTGTAAAAGGCCACTGCTCCTTTCAGCCTCATCCAGCTCCAGGCACCAGCATTGGAGATCAACAAATAATTAAGAAGAAGAAGAAGAAGAATGCTTTTCCTAAGGGCAGTAAACACTCTAACCTCGTCCATTAAAAAAGAGTCCATGAACCACTTCTAGAAATTGCTTTGCAGCCAATTTCAGAGAGAATGCCATTAAACGTTTAAATACAGCAGAAAACTGGGTCATAAAATAAAAATGTGGATCAACTCTGAGAGGTTTGGAGGTTACATTTACAATATCTAAATTTCCCTAAAGCATCAAGTGATAAAATTCCCCTGTGTGTGCCTGGCAGAACAGAAGGCAGCTGTGAGCCACCGCCTGCCTGTCTCCAAGGAGGGAGAGGCAACTGGGCAGTGGAGGAGGATGCCCTAAAGCCATCTGGTCTGGAGAAGAACTGGGGGACAACAGGAATTTCAGGCCATCAGGGAAAGCTAGGTGCTGGGCTCTCCAAGCTACTCCCAGTCCTCATGTGTTTTGTGCTCATAAAAATGATCAAAAGTCCTGAGTTTAAGAGACTCTTAAGGGTCAGTAATTTCCAAAGACTCATGAAGACTCTCAGAGACCTTCTCACCTCCATACCCCAGGAACCATAGAGAGTTATTGGATCGAAAACTCTGTTGGACTTAACTAATCATCAATCAATCAATTAGGAAGCATTGATTAAGTACCAGGTGAGACACAAAGTGTGGCAAGAACAAAACTGTCCTGGCCCTCATGCTGCTTACCTTCTGTTGGGGCACAACATATATCCTATTTACATGTCTCCTCCCCCTCTACAATGGACTCTCCTTGAGGGCAGAGACTGTTATTGATTTATTTATTTATTTGTTGTTCAGTCATGTCTGATTCTTTATGACCCTCTTTGGGATTTTCTTTTTTTTTCCTTTTGGAGGGCATTTGGGGTTAAGTAACTTGCCCAAGGTCACACAGCTAGGTTTTTTTTGTTTGCGTGTGTTAAGTGTCTGAGGTCGGATCTGAACTCAGGTCCTTCTGCCTCCAGGGCCGACGCTCTACTCACTGCGCCACCTAGCCGCCCCTATTTGGGATTTTCTTGGCAAAGATACTGCAGTGGTTTGACATTTCCTTTTCCAGCTCATTTTACAGATGAGGAAACTGAGGCAAACAAGGTTAAGTGACTTGCCCAAGGTCACACAGCTAGTAAGTATCTGAGGCTAGATTTGAGCTCAGGTCTTCTGACTCCAGGACAGGCACCCTAACCACTGCAACATCTAGCTGTCCCTTTTACTTATTCATATGTTCATTTTTTTGTCTATTTGTCTATCTGTCTGTCTGTCTGTCTATCTATCTATCTACAATTACCCCTTCTGCATCTTGACTTTCCCCATCATGGTTTCGATATATTGAAGGCCAACATAAGAAGTTAAACAGGAATTTTGGCGGAGTTTTGGGGAACCCTCAGGTGACACACGAAGGCCACCAGAGGACACAGAAAAGGTTTAGAGACTCAGAAATACCTGTAATATATGTGTGGTACTGTATAATATCTTCTCTGGCACAAAGGGAGGGCCAAAAAGTCTTAGGCAGATTTTCCAGCTCAAGGCGGGCTAGGTCCTTGACCCACACCAGCACACTTGGATGTGGAAGAGATAGCTATTGCCTTCCTTTGCTCCTCTAGCTCTTAGCTTGGCACGTGGTAACCACTGAGAAGTATCTATTGATTGGCTCTAGCCTACTTAACTCATTAAGCAACCTTAGGCAAATCATTTTCTGTCTGAGTCTCAGCTTCCTCATCTGTAAAATGGGGGGTGGGGTGAGGAGACTAGACTTTCAGTTCTAATGTCAAATGAGATGATATTTGTAAAGTACTTGGCCCAATGTCTGTCACATAGTTCGGGAGGAGTGGGGGACAAGCACTTATTAAGTGCCTGCTGTGTGACAGGTGCTGGGCTAAGCACAATACAAACATCTCCTCTGGTCCCCACCAGAGCCCTGGGAGGCAGCGGCTCTTGCTATCCCAAACCTCACTGGCATGTTCCCCAGGCACAGAAAACATTGCCATTCCCAGACTGTAGGTCCTCTGGTGCTGAAACTAACTCCATAGAGAAGGTGCCCAGTCTGGCAGATGAGGGGTTTCCCCTGATTGCCTCATTACCAGTATAGAAAGAAGAAGCCAGAGGATAGGGATGGGACTTGTTACTCCACTGGTATGGGGAATTCCCTGGTGAGGAAACTCCCCTTCTCAGCAATTTATAGTCTCAGACTGGTACCTGGGGCACTGACAAGTTAAGTCACTTTCTTAGGATCAAAAGCAGGCCTTGAACTCAGGTCTTCCTGTCTCTGAGGCAGGCAGTCTATTAAGTATTCCATGCTGCCTCACTGCTGAATATATATATATAAATTATTAAAAATAAATGGACAGGGGCAGCTAGGTGACCTAGTGAATAGAGCACTGGCCCTAGAATCAGGAGGATCTGAGCTCAAATCTGGCCTCAGACACTTGACACAAAAACTAGCCCTATGACTTTGGGCAAGTCACTTAACCCCAATTGCCCTGCCTTCCCCCCTCCAAAAATAAAAAATAAAATAAAATAAATGGACAGAGACAGAGAGACAGAAATAGAGAGATGGAGAGAAAGACAAAGAGAAAGAGGAGAGAGAGAGAGAAATATCGAGGTGGGAAAGAGAAAAAAAGAAAGACAGAGACAGAGGCAGGATGAGTGAGGGAGAGACAGAGAGAGTAGGGGAGACAGAAAGACGGACAGGGAGACACAAAGAAACTGAGAGGCAGACCACAAGTTCTTTTTCAGAATTACTAAGGTAAAAAAATCCATATAAGATAGAATCCTATAATTTGTTATTCATGTAAGAGCTCCCCTAACCACACCCACAAAAATATTCTTTCAAGGCCTACAAAACCAGCAGACAATTAATTGAAGCTAGGCTGTGACAGTTTCCTGGGCTGCTCAGTCCTAGGAGGTACCTGAGGCACACAGACTGTGAGAGGCAGAAGGGGCCCTCCTTAATGCCAAGCCCAGACCTCTGGTCATGCAGCCATACTACAGAAAGTTCTATTGACCTAGATTCAGATCCTGACTCTATCACTTACTAGCTGTGTGATCTTGGGCAATTCATCAGATCTCTCTGGACCTCAGCTTCCCCATCTGTAAGCTCTAGGGTCCTATACTGCTATCCCAGAGCTGAGTTTTGTTTTTGTGCTTTATGTTGAAGAGAGGAGAGAGAAGGCATTTTTGGCTACATTTTTGGCATCCTGTTTCTTAAGAAGAGGTTAGTAATTGAATGTTTCCTCCACACTCTTCATTCTCACCCGAGCCCAAAAGTTGTTTAGGAAAAAGGGGATCAATCAATTAGAGATTCTAATTAATCTGGGAAGAACTAGTGAACAACATTTCTCAAAGTAAGGCCAGGCAGCCTTAGAGAAAAAACAAATAAATCACTGCCCTCCACCAGTTCAGTCTGTACCCTGGGCAGACTCTAATTGGAGCTAATTCATCCCTCCTAATGGATTGTTGATGCTCAGTGGATACCGATGCGGATGCTGGGATATCCACCTCCATCTGCCTCCCTCAAAGATGTTTTGAAAATCTTATGTTAGTGAGCCAAGATCCAAAACGCACATTTTAGAGTCTGAGAAAAAGAAAACATTGAGGATAAAAACTTTGGTGAAGAAGTCCCCTAGGCTTGACATGTCAGCTTCAGCCTCCATTCCTTCCTTTCCCTCACCCCTTGTAATGAATCGTTGCCAAGTCCTGTGGCTTCTCCCTCCATATTTCTTGAATCTAAACCCTTCTCTCTACTCCTTTGGTCCCCACCCTAGGTCAGGCTCTTGTCACTTCTTGCCTGGACTGATACAATGATTTCTTCACCTATAAAATGACAGAACTGGACTAAATAACTTATGAGGCCCCTTCCAGATTTATACCTAGGATTCTAGAATGATTACTGCCTGTGTCTCCTTGGGGTAAACCTTTTCACCTTCTCAGGTCTCAGTCTTTTCATCTCAAGATGCTCAAGATCTGAGATTCTGTTTTAGTCTGACTCTATGTGACTCCATTTGGGGTTTTCATGATGAAGATACTGGAGTAGTTTGCCATTTCCTTCTCCAGTTCATTTTATAGATGAGGAAACTGAGGCAAACAGGGTGAAGTGACTTGTCCAGGATCACACTAATAAGTGTCTGAGGCCAGATTTGAACTTAGGAAGGTGAGTCTTCCTGATTCCAGGTCCAGTGATCTATGCACTATGGAGCTACCTAGCTGTCTAGGATTCTATAATATTTACATTTAAAGTATAGCTAATAGTGGACTCTTTCCCCCTTTTCTTGCTCTTAAAATCTCTGAAGTCCACTGAAGGGCATGCTACCTGAAGACAGATGGCACTCCTTTTTAGGTGGGTCTGGTAACTTGAAAAACCTGACAGCTTTAGAAGATTTGAAGAATCCAGCCAGCTGTTTACTGGGATACCTGTCGACTCCGACTCCGGAACATGTGAAGAATGTTCCCTCGGAAAGAAAGATTCTGAGCTAAGGAAATAGAGAAAAAGCCCCAAGGACATACTGGTCCTAAGTCATAAGGACTACTGTAGAAACCATTTATCTCCAGTTGTAGAATGCAAAGAGTTTCCAGCGATAACTATCAGTTTAAGGAGAGATTTTTGCTGAGGGTGGGTCTACTCCTCGACCCTGAAATCAATGGACACAAGGTTTGAGATAAAGTCACCCTCCTGGACAGTAGCCATTGAGCAATGATTATGGTCAAAGGTTAGGCCTCACGTATTGTGAGATACCAATGAATAGGACTGGCATTCCCAAGGACAAACCCAAGGGTTTCAATGACAAAACTGTATGCAAGAGTACTTGACCAGATGCCCAGGGATTACTGTATTTGCATGACAGAGGTATTTGTTGTTGCTGAAGCAGCCTGAAGGAAGTGCTAAGGAAGGAAGGTCAGAGTTGGCCAAGTAACAGTCAGAGCACCCATCAATATGTCAGAGTACAGGGTTATCTTTAATCACCTTGGGCCATGTGTCATCGCCAGTCTTGTCACTGTTGTGTCTATGTCCAACTTCTTAGTCTGAAGAGCAGTGACAATGGTGTCCAAGGACGGTCCTTACGGGGGCTTGCCTGGACACTCCATGGGTTGATACCTTCAGTGTCTATTCATCATAACCTGATCGGGCACTAGTGGATGGGATGGGAACTAGATTTGTGAAGGGAAAAAAATGCAGAGATGGACAAGTCTTTAAAATTGGACTCTTAAATCTCTTGGCATTTGCCCTCTTCTCCCTCCTCCAAAAGTACCTGTATACTTGGCAGTACTGCTCTATGAAGGTATGGCTGTTATCTCTACACAGATGACTTCCAGACTCATAAATACCAACCCTGATTTCCCTCCTGAGCTCCTGTCCTCCTCACGTCCAGACCATGCCTTCATCTCTAACCTTCTCTACCCCCTCCCCCCAGGGTCCTAAGAACTGTGCTTCTAGGGCTACCCTGGCTTCTGAGAGGAAGACGTTTGTCTTACCTTGCCTAGACGGTGGTTTCCACCTCTCTTTCTATCCATCTCCACCTTGAGCAACCCCCCAATCTTTCCAAAACACCTTTATGTCTTCTTGTTCCCCCGTTAGAATGTATGCTCCCAGAGGGCAGCCTATCTTTTTTTTTTTTAAGGCAATGGGATTAAGTGACTTGCCCAGTGTCACTCAACTAGTGAGCGTCTGAGGCTGGATTTGAAATCAGGTCCAAGACTAGTGCTCCATCCATTGTGTCATCTAGTTGCTCCTAAGGGCAGTCTATCCTGCTTACATTTTCCTTATATTTCCCTAAAACTTACCCTTCTTCCAAATTTCCATATTTCTAATGAGGAGACCCCCATCTTTCCAGTCACCCAAGCTCAGAGCTTCAGTCATCCTCAACTCCAGATTCCTTCACGCCACACACTCAAACAGTTGCCAAGTCATGTCAACTCTCTATTCTTTAATATATATATATATACACTATGTAGTATATAGTGTTTTAAGATTTACAAAGATCTTCCCTCCCAACCACCCTGTGAGGTAGGTAGCACCCTTATTAACATTCTCATTTTACAGAAGAGGGAATGTGCCCAAGGTCACCCACCTAGAAAGTGGAAGAACTGAGATTCGGATAAGATACAATAGCTAAAAAGCCACACAAGGTAATAAATGAGGAGAGAGAAGAGAGAAGGGCTCTGATACAAAAAGAATTTTTAAAATTCTACAGTTGTTGAAACAAACACAAGAACACAAAAAACAATGGGAAATGGAATGCCCCGAAATTTCCCAAAAGAATCCTCAAATAAATATATAACATGTTAAAACAATTTAAAATGATATTAAATATTGACAAAGGGGGGGAAAAAACATGAGGGGAAATAGAATTTGTGCAGATAAGAAAAGCCCAAGATGATCTGAAGCTAGAATTAAAAGACACTGAAAAAGATTAGGAGGAAATTTTCTTTAAATTACTAATATGGATACTATAATAGGAAGCTCAAATATATAATAGAACCAAGAGCAGACTTAATTGAATTAAGGCAAAATTGAAAATAACACAGAAGAGGAAAAACTAGTTTAAAAAACAATGCTCTGGAAGGATTTGGAAGCCAAGACCATGCAAGAGAGGAGCCTAAAGGACATGTCAAGACACAGCCATCTCTGGGTCACAGACATCCTGGAACATTTAGAAAAAGGGAAGAATTCGATGGCTTTACTTCTAAGAAACATTTCAGAAATCTTTTTAGAATTTTAAAAAGGAAGGCAGCTTACAACAGGTGGGAATTCATAGAACCCTAAGAAAGAACAGCGTGTTAACTCAGCTTTCCCAGACTTCAGTAAGACAGCATCAATGAACAAAGATAGCCGTGTCATACTCAGAAGCAACAGTTGTGATCATAGCCAGGTTTTTCCAAGAAGACCAGAAATGAAACAGTGAAATTGACATACAATGAATAAAAAGTTAGGAAACATGAGTAAAGCACCCAGAAAAGCTTTGCACCACTAAGTACAAAGTCGAAAATGGGACCATTTGCGAACCAAAACAACTCAAAAAGAATTCACTTTTTAAAAAATGCCCTTCGGGGCGGCTAGGTGGCGCAGTGAGTAGAGTGCTGGCCCTGGAGTCAGAAGGACCTGAGTTCAGATCCGACCTCAGACACTTAATGCACACACAAACAAAAACCTAGCCGTGTGATCTTGGGCAAGTTACTTAACCCCAACTGCCCTCCAAAAAGCAAATAAATAAATAAATAAATAAATAAAAATGCCCTTCAAAACAGTATTCAAAAAGCTTTAAAATCAAAAAGATTAGAAGTTAGAAGTCATACTTGTATGCTGAGACAAACCAGTTCCTAAGTAAAAACAAGAACATTTAATGGGTTGTGCTTCTAGGGGGATTCAAGCACGAGAAATTCAAACGTTTAATCATCTGTGATGTTACCAATTTGAAAGATTGCAACCCATCCATACCTGCCATGCTGTGTAAGATACTGATATAATTAGCAGTATAAGGTGGAAGAATCTTACACTAATGTGGTTATTTTAAGGCTAGTTTTTTAATAATGATAAAAATAATAACTAGCGTATATATAAAACACTTAAAGGTTTGCACAGGACTATACAAATAACAAAATAAGAAAGTTGATATCATCTTCTGACAAATCAAATAATGATTTAATGAAGAATGGTAGAAGAGAAAAGATGAATTTAACAATTATAACAAAATATAATATTGTTATACAGATACCATATAGCAATATTTATGGGATGCACCTAAAAGACAACTTAGAGGTAAGTTTATAGGACTGAATGCCTACATTAACAAAAAAGAAAAATAGGGAATTGAGTCTACACCCCCTATAGGAAATCCACAGACTTGTGGCCCAGAACTTCTGCTGTCTAAGACCATTTGGCATTCCAGGTACATTTCTGGAGCAGGGAGCAGGGAAGGGCGACCCAAGGACCCCTTGGAATCATGGAAGAGGTATAGAAGGTGACAGACATGATGGGAAAACATGAACAGAACTGGTAGCGCTGAGAGGAATGGGGGCAAGGAACCCAAGTTGTTGTAGGATAATATTCAGGATTTTTGTCTGGGTTTTTTAAATTATGAGGATGGTATCATATAGGTATAAGGGAAACTGTCATCATTGATATTAACTAGAAATACTTAAGAATTTAAACAATGAGAAGAGAAAAATTAAAAGTCTGCTTTGTGCACGTAAAAGTAATGTTGTTATTCGGTCGTTTCAGTTGTGTCCTACTCCTTGTAATCCCATTTGGGGTTTTCTTGGCAGAGATACTGGAGTGGTTTGCCATCCTAATCCAGCTCATTTTACAGATGGGGATACTGAGGCAAAGCGGGTTAAGTGACAGGATTACTATAATTCATGGAACCTGTTTACCCTTTCTATATAATTACTAAGCTGTAAAATAATAAGTATGTATATCATTATATATGTATAATATAGATAATATCAGCCCAACTTGGTTGTAGGTCTAATTGGGTTACCATACTAGGATCTATATATTCACTCATACTTCACAATTATTCGTATTTTTGTGGTAGTCTCTTCAAAGCTTAAAACAATTTCAGGGAAACTTGGTTCAGGATCACTAGACAGGAAGAAGGAATAGAAGAACTATTGGGCCTTAGAGATCCATTGCTTGGCCCTAAGAACCCTCCGACGGCATTCCATGCTGGGAGAGAGGATGTGATAGGTGCTGAAGGAGAGACTAACAACCACATCCTAAGTAACACCTGAACCCAAGCTGGAGCTGTGAGGATGCTCTCCTTTTATGAGCTGTTGCTTCAGAGCTGGACCAGATCCAACAAATCCTAATTATATGATCCATTAAAAGAGAAAGCCATGATTCTTCTAGTACTTCTAAGTTCCAACCCAATACAAAGAGTGTTTATTAAGTACTTATTCTACTCAAGGCACTATGCTGGACCCTGGATACACAGAGGAAAACAAAAAGTAAAACACCCATCCCTGCCTTCAAGGAGCTTATCTGAGAGTGGGAGGTGGAGGGAGGAGGCACAATATTTAAACAGATAAGTGACTGGAAGAGGAAGGAGCCAGGGAACTACCATAGGCTTCCCAGGAAGAGATAGCATTGAAGCTGGGAATAGAAAGAAGTTAGGGATTTAGATAGAGGAGAATGAGGAAGTTCATTTCAGTCAGGGGTTTCAGCCTGGGCCAAAAAAACCCAACCAAAGCCAAATGTGGAGGGTCTCTAGAAGGACCCTCTATTTGTGACATTGTCTGGAAACTTGGAGAGAGTACTTTCAGTGGAAGGCTGAGGGGGAAAGGCAGCTAGGAAAGAGCTGAGAATTATGAAGGAGAAGAGGAAGTAGAGACAATTGGCAGAACTGTGTTTCCGTACACATATTTCAACCACAAATCCTGAAGCAAGTCTTACCACTTAACATTTAAAGAAACAGGGTTTAAATAGCTAAATTAGTGGTAAAGTACTTAATTTAAAAATCATTATTTAAATACTTAATCATTCCTATTAAGAATTAATTTAATTATCATTATGGATAATATAATGATAAATGTAATTATTTAAATACCCAAGTGCTTAATATTTTTAATTTTTTTGTCTTGTTCTATGGAATATTTCACAAGTCTTAAGCTGAAATTTTATGAACTAATTCATGTGCTATTGTCTATTCAATGTTTTTGTTCTTTCTAAATAAAAAGCAACAGTGAGCATATCCTACGGCATGGTCTTCCTTGATTTCCAAGGCCCCCTGCTAACTCTGAAGGATTATGATTCTCATTTCCTACCAGTGGTTCTGAACCTGACTCTGTAAACTGGTATTCAAAAAATATTTTCACAAGTATGTTTCAATATAATTGATTTCCTTTATAATATTATGTATTTTATGCCTTTAAAAACATCATTCTGAGAGTTCACGGGCTTCATTAGACTGCCAAAGGGGTCCTCGACATTAAAAAGGTTAAGAACTCCTGCTTGAGATGGTTTAGAAGAGAATGCCATTAGACATTAATTAGGCATTAGGAAGCCTAGATTTCCTGCCTTAGACGTTTACAAGCTATCAGTGACCCTGGACAAGTCAACCCATCTCTTAGCCTCAGTGTCTTCATCTCTAAAATGGGGAGAATGACGGCAATCTACCTTTACAGGGTTGTTTTGAGGATTGTATGAAATAATAAAAATTATGTATATATGTATATACATACACATATGCACATAGTGCTTTCTAAACCTTAAAATGCTACATAAATGTGAGCTTTAGTAGCTCACCAAAGTAAATGCCAAAGTAAAGAAATCTTTATTAAGCACCTTTTGTGTGCTCGTAGTCTAGTGGGAGGCACTGTGGTTATTCTCCACATCTAAAGTAAGTCTGGCCATTGGACCTGCTGGTGGCAGCCACCCAAGGGGAAAGCATCACACCTTAGAAGAGCTCAACAGCCTGGCTGGATTTATTTTGAAATCTCAAGTCCTTGCTAGAAGGTTGGAAAGGTGGGCAGGTTGTTAAATTTCTAAACTTGCCACTGAATACCAGGGGAGCGAAGGGAATAGGCCAGAGCCGTTAAAATACTGATCAACAAATATTTTAAGTTCCCAGTACAAATAGCATGTTAGGCAATGAGGAAAAGCCCAAACACATAAGACATGCTCCTTGTCCCTGTCAAGCTTACATTCTAGGAGACATAGGACATCTTCATTAAGAGATAAGACCATAGACTGAGAGCTGGAGAGGGCCCTTAGAGGTCATTAAATCCAACTTGTGCAGAGGCAGCAAGATGGAGTCAGGAAGACCGGAGCTCAAATCCACCCTCAGACACTTAGTAGCTGTGTGATCCTGGGCAAGACATTTTATCTCTTCCTCTGTTTCCTCATCTGTAAAATGGGGATAATGATAGCACCTGTCTACCAGATTTGTTGGGTTATTGTGAGGATCAAGGCAAAAAACAGAAAAGTCACGGACACACACATTTATCTAAAAACATATATACAAATATACATGCATGCATACATATATAGAGAGTGCATGTGAGGAACAGAGAGGGAGGGATGGAAGGAGGGAAGAGAGGGGAGAGAGACAGACAGACAAAGAAGAATTTCAACATACTCCTAGTAGCATTTTCGTGATCACAAAAACATTAGCAATATGACTTTGGGCAGGTTCCTTAACCTCCTCATCTGTAAAATAAGGAGAAAGGGGAGGGGAGAGACATTACCCCTGAGATGTAGATCTATGATTCTATGTTCTTCTATGGGTGTCCATCAAGTGTAAAAAAAATGTAAAAAAAAAAAAAACCAAACAAACAAAAAAACCATTTTTAAAGGGGAATTAATTTATATTTTTGTGGAGTATTGGAAATGTAAGATCACAGATATTAGGAGGAGTATCAGGGTCACCTAAGCCTAGACAATGGACAAGATTCCCACAAGGTCACAAAGGTGGTCTGAGCCAGGCTCTGGATTCAAACAGTCTCCAAAGCCAACGTTCTTTCGTGGCTACTGCCCCACCCCCACACAGGCTGGGGCACATCCCTTTGTCTACCCAATCTTAATCCTCTGATCCCTTTAAATGGAAAGTTGTCCTTATCCCAGCATTTATTTGTTGTATTGAACAGAAAGTTGAATCACAGATACTGATTCAAGGCTTGGCCTCTGGTTAACCTCCAACAACAGGCCCTGATTCACCACAAATAGTGTATTTATTCCCTGGTCTTGATGGCTGCCCCAGCCATCTTTTAAGCTCTTGGCAGGGGACTTAATCAGAAGTATTGTTTCCCTGAATCATTTCCAGTTTTACTTGTCACTAGTTTATGATGTAAAGTCAGGTCTGTCTCAGGAGTAACTTGGCTCGGTTGGTCCCCTGACTTTCTCCCCTGGAAAAAGAAGGCTCTGAATAGGAGCTGTCCTAGGTTTCTTCAGCTCCTGGCATCCCCGTAGATGAGAGGTTCCTGTCCTTGGTTGTGTGGCCCGGACCCCTGTAGCAAAGCCTACTGACCCTTCTCAGAATCACGATTTTAAATCACTGAAGGAAATACTAAGGGTAGCAAAGATTTGATACATGTATGCATAACCCTTGAAATCTGTTGTGATTGTTGTTTGGTCATTTTCAGCCACATATGACTCTCTGTGACTCCATTTGGGATTTTCTTGGCAAAGATATTGGGGTGGTTTGCCACATCCTTCTCCCTGAAATCTACCCAGGAACCAGTTGGGTGACGGGTCTTTAAGCCCCTGGATACGAACCCCAGCCTTAGCATTTCTCTGTGGAAGGAGGTTCTGAAAGACAGCAGAACTCTAATGAATTGTTGTGACCAGTCTTGGCACCAGATGATTGAATGAGAGTTGAATAGAAATACTTCCTCCCTTTGGGTGGTGGTGTAGCCCTGGGATGGAATGAGGCCTACAGGTTGATTTTGTTTTGCTAAACTATATATTTTTTGTTGTTGTTGAAAGAGAAAGTCCCATGGGAGAAGGGTGATGATGGGGGGGGTAGGTGTCGGGGATTTTGACAGCAATGTTCAAATATTCAATAAAATATTTATTTAGAAAACAACTTCCAGGGCGGTGCAGTGAGTAAGAGCGCTGGCCTCGGAGTTGGGATGACCCGGGATCGAATCCGGCCTCAGAAAATGAGCACCCACACATAAATAATGACTAGCTGTGTAACCTTGAGCAAGTTACTTAACCCCAATTGCTTTAAAAAAAAATAAAAAAAATAAAAAACAACTTCCTTCCTAGCTGGTGGTAAGGGAGTATTATTATATGATCACAGCCAGGAAAGGCCTCCATTTCTTAGGATCTCTCTGTAGTCTGGAGTTTGCTTTCTGAGCTTTGAGGATCTGAACCCGGGCTGGTTTGTATACCTAGCAGCCAGCAAGCTCAGAGAAAAGTGGTTGATGCTGTGGCCAGACTCACACCAAATTGCTTTAGGCCCGGAAGCCAATTTAATAATTTACTGTGAGTACTACAAACACCAAGGTCGGCAACAAATTCCCTCCTGACTAGAAGGGAATCAGATTTAAGGCTCATAGAATCTGAGCCAGGAGGATGGGTGCAGGGTTGTGGAATCTAAAGGAAAAAGGACTTTAGTTTTATTTGGTCCAAGGTCCCTCATTTTATAGATGAGGAAATAGCCTGTAAAAATAGAAGTGAGTAATGCTTGTTTTACAGATGGAGCCGCTGGTCTGGGGTCATGCCGGTGAGCCCCAAAGTAAGTGGGCGCTGGATTGGAAACTGGGTCTCCGCTGTCTTGGAGCCCTTGGTTTGCCAAAAATATCACCCTGCCAGCTTGACTCTGCTGAGCTAATCCCTGTGGGCCTGCTTGGTGTCGTGTGACCAGCGTTCTGTGGCACCAAGCCAGGGGAGGCACACGCACGCTGAAAGCAGAACTGAACAGAATGGGAAGCCTGGGGCACACTGGAGGAAGGAGGGGATTGGGTATCAGAGGGTCTGGCTCTGCCACCTAGCATACCTCTGTGACCCTGGGCAAGGCCTAGCCCCTCTCTGGGCCTCAGTTCCCTCCTCTGTAAAGTGAGGTGGAGGGTTTAGATCACCTCAGAGGGCCCTTTCATTCTTGGAGCTTCCTGACCTGGCCAGGAGGGACTTATAGGACATTTGATTAAAATGCAAATATACAGACAACTAAAAGACCAAGGGAAGGTGTAGTCAGTCCTTGCTTCCAAAAAGGGACCCGAAGGGTATTCAGAGGAGGCAGAGGTGGCACCTTGATAGTAACTTATCTTTACATCACGACCTCAGGTTTGCAAAGCACATCTTTCCACAACAACTCAGTGAGGTGACTAGCATTTTTGTTTCCAGTCAAGTTGAATGACTTACACAGCTTCCTGGTGTCTGATAGGCATTTGAAGTCAAGTCTTCTAGCTGGGTACAATGGAGGGACCCCTGGGTCTAGGGGTCAAGAAGACCTGAGTTCACATCTGTCCTCAGACACTTACTGACTGTGTGACCCTGGGTAAGTCACTTCACCCTGTTTGCCTCAGTTTCCTCATCTGTAAAATGAGCTGGAGAAGGGAATGGCAAACCAGTCCAGTATCTCTGCCAACAAAACTCCAAATGGGGTCACAGAGAGTCAGACATGACTGAACAACTACCGCCACCACAACAACAACTTGACTCCCGTGGGAAGACTTTCCTGATGCTTTCTTCGGTTGTTAGTGTTAGTGTCTCCTAGGTGTATGAATAAAGAAAATAGCTGGCATTTATAGAGTGCTTTAGGCTGTCATCTCATCTGAACCTCACAAGGCACCATTATTAGCCTCATTGACAGATGAGAGAGGGTAAGTGACTTGTCCAGGACCACATGGTTATTTCTAACTATGGGTCCAGCATTCTATCCAAGATGTTGCCCCAGTTGCATTATCTAGAATGTAAGTATTTTTGGAGAGTAGGGATTGTTCCTTTTTATTTTTAATTTGCACATAGTAGGCAGGATAGAGATGAGGATAAGGGCTAGAGGTATGATTTCATTAGTGTAGGGAACTCCCAGGTGAGTACAAATGTGACACCTCTACAACATATGAGCTTTGAGAGCCTTTAGACCCCTGAAAGGTTAAATAATTTTCCCAGGGCCATTCAAGGAATGTACCAGGGGCAGGACTTAAACCAGGGGCTTCCAGGCTTTGATTCCACTTCTTTTTTTTTTTTTAAACAAATACTTTATTAACTTCTGTTTTACATCATTCATTTCCGCCAGATATTGAGTTACAATCATTTTCCCCCCATTATTCCCCTACCCAACCTCCCAGAATAGCAGTCCCACAGGATATCGCTTCCTCCAATCTGCTCTCTCCCATACCTTCTCCCATACCCCCATCGACTTTTCCATTAGAGGAAGATCAATCTTTGTGTCCCAATGCCTGCACATCTTATCTCCCAATTATAGGCAAAAGAGTATTAATAATAGTATTATATATATATTTGAAACATTTAATGTTACGACCTTGAATTTCAGATCCATTTCCTTCCTCCTTGTCACCCATTCCCTCTGGGAATAAGTAATTCAGTATATGTTGTACATGTCTAGCTATGCAAAACATTATCATAGTAGATATATTGTGCAAGGCTGCTTATAATTCCTCCCACTCATCCCACCCCCCACCTGGTCCATTCCCTACATGATCCTGTCCCTCTTCTATAGTGGGTACTTCCAACCTCCCCTCACCCCAAGGATGCCCTCCCATCCATCATCCCTCCTCTCATCCCCCTTCCCCTATCCTGCTGCAGGTTGAGATATCCCATTTAGTATGTATGTCATTTTCTCCCTGAACCAAATTCAATGTGAATGTGGTTTTGCCTTTTAGCCTTCCTATTCTCCCCCTCCTTTGCACCCACTTCCCCTACATGAGATAGTTTACCCTACCATGTCTCTCCCATCTCCTCTTGCCACTTTCCTCTCTCACCTCATAATTTCATCCCTTGAGTACTCTCCCTTCCCAACAATATCAACCTATGCCCTCTATCCATATATAACTGTAACCATATACACACACACACAAACAATGACCACACCCCCTTCTTCCATTATTTTCATAGTGGGAAAGACATCATCAGTCACAGATATTGCTTTTCCATATAGGAATGTAAATAGTTCAACTTTGATAAGTTCCTTTTGATTTCTTTTCCCTGATTACCTTCTCAGGCATCTCTTCTTCTTGTGTCTGGATGTCAAATTTTCTATTCAATTCTGGTTTTTTCCTCAAGAATGCTTGAAAGTCTCTATTCCACTGAATGACCATATTTTCCCCTGAAACAAAATACTCAGTTTTGCTGGGTAGGTGACCTTGGGTTCATTCCCAGTTCTTTTGCCCTCTGGAATATCATATTCCATGCCCTTCGATCCCTCAGTGTAGAAGCTGCCAGGTCCTGGGCTATTCTGATTGTGTTTCCACAATATTGAAATTGTTTCTTCCTGGCTGCTTGAGTATTTTCTCCTTGATCTGGGGATTCTGGAACCTGGCTATAATATTCCTGGGAGTTTTCTTTTGGGATCTTTTTCAGGAGGTGATCTGTGGATTCTTTCAACCTCTATTTTGCCCTCTGGATCTAAAACATCAGGGCAGTTTCCTTGAGAATTTCTTGAAGGGTGATTTCTAGGTTCTTTCTTGATCATGGCTTTCAGGTAGTCCAATAATTTTTAAATTGTCTCTCCTGGATCTATTCTCCAGGTCAGTAGTTTTTCCCATGAGATATTTCACATTGCCTTCTAATCTTTCTTTGTTTGGATCTGCTTAACAGCATCTTGATTTCTCATAAAGTCACTAGCTTCCATTTGCTCCAGTCTAACTCTGAAGGAATGAATCTCCTCAGTGAACTTTTGAGATTCTTTTCCATCTGGCAAATTCGACTTTTTAAGGCATTCTTCTCCTCATTGCCCTTTTGGGCCTCCTTTGCCATTTGAGTTAGTCTATTTTTTAAGGTGTTGTTTTCCTCAGTCAGGCTGTTGACCCTCATTTCATACTTTTCCTGCATCCTTCTCATTTCTCTTTCTAATTTTCCTCCACTTCTCTTATTTGATTTTTAAAGTCCTTCTTAAGGTCCTCTATGGCCTGCAACCCGCTCATGTTTTCCCCTGGGGCTTTTGGAGCAGGACTTCTGACCTCACAGTCCTTTTCCGCTCTATGCCCCCAAAATAGGAGTCTAGGGTTGCATTTTTCTGTTTCCTTTGCCTTGGCATGTTGCCACTTAATTGCTTGACTTTTGGGCTTGTTGCCACACTATGGCTTTAAGGCCAGATAGAGGAATTTTCTTCCCAAACGTGTGGGGGGCAACTTCCGTTTCTGGCAAGCTGTAAACCCACCCACAACTTCCACCCTAGATCACAATCCAGATCCAGGGAGGTTAAAGCAAGAGCGATTACCCCCCAAGACTGATCGCTGGATCTCCCCACGATTTGTAGGCTGGGAGCCGAAATGCCTCTGAAAACTACAAAATGGCGTGTCTCCTCAGTGGCTTCTAGCCCCCAGGGGAGGGAGCTGACGCATTCCCCAAATACAGGTCCCAAAGTCCATAGGACACTAACCTCTTACTTTGTCCTAGGCAAGTCTATGTTGATAATTCTGGCGTCTCCACAGTTCCTGGTGTTCTGGGGTTCCTCCAGCTGGCTGCTGGCCCTGCCGCCCTGGGGCTAAAACCTCGGCTCACGTGGACCTGGGCTCGGCTCGGCTCCTGCGCTCTGCGCTGCCAGCTCCCAGACCACTGCGCTGGTCCTTCCTGCAGGGTGCTGGGCTGTCCTCAGCGGGAGGTTAGCTTCTCTGTGTCGTTCTGTGGGTGCTGGGGCTCCAGAAGATTTTCAGAATCCTTTTTTACATAGTTTGTGGGGAATCTGGGGGCAGAGAGGCTTGGACGAGCTGTTTCTACTCCGCCATCTTGGCTCCGCCCCCCCTGATTCCACTTCTATCCATTAGGCTATCCTGCCTCTTTGCCCATAGTAGTGTTGTGATTTAGGGAGCTGGGAACCCCAAAATGCAAGAGTAATGGCTTGAAAGAATTCCACCATTCAAGTCTTCCAGTTCAAGTAGTGAGTTTGTAGAATAGAAATGGGTGAGGTTCTAAGAATCTACAGAGTTTAATGAGGGTAAGATAGGTACTTTTATACAGAAAGAGAGTGTGGGCAGATCTAGACAGCTTAATGAGTGTCAAGTTGTCTGGGGTGGGCCAGGTGCAGACAATGAAAGGAGGTGAGTGGCCTGGGGCCCCATGAAATGACAGTTAAAAGTATTATGGAGTATCTAGGTAGAAATGTGTGGGAAAGTTCCAGGGCAAAGACCTGGTCTTTTCCTTTTAGGGGTCCAGGTGCCACCCCTCATCAGTAGTTTCTAAAAAAAAAAAAAAAAAAAAGTGGCCTGGTGCATTGGGAAGCAAGCTGGATTTGAGCCCAGAGGCCTCAGATTGAATCCTGGGCAAGTCTCTTCACCAAACTCTGTGCCTCAGTTTCCTTGGCTCTCAGGGATTAGACTAGATGGCCTCTAAGGTCCTTCTCGCACTCTCTGTGATTCCAGGGCCAGACCAACTCATTACGTTGTTTTCCCCAGCAAACCTCCATAGAAAAGCCTTGATTCGCCTTAGGAAACAAAGCCAGGCCCACTTCTGGACAGTTTTCTTACACATTCCAGATTTGGAATGAAACATCAGCTTCCCTTGGTGAAGGTCCCAAAGGCTGTGTCATTGCTCTCCTGGATTCTAAGTGCCTTCATTCAGATGGAGATTGAACCAGAGGACCACTGGGTGAGAGAGTTAGATCTATCAAGAGCTTAGCTTAGTCTAGCATATAGTAAACACTTAATAAATGCTCTATCATTTATCTATCCATCAATCCATTGTCAATAGTAAATAATCATTTGTTAAGAACCCACCTCGTGCCAGGCACTGTGGGGCTAGGAAAATACCTACTGCTTAGCCCAGAACAAGGACAGTCCTACCCTCAGGGTGTTTACACAGGAGCTCCTGGAAAAGCCAAAGAAATAAAAAATGAGTGGGGTGATGCTTGCCCTTTGCCCTCTCCTCAAAGGGGAGACTTCAGAGCTCTCCACCTGGCAATCAGAGAGGCACAAAGTGCTGATGAAATGCAACAGGTGATTAGATCTGGCAGGAAGATGAGCCTTCCCAGAGATGAGTCAGCTATCTGGGGCCTGATGGAGAACCCAAAGACTCCAAAACTCAGGCCGAGATGCCTACCTGTCCTAGCTAGTCATCCACCTCTGCCTCTCATCTCTGTGTTTTTGAGTTTTTCTCCATCTTTCTGTCTCTGTCTCTCTGTCTCTTTGTGTCTCTATCTCTCTTTGTCTCTCTATCTCTTTGTGTCCCTGTCTCTGTATGTTTCTGTGGCTCTCTGTCTCTCTGCCTCTCTCTCTGTCTCTCTGTCTGTCTATGTCTCTCTGTCTCTCTGTATCTGTCTCTCTGTCTCTGTTTCTGTCTCTGTCTCTGTTTCTCTCTCTGTCTCTGTCTCTCTCTGTCTCTCTGCCTCTGTGTCTCTGTCTCTCTCTCTGCCTCTGTGTTTCTGTCTCTGTGTGTCTGTTTTTCTGTCTCTCTATCTCTTTGTCTCTCTCTCTCTATGTCTCTGTGGCTCTCTGTTTCTCTCTGTGTGTCTCTCTGTGTCTCTGTTTTTGTGGTATAGGGTCCTAGGAACCCCGAAATGCAAGGGTACAGGGTGGGTCCACCTCAAAAGAATTTGATCACTCAAGCTTTCTTTCAGTCAGAGTAGTGAGGTGCTATTATTTGGGCCGATGAGATTGTAAGAATCTAATAGGGACATTTGATAGGTACAAGATTGATACTGTGGGAATATCTGGATAGGATCAAGGAATAGCAAGTAGCCTGGAGTGGGCCAGGTGCAGACTATGAGGGCCTGGGCTGGTTCAGAGGGTCACAATGAAAGGACAGTTGAAAGAATTAGACTGGAATGCTTCTGATGCTGCAAAGAAATGCCCGGGCTGAAATGAGTGAAAAAAGCTCAAGGACTGCTAGTCTTTCCCTATACAGGGGTTTGGGTTCCATAACCCATCACCTGCCTCTGCCTTTCTCTGTCCCTCTCTTTGTTTCATCTGTCTCTGTCTCTCTGTTCTTCTTTCTGCCTCTCTGTCTCTGTCTTTCTGTCTCTGTGTGTCTCTATCTCTCTATCCCTCTTTCTCTGTCTCTGTCCCTTCCTTTGCTCCCTATTCAGAGTTAGAAGGGACCTCCACGATCCAATTGGGCAGTCAATCTAGTTAAACTATGAACCGTTGCTCAGAATAATGTTTTTATTGCATAAAATTCAACAAATGTATAACAATTATTTTATGAAGTTAATACCTAAAATACAAAGGAAACTAATTATGTTCAATTCAGTTGTTGCATTTTTTAAGGAGAGCTCACGGACCCCAGGTTAATACCCCCGGCAAGTCTACTTCATCACTCTCATTTTAGACAAAAAAACTGAACCCAGAACCTCAGTTCTGTGACTCGACGCCCTCATCCCAGGTCCTCTGAGTCCATATTCATCTCCATCCATTGGACTGCTCGGCCTCTGGTCTCTCCCCACTCCAAGGCTCTCATTCTATCCTGGCTTCTCACTAGGAGGTCTTGGATCTGTCCAATCTGAGAAGACAGGATAAGGAGCGTTGCCTGGGTGGATACATATAATGGTGCCTGGTACCACCTAGGTGCAAGCCCTTTGTACTGGACTCTCTCCTCAGTGCTGGCATGTTTGTTGCTGTTGTTTCAGTCATGTCTGACTCTTTGTGACCCCATTTGGGATTTTCTTGGCCAAGATGCTGGAATGGTTTGCCATTTATTTCTCCAGCTCATTTTACAGATGGGAAACTGAAGCAAACAGGTAAAGTGACTTGCCTAGGGTCACGCAGCTAGGAAGTTTGAGGCCAGATTTGAATTCAGTTCTTCCTGACTCTAGGTCTGGTGTTCTATCCACTGTGCCACCTAGCTACCCACACATATATGTACATATGTTTATTTTCTTTATGTGAATTATTATGCATATTATCTTGTGTATATATGCATGTGTATCTTTATGGGTATGTGCATATATGTATGTGAATATATGTACATGTGTATATATGTATATGTATTGTGCATATATGTGTGTATATATCTATGTATATTTATATACCCATATCCCAAACAAACACAAGATAATTTTGATGGGGAGGCATTAATGGCTGTGGCTATCTGGAAAGGTTTCATGTAGAAGATGGTGCTTGAGTTGAGTGTTGAAGGAAACTAGAGATGCCAGGAGGCAAAGGTGAAAAAGGCTGATTCTAGACAAGGGAAAACAAAGGCACAAGGATGGGTGCATAATTGTATGAAACTCAGCCAAAGAGTCTATCTTTTGAAAGAAGTTCTACACCCTTGACATTGCCTTCAGTAAGAACAGGGCTGATCCAAGTGTGCATTGCCTGGTCTGGATAATGAATGTGCAAAGAGTATCAGAGCTGGAAGGGACCATGGAGATCGACCAGTCCATGCCCCTCTTTCTACAGATGAGAAAATTAAGGCTCTTAGAGGTGATGTGACTTACCCAAGATGGTGCATGGACAGGCTTTCCACCAAACCAGGCTGCCCAAGTAACATGGTCTAATCATAGGTTTAGAAGAGGAAGGCACCAGCTGAAATGGTCTAGTCCAAACTCCTAATTTGCAAGTGGAGGGACAGGTCTGGAGACCTGAGGTCATCTGACCAAAGTCACAGAGTTAGCAAGTAGGGGGAGCCTCTAACTCCAAGCCTTTTCAACTAGATTGTACCACTTTTCATCGGAGTGTTGAATTCTCTCCACCCTCTTTCCTTTCTTAATGATTTTTTGTGTAGGCTGAATACAATTCTGCCTGTTATTTCTCCAGGCTTGGAGCTATCTCCTGCTCCCTCTCTGTCCTCACTTAGGGCTTTCCACTTCAAGAAAGTAAGATGAAAATCCCAATCACTTCTCTTGATGAGGCTTTTTAAATTTCTCCAGTCACAGATTTTGGAAGCTCTCACCAGGCCATCATTATCAATATTGAAGATGTGCAATTTCATTTGAGAAGATTGCTGTACAGAGAGGAAATCTCACATTCAGTGGATTATTTGTGCAGCCTGGCATTAGCGGCAGGGGCAATGGGATGCATGTTTTAATAATAAGAAAGGCACTTGTTTGTCTAGGCTGTGATTAAGTACAGTCCCCGGCAGGAGCCAGGGAGAAGCTAATAATTGTCAAATGAACCACAGAATCTTAGAGCCTGAAGCAAACTCCAAGACCAGCTAATTCACCATCTCCCTGCCTGAGAATGTCCTCTACCACACAAGCTACAAATGGCCGCCCTGAGTTTGCTTGGAGACCTCCATCAAGGTGGAATCCATGACTCCCTGAGGCAACGCATTTCATTTTGGGATAGATAGATAGAGATGATAGACATGGATAGATGGACAGATAGATATATAGATGGACAGCTTGATAGAGATAGATGGATAGATGGAGATGATAGAGATGGACAGATAGATAGACAGAGACATAGATGCATAAATGGGTCAAACACTGGGCCAGCAGAGAGGATGACCTAAGCTCAAATCCAGGCTCAGATACTTGGATGAGCCGGAATGGGCAGACTCCTGTCTCCTCATCTGTACAAATAGGGAGAATAACAGCATGTACCTCCCAGGGCATCATGAAAATAAAATGAGATAATTTTTGTACAGTATTTTGTGAACCTTAAGGTACTATATAAATGCTAGCTACTATTATTATTAAGGATTGATAGGTAAAATATTTATTGTTGTTCAGTCATGCCTGACTCTTTATGACCCCATTTGGGGTTTTCTTGGCAGGGATATAGGGGCAACTTGCTATTGCCTTCTCCAGTTCACTTTACAGATGTGGAAACTAAGGCAAAAAGGGTGAAGTGACATACCTAGGGTCACATAGTAAGTTTTATTTTTTTTAAAGCAATTGGGGTTAAGTAACTTGCCCAAGGTTACACAGCCAGTCATTATTTATGTGTGGATGCTCATTTTCTGATCTCAGGTCGTCCCGACCCTGGGCTGGCACTCCCTAGCTGCTCCACACAGTAAGTTTTGAGGCCAGATTTGAATTTAGGAAGATGACCTTCCGACTCCAGACCCAGGACTCTATCCACTGGGCCGCCTAGCTGCCCCAAAGCTGTTTCTTTGTACTATTTCTTTATCCTAGAGGGATACAGATAAGGTTAAAACTGGAAAGCTATTGCCCACTTTGTCTGAACTGGGGAACTCCTCAGACTTACACAGAGAGCTGGAGATCTTTTAATCGAGTATCTTCTGTATTGAAAGCAACACTTTTTTCAGGAGCGGACTGTAAGACAGGCCTTGACCCTCCTGAGCTATGTCAGTGGAGGGATTTCTTTTTCAGCAGTTTTAGTACCAAGGGGGTGGGGCTGTTTCAATCTCTAGCTGTCTCCTTATATCTACATGATAAATCTCTTGATTCCTTTGTAAACATCTATTTTGTTCTACCTTAGTCTTCAGCTCTGTGTTCCAGGAGTAATATTCTTCTTGTCCTATAACCATATATGAAGAAGTGCCTTGGAGCTGTTCAGGACACTTTCAACCCGATTCAAATACTTTGATTTTTTCTCTTAACTGCCCACGAGTAGAATATTCATACTAGTGTTTAGTGCCTAGCACTAAGTACAAATCAAACAGTAAGTGTTTAATAAATGCTTCTTGACTGATAGGGCATCGGTCACCTAGGCCCACACCCTAGCTTTTGATCTGTGTTTGATTGTTTGACTGTGTTTGATCATTCAGGTTAAATCTCCCAGTTTTCACAATAATAGCAGGCTACAAATCAGCTCTCAAGCCCCAACTGGCAGCAAACCCTTAACATACTCTATTTCATTAAACACTAGTCCATATGGCATTGGTATGAAGCAGTTGACTTTCCACGGGCATGGGGAAAACATACCCACCCCCATAGAAGGCTCTTCTCATTTCTCACCTGGCTGAACTACTTTGAGACTTCTCCGGCTGGCTCCCCCCTCTCCCCAAACCCAAGCCCCAGGAAGCTCATTATTGGGATAAGCTTGTCATGACTGGAGGGTGGGGCCATGAACAACAAACCCTGTTTAAGGAGAGACCTCAGCTCAGAACATCTCATGTCTCAGCTGGCTGTACTACTTTGAGACTGCTTCACCATGCCCAAATCGCCCAAATCAGGTTTCTCCTCCTCCACCTTGCCCCTCTTTTCAGCTTCTTTTTCTGTAAAGCCTTCCCCTATGAGATTGTAAGCTCCCTGAAGGCAGGGACTATCTTTTTTATTTGTACTACAGCACTTGGCGAATATAAGGTGCTTAACAAATGTTTATTCATTGCTTTTCTTGGAGTATAGAATCCATACAAGAAATAAACTACATAATAAAGTATTTGCTACTAGGCTCTGCCTGTCCAGCTTCTCAGTGACTCCCCTGCAGTGTCCAGACAGCAAATACAAAGGACACTGCTTCCAACCTAGGAGTGCCAGGAAATAACAATTCTTTGTTTGTTCAGCCTCGGTGGCCTCTCCTCCCATGGCTAGGCAGGAGAGAAATAATTGAGCAGTTTGAAACTGATATTCACTGAGCTCACCCAGTGGGCCCAGCTGAGGCCTCAGGTACTCTGAATCTGGGATCTAATACATTATGTTAGGTTCTGAAGAGGGATTCATGGGGGAGGATGTATATTTTGAAATGTCCAAGGTATAAAAATAAAAGATACTATAAACCTTTAAAAATAAATAAATAAAACAGTTGCCCAAGATTATGGAGATTAGCCAACGTGGTAAACTGTTTATGGTGGTGTTGATGGTATTGATCTTTGAACAAGGCTGTGATGCCATTTTGAAGTCTTGCCAAGGAAGGGGACATGGGGAAGTGGGGAAGGGCATCCACTACAGGGATGCCTGCCTTACTCCTGCCTACTTAGCTCTGGACTTCTCCAGACTTTCTGCCCTTGGACCTGTTCTAAGACGTAACTTCCTCCCTGGTTCCACGTTTGAGGAAGCACCCGACATGTTTTACTTCCCTAATGCCTGGGCTTACTTCCCAGACTTCTCCTCCTGCTGTTCCTCCTCTTCCTACTTCTCCTCGACAGCTCTACCCTTTCCTCCAAGCCCAGGTTTCTAGCTTTGCTTTATGTTTTACTTTCTTTTTTGCTTTTTGGAGGGGGAAGGGCAGGGCAACTGGGGTTAGGTGACTTGCCCAAGGTCACATGGCTAGTAAGTGTCAAGTGTTTGAGGCCGGATTTGAACTCAGGTCCTCCTGACTCCAAGGGCCAGTGCTCTATTCACTGTGCCACCTAGCCTTTCTTCTTTAGGAACTAATATTATATTTGTTTGTTTCCCCAAACACTTAGCACAGTGTCTGGCACATAGTAAACCTTTAATAATGCTCTATGGCTTTCTCTCTCTTCTTTCAACCCCTCCTTCCCTCCCCCCACCACTTTCCCATCTACCTATTTTTTTTTTTTTTGGAGGGGGCAAGGCAAGGGTTAAGTGACTTGCCCAAGGCCACACAGCTAGTAAGTGTGTCAAGTGTCTGAGGCTGGATCTGAACTCAGGTCCTCCTGATGCCAGGGCTGGTGCTCTATTCACTGTGCCACTGTTGGACACAGCTCCACTCTGCCCTTCCCCCATTGATTTGTCACTTTGCCCTTCATGGACACAAATCCACTCACCCTTTCCTTGATTTGTAAAACAGGCAGCCCAATGTTTCCTTCATTGATTTGTAAAGCAGAGAACTCCACCTTCCTTAATCTGTAAAACAGGCAGAACCCCAACCCCTTGCTTCCCCTAGATTAATCTGTGGGAGTCCCAGCCTAGGGTTTCCAAGCTGGTGGGAAATTCAAATGTATACTGACCAATCACTAATTGTAGTTTCAAGTGTACACTGGCCAATCATTGGAGTTTCAGCTTATATCACTGTAATTTCAGCTTACATAACCTGGCTATGGAACCTCTATAAAACCTGCACAATGTCTGTGCCAAAGCACTGTCTGATTTGGGTGACCATGTACCCCGACAGTCCCGTGGTAATAAAATCCACTTTTTAAACTCAATCTTGGGGATCTTCTGTCTCACTTTTATTGGGGTACAGCACCACCTAGCTGCCCCCATCTACCTATTTTTTGATCTATGCTGAACTTGAATTCAGAGAATCTAGGTTTGAATTCTGACTCTGGGTGTGAAGTACTTGTGTGACTTTGGATAGATCACTTCTCTGAGACAGCTCCCTCATTTGTAAAAAAAAAAAAAAAAGATGAATTTGGACTGGATCTGAGTACTCAAGGTGAGGGAGTTGGACCCTTGGGGCCTTAAGACCCTTTCAGGTGATCTGTGAAGTCAAAACCATTTTCATAATAATACATAATACATAATAATACATAAATAATGTCATTTGTCCATTAAAACTCCTTCCTTTTCCTTTTCCAACTACATATCTTTTTGAGACCAGCTGGGTTTTTTTTTTTTTGTATAGAACTTCAGCCAAAACAACCTATTCCAACAGATTGAATAAAGGAACAGACAGGAGAATTCAGCTGTCTTCTATTAAACATTAAAGATACATTAAAGACATTTGCATGATGATACATATTTGTAATGTGTCTTGGTTTTCTTGTCTTCTTAATGGGTGGGAGGTGGAGGAAGTAAATTCAGTGCCAAAAAGGGAAAATTGAATATAAAAAATAAAACAATGTCATTTTTCACGTTAATTTTTTGAGTTTCTGAAAAGTTATTTTTCACAAAAATATGTTAAACATGTAATGGGTTTATTCTTATAATTTTTAGTGAATAAATATCTTTTAAAATGGATCGGTATTAATTCCTAATGTGGTAAATGTCGATAGCTAGAACTTTTGTAAACAAAGATCTTTGGGGTCTGTCCTCAGTCGTTTTGAAGGGCATAAAGAGAGACCCAAAGTTGGGCAACCTCTGGTCTAAATAATCCCTAAAGTTCCCTCCAGCTCTAAATCCTATATGGGAATCTGCTCTTGCCAGGGTTATCTCGACTTTGCTGAGTCCAGATACTAGCCTCTCATTAATGGTTCTTTAGCAGCTTCCACGGTTTGATTGGAGGGTCTCTGTGTCTCAGGGGTTTGTGTCCTGGAGCCCTCTGGCAGCCTGCTTGAAGCCTAGGGGCTCCTTCTCATTTTGTGTTTAAATGCTTCAAATAAAATACATAGGATTACAAAGGAAACTAATCCCCCATCTAAGTTCAGGGTGTCCCAAGGGGTCTATGGACCATGGGTTGAGCCCCCTGTTAAAATCCTAGCAATGAGGCAGTTTGGTTTAACTAAAGGAATACCAAGTTTGAAGTCAGGGGGCCTGGGTTTGAGTCTAGGCATCGCTCCTCGGTGACCTTGGCCACTTGAACATGGAAGGTATTGAACAAGTCAAGCCAGACATCCAACAAGCATTTATTGAACACCCACTAGGTGCCAGGAAAGGTGCTAAGTGTTGAGCATGCAAGGAAAGGCAGACACAGTCTCTGTCCTCAAGCAGCTCTCCATCTCTTGGGGAGACCACCATGTGGTAAGCCACAAGACACAGGCAATATAAAAGAGATATCTCAGGGGGAAGGCTCTATGAGGAAGGAGGATGGGGAAAATGACTTGACAGAAGCCAAGGAAGCCAGGAGGTAGAAGAGCTGAGACGGCCTGGGAGGACCCAAAACCAACCAGCCTAAGAGTTTTTCTAACAGGAGCCACAAGATTCAGGGGGAAATGAGGTCATCCAATCCAAAGAATGGGTCCAAGGCCACGAACTTCTAATACTGACCAGGAGCAAATCACTCCACACCCTCTAGCTGCCCCCAGACTCTAAAGGCAGGCACCGATCTGCCCCTGGGGGAGGGGAA
Source organism: Gymnobelideus leadbeateri (assembly GCA_011680675.1). Lineage (NCBI taxonomy): Eukaryota > Metazoa > Chordata > Mammalia > Diprotodontia > Petauridae > Gymnobelideus > Gymnobelideus leadbeateri. The sequence goes on from WOXC01010045.1 coordinate 594,902, forward strand.
TTAGTTCTCTGAACCAGTGAACTCATTGGACCAAAAAACCTAGAGCTCACTACCTGCCTCACAGCGGAACTGTAGGGAAATCCATTTGCTTTAAGGCTCTAAGTAAACAAGCTGTTAGGGAACACTGGAGAATTTCAATGAACTAAAGCTGAGTGAAGAAGAAACACAACAATGGAAAAAGAAAGAATGGAAAAGACAGGGTCAGGTGATTAATAATAAAAATAATAGCATTTTAAGGTTTGTAAAGTGCTTTACAAATATTCATTTGATTCTCACAAAAACCCTGGGAGGCAGGTGCTTTTTTGATTCACATTTGACAGATAAGGAAACAGTTTAAGTGGCTTACCCAGGTTCACTCAGAGTTAAAGAATGTTGAGGGGTCCCCTGAACTTGTCTTTTTTTGAGTTGCCATTTTTTTTTTTGGAGGGCAATTGGGGTTAAGTAACTTGCCCAATGTCACACGGCTAGGTTTTTGTTTGTGTGTGCATTAAGTGTCTGAGGTCGGATCCGAACTCAGGTCCTTCTGACTCCAGGGCCGACACTCTACTCACTGCGACACCTAGCCGCCCCTGAGTTGCCATCTTTTACAGAAACACTGGACCCAGAGAAAGCAGGAGGCGCTGAATGTGTCAAGGACAAAACCCTACTGGCTAACATAGTATCTAAGGTTGGATTTGAACTCAGGTCCTCCAGACCGCAGAGCTCCATCTGACGGCTTCTATTGTCAATGACTAAGCTAATTATTAATAAATTTGGCCATAGAGAAGAGTTGAAAAAATGCATCTTCCTGCCTTCTTTTCAAAGGTTGGAGACTGTGGGCATGGAATGTTGCATTTGCCATCTGACTTGATTAATGTGTTGCTTGCCTTTTCTAAGTTTTTTGATTATCTTGTTTCTTACATCACCATGGCTGACCCAATTATCCCTTCCCACCCCAGCGAGCCATCTCATGAGCTGCATTTTTTTAAGAGAATAAAATACAGGGACGGCTAGGTGGCTAGTGAATAGAGCACAGGCCCGGGAGTCAGGAGAACCTGAGTTCAAACATGCCCTCAGACACAACACAAAAACTAGCCGTGTGACCTTGGGCAAGTCACTTAATCCCAATCATCCTCAAAAAAAAAAAAAGAGAGAGAGAGAGAGAGAATAAATACAATCAGCGGAGCTGACAGATACATCGCAAAAGTCCAGACCATGGATCATGCCGCCCTCCACAAAGATGGGGGTTGGGGGCTCAGCCATTGGTTTTGCCGAACTGCTTTCCTTAAGAGCTGAGGCTAGAAAAGGGAGAAGCATCAGTAGTTTCAGGCGCAGGAGATGGAGAAAGAGGGCCCGGCTCCACATCCTAGCCCCTTCCCTCACCGGCCTCGGTTTCCTCATCTGTCAAATGGGGCCAGTAAGAGCCAGGATAAAATGAGCTTATGCATTTAAAGCGCTTTGCAAATTGCGAAGTGCATGTAAGCGATAATTTTTATTATTATTGCTCATCATTATGTTGTTGATGCTGACGCTGAGGAGGTCGATGATGACGTCACTAGAGGCCCTTCCAGCCACGATGCTAGGGTCCCTCCCCTCCCCTCCTCTCCCCGCACACTTTTGCTCGGGTCCACTCAAGCCTACTGGAAGCTCTCCCGCTGGCCCGAGGCCCAGGGGATCCAGCCCGGGCTCCGCGCCACTTAAGGGTGTCCGGCGGACGAGAACTACAAGTCCCAGTGTCCTCCGGGGTCGTGCGCGGGGGTAGGGCCGGGACGCGGAGAAGGGCGCATGCGTGCGGCCCGGGGCTCCCTCCATCCATCCATCGGACATGGAGGGGCGGGGCGGCATGGCCATTGGGCGAGCAGGGCCTGGGGGGCGGGGCGGTAGCTTAGGGGCGGCCCTGGGGTGGGGCCTGCTGGTGGGTACTTGGGGCTGGGCCCGGCGGCTGCTGCTGCTGCGGCCGCTCGGAGCTGCTGCTGCTGCTGCTGCTGCCACTGCTGCTGCCGCCTTCGGCGCCTCTTGGCCCTCCCGGTGCTTGCCTCCCTCGGCCATGGCAGCCGCGCCCCTCAGAGTGTGCATCGTGGGCTCGGGCAACTGGTGAGCGCGGGAGGGTGGGAGCGAGGGCGGGGGGAGCAGCCGCGGCCCCCGCCCCACGCGCGGTTTCCGCCCCCCCTCTCCCCCCTTCCCCCGACCAACCGGCCGGGCCTGGGAGCCCAGTCGGCTGGCCTTGTGCCCGCGCTGCGCTCCGGGGGGCCTGGGGGCGCTTCTCGGGCTGGAGACGTGCCGGGGCCAGGGAGCACCCCGGCAGGCTTAGGCAGCACCTTGCAGCTCACGGGCGCGGGTGGGCACGAGCTGGGGGCCCCCCTGCACCCCGCAGCCCTCTGCGGGGAAGCCAAGCGTGTGCGTGGGCCCGCGGCTGCTGACACCCCCACGCTGGGAGGGGAGCAGCCCCTCGCTTCGCTGCGCAGTCCCGGATGCGTGGATCCGGGCCGTTTCCAGCCTCTGCTCTTTTGCCTCTCCTGTTTGTGTAGCCCCAGGGGAGCTATGGAATCGAAGGGGCTTTGGCATTCGGGGCCGAAAGTCGCATGGCAGGTGTCTGCAGGAAGGGATTCGGAGGATAGCTTCCAGTCAGCCGAGAGCCTGCCTTCCAGGGCTGCCATCTGCCACGGAGGAGGGTGGGAGCCTGGGCAGCCCCGGAGGGCCTTTGGATTTGGGAGAAGGCTCTCCTCTTCCCCCTCTCTCCTGGCTACCCTTGGTCTAACCCTTGGCCTCCATCTCCCAGACTCGAACCTCCAGGCATGACTTTTATTCCGAGAGGAAGAAGTGGCAGCTTCCCTGTGACTGGGGAGGTCACTTCTTTTTCCAAGCCCCATCCCCTTTACTCTACTCAGACCCTGGCTTCAGTCTGCAAGGCATGGCCTTCTGGCCCAGGATGTTAGGATCTGGGACACCTTCTGTCTCCCTTTCTCCATCCCCCAGCACTCTAGGTCATCTCCTACTTCCCTACCTTTACCTGAGACAGGTTCCATATCTGGAGGGCCTTCCCTTTTTTCCCTCCCTAGCTTTGCCCTAGGCTTTGCTATATTTCCTTTTCTCAAGCCTTCCCCCAAGTTGGAAACATAGTCTCCCCGTTGAGATTACTTTGTATCTTAGTATGAATTCCTCGCCCTTGAGCCTCTCCTGCCTAGCATGTAAGTTTCTCAAGTTTGGCGGTAATTCTGTGTTTGTGTCTTCATCCCCAGCCCAGTTTGGGTTCAAGTACAGACGTGTGTGGGCAAGTCAACTAGACTGCTATCAGGCCTCAGGTTCCTCATCTGTAAAATGTACTGCTTGACCTTTGAGGTCCCTTCAGATCTGAGCTTTGAGTCTTTGTCTTTTTGTTGTTGTTGTTGGGGGGGCCTTCTCTCTTACACCAGAATGGGACTGCTTGGGCAGCAGGTGCTCCTGTGGCTGGCCTGGCGTATGGAGCCCTGGGAGCCCTTCCCTATTGCCACATGTCAGGAAGTCATGTTTCTGTTGTTTTTCAGCCCCCGTGTGGCAGGTGTACCAGATGCCAAGTATTATTTACTGAGTCTCACCAGAGGCAGCCTTCTTGATTCAAGTCGGCCCCTGACCCATAGGTCCTTTAACCTTTCAGCCAACTCTCTTTACAGAGGCTTTTCCCATGATCACAAACCATAACTAGCACTTTAGGTTTGCAGAGCAGCCCTGTGAGGTAGATGCTGTTATTGTTTCCTTTTACAGATGAGGAAAGAGACTCCCCAGTTTATTGGATTGGTCTAGGGCCACACAGCCAGGAGGTGCCTAACTTGGTGATGAAAGCCAGGGCTTTCTACCTCCCCAGTTAATGTTTGATCTCTCTGCCCTACTGTATGCAGAGAAGTAAAGCAGTCAGTGAGGAGGCATCTCTCAGCCTTTGGCAGTAGCTGGCTGCTCAGCTCACCTGGCTCCCAGCACTAGTTATAGGGAAGAAATGAGCCAGAACTCTGAGCCCCTTCCCAACACTTGTAGATGGCCCCTGTGATGAGGCTCCCAGGTCATCACCATCCTGGACCTTAACTTTATCATGGGTTTAGGATCCAGTGGCACAGGGCCTGGCACATAGTAGGCACTTTGTAAATGTTGATTGATTGGTTGAATGATATTTGAATATGTACAGGCCACCAGAAGGGAGGGGAGAAGGAGAGGGAGGGAGGGAGAGAGAGAGAGAAAGAGTGTGTGTGTGTGTGTGTGTGTGTGTGTGTGTGTGTGTGTGTGTGTGTGTTCACATGAGGTGAATAGGCTCTCTAACTCTGACTTTTCCACACCCTGATTTGGGACCCTGTCTTTAGTCCCCTTCTAAGAGTTAGGACTGGGGACACCTTCTGGCTTCCTCTAGCAGCTGATGTTGTTAATCCAGAGTCCATTGTTTAAAAAACTGTTTATAACTGTATTTCAGTATAACTGGCTTCCTTTGTGATCTTGTATATAGTATGCATTTAAAAGCACATCCTGAGAAGGGGCTACATAGGCTTTGCCTGAGTACCATAGGGGGTCCAGGATGGCCTCTACTGTAAGGGTAGTGCTGAGGGGGGAGCCTGCTGAGGAGAGGACTGTGTATTCCAGGGTTTGAAAGGAACCTTAGGAATCCACCCCACCAGGTCACTGCTTGGCCAGGGTGACCTGCCTTTCCCCTTGGCCAGCTGATGATTTACATAATCTTGAGAAACCTGGAAGAGGTTTTGACTTTGGGAAGTGGTGACCTTCACTTGGCAAAGGTATTTGCCCATGTTGCTTTAGGCTGTTCGTATTTCTTCCTGCCCTTGAAGCTTTTTGTTTTTGTGCCTGGGCTGGGTCTGACTGTTCACAGGGAGACCCAGGAGCAGAAATTGTCCACTGTGCATGCGTTCAGGGCCCACTTCCTCTTCAAAAGTCAAAAGGTCAGGCAGAACTGGAAAGGGCCCCAGAACACACCTGTTTGCCAATTCCAGCCAGATAGACTGGCCTGGCCTGTGAGGAGCCAGATGGGAATGGAGAGAGCTGACTTTTGCATATAGCCCTTCAGAAGAATTCACTCACAGCAGGCTGGGAGATAGGTGCCATCATTATTCTCATGTTACAGCAGAGGAAACTGAGGGAGAGAG